>CM060940.1:300507620-301757620 GCA_030765085.1 Allium cepa | reverse complement strand
TTTGAAAATCAATATAGTCCATATGATTTCACTCTAAATTCGTATGGATATTTTAACACCAACTATTCTTTAAATGATTCAAATTTCGAACCACCAAATTTTCAAAATAGCGAGCAACCCTAAAATCTTGAAAATAGCATTTCGTCTTTACTTGAAATTTCTACACAATAAAATCAAATGATAAATGATTTTTGTAATCTGTATTTCTACGATAACTCGAGTAAAAGCTTTCAAGGATTTCAAAATTTGAATTCAATTCAAAATTCAAACGATTTCAATGATAACCCATGCCAATTCAGTTTTGAACTCAAAAATGAATTTCAAAATCAAAACGAAAATGTGATCCACTTTTCAAATAATTTTGGCAAGGGGAATAATCTTGATTACGATAAGAGTGAAATTTTTTGTTCTCAAAGAATCCAAATCGAAAATTCTCAAGTTAATAACTATAAATTGGATTTTGTTGAGCACATGAACGAAATGTACAATGATCACACGAATTCGTTGTTTGAAACATACATGAAACAACATGAAAAACAAAATCAAATTCCAACGTGTGATGAGTCAAACGATAATCCATCTTTTACCACAATCGGCGATTTTCAAAATAACAACTTTTGAAATTGAAAATGAAAATCTTAACGAAGTTGTTGAAAATATGGTAATTGAGTTGGATTTCAATTCTTTTGAGGGTGTGGAACCAAACTTAAAATTCGGTCTTCCTTTTCTCGATTTTGAAAATTTGAATACAACAACTTTGGATTTTGAACTTGAGACATGTAATAAAGTTGTTGATAATCCAACAAAGGAAGATGAATTTAACAAACATGATTTCTTTGGACATTTTCAAAATGAGTTGTTAAATTCTCAAGGGGAAACCCGCCGTTCGTAGCTTGGTTGGTTAGGGAGCTGGGAGATGGGACTAAAGGACTGTGTCCGGGCAGGTTCGAATCCCAGCGCCTAACCATCAGTGGGAGTTTCAACGTTAAGCATCTGTGTGCGACGACTAAATAAAAGCGGGGTAGACACACGGTGTGGGGTTAACTTAAGTAAGTATCAATGAATACCATGATCTTAAGGTTCCCCATGATATCCCAAAAAAAAATTCTCAAGGGGAAGATTTAAATCACCATTTCAATTTTGAAATCAATAATTTTGAAAAATTTGTTGATGATGAGTTTGAATTTCAAAATGGTGAAAATAAACTTCAATTTCAACCAATTGTTTTATCAACTTCGAAAATCATCCAAAATAAAACAACTCATATGATTTTTAATAAAACGACATTTGTTTTTCCAAATCAACATTCAATTTTGAAATCTTTTACGATTTGGTTTTCCGCGCTTAAGCTGTGTCTCGCACACTCGGCGAGACAAATGAATCAGTTTTTGGAAGACCGTTTCATTTACTTTTTAATGCCATACTTTTTGATGTCATGTAAATAATCATCTTTTCATTTTCATTTAAATAAAGGTTATATTTTTATTTTTCTCCTTCCACTTGTGTTGACTGTGGGGACACAGTCAAAATCAAGTGTGGGAGGGAGACTCATCTTCTTTTTGATTTTTCATGATTAATTTTTCATTTTTTTCTTCCAAAACTCAAAAAAAAAAATCAAAATTTTAAAATACAATTTTTTTTAAAGCATTTTGATTTATTTTTAAAGAAACAATATAGGATAAATATATGGTTTTGGTTTATTAAATTGAAATTTTTGGAAATTTATTTGTCTTAACAAAAATAAAAATGAAGTTTGACTACAAATAACGATAGTTTAACTAGTATATAGGAAGGCACATATGTGATAATTATGAATATATCCTAATTGAAAATCTTTGTTTTGACAAGTGGTTGATTTAAAGTAAAGGATATAACATTTTTTGTCTTTTAAGTTAAGTGGTGCTAAGATGATTTTGCAAAATTCATTCTCTTTCAAAAAAAATAAAATAAAATAATAAAATAATAAAAAACAAAACATTTGTGTGTATACATATATATTTTATTACACCTATGGTCGACAGGTGTACACACTTGTGTGTACACCCGCCATGCTCTGTACCTATCTCACATAAGCCCGAAAGGCAGTGCACGATCAGTATATCTAGCCTTAGTTTCTCCAAGCTAGGTGTATATATAAAAATTCTTTTTAATAACGCCTATAGTCAATAGGTGTTCACACTAGTGTGTTCACTCTCCACGCTCTATATTCCCCTCACGTAAGCTCGAAAGGCAGTGCATGGGTAATATATCTGGCCTCAGTTTATCTGAGTTAGGTATATATAAATATTGTAAATATCAATAAAATTTTCAAAAATACAAGAGAGAGTAAGCAAATGAAATCCAAGCACCATTTTAACTTATTTGACCTGTTATTGAAAAGAAATAAAAATACCACTTTGATAAACTTTGATAATCAACTAAGGATCCATTTCATAGTTACACTTTGTTATCAACGAAACAACGAGTTGCACTATAGTTTATTTTTTGTTATGATAACTTTGTTTTTGCTGGAAACTTTGACAAGTAAATGACTTAATCGTCAAGATAATGACCAAAACTTATATTTAACTTATTTGTGTCAATTTAAAAGTGAATCCTCCATTATAAATATATTCAAAAACTTGCATTCATCTCTTTGCAAAAAAATCTTGCATTTTGTAAATATTTTCATTCTACATTTGGATTTTATAGGTAGTATCCGCTGAAAACCCTCACGAGACAACATTCGTCCTACTGGGGACACCCAGAGGTTTAACGGCTTATTGCATACGCTCAATGCAATCGTGCTCCCTATGAAAACGGATTTATCTTAGTTTTTCTTTATTCGAGGACGAATAAAAAGATAAGTGTGGGGGTATTTGATGTGCACGTAAATGTGTATATTTTTACCACCATATTAATCTATTTAAATTGAATACATGATCACATTGGGTATTTTAACTTGCTTAAATCAAAATTCAAATTATTTTCAAATTGTCACATATTCATCTTCATACAGGGGTAAAATGGTCATTTTTGTGCATTTATTAAATTGTGAAAATTTACTTTGAATTTTCTATGTTGTTTTGTAGGAAATTTGGTGAATTTTAAAAGTGGTTTTATGATGAAATATGCATGCACAAAGAAGATACAAAAGAATGAAGATGGAAATAATTCAAAGTGAAGAACAAGGAGGACCCCACCCACTTACCTTGATTTTCAATTAGAGGCTAATGCACAAGCTTATGGAATTTATGGTTTCATGTACACTTAAATGATGATTAGTAGAAGCTAATGATTACTTGGCCTCCACACTTTCTCAAGGGTATTTTGGCATTCCCCAAAAATATGAATTAGGATTTAACGCATGTATATATACCCATTATGTTTCATGTAATCCTCTCTTCCTTAGTCTCTCTTAGTTTTAGTTCAGGAACAAAAACAGAAAAAATCTCTTCTCTTTCTCTTTTCATGGCTACTTAGCCATTTTTATTTCATGTAATTTTTCTTTTCTTTCTTACGTAATTCAATGCTCTTTTTTTTACATGCATCTCTTCTTATGTTGTAGTGTAGATTTCTTTTATTTTTCGTGCAAGTAAAATAGCTCTTCTTTTCTATTAGCTTTCATTTTCCTTTTCTTTTTGTTTTTCATGTTGCTTTCTACATTTGTTGAAATAATAACAAATATGAGAGGCTAATCCCTACAATTTAGGGTTAATGAAGCTCTCTTGAATCATGTAGATGAAACATAATTTTACATTTATGTCTCTTTTGTGCTTAATGGAAAGTTAGATGTTTGTGTGATTTTGTGTTTAATATTGAGTTTGATAGCTTATGTTGTTCAATACAAATAAGCTGTGCTTAGTCATATGAATCAATAATTACCACTTCATCTACATATGATCATGGTAATTGAAGTGGATTTAGAATCAAAATTTGATGGTTTATGTTTCTAATTTAATAGTTAAAAAACCATGCTTAAAATAATTCTACTTCTAATTTCATGTCATTTTCATTGAAGTTATTAAGTGGGTTAGAGATTGCATTAAAGTTTGGTGGCTTAAGTATGTTAATTAATAACACAATTAGGCCATGCTTATGATAAATGCATCAATAAACTCACAAATGACCAAAAAGAGATCATAATTTCATTATGTTGATTCATGTGATCATGAGAGGGGATATGCCTCTAAATTGCTATTCAATCTCATATTTTTATTTTTCGTAGTTTTAGTTTGTTTTTACTTCTTTTAGTAGTTAACTATCAATTGAATTTGGCTTAATTTGATTGAATAGAAATTTAAAATCATCAATTTCCTACGGATCGACTCGTATTCGCCATGTACTATAAGTGTACGTCATGCACTTGCGGTAAATTTAATTCAAAATTTATCGGCGGTTTTCTAACTCGATAGACGTTTAATCGTACGACCAAAATTAAAATTTAAGATTTATAAATGGAATAATACTAAAATGAAATGCAACAATGTTAATTAAAGCTAATTATTAACAATTTGATTGGAATTCCAATTATTTGAAATAGTGTAAGGTTATACTTGGTGATAAAGTGAACATAGGAAAAAGAATGTAAATATTGAATTCATTAATGAAATAATATATTTTAATGGAAATTAAATAAAACTAGTGTTATGAAAGAAATGGTGAATTTGTTTATAAGTAATAAACTTATAAATGTAATTAAAGGCTAATGGTACAATTATTATATATATTACCTATTTATTTGGTCTATTAAATTTAGCTGGAAATAAATGGCAATTAATTCCTTTAATTAGTGCAGTTAATGTAGGTTTAATTGATAATGGTAAAAGGTTGATTCTTTACAATGTAACCAATGTAAATTTTTATCGTAGTATGAACTTTGATTTGATTAAAGGGATGGAAATCAGTTTACTCAAAATTATTGGAATTGGAAATTTTAATAAGTGAATTTATCACAATTAATGAAATAAAAGGTTACGTAAATGAAAGGTAAGATGAAATGGTAAAATATTGATGTAATAGAAGATATAACAATGTTGACTATATATGTAAGGTAATAATTTATTTAATAAGAGAATGAAGCTAAGGTATCTAAATTAATTGAGACTTTAATTATAATTAATGAGTGAAATTGAGCCGAATTCAGTAAAATGGAAATATAGCAGTTAATACAAATAAAGGATGGAAATTGGAGTATATTAACATAATGAAATGTAAAACATATGTTAACTATGTTATTAGATCATAAGTTTGGACCATAAATAAAATTCTAAAACAACAAACTGCAATGAAGCAACGGAGTGGAAGGTTCTAACGTGTATTAGAATATAATTTAATAACAGGAACTGGAATAATAAATGTCAATTTCAATGATGAGTTAAATGAATATTGATTGATAGAGAAAACCATTTATTTAGTATGTAATTTAATGCTTGTTGGATACTGTAATTTTATAAATGTGTTTGCATGATTATAAATAAGGATTACAATGTTCATGTATTTATTTAATTGATTTCATCAATTAGGTCCTGTTTTGAAGTGGAAGATTAAAATTAATCGGAAATAAATTTATTAAAATCTTTCAAATAATTAAAAAGGAAAAAGAAACAAAGTGCAATTAATAAATTTAATGTAAGAATGTTTTCATTTGGAATGTACATTATTTGAAAATATAAGAATGGGTTTATATTGTATAAGTTGATCATTTTAGAATATAAGAATGTTTACATTTATGAATTGCAAGTAAAGAATAAGTATTTGAAGGAAAATAAAAGAATGTTTGAGGAAAATAAAGTGAACGTTTCCATTCTAAATATAAATATAATGTTATAAAAAGAGAAAATTGAATTTTTAAAACAACATTTTATGGTAGTTAAATAGCAGGCATAGGTTGTACGGAAGTGATTTATTGCTAACCTTGAAATATAAAATAAATTAAACATTTGAGTTAATAATTTTATGTTGAGAAAAACGTTGTTTTTTAATTTGAATTTTTGAATTATGGTTCATATTTTATTTTATGTAGTGGCGGTCTTCATTATGTAAATTGGTGTGTTCAAATTTAGTTATGTTGTGGTAATTAAAACTTTAATGAATGTCCAATTTGGTATGGTTGGGGTTAAGAAAATTAATTGAGTGAAAAAATGTTTTGAAATTTGAATTCCAAAAGTTTGTTTATAGAGTAGAGTTGGTCCATTCATTCCCTTTCTAATTAACTAGTATGGGTCCGTGTTTCGCACATGGGCTGTTTATATTATTGTATACATTAATATTTTGTTTAAGTGCAAACATGTAAACAAAAAGTAAGGGCATTTTTGGAATTTTAAAAAGACACCGCGTAAATTAGTTCAACCAATTTTCTTTATTGATAGTAGAGGTAATTGTCTCACTTTTTTTCATTGTTTCCTCATTTGTTCCATTATTCATTTCCATTTACATTGTCTAAAGCCTTTTCATTTCATGAACGATACGTACTTTTCATATTTTTAATTCTTTCCTTCATCTCTTTTAATACCTGCCCTTTTTTTAGGGTTTTTCATATTTTTACTTTATTTGAATTCCTACTTTGTTTATATTTAGCTTTATTAGCTTTTCACAAGTTTCAATCTTCATTCTTGTAGCTTCATTTTATTTTTTTAAATCTCATCTTTTGTAGCTTCATTTTTTGTTATCTTCACCTTCCTCCTTTTTTTCATGTTTCTTCTTCAAATCACTTTTTTCCAAAGCTTTTTTTTCTCTTTACTTCTTCTTATCCTTTAAATCTTCTTTTTACTTTAAAAGCTTCTTTTTCTTTTTTCAATTCTTCTTCTTCTTTATTTTTTTTCCTTTTCAAATCTTCTCTTCTTTCCATGTCTTTTTATTCAAATCCAGATCTATATAATCTTCTCTCCAAAACTTTCTATAAAAATAGAATAAGATAGCAAGGAAACAAAACAAGAGAAAGTAGCTGCAGATCCAAATCTGGCTAGAAAAGGGAAAGCAAAAAGGTGAATGACTCAACCCACTCACGCAATACTGAAAATTCCATTGCAAGTTAAATAAAATATATGATGTGATATATAATTTTTTTATTGCTGTTTATTGATTTAAGTTAACATTTAACTGATGTTGAATCTGAATTGACATTTAATTTTATATTGGAATTTAATTGATAGTTAAACCCCAATATTAACAACTATATATGTTGAAATATATTGGTTGATTTGGATGTTGTTTGAAATGGATGCATATTGATTGATATGTTGGATGTATGGTTGTTTATTTATTTTAATATGTCCCTGTTATCACCTTGTATACTATTGACATCATTTAAGTGGTCCTCTGAATCATTTTAGAATTGGATAATTAAGACATTTAAATTATGGGTTGAAATGATATATACCCATACAATTTCTTGAACTTGGATTATTTATTGAAACTGAATTATTTAAAAAGCTTAAGTTTTTAATTTAAACTTCGGATTTATTTTAAATAAAGTGGTTAAAATTGGTATTTCGAATTATCTGAAATCTCGTAAATTACTGCACTCGCATTGTATACTTGATAGGAGATGAAAAATCCCATAACATCTCTGAAGCCATTGCACAAATACTTTTATTTGACATTGATTTGACTTACATAGGAATTTTTAATTCTAACTCTAGTGTATTGTTTTTCATTATGCTCAGGTCAGTCTGAGCTTTTTCAGTGTGTTGAAGACCATTTTATTTTTTGGAGGATGAAGACGAAGATTCAGTATATTATTGCTATTTATTATTATTATTCCACTGTTTATTGTATTCCGCTGCATTATTTTTTTATTTTCTGATGTATATATAACTTTGGTTTGCATTGTAATAGTATAATCAAATGTCAATTGTAAAACAGCTTCATGAACTGTTTATTTGATTATTATATTTTGTCATTCCGCTGCAAGATTCTGTATTTTGTTTTTTCCTTCTTTTCTATTATTTTCTTATTTACCTTATTAGCAATCCTCCCTTTTGAATGGTTTGAATTAGACATGTGTGGTTTATTGTCATTTAAGTCGTCAAAAAAGGTGGGTCGTTACAGTTGGGCAAGGGTGTATAGGGTTTGGCGCAATCTAAAATATAATTGAAACCATTTTTTTATTTTTTTCTTATATATCTGTACATGTGTAGAGTTGCAGATAAAAGCAGAGGAGGGAATGGAAAGTTGATGGCTAATTTAATATATTATATTTATACCGTTATTACATTATTTTTAGGTTGGTAATAATTAATGTATTTGAAACGTGAATTTATGTGATGATGTAAAATAGCTATATAATTGAGTTAATATTTATTTGTACTGATGTTTGATTCCGCTATGAGGTTTTCCCCTTTTAATTCATTGTTTTAAAAAAAATTAAATTTTTATTTACCCACAGTCTGCTACTTTTATTATTTGAAATTAGTTGTAAGCTTATTTGATGTCGTTTATAATTGATTTTAGACTTTTAAAAATAGTGGGTTGTCATACTTCTCATTTATGGGAATGGAGACCTCCATATGAAGGGATATATGGATTCGAGCTTTCAGAGTGATATTGATGGTGGTAAGCCAGTGTCTGATTATGTCTTCACACTTAATAGTGAAGCCGTTAGTTGGAAAAATTCTAAACAAGAAACGACAACGGATTCAACTATGGAGGCCGAGTACATCGCCCTCAATGAAGCAGCTAAAGAGGCAGTCTGGATGCACAAGTTTTTGAGTGAGCTTGGAGTGATTTTTGATACCAAGAATCCAATGGCATTATTCTATGATAACAACGTGGCAATACAGACCGCAAAAGAGTACAGAGCAAACAAGAATTCACGTCATATTATTTGAAAGTTCCACCTCAATAAAAATTCGTTGAGAAGAAAGATGTCATGATACAAAGGATAGATAACAAGGACAACATAGTAGATCCGTTCATTATGGGTCTAGCTCGGTCAGCTCTCGAAAAGCTGATTGAAGGTATAAGATTGAGATTCCATAATTGGCCCAAGGTACAGGTGGGAGATTAATAGAGTTAGGTGTACGCCCTACATGCAAATTGTAAATTATTAACTATGCAATCATTCTTTTTTGTAATAAAGATGGTTTTTTCTGTTATATATTTGTTATAATGTGTTATAAATAATTAAATGTTTAATTATAATATATATAACAGAAAATCCATAAATGATGTGTTTGTGATAGTAATTACAAATAGTTTTAATAATAGGTATTGTATCACGATATAGTAAACACATTATTTTAAATATTCCTAGCCAAGATGCATCGAGAATGGATATCGATGCATCCGTTAAGATAGAGTACGTAAAATGTTGGGTACTATATTACTCATGATTGCTAGGGACACCAAGAGGTTACATACTGATAGTTATTGGATAACTGTGGAATGACTCATTCGATGGTTTTTTTTGTTAATGTAACTATGGTCAAAATGAAAATATCGATGTGACTAATTTACACAGTACTCTCAACTTGGGAATACTATTGATCTTCAATATGAAAGATTCTCTTTAATTATAGTCAACTCATGGCATGACATCCATAGAGTGACTATAGTTGGGTCAAGTGGAAGTATTAGAAGTGGCACTATTCAAAAGAGGATTCTTCTCATTAGTTATATAGGGTTAATATCATGGTCAAATGAAGTCAACATAAAGTCAAAATCTTTGGACAGGGTAGTTCGGTTAATGATAATTGTCATTATTGAATCAAGGACATCATTTATGCTTCAGAGTTAAATAAAGAGGATATTGGAATTTTGACCATTACTTAATTTCATAAGCCTAAAGTGATATAGTTTTGACGAAGAGAATTAATGTAAATAATTGTCATTACTAGGTAATGCTTAATAAAGTAAAACTGGATCACCAAAACCAAATAAGCAATAAATTTGTCCAAATGTCGCACCACCTACTAAGTGACGTGTGAATGTTAATATTCGAATAGTTTGATATTAACCGCTGACCCAATATAAAGAGACACAAAAGAAACCTTGAATACTCCTTTTAAAACATGATTTAATTAATTTTAAATTCTTATAAATTAATTAAATTAATTTATATTTATGAGATATTAATTATAGAGTTTTATTTGATGTATTGAATAATATTATACGGTGCATTTATAATAGTTGTAATTATACATACCGACATACCGTATCTATAGGCCTTTAAATCTAATTTAAATGGGATATTTTTTATTTCGGTTTGGAATATATTTTGGCTTGGCATAGGGGCTTAGGCGGCAGGTCTAGGCTATATAAGACTGGCTATGGTTAAGCGAAAGTGGGTATGTTGATTTAGCTAAAGGAAAGAAAGAGTAAGAGAGAAATATATGGATCAGATCCACTTTTCCCTCCATGATCTCTTCCTTTATTTAAGCAACACTTCCTTCTCATGAAAAGATGATTTTTCACTCTTAAATCCTACCATCTACAGCCGCATACAACAAACCCTATTAACATAAAATTCCAAAACAAAAAATTACATCAAGTACTACTTCTTTCAAGTATTGGTGGTAAGCAATTCGAAGCTAGCACCTTCAATATTGGAATAGGATTCAAAGGAGCTCGTACCATCGTTTCAGCGTTTATTTAATAGGCCTTGGTAAAGGCATGTCTGTGATTTAAAAATATAAATTAATGTTATATTGATTTTATACCATATGATGTTTAGATCGATAGTGATGAATCTAGTATATCGATATATCATCACATTTATGATGGTTGTATGTTTATGTGCTTATGTAATTTAATATAAAAAATTTATGAAATATACCAAAACCAAAATACTCATGATAAATAATTTTTTTAATCTAAGATTAAAATTATTATAATATTAATTAAATGACACAAATTACATGGACCTAAATAATAATAAATTATACGTAAAATTTATAAACTAGTTTTGGTACCTGAAAGAATTTCGACATAATTATATATATATATATGATCTAAAAATTATTTAAATGAATCAAAGGTACAGAAGTCTAATCATCAATAAATATACCATATAAATTAACTCTATGCCTAATAAGCCTTTGGCATTAAAGAAATCAATTGCTTTTTTATATATATAAATTAAATATACATACATATATATAAGTAGAAATTAATAACTAAGTTTAATAAACTGATTTTAAATTATAATACATATATAACTATATTTAAATGTTAAAATATTGTACAGAATTTAAAAACAAGTTATATACAAATTTTGTATTCAAAAATATATTTTTATTTTATTAATTTTCGAAAAACTTTTGTATAAAAAGATTAAATTTTGTTTTTGGATTCTATAATAAAATAAATAAATAAATAAAATTTTAATCTTTTATTTAAAATAATTTATACATTTATTTACATTTGTATACATACATAAATAATTATATTTTTTTTTTTATAAATTCCCTTTGTGTATATATATATTTAATACTTTGTATGTATGAATTAAAGCCACATAAGCATACATTTGGACGATATATTTCTGTGCACTAGAGAAGCTAATATGTCCATTGCAGTGTAAATCCTAGTACTTATACGCGTGCATGTCATGCCTTATATGGATTATTATGTTACGGATTGCAATCACACGTATATGTGTACATGATATATGTATATACATAATACAATATGAATTACATAATATAAAACTAAATTATAAATTTAAATAAAATAATTATTTTATTTAAAATAAATCTAGACATGTTCTAAATGAATTAAACTTCATAGGACCAATAAAGATCCAAAATGGTAAGAAAATTGAAATTCACCTATTTCTTCCATTGCGGGCTAACCCAGTTTCAACAATCTGTGTGCTTTAGTTCATTTATGATATACATCACACTATTTTCATAGAAAAACCAAATATGATTCTCAATATCTGGAACCATCCCTAGCACAGTTATAAATTTGTGCATTATATATATGTGTGTATATGTATGCCTATATGTATGTGTATGTGTGTCTATATGTATGTGTGTGTATGTCCACGCACAGCTTTTACTGCTACGTCGTTCCAGGCGATGTACTTAGGCTTTTAGCTGAATCAACCACAACCTTTTGTTTACAACAATTTGAACTTAAAGCTGCTTAACCAAGGTTTGAACATGATTTTATGATTACATACCATGCTCAACTCACTTAAGAGGAATCGGTCCAGATACTCCTTTATGAGGAGTTTGTTGTTTACGTAAATAATTTCTAGTATTTCATAATACTCAAGAATATCCTGAACTACCATTTAGTGATCATAATTCAGATTTGATACTTGATCATTATACCAATTACATCACTAATCGACAATATACTAGACAACATAGAATATATGATAGTTCCTATTGCTCATGCATAAGGAGTCTATCTTACATGCTTCATATTAAAATATTCGGTGCGGTGCCTTTGTACACCGTTTAGTATAATCCCAACATTCTTTATGCAAATTTTAAAAGGTGTTAATTTCAAATCAAATATTGAGAATAAACAACCACACTAAGACTGATTTTAATATGATTGCATTGTTAACAATTAGTAGTTTGTTATTTACTTATAGTTTTAGAAATATTTTAGTACCTCCTAATAATTATTTTTACAAACACACTCGTCCTCTATTTTTTTAGATTGAAATTCAAACTATTTGATTTACTTGTCAAAATATTGGTGCATCCTATGCAATACTCACAGACTCAAATTTTGCTCCCACCGAGTTCGAAACACTTTAGTTATTATGTGCAATTAGTATATTCTAAATCATTATTTAAAATTTTTGTTTCAACATATATGTACCAAAACTCAAAATCAAATTCGATGATAGTTTTGCCAGAAAAATTCATTAATTTTAGCATATTAAATGATGAATCTATTTCACTAATTTCAACAATTAAAATTTAGGATGTTATTCTTTTAACATTGCTTGCTATATTCCAACTACATTGGGCTTCTTCTCGAAGACGTATTTACGGTCATTGGATCTTATCCCTTCGAGCATAACTATCAAAATTATATCTTGATAATGTACATGGAATCCATTTTAGATTTGTGCATTGTGTCATAAGGCAGAGTCAATACTCTTATTGGCTTATTGATAATTGAGGAAATTCATTTCTTGACATCGATATAAAGCTCATAGTCAAGTTCTTATTCGACATTCTAATAGGTTGTGTCTATTTTTTTGGATAATTTCATGTCATCTGAGGTACACTTTTATCTTTGGATCATATCCAAATCCAATTTTACTACCAATAATTTCTAAAAAAATATTCCTTCATCATGATGCGGGCATTTATTGAAACAACGAGAATTTCTTAATACGACAGAATAAGCATTCAGAAACATCTTATGAAATCTCTTTGTGTATAAATCTGACTGAATTATGAGTTTACATAGTCAACTGATATAGGTTGGTCATAAACTTATTTAGGGTGGTTCACATAAGATTCATTACGAGCAAGTATTGCATATAGCCTCTCGACTCACACAACCTGTCAACTCCTTAACCTAGGATATGTAGGGATTTCTTATCAACTCTTATCATGTATAATTTGATAAAATAGGCTTTAGACGAAACTAATTTTAACTTATGGAACTCTTATGCTCCATTCAATCACTTAATATGGGATACTTATTTCATTTACCATAACTAATTTAAGATCGAGAGTTTAGATCAAATATCTCAAATCCAAAGAAATAACTCTCACTAAAAACAATTTTTTATGAGAAAAATACATTTGGAATAGAAATCAGATTTTTCATTCTGTATTAAATATCTACTGGTATTCTATATAATTCTTGTTTCTAATATCTCTTTATGAAGTAGATGTGACCATTCACTCTCTTTATCCTAACTGTGACAATGTTACATCCACTCTTAGACATTCTCTTTCCTTTCCAAATGGTTAAACCATTCAAAAGGAAATCCTCGCTATGAGATTGCATTGAACTCTTTACAAATGTGTATTTAGTCATCCTTAGTATTTAAGGATATTAAATAAGTTGCACTTTACGTAAACTAATCAAACTATCATTTCTGTGATCAAATTCCTATGTTCATCTTGTAGCTCTTGGCCTAGTGCTACATCTAACAAAAAAATCATTACTACATTCAATCATATTGAATACATGATCTCGCATCATGGTTTGCTTACACATTTCGATAGAATAAATTTCATCGAGATTCTGCAAATTACGAACATGACTATTCACCATAAAACTTTTGTCTGTGCTTAAAATATGGATCAAATATCCATATTCTTGTACTACTTTTAGAGTTCAAAACTCATAGAAGACAATATAAAATCTCGGGCAAATAAATACCTAAGTGGCCAAAGTATGAATATATTTAAAAGTTGTATGATTTGGCACTTGTATGGATCTTGAATTGACAACATGCCAAAAGGTTTATTGATAAGTATATTTAATATTTCTATGTTAACCTTAATTTAGTTCATATTTTAACTTACAAATATTTTATCAATTATATTAGTTACACAAATTTATCGATTTTTAACTTTATAAGCTTTTGTTCTTACAATATTAGAAAGGTTAAATGTATTCATTTCATTATTCTAATAAAGCTCCAACTAAATTTTGATATTACTTAAAACTCTAAAAAAAATATCAAAATCTTACGATTCCTCTAGTGAATGGTAGGACTCACTCGCCTTGTAATTTTGACCTTGAGTTTGCTAAATAAATCATAGGTCTGTATGCGATGGACAATTGGTTAGTAGTTGTATCATATACAACTCCTAACCAAGGTCTTCTTCCTAATCTCGATTCGACCTTGAGTTTTCTCAAAAATTAAGAGAGATTATTCACTCTTAACCACCATTTCATGGTGGCCTAAGTATAATGCACGCATCTTGAGTTTTCTTGACAAATACATGCATGTTTCTTATCTTGTTTAGGCAATATATTAATAGTACTACACATATAAGCCCTAGCTTGAGTTTGCTCAGAAACTAGTGCGTATGAAAATTATTATTAATACATAAATGTTATAGCGCAACTCTATATATTTAGGATTCATAATCTATAATACATTTATAAACTTAGTGATATCGATTTATGGAATAATTTGTTCTTATAGAACACCCTCATGATTTAAGTGTCGAGCACATCTGAAATCATAGTATACGTATTTACGTATGTACTTATTCCAAAAATATGGTTTGGGTTTATTTCACTTCCTCCAACATTATTTTATAAATATATAATTATTTAAGTATTAGTTGTTTATAATTTTTGCAATTTAATTAACTTATATAATGTATATATGTGTACTTTCTTAATTAAATCTTATTTAATAAAATTTAATTCTTATTAACTAAATCATATTTAAATTAATTTTAATTAACAAAATTATATTTTTTTAATTTAATTTATATAGAAATTTTGAATTTTTTTATTATTCGTCTTAAACTATTTAAGAAAAATAATTAACATAACATTTATAGTTTGTTTACATATACATATCGATATATGTATACATTTTAATTAATTAATTTTAAATAAATTTTATTTAATTATTTCATTTATTTAGTAAAATAATTTAACTAGATATCTAAATTAATTAAAAACTTAACACAATTTATCTTGAACCAATTTAAGATAAATATTTAACTATAACAATTATAGTTACATACATTGATTAATTTTTTAATTTTCTATTTTTATTTGATTTAAGTAATCAGATTTATACATTAAAAAATCAAAATTAATTATTAGATTTCAAAATATTTGTGAAAATTTTAAATTTACTTGATAACCTTTATAAAGTATCATTTTATATTACAAATTTAAGATGTAAATTTTAATTATATTTTTATTTTTAAATATTTAAATCTTAAATTAAAAATTAGCTTGTAACGACTCATAAATTTTGATAATTAAAACTATTAAATTAAATAATATTTTGAAATTTAATGTTGTGAGAAATTAAAACTTATGATTTATTATTGAGGAGGTAATTAGAATATGATTTAATAATGTTGTTTGAATGCTGTTGATAACTAATTAACGTAATTTCCATCAATTGAAATAAGTTTTAGGTTGATTTGGTTATAATTGTAAATAATGAAATAAATTAAATGATTTATGTAGTAGTGAGATTGTATGTAATTGATTTAAATTAGTCAACATATAATATGAAATCAGTGATGTGGTAAGTAGTTATAATCTAAATTGTTTGTAAATAATATATTTATAACTGTGGTAAAATTACTTAAAAGTAACAATTGTTCATTATCATCTCATTATTTAATATGTTTGGAATTAATTTGGAAATCAATGAAAATTTATGCAATTAATTATTGCAGTTAATATGGTAAGACATGTTAACGGTAAAATAATGAATGTAATAAAAAGTAAACGTATGATAATATAATTCATAGGGAATTGTTAATTGAATAATAAAAATATAAATCAAAATAAATGAATTTATTATAGTTGTAATTGAACACTGTAATTAGTGCAATATTTAAAATTTTAATTTGACTTGAATATTTAAATTTTAATTTACAATTTAAATTTAATTTTCTGGATACTAGACTAAATTCTAGACAGGATTCCACTTTTCGTTTCGTCAAAATCAAATTCCTATTGCTCTAAAAATATAAATTTCTATGAAAAATTGACATAAATTTGCAGTGTATATTTGTGTTCTTTTTTTGGCTAAGTTTTACTGGGTTTGTTTTAGACTAATGGGCTCCTTAGTAAACCAAAAGACCCTAGGAACCCTTAGAGACTTTAGACCCTTGCTTTTCCCAACCATTGACCTTCTGTTTCCTATCTGATTGAACAAGTACGTAAATATATTTTTTTCGTTGAGAAACTTTTTGCGTACTCTTCTTCTTCTTACTCGTTTCTACAGAAATCCAAAACTCAAAATATCCAAAATCATAAATCCCCAAACTCCATCCCTCCTCTCTTCAAAACCCTTCCATCGTCTTTCCCCTTGTCACCGCCATCCACCACCAATTCCGACCATCTCCTCCCTCCTCCTCTCAGCCATCTCCACCCTCTCCACGGCCAAAAACCCCCAAGCCCTCCTCTAGGCCATAGTCGAACCCCTAGCCTCTCCTCTCCTCCTCTATTTTACAAAAAAGAAAAAGAAAACACAATTTGTTTGATTTGCATTGTTGTGCTTTGCTTTACTTTTGGATCGGTTCTTTGTATAGGATTGATTAGCTTATCATGTTTGGATTTCAACTTGGATATATCTATTTATGTTGTCAAAAAATGTCTAACCTCAAAAGGTGAACAATCACTCATGATTAACATTTTTATTATTAGGTAAATAAACATCAATTGAAATGTTATGAGAAATGTTTGCTCTAGATAGGAATATGTGAGATATGTTGTTATGTTCCCTTAAATTTGTATTATAATATTAACATGCACATATTGTTTTATATGCCACAAATAGTTTGTTATGTTGATTTGATTAATTGTCAGATATGTATGTTAAATATGTCACATATGATATGTTAGAAAATTGTTACGTTAGGATTTTATATATATATATGCCATGTTGAAATACATCGCATATGCTATGTTGACAAAAAAGTGTTATGTTAATGAAATCATATGTTGCACATGCTATGTTAATAATATGCCACCTATGCTATGTGGAAATAATGTGTTATGTTTGGGGAAAAAACGGTATGCCATGTTATTTTATTGCAAATCACCTTGCAAGTTCCTTGTATATATGTCATATTATATATTTATATGTTGTGTTAGTGTATGACATGTTAGAATTTGAAATATTCACTTATGTTATTTATGATTTGTGACACATGTGATATGTTAGTTATGCATGTGTATATATTAAATTGTTAATTATGTATGCATGTTGGTCATTGATATGTTATGTTATTTATGTTATTACTGTTCTCACACTCCAAGTTTCCTGATAGTTAGGAAATCACTTTGGGTTGAAATGATATATACCCGATATAAAACCAGTTTGGATTTAAATAAATTGATTTAGAAATAAATTTGGAATATTGTAAGTTTAAATTTATGTTTGAACTTGAAATTATGAAAATGAAATTTAATCGATTTAATGAAAGTTTTAATTGGATTTCTAGATTTAAACTTGTTGTTTGATTTTAACTTAATAGATTTTAATGGAAAGGTTTAAGTTAATCCTAAATTTGATTTTGATTTGATCACTTAATTTAAAATTTATGTAGAGATAGGATGGATCCAACTTAAAAATTTAATTAACTTAATGGTATAAAATTTCAAGTTAAACTTTAAAAGGTTTAATTAATTTGTCAAAAAAATTAACATATAAAGATATGAATTTAGAATTTCCAAGTAATTGATTTTAAAGTAAACTTGAAATTTAAAGAATTTGATTTGATTGATGAAACAGGATAATTTGGATTTTATTGAGGTAAATAGATTAAATGAGAAATTTAAACCGTTAAACCTTAAGTTGATGTGAAAGTTGAAAACTGAATTTATTTAAGTCGGGATTAGAGAAGTTGATATATTCAGTTTGGATTATGGAATGTAAAATAGATTTAAGTGAAAAATTGAAATATGAAGTTTAATTTAATAATGAATTGATTGGAAACGAACATGAAAATCAGTATTTGAACTGATCTGATTTACAGTGTGAAAGATGATGTTTATTTAAACCTAGGCATTCTACTTATTGAGTTATATGTACATTTCACTTGAGTTGAATGACTTACATAAGAATTTTAGCCCTGATTCGAGTGTTTTTGTTTTACTTTATGCTCGGGTCAGACCGAGTATTTTAGTTTAGCGAAGACACTTATTTCTGAAGACGAAGACGGAGTCGAGGGCCGTATCTACTACTATTATAGCAATTGTCTATTCTACCTGGAAAAAAAATGTAAATTCTTATTTTGTTGAAAATTAGATTACTATCCATTGCGAGATTCTGTATTTTGTTCTTTTAAATCTTATTTCAATTGAACAATCCCACTAATAATTTGTCTTTTGAATAGTTTGAGTTAGACATGTGTGATATATTGTCGACTTAAACAATCCAAAAAGGCTGGTTGTTATGGTTGGTATCAGAGCTTTGGTTAGAGATACCTTAGCCTGTTGGGGTTAACTCATTAGAGATAGGGTTAGTGATACCCTAGAATGAGTTTAAGTGTGTGTGTGTGTGTGTGTGTACGAGAGCACGTATTTGTTAGTGTTATAAAATGTTTTATATAGTTTTGAAATGAAATAAGTTTTTCCTATTATTATGGTTATAAAAAAGTTATTCCTTTATATATAACATATAATATAGTTATTTTTAATGTGTTTATTTTAAGAAATGATAATATTTAATTATTGTCATTTACTGTTGATTAGTTGTATTTAGTTAGTTTATAAGCATTAATTATTATTGTTGATTTAAATCTATGAAATAAACACTAGTTTAATGATGGTGTATTAAAGAAAATAAAGCAAATGATATCAACATGATTTCTAAGTTTAGTCTTAATAAAGAGAATTTAAACTGAAAATTTGAGAACTAAAATTCTGATGTTTTAGAAATTGGTTCCCTAATATTTTGTAAATAATTGTAGTATTATTCAAAAATGAATAATTAGGATATTTGCTTATGAAATTGAAATGTTTTTGTAACGACCCTGACTCGACCTTCGAAAATCGACATCCAATACATCACCCGTATTCGAATGTCGCAGATTCGAACGTTGAGTCTGGTTCGCCGGAGCTTATAACAACATTAGGTGATAACAACACAGCGGAAACAAAATGAATTTTTATTGATACACAATGGATACAACAATCTAATACAAATGAAATATCAATATCAGAGCGAAAACACAACAACGGAAAGAAATCTTCAACAGAGATCTTCAAGAAAGAAAGAGAGATAGAATCCAATAGACTGCTTCCCCATTGCCAAGTTCCAAAGACTTCAAACCAAAAAGCTCGAACCACCATCATATCGTAATATTGCAAATGCGATCTCCACACCAAAGACTAAAGGCTATCGAATCTACATCTACTATCCGACTATCTGAAAACCTGACTCTAGGCTGCCAGTGTGGAAAATTGTGGGCACCCAGAGTTTAGAAAGGGAACAATAAATTGCATGTCAGTCATGGGACTAGTGCGAGCAAACAAAAACAGTTTATTTTGAACAAAAATAAATAAAAAGAAATTCACTATGCTTTTTGGAAAATGAAACTACCATTAGGCCTCCCACCACACACACAATGCAATCGCACACTTGGAGGAGATTTCTCCTTATGATAGTCAAACTGCTTGATACGCGAAAATCCTTTTGATATTATTATTAATGCATAATGCAGAAAACATTTGTAAGCATAATATTAATCTTAGCCAGCATACGTACCATTATAGTATGCCTACTATAACTACCATGTTAGATGGCAGGTTCTACAACTAAAACCGTACAGAACACGTATTGGATGATTGGATTTCCAACAAATGGCCAAGGCTAAGGAACTTCCTTTCCGAATGGGTACGCCTCTGGAGGGACACCCCGAGAACCTAACCGGAACTCTGCCAACACAAGGCTGGGTTACCTCTGTAACTAGGTAACTGCTGACACGAGTATGTCATTCCCCGGTCGTCACCGACCTTTATCGAGGGATTCACCAACAAAATTCCAACAACCACATAAGTTAAATATCTGGGCTCCATACCATGATACCACTTTTTATCCAGGAGGAAATGCAAATACCCTAAGGGGCGCGACCCCCGTAACCTTGCTGCATCCTTTCCTATTTCGACCATTTCTGGGGTGTGAGGTTCGATGAAGTCTCGTCCAACAAAGCTACGCTTTTCGTAAAAGCCATGCTTCGATCAACCAATGATCAACACTTAGCATGCCACATTACCAAATTGGAAATATATCACTAGTAAATATCAACTACATAACATCTGAGCTCGTACGTGTCAGAGAAGGGTGTTAAGCTAAGAGAATAAATTCTCCGCCACAAAATAGAAATGTATTTGATAGAAACCAGCTTTACATCACAAAGTGTAACGTCATACATACGTCCGTACAAGTCCATCCTGGGTCTGAATGGAACCGAAGGCACTTCAAAAGAAGTCCTTGAAATTCCGGATATCCCCAATCGCGTCCGAACTCCCCATCACATAGGGTAATCAAAATCTCTATACCGGGGCCATTTGGTGTAGATACATTCGATTGGTGATCCTTTCACTTTAGAAAATACCCGGTCTTCACCACTGTCTTCAAATGCTATCCATTTCGTCGTACCATTAATTCGGAATGGGTTTCATGACATAAAGTCCTCTCCGGCTAAACCGAATAATGAGCGCTTATTTTAAAAAGCATATGGATATATTGGGATCTTTGTTAAGTCACAACTTTTTAGACCAATACCTTTCCTTTTAAAGGTTTCACAAAAATTCCCATTTCAATCTTTTAAAACAAAAGATTCACACTTTAAGATCCTTTTCAATTTGAAACAATATTCACCAAACCATTAACAAAGATTTATTCATAGTTTTCAAAACTATTTCCATTTTGATTCACCCATAACTTGAAATCCTGTCAATAAAAACTGGAAATCCTTTCTTTATATGAAAGCTATTGTCATTAGAAAACAAATGTTTTTCATTTCGGGACAATCCGATTAAATTAGCTCAAGTTATAGCCTTTTAAAGTATAATCAGAAAATCAGCGAACTGCCATATCCTCGGCAAGCTCTTATTTGAGTTAAATTTAAATTCCCAAAATAGTTCATTTAAAATACTTTAAAAATGGTTTAAAATCTAGATATATAACCTATATAATCCCTTTAAAACCATAGTTTCCAACATTTCAAACTTTAACAAGCCATATTATATTTAAAAATAATTTTAATTTCAAAATTCTCTTTTCAAAAGTTTTTTATATCTAACCCAAATCATTTCCAAACTATTTTGGATTCAAAGTTCAACTTTTAAATTTCTCATCATTGAAAATAATATTAAATTCAGAATATTTGTGACTTAACCAATTACCCATGAAATCCATATTTGTGTGTGTTGTGTGTAGTCCAGGGGTTTCACATGCAAGAATAAAATATCAACCATCATAAATTCAAGCACAACAACATCAATGAGCGGTATAATCCTATAATGCTTATTTTTCATTCACAGATAAACAAGTAATTTCACCACAGATAAATAAATCACAGTTCACAGCTCAATTCAAAGCAATCACATAACAGAACATCACATATCAAAGATATCAAACAATTCAAGGTATTCAATACAATCCAAACATCTATAAGCATGATTTAATTAATCACCTGATTACAATTATCTAATTATCTCAAAATAAATTAATCATCTAAACCTGATTAATTAACATTAATTAATTACCAACCATTTGTTATTAATTTAATCAATTAATGGAATTAATTAATCAATCCCTTAATTAATTATCCCTTAATTAATCATAAATAAATTAATCTTATGTTAATTATATAATTAATTAATCCTTTAATTAATTACATAAATTAATTAACCTTCAATTATTAATTAATTATCCTTAATTAATAAATCAATCAACTTTTAATCATTAAATAATTAACCTTTAATTATTTAATTAATATTTAATTAATTATCCTTAATTAATTACCATTTAATTAATTAATTACAATAAGTGATTATCCCTAATCACTTATATTAATAAATCACAAATTAATTATATTAAGTAATTATCCTTTAATTGCTTGATTAATTATCCTTTATTATTAATCAATTTTTCTTAATTACTTTAATTAAGTAATTTACCTTTAAGTAATTAATTAACCTTTAATTACTTATCATTAATTAATCAACCTTTAATTAATTAACAAGTCAACCTTTAATTATTTGAAAATCCTTTAGGTAATCACATTAAGTAATTTACCTTTAATTACTTACATTAATTAAGTATCCTTTAATTAAAGATAAACATTTACTTAATAAATCACTTAATTGTCATTTAAATCTTATTAAATAAACCTTCAGAATTAATAATAATTAAAACATTTACCTTAAACACTCACTTAATTGCATCGTTAAAATTCTCTGAAAACACTTTGGGATTTAAATAAAATAATTAACCTATTATATAATTATTCAAAACAATTTAATTTCAAAAACATTTGCATTATAATCTATATATTATGAAACTTGTTTGAAAACTTGATCAACATCTTTATTTTAAAAACCCTTTAAAACTTGTTAACAAATTTATCATTAACGAATGAATTAAAAACATTTCATCTTCTAAATTAATTACTTAGTTACGGGATTAAATTTATTTAAAAATAAACTCAAGAATTAATTATAACAAGATACACAAAATAATACTTTAACTTATTAACTAAACTAATTTATTTTAAAATCTTTAAATAATCCCGAACTAAATAAAACATTAATTATATAAAGTAACTAATCAAGAAATCGTTTTTACTTTCAAAATTTTAAACTGTTTCATACATACCCGAGTCGATTCCCAATTTCCCTGATTAAAACCCCAAAGCAACCCTTTTTTCTTTCTGTTTTGATTTAAGTTTTTATCAAAACTCTGTAAATACTCGAATGACTCAGCAACAAACCTAAGCCAAATCACATTTCCCACGAGATCCACTTCGAGCCTTCACCTCTTCTTCCCCTATCCTTTCTTTCAGCTCACCAGATACATGCGCACCTGCACGGGAGCTCTGACCATCTTCGGTCGATGCTTCGGCTAACGACAAGTCAACGGCAACCTCCCCTAACCATCAGACCACCCAGAACCCCGAAACGACGATGAATTCGACATCGAGCTACTCGATCGATTACTGGAACCCAACCTAGTCACCTAAATCCGCTTCGTGTAGCCACCTATAGCCACCAGAAGGTCTGAAATTCAGACCATAGCATCGCCGTAGGACCACACTCCTATACCTCCACCACCGGTCATCTCCGATTCAACCTTGACGATGAAAATGCCTCGAGAACATCGACGACCATGACTTGTCCTTAAACCCTACTTCGCCTCCACCCGGCCACTTCGACCATCAGAAAATTCTTCCACTATTTTTCCCGAGTGACCTAACCTTCTAGCCTGCTTCAGTAATGGTCTCGATGACCCCATACCGATCATGAAAAATCGACTAAAACCCAAATCACGTTCATCCCACAATTTCTCTCGATTTACAGGCTTAAAAATCATGATTTCATTTTTAAAAATCATAATTTTTGAAAACAAACCAGATTATCTAATTGGAACAAGAAATCTGTGAAGTCGAATTTTGGCATACTTAGATATTTCATTGCATTTCTTTCTTTTTTGTTAAAAGCAACTTCAAATTCATCTTGAAAATATTTTTAGAACTGATATCTTGTTATTACAAACAAATTTTGTTTATATACCAAACCCTATAGAAGATTAGGGGAGGAGAGATTGATTTTAGAACTTGTTTTAAGACCTGTAACTGGAACAGCGCCTGTACATACACATATACAGGCATGCACACTCAACAATTCCATATTTATATACATGCAACTTCATCCATCCATCCATACAAAAAAATCTATAACATTACTTCACAAATTCTTTTAAGTATTTACTAGGATTTAGTTTTGAAAAGAGTGTTTACTCACCTGGTTTGGTGTTGAACAGAGAGCCTGGAACTGGAAAATGTTTTGAAAATTGAAACTTGATTTTGTACTTGAACTTTTGATCTGCTTTTGTTTTGATACTGAGTTGAATCTGATCTTTATGTTGCTTCAGTTTAATTCCTTTAAACTTTTCTTGCTTATTCGATTTTCTCCTTGCTTGGTTCAGATTTGAAATCTTATGAAGATTGTTTGATTTTGATTTTCTTTTCTGGTTTGTATTATTTTTCTCAGGTTTTAGTTTTGATAAAATTTGAATGAAAGAAAATGAAGCGTAGGAGACTGGATGTATATATATATATACACTTTGATTTCCTTTCATTTATTAGTTTTTGAAAACAAAAGAAATAAGTGACACTTGTCTATGCATGGCATAAATTACTTATTTTTATTTAAATGTATATTAAAACACTTACACTTGTTTTAATTCATGTTTAAAATGGTTATATTTGTAAAACTTTTTGTTATAATGCGTACATATGTAATTTTGCATGTGTTAATATTTTCTTATGGTTTTATATAATTTTTATATTATATTTTCAATTTATCTTTACATATATATATATATATATGTTTTCTATTTTCAAATTTATATTAACATATGTTTTTTTATAAAACCCTGCTCCAGAGAGTAGAGCTAGGGAATACAGCTGTCCGCCACACTGATCCCCCTTTTAGCTAGCCCAGCCCAGAGCATCAATCCTCTACCAGGTTGTAGGTTTTATTGAGTATAACCGCTCCAAGCCTTAAGGGAAACATATCTCGGCTGTGGGACTCAAACCCGCAACCTCCAGAAACTTTGTTCCATGGTTGCAAGGTAGTCCTCAACCAGCTGAGTTATGCTCGTGGACAGTATTAACATATGTTTTAAATGTTTATTTATGTAAAATTTTAAAAGAAGGAATATTTAACCTTTTTATCAATTCTTATTTTAACTAAAGCTATTACATTTTTTTATTTTTATTAAATACATTTCCTTTTATTTATATATTTATATAACCTTAAAAAAAGGGTTTTAAAATTTAATCATATTTAAATAAATAAACGTGTGTGTGTATATATATATATATTAGAATTTAACCTTTAAATAGCTTTTGAAAATTTATTATATTAAATTCAAATCATATCTTTGAAATCACAATGTGTGTGTGTGTGTGTATATATAGAAACAAAATTTTATTACTTTTTAAATTATAGAGTTTTCAAATACAAATTCATTTACAAGTAATTTATTTTTTTGAATTTCAAATCAAATTCTTATTTACAATCTATTTATATATATATATATATAAACAACATAAATTCTATTTATTTTTTAAAATTTAAATTAATTCACAATTAAATCCCAAAAATTTAAATTAATTACCAATTTAAATTTGGCTTAAAAACGGGATCGTTACAGATTCTACCCCTTAAGAAAATTTCATCCCCAAAATTTGCTAGACAAAGAGACAAACAAAAAACATATGAACACATCAAAGATAGAGAATTGGTTTACCAGATCAAACTAAATATCTATTCTACATTTAGCTTACCAAATCAGAGTATCATCAATAATTATGTGAATGAATTTATACAATACTTTACAAGATACCCGGGTTATCAAGTTTACAAAATATGCAGAGGCATCGGTTAGTTCGAAGGGTATAACTAACCATTCGTAGAATATATCTGGACCCCTAAAGAATAGACAAGGGGATACAATCTAATTTAGCTTCATATTTTATCAACCAATTTATTTCAAATAAAATTCTCAAATTTATAAAGTTAAGAACGAAAAAAAATTGATAAGAAATTGATGAAGAGAAACGTAATAGGAAACTTTCTATAACGTAAACAAAGATTCGTAGGGCCACCACTATACCAAAGCTTCTTCTTGTAGCTGCCAGGAAGCCATCAAAGAATTGATATCATATGATAATCAAAAGAGATTGATATATAAAAGTCATTCCTTGTTGTTGCAGGGTATCGACCATGTGTAGTGGTATTCCCGTGTCCCCTATCTCGTCCTATTCTTACCCTCATTCTCACTATCAGTGAATAGTAAGAGAATTGACTGAGGCATTCAGACAAGATATCTTAGGGATAATCATTCTAGGGAATTTTGAACCCTATCTCTAATGAGTCACCTAATGCGTTATACCCCAGAGCTAAAGTTCTTATTCAACCTTCAGCTCTGATACCACTGTAACGACCCTAACTCGACCTTCGAAAATCGAAATCCAATACATCACCCGTATTCGAACGCCGCAGATTCAAACGTTGAGTCTGGTTCGCCAGAGCTTATAAGAACATTAGGTGAAAACAATACAGCGAAAAAAAATGAATTTTTATTGATACACAAATGGATACAACCATCTGATACAAATGAAATATCAATATCATAGCCAAAATACAACAGTGGAAAGAAATCTTCAATAAAGATCTTCAAGAATGAAAGAGAGATAGAATCCAACAGACTGCTTCCCCATTACCAAAGCTCCAAAGACTTCAAACCAAAAAGCACGAACCGCCATCATCTTGAAATATTGCGATATCCACACCAAAGACTGAAGGCTATCGAATCTACATCCACTATCTGACTATTTGAAAACCTGACTCTCGGCTGCCCGTGTGGAAAATTATGGGCATCCAGAGTTTAGAAAGGGAACAATAAACTCCAGGTCAGTCATGAGACTGTGTGAGAAACAAAAACAGTTTATTTTGAACAAAAAGAAACAAAGAGAAATTCGCTGCGCTTTTTGAAAAATGAAACTACTATAAGGCTTCCCGCCACGCACACAATGCAATCGCACACTTGGAGGATATTTTTCCTTATAATAGTCAAACATGCTTGATACGCGAATCCTTTTGATATTATTATTAGTGCATAGTGCAGAAAACATTTGTAAGTATAATATTAATGTTAGCCAGCATACGTACCATCATAGTATGCCCACTATAGCTACCATGTTAGATGGCAGGTTCTACAACTAAAACCGTACAGGGCGCGTATTGGATGATTGGTTTTCCAACAAATGGCCAAGGCTAAGGAACTTCTTTTCCGAATGGGTATGCCTCTAAAGGGAAACCCGAGAATTTAACCGGATCTCTGCCAACACAAGGCTGGGTTACCTTTGTAACTAGGTAACTACTGACATGAGTGTGCTATCCCCCAGTCATCACCGACCTTTATCCTGGGACTCTCCAAAAAAATTCCAACAACCATGTAAGTTAAATATTTGGGCTCCATACCATTATACCACTTTTTATCCAGAAGGAAATGCACATACCCTAAGGGGCACGACCCCCGTAACCTTGCTACATCCTTTCCTGTTTCGACCATTTTCAGGGTGTGAGGTTCGATGAAGTCTCGTCCCACAAAGCTATGCTTTTCACAAAAGCCATACTTCAATCAACTAGTGATCAACACTTAGCATGCCACATTACCAAATTGGGAATATATCACTAATAAATATCAACTACATAACCTCTGAGCTCGTACGTCTTAGAAAAGGGTGTAAATAGAAGAGAATAAATTCTCCGCCACTAAACAGAAATGTATTTGATAGAAACCAGCTTTACATCTCAAAGTGTAACGTTAGACATACGCCATACAAATCCATCTTGGGTCTGAATGGAACCGAAGGCACTTCAAAAGAAGTCCATGCAAATTTGGATATCCCCAATCACGTCCGTACTCTCCATTACATAGGGTACTCAAAATCTCTATACCGAGGCCATTAGGTGCAGAGACATTCGATAGGTAATCCTTTCGCTTTCGAAAATACCTGATCTTCACCATCGTCTTTAAATGCTATCTATTTCGTCGTATCATTAATTCTGAATGGTTTTTATGACATAAAATCCTCTCTCAGCTAAACCGAATAATGAGCGCTTATTTTAAAAAGCATATGGATATATTGGGATCTTAGTTACGTCATAACTTATTAGCCCAAACCTTTCCTTTTGAAGGGTTCAAAATAAATTCCCATTTCAATCTTTTAAAATAAAAGATTCACCCTTTAAGATCCTTTTCAATTTAAAACAATGTTCACCAGATCTTTAACAAAGATTTATTCGTAGTTTTCAAAACTATTTCCATTTAAATTCACCCATAACTTGAAATCCTTTCAACAAAAACTGGAAATCCTTTCTTTATACGAAAGCTGTCATCATTTGAAAACAAATTTTTTCATTTCGGGAAAATTCGATTAAATTTGCTCAAGTTATAGCCTTTTAAAGTATAATCAGAAAATCAGTGAACTGCCGTCTCCTCGGCAAGTTCTTATTGAGTTAAATTTAAATTTCTAAAATAATTCATTTAAAATACTTTAAAAATGATTTAAAATCTAGATATATATAACTTGTACAATCCTTTTAAAACCGTTGTTTCCAACATTTCAAACTTTAACAAGCCATATTATATTTAAAAATAGTTTTAATTTCAAAATTCCCTTTTCAAAAGTTTTTCATATTTAACCTAAACTATTTCCAAACTATTTTGGATTCAAAGTTAAACCTTTAAATTTCACATCATTGAAAATAATATTAAATTCAAAATATTCGTGACTTAACCAATTTCCCGTGAAATCCATATTTGTGTGTGTGTGTGTTGTGTGTAGTCCAAGGGTTTCAAAGGCAACAATAAAATATCAACCATCATAAATTCAAGCACAACAATATCATTAAGCGGTATAATCCTATAACGCTTATTTTTCATTCGTAGATGAACAAGTAATTTCATCACAGATAAATAAATCAATGTTCACAGCTCAATTCAAAGCAATTACATCACAGAACATCACATATCAGAGATATCAAACAATTCAAGGCATTCAATACAATCCAAACATCTATAAGTAAGATTAAATTAATCACCTTATTATAATTAATATAATTATCTCAAAATAAATTATTACCTAAACCTAATTAATTAACATTAATTAATTACCATCCATTTGTTATTAATTTGATTAATTAATGGAATTAATTAATCAATCCCTTAATTAATTATCCCTTAATTAATCGTAAATAAATTAATCTTAAGTTAATTATATAATTAATTAATCCTTTAATTAATTACATCAATTAATTAACCTTTAATTATTAATTAATCATCCTTAATTAATAAATCAATTAACCTTTAATCATTAAATAATTAATCTTTAATTATTTAATTAATCTTTAATTAATTATCCTTAATTAATTACATTAATTAATTAACCCTTAATTAATTACCATTTGATTAATTATCCTTAATTAATTACAATAAGTGATTATCCCTAATCACTTATATTAATAAATCACAAATTAATTATATTGAGTAATTATCCTTTAATAACTTGATTAATTATCCTTAATTATTAATTAATTTTTCTTAATTACTTTTATTAACTAATTTACCTTTAAGTAATTAATTACCCTTTAATTACTTATCATTAATTAACCAACCTTTAATTAATTAATAAGTCAACCTTCAATTATTTGAATATCCATTAGGTAACACATTAAGTAATTAACCTTTGATTACTTACATTAATTAAGTACCCTTTAATTAAAGATAAACCATTTACTTAATAAATCACTTAACTGTCATTTAAATCTTATTAAATAAACCTTCGGAATTAATAATAATTAAAACATTTACCTTAAACACTCAATTAATTGCATCATTAAAATTATTTGAAAACACTTAGGGATTTAAATCAAATAATTAACCCATTATATAATTATTTAAAACAATTTAATTTCAAAAACATTTGCATTATAATCTATATATTTTGAAACTTGTTTGAAAACTTGATCAACATCTTTATTTTAAAACCCTTTAAAACTTGTTAATAAATTTATCATTAAGAATGAATTAAAAACATTTCATCTTATAAATTAATTACTTAATTACAAGATTAAATTTATTTAAAAATAAACTCAAGAATTAATTATAACAAGGTACATAAAATAATACTTTAACTTATTAACTAAACAAAATTATTTTAAAATCTTTAAATAATCCCAAACTAAATAAAACATTAATTATATAAAGTAACTAATTAAGAAATAGTTTTTAATTTCAAAATTTTAAATTGTTTCGCACATACCCGAGTCGATTCCCAATTTCCCCGAGTAAAACCCCGAAGCAACCCTTTTTTTTCTTTCTGTTTTGATTTAAGTTTTTTTAAACTCTGTACATACTCGAATGACTCAGCAACAAACCAGAGCCAAAACACATTTTCTCCGAGATCCACTTCGAGCCTTTACCTCTTCTTCCCCTATACTTCCTTTTCAGCTATACCAAATACGTGTGCATGTGCATGGGAGCTTCGACCATCTCTGGTCGATGCTTCGGCTATCGACAAGTCGACGACAACCTCCTCTAACCACCAGACCACCCAGAACCCCAAAATGACGACGAATTCGACATCGAGCTACTCGATCGATTGCTGGAACCCAACCTAGTCACCAAATCCGCTTCGTGTAGCCACCTCTGGCCACCAGAAGGTCTGAAATTCAGACCATAATCTCGCCGTAGGACAACACTCCTATCCCCCCACCACCGGACATCTCCGATTCAACCTTGACGACGAAAATGCCTCAAGAACATCGGCGATTATGACTGGTCCTTAAACCCTACTTCGCCTCCACCAGGCCAATCCGACCATTAGAAAATTCTTCCACTATTTTTCCCGAGTGACCTAACCTTCCAGCCTGCTTCAGTAATGATCTCGACGACCTTCACCATGCCGATCATCAAAAATCGACTAAAACCCAAATCACGTTCATTCCACAATTTCTCTCGATTTACAGGCTTAAAATCATGATTTCATTTTTAAAAATCATAGTTTTTGAAAACAAGCCAAATTATTTAATTGAAACAAGAAATCCGTAAAGTCGAATTTTGGCATACTTAGAGATTTCACTGCATTTCTTTCTTTTTTATTAAAGCTACCTTCAAATTCATCTTGAAAATATTTTTAGAACTGATATCTTGTTATTACAAATAATTTTTTTTATATACCAAACCCTATAGAAGATTATAGGGGGAGAGATTGGCTTTAGAACTTGTTTTAAGACCTATAACTGGAACAGAGCCTGTACATACACATATACAGACATGCATACTCAACACTTCCATATTTATATACGTGCAACTTAATCCATTCATCCATACAAACACATCTATAACATTACTTCACAAATTCGTTTAAGTATATACCAGGATTTAGTTTTGAAAAGAGTGTTTACTCACCTGGTTTAGTTTTGAACAGAGAGACTGGATTTTTGCTTTAAAATTGGAAAATGTTTTGAAACTTGAAACTTGATTTTGAACTTGAACTTTTGATATGCTTTTGTTTTGATACTGAGTTTAATCCTATCTTTATGTAGCTTTAGTTTGATTGCTTTAAACTTTGCTTACTTATTTGATTTGCTCCTTCCTTGGTTCAGGTTTGAAATCCTGTGAAGATTGTTTGATTTTGATTTTCTTTTCTGGTTTGTATTATTTTTCTCAGGTTTTAGTTTTGATAAAATTTAAATGAAAGAAAATGGAGTGTAGGAGAGTGCATGTATATATATACTTTGATTTCCTTTGATTTATTAATTTTTGAAAACAAAAGAAATAAGTGACACTTGTTAATGCATGGCATAAGTTACTTATATTTGTTTAAGTGTATATTAAAACACATACACTTGTTTTAATTCATGTTTAAAATGGTTACATTTGTAAAACTTTTGGTTACAATGCTTACATATGTAATTTTTCATGTGTTAATGTTTTCTTATGGTTTTATATAATTTTTATGTTATATTTTCAATTTATCTCTGCACACACACACACACACACACACATATATATATGTTTTATATTTTCAAATTTATATTAACATATGTTTTAAATGTTTATTTATATAAAGTTTTATAAAAAGGAATACTATACCATTTTATCAATTCTTATTTTAACTAAAGTTATTATATTTTTTTATTTTTATTAAACACATTTCCTTTTATTTATATATTTATATAACCTTAAAGAAAAGGGTTTTAAAATTTAATCATATATATATGTATATATTAGAATTTAAGCTTTAGCTTTTGAAAATTTATTATATTAAATTCAGATCATAACTTTCAGATCACAATGTGTGTGTATATATATATATATTTAAAAAACAAATTTTATTAGTTTTTAAATTATAGAGTTTTCAAATTCAAATTCATTTATAAGATATTTATTTTTTTGAATTTCAAATCAAATTCTTATTTACAATATATATATATATATATAAACTACACAAATTCTATGTATTTTGGAAAATTCAAATTAATTCACAATTAAATCCCAAAAATTTAAATTATTTACCAATTTAACTTTGGCTTAAAAACGGGTTCATTACAGTTTTGTCATGAATCTGGTTGTTTTGTTAATTGGTAGTTTCAGCAATTGAAATAAAATGGAATGTTATGAAATTCTAGACAGTCCAAAATGTTGAAATTAATTTTGTTGTTAAAACTTAGTAATTTTGTAAAATTATAAAAGTTGTGTAATGTCCTGCCTTTTTGGATGTTTTAAGCAGACACACATGCCAGCGCAAATCATACAAAGAGGTAGATTGTTGTTGGGGTAGATAAGGAAAAGGGAAAAGAAATAAAAAAAATACAGAATCTCGCAGTGGAATGACAAAATATAATAATCAAATAATAGTTCACGAAGCTGTTTACAAAACATTTGATTATACTTATACAACACAGAATCAGAGTTGCACATATCAAAGGTAAATAAATAATGCAGCGGAACTATATGAATGCAGTGGAATAAATATAGTAAATAAAAGTAGCACAAATCTTTGTCTTCGTCCTTCAGAAATAAGGTCTTCAAATTCTGAAATGCTCAGGTTGACCGAGCGAATTGAAAAGACAACACTCGATTCGGAACTAAAAGATCTTATGTAAGTTAAATCACGGTAAATATGAGTGTAACGGCATCAGATATATTTACGGGGTTTGACATCTCCTATCTAGTGTCTAACGTGAGTGTAGTAACTTAAGAGATGTTTGGAATCCCATCTCCTAAGGATCCGTTAAACTATCTACTATGTAGTACAATACGCTATTATAATATGTCTACAACAAAGTAAAAGTATTAAAATAGCATTAAGGCGTTACCCATATCCCCCTTAGCATATTTTATATATTCCCATAGTCTATACAGTACCGTAACTTCCTTCGTAAACTGGAGGGCTATCAGAGGGCACTCTATAGGTATGGTACAAAACAAACTCGTAGAAGGCGCGTTAGGGCATATGAATACGACATTCGAGGCAATGCCAGGGTATATATACCAATTGTTGATCCGGACTGGTGGTAATGCATAGCAGCTACTACAGCCCACCTCGGAACACACTCCCAAATAATAATCAAGGGTAGCCACCAAAATAAATCACAAAGCAACAGATATGGTATCGAAGAAATGTGTCCGATAGGAGGAATGACCTCACATGGCCCGGCGTAGCTCCAATTTTAGTCACATCTAAGCTGACTCACGGGAGTCAGGGTCATGTCGTGCCTTATACAGAAATCGTTCACAAAACCATCCTACTTCATTTCTGGAATCTCCACCACATACACAGTTGTTAAAGTGGTTTTCGGTATTGGTAGAGAGTATGACAATATCCGATCTCTATCTCTTTAACAACCAAACATTTATTACACACCGAATAGTTCTTTTACATTTCAAATGTCAATTCACAATTTATATCAAAATATCATATTATCAAAACCATATCACTTTCAAAACCATATTCACTTTGAAATCATATTCACCTTTAAATCACATCGTTTCCGAAATCATAATTTTTTTCAAAATCATATTTCCAATTAGGTTAAATCCTCACTTCAAAATCATCATATTCAATTTATTATAACATTTAAATCCCAACTTAGGTCATAACATCATTTAACCGTACTCACTTTATAATTGAGGATTTAAAATATAAGTGCATCTACTTTATTTAGTTTGAAATTTAGAAAGATAGTGTAGATAGTTATAAATAGCTTAAACAGTTGTAAATAGTTAAAATACTCTAAAATAATTTAAAATAGATTAAAAATAGTTTTTAAAATTGATTTAAGATAGTTGAATAGATTTAAAATAGATTAAATATAATTAAAATAGATTAAATAACTTTAGATAGACTAACTAGATATAAAATAAGTTAAAATGGGTAAATTAGTTTTAAAATAAATTAACTGGTTTAAATATGGTTAAAATGATTTAATATAGTTATTACAGTTTAAAATAGTTTAATAATTTGAAAATCTTAATAATTAAAACCTTTAAATTAACATATTTATTTAAAAAAGTTTATATTAAATATAAATTTGAAATTGATATCAATTTAAACTATTTATTTTATTTCAACACATTTGGATCATTTCAATTTCCAAATCAACATAGCCCCATTTCAAAACTTCCAATTCAAGTTCTTATTAAACAATTTTCTATATCGGTTTAATCCATGTTTAAAATATCAATTTAAATTACTCAAATTTCAATATATTTCTAAGTTATATTTCAAGAAAATTTTAATAACCCAATTTTGATAAATTTCTATTATACTTCAAAATCGACTTTAAGATTTCAATTTAATTCCTTTGAACAATTCTTTTAGACCAATTTCAATTTTAACATAAAAATTGAATTTTGATAATAATTCAATTTATACATTCAAAATTTATTTCAAATGTCTTTTCACTAAATTCAAGAACATTATGGATTTAAAGTCATTAAGTTTAACCAGTCCGGTGTCCGTATATAATTCTTTACCCTCGGGTCAAGTGATACAGATATTTATCGTTTCAATCCACAATTTAAAATTTTACGGCTATATATCATTTCAACCGCAATCCCGAATTAATATAAAATCCACAAAATCGCTCGTGCCTATCGTTTTAACCCATAGCGATTTTTCCTAAATCTACAGATCGTTCGAGTATGTATTATTGCAACCCATAGTGATTTTTCCTAATAATAACTAAGAGAACTTGCAGAGTAATAACATTATATAAATCAACATAACATCCAATCATCCAATATCAACAACCAAACATCCATCACAATCATCATACAACTCAATTAATAAATTTCAATAATAACCGAACTTCAATAACGAGTATTTAACATCAATAATAATGTAAATGGCTATTTAATTCAAAATATATTCAAATTAACTGGAATAGAAAATTTAATATATCAAACATCCATAAATAAATTCCTAATCACATCATAAATTTAATTTAACAAACATAAGAAATTTTAGAAGTTGTGAGTGGGTTAAAACACTCACCTTCGATTTTAAATCGAATAAAAATCAAATTTAAGTCCAAAATTTGAACGTTCTCAGAATTCCTCCAAACTAGCATCAAAATATCCAAAATTTCGATACGATCTTAGTGGAACAAACCGCGCGTGAAATGGACTTCGTATGTAAAAAATATGTCGATAAGAACGCTTGAATTTGAAATTTAAATAATAATAAAAAAACAACCTCTCAGAGACCGCCATATCAACACATAACTGCCCGGACCCGAGCCTCATACGCAAATACACCGAACCCTAACGACTCTGGAACACCATGCACGTGACTTGAAGCCGCGGCCACCCACGCCGCTGACGCCCCCTACGGCCGCGACACGCGAAAAGGTCGCCGACCACGCCTTGGCCTCCATCGATCAACCCACAGCTCACGATCACGAAGGAAGAAGAGAAGCTACCTCCGATACTCTATACCCTAACTGAATTTTGTAGCACAATCTAGCCATCAAATCATCAAACGAACCATGCCGATGCAATCCCCTCGGTCCCCTCTACGAAACCCATAAATCAATTAGACAATCCATTGAAGTTGATCGACGCGCGATGAACGGACGTGGATAATTCATCAATTTGATCAAATCATGATTCAATCGCAAAAATGAATTGCAGATCTGAGATGCACTGGTCGAGAGCTTCGAATCAATATGTAACTCGATATATTTTGAGGAGTTTTAATTTTTGGATTTGGTTTTGAATTTAATTTGAAATTTGGGAATTAGGTTTTTCGGCCATTGAGAAAGAGGAGCGACAGAAAATTCTGTACGTACTGAAATGAGGAATAAGAAATAATTAGGTTTTGTAACAAGCTATTTATAGGCAGACCAGAAATAGAAGTGAATGTGTCAGATTGACTGACACGTTGAACGATAAATGATCCGAAAAGCCCATTCTGTCTTCGGAACGAATATGGGCCATCCCATATATCAAAATAGATATTTGCAATATTTTTAAACTCAATGGAATAGGTTCCAAGTCTAAATTTCATTGTATGAAGAAGTTAGCTTTAAAATCAGCTTATTTCAAATTGATTTCAATTAATCGATTTCTAAGCATATCGAGCCCGTACGATCGAACGACAAGTATGATCGCTACGAAACTTAAAATCCTACAATAATTTACCGCTACAAATCCGATGAAACCAGTTTCGACCAAATCCGAGACAATAGCCAAAATGGCTATTTTTATATTAATTGAATAACTTAATATTAAATTAATTAAACCACTTTTCAATTCAAATTTAATAATTTACGATTTCTGTCACTATGGATTTCATTTACCATAATTTAAAACAAATTTAGATATCAATTCAATGTTGAATATTTCACTAGTTTACAATGTTAAATTTCAATTTCCAATAAATTCGATAATTATAAACTTAAATTTCAATAAATCCATTTGTTTGACTTTCAATCTTATTGCTTAATCAATTATCATTTTATGGGTATAATTAACATTGGTTCATATCTTAGTACACCAACGTTCTCCAGTTTCATCTTAATTACCATTAACGTAATATTTAAATAATTAATTTCATTTTATTGCAATTAATATAATTATTATATTTTAAATTCTAATAAATTGATAAATCTTGATTTCCATTCCTTTTATTCAACCAGTTGTCATATATACATAAAATTAACATTACCTTAACGTAATATTAATTATATTTATTGCAATTGGTTTCCAATTAAATTTAATAGCCTAAAAAATAATGGTAACGTGTAATAATTTTCACTATTGACCATGTATCACATGTAGGTTTATTATTCACAACAAATGTTCCAATTGCTTTCATAACACAAATTTTTATTCAGTTACCATTGATTATGTACTAGTTCATTAATTTACACAACATTTACATTTATTTACTTATATTCAATTTATAACCAAGTTATAACATTTTCATTATTTTAATTAATTAGAATTTCATAGAAATTGTTAATGATTAACTTACATTAATATTGTTACAATTCATTCTAGTTATTATTTTCATTTATAAATCATAAATTTTTATTTCTTTCAATATTAAATTACCCAATCTGATCAAATTAACAAATTTTAATTAACAAAAAATTTACTGGTCGTTACACTCTCCTTCGCTCAAAGCTTTTCGTTCTCGAAAGGAAAAGGAAGGGAAAAGAAGGAATCAAGTAATCAATATATCTTATTCAAAATATTAAATTTATAAACAGTTAATTTACAAAATTAAATAATTTAAATAAAATATATCAGCTTATAAACACTCAAATCCTTTTATACTCAAATTAATTAAGTTTGAAAAAAAAATTATAAGTCCAAAATTTACGGAAACTTTCGGAAGAGTCTCCATTGTATGGAGAGGTCTAGGATCAATAATAATATCGATAATAACAATATATATCATAATTTTCCAAAATAATATATCCCAACAGTGGGAAAAATAATATAATATCGCTATAAAAACTTAATCCAAGAACGTGCCTATTTATCGGGCAAACAATACTTATTTTATGAAATCAAAGCATTAGCAATTGCTTCCATAATCTATATTTCACTTATATAATCCAAAGAAGTTAATGATTTATATAAAAGTGGAATTTTTATATTGTTTCAACTAATAGCAAAACAAATCAATGCAACGTAACAATATTCAATTGCAAACAACATACAACAAGCACTTGCAATAGAACCATACAACCATCATATGAAGCCAATGAAATCAATCATACATTTATATCAAGCAAAATGAATGGTTTGTTCAGGTTTGGACCTTTTAATCGTATAGAATGACAAATATTACTAAGTATACCATATACTCAACAGTCTTAGATAAAGCTCAATAAATTATTTATACATCCTAAACAATTAGAAGTATCATTTTCCAAACTTCCCATAAGCCAAAATAGCAACTAATTCACACACTATTTAAATTTATTCTTATAAATTTACTTTCACAATATTTATTGTTCATATTTTAATACAATGATTATTTCTTTAATTTACATTTATTTCTCACAAATTCAATTCCCATTTATTCATGTAATACTTAATTCCATTCATTTATCTACATATTTTATTTACATTTTCTTATATTGCCTCACACAAAGCAATTTAAACATATATAAATCAATTTTTAAAGTACTATATAGGTTTCTTTGTAAATAAATCCACATTCGTTCATTCAGTGCTTGTTTTATTTATTTTCATTTATTATTTACAAGATTCATTTTTCTCCTACATTACCAATTTTCATTAATCAATATTCATATGCTTATGTGTGTTCTTCCTATTCAGTTATTTAAGATAATTAATGAGTGTATTATTTAAGTATTACATATTTTCATTGTAGTTTTATTCACATTTATTATTATATATACTTGACTACCATTAGATGTTAATATTCATTAGAGCAGAGATTTATACTTAAATTCCTTACCTTTTAAATTTACATTCATTTCCTTGTATAGGGTCATTGAATATTAAATCCATTTTTGAATCATTTCAACTTTCCTAAAGTTATAACCATTTAATTTAGTATAGTATTCATTTTATTATTTACTTTAATTATAAATAACTTCAAACATGAATTTAGGTTTATAATTATTTGCTTACAATACTCACTTCCCCATTTCATTTTATTTAGTAGTATTTCAATTATAGTTTAAGTTTATAACCATTATAATATCAAGATTCTTATTTAAAGTGATTCTATTGAACACTTTCATTACTTAAGTTTTACTTGTATAATATTCTATTACATATCCCTAGTTAACATTACAACTTTTTAAATATTTTGGTAAGTTATATATATGTCTTTAAGAATGCAATTGAATGTTACACAAGTTTATCTTATTTCATTTTAATTAACAAAATGTTCAGTAGTTACATTTTCTTATTTCCATTTCTATTTTATTTATAGTTTACAAATTTTCAATTTCTTATTCTTATTTTAGAAGTTTCCCATTATTAATATAGTTAGGATTCAATTCATTACAATAATTCTAATTCCTATTCTATAGAAACTTAAGAACTAAACAGTCGGGTTTCATTTCAATTATTTTAAAATAATATATATAATCAATATCTTTTATATATCAAATCATATTCGAAATTTAAAATCATGATTAGTTTATCAAACAGTTGTGCAATAAAACTACCACAGTAGTCTTCCCACTTTGAAACACAAAAATGAACGTCGATGACGCGTGCACTCATCACCGAAATTAGTTTTGAAGGACAGAGAGGGGAGTACAGAACTTGTTTCCTTCCAAAATTCCTTTAATTTTTTTTCAAATCATATTGAAATATTTATATCAAAAAATACTTTAAATACTACTAGTATTATATTCTAAAATCATTCGAAAGAAATTTTCAAACTCCCGGAACTTCAGTTCTAAACTTCCAATTTCGATTCATTTTACTGGTATACCCTATTTTACAATCAATGTTTATAAAATTTCTCCACCTAACAAACAAGATATTACAACTAAATATATCATTTATAAAATTACTACATAAAAATATATAATAGGCAAAATTATTTTATTTACATATATTTCAAAACAAATATTATGTCGGTTTGTCCTATTAAGTGTTTAGAAATCCCTATCGATGCCATAGCGTCCTATGCACCAACCATAATTTATAAATACAAAACGGAGCAAATCAACACAATATAAAAGCATTTATAACACTAACAAATATGCTCTCTCATATATATACATTCAGCGAATCATTCTTGGGTATTACTACCCTATTACTAAAGAGTCAGACCCCATGAAGCTAAGGTTATCGCTACCCCACAAAGCTAAGGTTATCGCTAAACCAAAGCTCTAATACCAACTATAACGGCCTGACATTTGGACGTTTTAAGCAGACACACATGCCAGCTCAAACCATACAAAGTGGCAGATTATTATTGGGGTAAATAAGGAAAAGAAGAAAGAAATAAAACAAATACAGAATCTCGTAGAAAATGACAAAATATAATAATCAAATAACAGTTCATGAAGCTGTTTACAAAACATTTGATTATACTTATACAAACATAGAATCAGAGTTACACATATCAGAGATAAATAAATAATGCAGCGGAACAAATGCAGTGGAATAAATATAGTAAATAAAAGTAGCACAAATCTTCGTCTTCGTCCTCCAGAAATAAGTCTTCAAATCCTGAAATGCTTAGGCTGACCCGAGCAAAATGAAAAGACAAAAAACTCGAGTCAGAACTAAAAGATCTTATGTAAGTTAAATCACGGTAAATATGAGTGTAACGGCATCGGAGATGTTCACGGAGTTTGATGTGACGCCCCACCTCTATACCCACGCTAGACAAGAACATTACAGTGAATGCTGTCAACTAGCACGGAGAATAAGGCTGTTGAGGAGCGACCATCTGTATAATTACTTTGTGCGAGTACCGATATACCGGATAAAAATATAACTTTTCATCTCAAGAGGAAATCCGACATATCGACACAAACTCAAAGCTACTACACAGTGGCTATAAAGGTCTTCGGAAAAAAATATAGAAATAAACATAACACAAATCAGTCACAGACAATTCATATCACAAAGGCGGAAATAGATATGAATATTACACTAGGAAGTGTACATCAGAGTAGTGGTCTAAAAAGATCCACATTATCACAAAAGAATAGTTACATGAACTACACAAAAGAATAAGTATACATTATGGAGTCTATATCTCAAATGTATACAACAAAAAACTACTAATCTAAGTAGTTAACCAAAAGTCAGAGGAATCAATCCCAAGAGAGAAGTCAAGCAGAAGCACCTGTAACATCTCGGTCTGACCCGAGTATTATTTAATAAGAAAATAATAAACGGATCAGTCTAGCTATAAATATCAGGTGAAACGATATAGAATAAGAGATATGACTATACACATAATAATCACTATGCCAAGCTGTGATATATATAAGTAATTGAAAATCAACAAGAGATTAATCAATATCATCAAATCTACACAAGAATCAAAGAAATGTCATACTCCTTATTTCATTCACCAAACCACAAATATTGACGGTAATATCAACGTCAATCACAAAAGTCAATGACACACAAATTCACCAATGCACAAATATTGACAATAATATCGATGTCAATCACAAAAGTCAATGACACACAAATTCACCAATGCACAAATATTGATAAAACTTATCAACGGAAATCACGAAAATTGGTGAAACACAAATTCTAGAAATCATCTCAAGAAATCCAGAAATCACAAAGGGGGGAGGCTTATCACAAACGGGAGCATAAAGCTCACCAACACGTGTATCACAAACGAAACGCTAATTCCATGGTCGCTAACCATCACAAATTGAGCCGAAGCTCCACAAACGGTCCGAAGACCATGGGTTGCTACCCCACCAAATTGAGTCGAAACTCCACAAAACGGGGTTTAGTCTCCCACGCAGACAAAGAGACATCGCACATTGCTAGTCTAAATCACAAAGATGATCGTCATGATCAACGAGCAGTGTCGATTAAAGTAAGCTAGTAAATATATGAGCTTAGCATCATGTCCCATAACCACTAGCTTAACTTAAATATTTACGAACAAATTGTATATCTCCACTAGAAAATTGTCACAAGAGTTTCAATCGAACAAGTCCAAGAATTAACCAACAAAGTGAACGCAAGCGTTTCATACCACTTGTTTTACTAAGTCGTTTAATTAGATTTCTCATACGAGTGAGGTAAAGGTTTATATATACTAATAGATTGGAAAACGGTTTTATAAACGAATTTGGTATTAAAATAGTATTGAAATCGTTTGAGGAAAGAGTTTTGATATTTACTACTAGTATAGAAAACCTTTATATTTTTAAAGTGACAAAGCACAAGGGGGATTGTAGAAACAATCAATCATAAAGATCACATTCGAAGATGTGAATAAAAATCCAATAAAATCGATAAAGGATCCATCGAAGTGGATATACCTAAAATTCCCAAAGAAAATAAGTCATCAAAGAGGATAATAAACGATGACAATAAATAGGATCATCACGAATCGATTTAAATTGGAAATTCAATCCAAAAAAGGCAAATTGGACTAAAACAGCAGGTTCAGTCGACTGAACAGAGTTTTCAGTCGACTGACCCTGTACCTGGAAATTTTCCAGGTTCAGGAAACTTTCTGTTTCCAGGTTCAGTCGACTGAACAGAGAATTCAGTCGACTGAATCATGCCTGGAAACTTTCGGGTTCCAAGTTCAGTCGACTGAACAGAGTATTCAGTCGACTGAATCATGCCTGGGCTGTTTTTCAGCCTTATTCAAATGAAGAGCAAACTCTTCCAAAATGCAACCGGACGAACATTGGCTCTAAGGGTTTATGCCAATCGGCAACCCGGCCCTATATGCTCCTCGATGCATCATCCAAAGCATGATCAAACGTCCATAAAAGGATTTCACACAAATTTGGCTTAAAAACCCAAAAATTGGAACATTCACAAAACCAATCCAAACCAAGAGCAAATGCACATGAAGAAGTGTTAGGAATTCATACCCAACAACCAAAGATAATTATAGTCATAGATGTGAGATAAAAATCTCACCTTTTCTCAAAATCAAACAAGAAGAAGCTTGAAAGCAAATGGAGAATCAACCTCTCTTCACCACAACCCAAATGAGCTTGAATCTATGCTAAAAAACAAGAACATTCCCAAAATTAGGTTTAGGAATTTCTGAAATTGGTAAGAGAATAAGTTGGAGAAGAAGAAGAGAAGCTTACTAATGGGTTCTTCTTGAGTTTGGAGCTTGGAATTTGATTTGCAAGAGAAACTAGGGTTTTGGAGTTTTTAATTTCCAATCTCTCCCACCATTAATGTTATAAAAACTGAAAAGAGAAGAGAATGAGGGTGAGTGGGGGAGAGTGGCTCAGATTTGAGCATAAGTTAACATAGGGCTGAGCCCAAAGACCAAACCCAAAGTGAAAAGTAGCAAAAATCAACTTTCTCCAAACATATCGAAGCTTATACTAAAAAAGGTCGCAAACGACATTTTAAACTCAATGGGAGTGGTCCCGAGTCCTAATTCGACCGTATGCAAAAAGTAGCTTTTCGGACTAAAATCCGACTAACGATAAAATATTTAAATAAAATATTTAAATATAAAATCGATAAATATGCGGGTTATTACAGACTCCCCTCCTTAAAGAAATTGCGTCCTCGCAATGTTAAAGAAGAGAACATAAAGTAACAACCATAAAATCATATTCAACACAAAAGAAACTTGAAATAAGAAGTTCACCTCAAAGAGCACGAGAAAGTAAGTCCGGGTGTGTTCGCTCGATGTACTCTCTAGATTCCCAAGAACAATCCTTAGGATTTGAAGACCATTGAACTTTAACAAGCGGAACATCTTTATTTCGAAGTCGTTTGACTTCCGAAGCAATGATACGAATAGGATGTTGCTCATAAGTTAAATTAGGCGAAACTTCAATCTCTTCCACAACACCGGGCTCAAGAACAGAATCAGCATCTCGAAGACATTTCCAAAGTTGAGAAACGTGAAACACGTCATGGATAGCAGCAAATTGAGCCGGTAATAAAAGGCGATAAGCCATGGAACCAATACGTTCAATGATAGGAAATGGCCCAATATATCTAGGCGCCAATTTTCCCGATCGACTGAAACCTACAACACCTTTCATAGGTGAAACACGAATGAACACAAGATCTCCCACAGAAAATTCTAATTTCCTTCTCCGGTTATCGGCATAGGATTTTTGTCTACTCTGGGCTTCTTTCATCCTATGACGAATAAGGTCAATCTTTTCTGTGGAATCACGAATAAAATCTGGACCTAATACCAGCTTCTCACCGGCCTCAAGCCAACAAGAAGGAGATCGGCATGGCCTTCCATAGAGTGCCTCAAAAGGTGCCATACCAATACTAGATTGGAAGCTATTATTATAGAAAAATTCAACAAGTGAAATATGATCTTCCCAACTTCCACCCAAATCAAGAACATAAGCACGAAGAAGATCTTCAAGAGTTTGATTCACACGCTCGGTTTGTCCATCGGACTGGGGGTGATAAGCGGTGCTAAAATTAAGCTTCGTTCCTAAAGCTTTTTGAAGACTCTTCCAAAATCCACTAGTAAACAATGGATCACGATCGCTAACAATAGAAGGAGGAACTCCATGCAATTTAACAATTTCTTTGATAAAGATTTTAGCCAAAAGAGGAACGGTTCGATTAGATCGAACGGGAATAAAATGGGCGGATTTAGTAAGTCTATCAACGATCACCCATAAGCTATCATGACCCGAACGAGAACAGGGAAGGCCGTCAATAAAATCCATGGAAATTTGATCCCACTTCCAAATAGGAATTTCTAAAGGTTGCAATAACCCACCGGGCCTTTGATGTTCGGCTTTAACGAGTTGGCAAGTCATGCAACGCTTAACGAAGTTAGCGATGTCAAGTTTCATTCCCTCCCAATAATATAGTCGCTTCATATCCGCGTACATTTTACTACTACCGGGATGAATGGTGAATTTAGAATGATGTGAATCTTCTAAAATATCTTTACGAAGATCACAAATATTTGGCACGATGGGTCTACCAAATCTCCGAATGCCGCCACGAGAATCGATATCAAAGTCTTTCAAACCTTCAATATCCATTTTATCCTTAATATTTTGGCTAAGAAGAGCCAATTAGGGATCCAACCCTTGAGCTTCAAGAATGCGGTCTAAAAGAGAAGGATGAGCCTCAAGGCTACATAAAACAAGAGATGAACATAAATCGGATACGCGGTCTCGAATCTCACAAGTGGATAAGATCTCGAGATCGTTCCATTCGGATATCATCATAGAAACAATGGCTTGTTGTTTACGGCTAAGAGCATCGGCGACATGATTACCTTACCGGGGGTATAAAGAATATCAAGATCATAAGGAGCAAGGAACTTGAGCCAACGCTGTTGACGCAAATTAAGTTCCTTTTGGGAGAATAAATACTTCAAGGACTTATGATCGGTATAAAGAACAAATCTCTCTCCTAAAAGATAATGACGCCAAATACGAAGGGCGAAAACAATAACCGCGAGCTCTACATCATGAGTGGCATATCTAGTCTCAGCAGGCTTCAATTGCCTAGAAGCATAAGCAATAACACGTTCTCTTTGCATGAGAACGGCACCCAAACCAACACGACTAGCATCGGTATAGACAACGAAATCTTGATTCCCCTCGGGAATAACGAGAATAGGAGCATCAGAAAGAAGTTCTTTTAATTTCTGAAAAGAAGCTTCACATTTGTCCGACCAAATGTATTTAACATCTTTCTTCGTCAAGCCAGTGAGAGGCACGGCAATCTTGGAAAAGTCTTTGATAAAGCGATGGTAATAGCCCGCCAATCCAAGAAAACTACGAATCTCTGTCACACTCTCCGGTCTCTTCCAATCTTGAATCGCTTCAATCTTTGAAGGATCCACGGAAATTCCGGATTCGGAAATAATATGACCGAGAAATTTCACACGAGATTTCCAAAAGTGGCATTTAGAAAATTTTGCCTTTAATTGATTACTCCTAAGAGTTTCCAACACAATCCGAAGATGTTTTTCATGCTCCTCCTCGGTTTTTGAATACACAAGAATATCATCGATAAAGATGAGAACAAACAGTTCGAGAAGGTCTTTGAAAACTCTATTCATAAGGTCAACGAAATAGGCCGGGGCATTCGTCAAACCAAATGGCATGACAAGCCATTCATAAGATCCATATCGAGTACGGAACGAGGTCAAAGGAATACTATCCTCTACAATACGAAGCTGATGAAATCCAGTAGCTAAGTCTAATTGTGAAAAGACTTTGGCACCACTAAGTTGATCGAATAGATCATCAATCCGAGGTAAAGGATATTTATTTTTGATAGTAAGATCATTAAGCTTGCGGTAGTCAACGCAAAGCCAAAGTGTTCCATCGGATTTCTTCACGAAAATAGCTGAAGCTCCCAAGGCGAGGAACTAGAGCGAATAAATTGCTTCGTCTCCAATTCAGATAATTGTTTACGCATCTCCTCGTTTTCTTTATTGGACATACGACACGAAGGACGAGTGATAGGTTGAGCTCCAGGAATAAGATTAATTCTGAACTCAATTGCTCGCTTAGGTGGTAATCCTAAAACAGGCTCGAATATGTCGGAAAATTCACGAACGACGTGAATAAGAGAAATAATATCACCCTCATCGTCATCATCGTCATCACGAGGATTTAAAGAATATAAAGATGCAACCAAGCTGGAATCTGAATCTTTAAGATTAATAGAAATCTGCTTAACAGATTGAGGATGTCGAAGATGAATAGTCCGCTCAGGACATAGGATATGAGCTTCATAACAGTTAAGCCAATCCATTCCCAAAATCATTCCAAAGCCTAAATAACGCATGACATGCAAATCGGCTAGGAAAGGAAAATCACACAAAATAATTTCGACATCTTTACACAATAAACTGATTGTTGCGGATCCACCAACCGGATTCGCAATTCTCAAAGAAGTCATCAAACACAAAACATCCAAAGAAAAAGCATCAACAAGTTCTTTTGATATAAAAGAATGGGACGCACCCGTATCAAAAAGAACTCGAATAGGATGATCACGAAATAAAATAATTCCATCAAGGATAGAATGAGGCATACCTTGACCACGAGACGTGTTGCCAGGGGCTTGGGCAACATTTAACTTTCCCTCCTTCCTGCCCTGAAGCTTGGGGCATGAAGATATAACATGTCCGGGAACTTTGCAGTAGCGACAAGAGAGAGACTTTGGGCACTTGTTCGCATAATGGTCCTTCGAACCACAATTATAGCATTCCCCACGGCCAAAGGAAGAAGTCTTTTCCACGGAGGTTGCTTGTTTCCCCTTTTTATTGGGATAAGGACCTTTAAATTTGTTTGGACTCTTCTTGTTATTGTTGAAGTTTGGTTTGGAGCCCACCACTTCAACATCATTCTCTCTATCCGCCTCTTCAAGACGAAGAGCGATATCAACGAGTTGGTCGAAAGAAACTTCTAATTTTAGAAGTAATGGCTTCTTGAGACTTTTGTTTAAGCCATAAACAAATCTCTGATTCTTCTTCAGAGGGGTGTTGATGTATTCAACCCCATATTTGGAAAGCGACTCGAAGGAGGCGACGTAATCAGTCACGGAGGACTCACCTTGAACAAGGTCTATAAATCGTCGAGCCAATGTCACTTTCTCAGCTTCTGGCACGAATTTTAATTCGAAGCGTTCCCGGAATTGCTCCCAGGTGAGATCCGCTTCATTAATCTCAGAAATAAGAAGCTCGTACCAGTCCAATGCTCTTTCTCGGAGCATACTAGAGGCCACCTGAACTCGGTGAAGGTCAATAAGATTCATGCGCGAAAAGATGCGATCGCATGTTCTAAGCCAATCTTGGACTTCAATAACAGTTTCGGAACCTTTGAATGGCTCCCCACCCAAATTGGTGTAATCGCTGCACAAGCGTGCAAATCCCGACTTTAGGTGAGTAGGTTCCGGGTTAGCTCCAGCTGCTTGAGCATTAGTTACCAAATCAAGAAGCTGTTGAGCAGTCATAAAAACTCCATCCTGGGGTGGAGTGCTAGATGGCACGGCTCTGGGGCGGCCAGGTCTAGACATTTCTCTTCCTTTAGAAAGAAAGAAGAGAAAGAAGAAGGTTATTCACCAAATTGAATATCAAGCAATCTTGATAGACAAAACAAGGAATCATAAAAGAAAATAGGATAAGACGGTACGTAGACCCGAATAAAATCCTAAAGCACGACTCCTAAGATGGACTTAGGACGATGATCCTTGTTATAATATTCCATATTGTTCCGAAGTTTGGCTCCGATACCAAGCTGTGACGCCCCACCTCTATACCCACGCTAGACAAGAAAATTACAGTGAATGCTGTCAACTAGCACGGAGAATAAGGCTGCTGAGGAGCGACCATCTGTATAATTGCTTTGTGCGAGTACCGATATACCGGATAAAAATATAACTTTTCATCTCAAGAGGAAATCCGACATATCGACACAAACTCAAAGCTACTACACAGTGGCTATAAAGGTCTTCGGAAACAAATATAGAAATAAACATAACGCAAATCAGTCACAGACAATTCATATCACAAAGGCGGAAATAGATATGAATATTACACTAGGAAGTGTACATCAGAGTAGTGGTCTAAAAAGATCCACAATATCACAAAAGAATAGTTACATGAACTACACAAAAGAATAAGTATACATTATGGAGTCTATATCTCAAATGTATACAACAAAAAACTACTAATCTAAGTAGTTAACCAAAAGTCAAAGGAATCAATCCCAAGAGAGAAGTCAAGCAGAAGCACCTGTAACATCTCGGTCTGACCCGAGTATTATTTAATAAGAAAATAATAAACGGATCAGTCTAGCTATAAATATCAGGTGAAACGATATAGAATAAGAGATATGACTAAACACATAATAATCACTATGCCAAGCTGTGATATATATAAGTAATTGAAAATCAACAAGAGATTAATCAATATCACCAAATCTACACAAGAATCAAAGAAATGTCATACTCCTTATTTCGTTCACCAAACCACAAATATTGACGGTAATATCAACGTCAATCACAAAAGTCAATGACACACAAATTCACCAATGCACAAATATTGACAATAATATCGATGTCAATCACAAAAGTCAATGACACACAAATTCACCAATGCACAAATATTGATAAAACTTATCAATGGAAATCACGAAAATTGGTGAAACACAAATTCTAGAAATCATCTCAAGAAATCCAGAAATCAAAAAGGAGGGGGGGAGGCCTATCACAAACGGGAGCATAAAGCTCACCAACACGTGTATCACAAACGAAATGCTAATTCCATGGTCGCTAACCATCACAAATTGAGCCGAAGCTCCACAAACGGTCCGAAGACCATGGGTTGCTACCCCACCAAATTGAGTCGAAACTCCACAAAACGGGGTTTAGTCTCCTACGCAGACAAAGAGACATCGCACATTGCTAGTCTAAATCACAAAGTTGATCGTCATGATCAACGAGCAGTGTCGATTACAGTAAGCTAGTAAATATACGAGCTTAGCATCATGTCCCATAACCACTAGCTTAACTTAAATATTTACGAACAAATTGTATATCTCCACTAGAAAATTGTCACAAGAGTTTCAATCGAACAAGTCCAAGAATTAACCAACAAAGTGAACGCAAGCGTTTCATACCACTTGTTTTACTAAGTCGTTTAATTAGATTTCTTATACGAGTGAGGTAAAGGTTTATATATACTAATAGATTGGAAAACGGTTTTATAAACGAATTTGGTATTAAAATAGTATTGAAATCGTTTGAGGAAAGAGTTTTGATATTTACTACTAGTATAGAAAACCTTTATATTTTTAAAGTGACAAAGCACAAGGGGGATTGTAGAAACAATCAATCACAAAGATCACATTCGAAGATGTGAATAAAAATCCAATGAAATCGATAAAGGATCCATCGAAGTGGATATACCTAAAATTCCCAAAGAAAATAAGTCATCAAAGAGGATAATAAATGATGACAATAAATAGGATCATCACGAATCGATTTAAATTGGAAATTCAATCCAAAAAAGGCAAATTGGACTAAAACAGCAGGTTCAGTAGACTGAACAGAGTTTTCAGTCGACTGACCCTGTACCTGGAAATTTCCAGGTTCAGGAAACTTTCTGTTTCCAGGTTCAGTCGACTGAACAGAGAATTCAGTCGACTGAATCATGCCTGGAAACTTTCGGGTTCCAAGTTCAGTCGACTGAACAGAGTATTCAGTCGACTGAATCATGCCTGGGCTGTTTTTCAGCCTTATTCAAATGAAGAGCAAACTCTTTCAAAATGCAACCGGACGAACATTGGCTCTAAGGGTTTATGCCAATCGGCAACCCGGCCCTATATGCTCCTCGATGCATCATCCAAAACATGATCAAACATCCATAAAAGGATTTCACACAAATTTGGCTTAAAACCCCAAAAATTGGAACATTCACAAAACCAATCCAAACCAAGAGCAAATGCACATGAAGAAGTGTTAGGAATTCATACCCAACAACCAAAGATAATTATAGTCATAGATGTGAGATAAAAATCTCGCCTTTTCTCAAAATCAAACAAGAAGAAGCTTGAAAGCAAATGGAGAATCAACCTCTCTTCACCACAACCCAAATGAGCTTGAATCTATGCTCAAAAACAAGAACATTCCCAAAATTAGGTTTAGGAATTTCTGAAATTGGTAAGAGAATAAGTTGGAGAAGAAGAAGAGAAGCTTACCAATGGGTTCTTCTTGAGTTTGGAGCTTGGAATTTGATTTGCAAGAGAAACTAGGGTTTTGGAGTTTTTAATTTCCAATCTCTCCCACCATTAATGTTATAAAAACTGAAAAGAGAAGAGAATGAGGGTGAGTGGGGGAGAGTGGCTCAGATTTGAGCATAAGTTAACATAGGGCTGAGCCCAAAGACCAAACCCAAAGTGAAAAGTAGCAAAAATCAACTTTCTCCAAACATATCGAAGCTTATACTCAAAAAGGTCGCAAACGGCATTTTAAACTCAATGGGAGTGGTCCCGAGTCCTAATTCGACCGTATGCAAAAAGTAGCTTTTTGGACTAAAATCCGACTAACGATAAAATATTTAAATAAAATATTTAAATATAAAATCGATAAATATGCGGGTTGTTACATTGGACGTCTCCTATCCAGTGTCTAACGTGAGTGTAGTAACTTAAGAGAAGTTCGGGATTCCAATCTCCTAAGGATCCGTAAAACTATCTACTATGTAGTACAATATGCTATTACAATATGTCTACAGTAAAGTAAAAGTATTAAAATAGCATTAAGGCGTTACCCATATCCCCCTTAATAAATTTTATACATTCCCATAGTCTATACAGTACCGTAACTCCCCCGTAAAATCAAGGGCTATCAGAGGGCACTCCATAGGTATGGTACAAAAAACTCATAGAAGGCACGTTAGGGCATGTGAACACGGCACTCGAGGCAATGCCATGGTAGATATACCAATTGCAGATCCGAACCGGTGGTAATGCATATGTAACGACCCGCTATTTTGGACTATTCGCATCCGCACATGTCGGACTTGAATAATTCAAAATACCGAATTGTTAATTTAAATTTGGCAAAACTCAGATATACAGTAAATAAATAATCACAGAATCACAGACACAGAGTAATAATATGCAGCGGAAGCAAAAGATAGTAGTTCATGAAACTACTATATATATAACAGAGTTAAATAAGTTACAACAGAAGTCTCGAATACAATAGTCAAATACAAGAACCAGAATACATCACTGGAATCAACTGAATATCTGAAAGCTGGATAGATAGCTGGATCTCCAGGCGAAGCTCCAACTTCAAAGGTGAGTCTCGAATGCCGAACCACTCAGTCTGACCCGAGCGTAAAGCAAAACACAAAACACTCGAGTCAGGATTCACATTCTTATATCAATAAATCCAACTCAAGTGAAATAACAATTGAAATACAAGTAACTCAAAGGATGTTGGAATGACAATCCTCTAAGGATCCGTTAAACTATCTACTATGTAGTAGTGTACGCTAAATAGATAATGTCAATCAGTAATATAAATATAAAAATAGTGTTAAGGCGTCACCATTATCCCCCTTAACACATTTTTATATAAATGTCATAGCCTATACAACACTGTAAACTCCATCGTAAACTAGTGGGGTATCAGGGAGTACTCCATAGGTATAACACAAAACAAATTCGTAGTGGTCACGTATATAGGGATACAAGTATGACAAAGCACATGAGGCAATACCCAAGGTAGTGAAACTACCGTTTGCCTGATCCGGACTGGTGAAAACGCATCGCCGCAACGATCGCAACACCGCGAAACAACACTCCCAAAAGTACGAGGGTGCACAAATCAATAACAATTAATGAGTAGTATTCGAAGAAGTGTGTTCGCTCGAGGTGGCTAACCCCATTTGGCACGGCACGGCTCCTGTTTTAGTCATTTTCAATTTGACACAAGTATCAAGGCTATCCATCATCGTTCTTTTTCTTTAATCATCAACGTACATCATTCCAACCACTTCATTCTGGATCACACTCCGCGTATAGTTATTAAAGTGGTTTTCGATTTAGACAGAGAGTATGTCCATAACCGATTTCGGACTCTTTAATAACTTTCGTGATTATTACACCGATTAGTCGTTTATATATTTAAAAAACCAAATCAATTTCAATTTCAATTCGAATTTATAAATCAACAATTCATTTGTCTTTCAAAGGTCATTTCCACAATTTACATTTTAAAACTTCCAAATTACCATTTCAAAATCTTATAATTCAATTTTAAATTTTAGTTAAACAATTCAAATATTTATTCAAGTTCGAATATAGGTTTCATTTCGAAATCAACTAAATTAATTAAATTTAACATTCAAATCAATTTAAATTCATTCATCGACTTCATTCAATATTCGTTTCAATAAATTTTTCATTCAAAACAATTACCATTCAATCTCCAATTCGTTAAAACAATTACTTACGTTCAACTTAATTATACCAAAGCTTACAATTTAATTAGGTCAATTTTGTCGAGTCAAATTTCTTTTGAATTACAAGTCCTATATTTGTTTTAATAAAACGCATTTTATTTCTTGTTAAAGAAATTCAATTTCACTTATTTCTTTACTCAGTTACAAGTTTCAAAACTCAATTAATAAAGAAACTAAATTTCACATATTCAAGAAGTCAAATTTTACTTATTAACTCACTTAAGTTTTCTAAGCTAAATTTATAAAGGATCCCAATTTCATTTATTAATAGAGTTCAAATTCACTTATTCAAAAGCTAAATTTTTCTTATCCGTTAATAAATGAAATTGGGATCCTTTATTAATTAAGCTTAGAAAACTTAAGTGAGTTAATAAGTAAAATTTGACTTCTTGAATATGTGAAATTCAGTTTCTTTATTAATTGAGTTTTGAAACTTGTAACTAAGTAAAGAAATAAGTGAAATTGAATTTTTTTAACAATAAATAAAATGCGTTTTATTAAAACAAATGTAGGACTTGTAATTCAAAAAATTTGACTCGACGAAATTGACTTAATTAAATTGTAAGCTTTGGTATAATTAAGTTGAACGTAAGTAATTGTTTTAATGAATTGGAGATTGAATGGAAATTGTTTTGAATGAAAAATTTATTGAAACGAATATTGAATGAAGTCGATGAATGAATTTAAATTGATTTGAATGTTAAATTTAATTAATTTAGTTGATTTCGAAATGAAACCTATATTCGAACTTGAATAAATATTTGAATTGTTTAAATAAAATTTGAAATTGAATTATAAGATTTTGAAATGGTAATTTGGAAGTTTTAAAATGTAAATTGTGGAAATGGCCTTTGAAAGACAAATGAAATGTTGATTTATAAATTCGAATTGAAATTTAAATTGATTTGGTTTTTGAAATATATAAACGACCAATCGGTGTAATAATCGCGAAAGTTGTTAAAGAGACCGGAACCGGTTATGGACATACTCTCTGTCTAAACCGAAAACCACTTTAATAACTATACGCGGAGTGTGATCCAGAATGAAGTGGTTGGAATGATGTACGTTGATGATTGAAGAAAGAGAACGATGATGGATAGCCTTGACACTTGTGTCAAATTGGAAATGACTAAAATAGGAGCCGTGCCGGGCCAAATGAGGTTAGCCACCTCGAGCGAACACACTTCTTCGAATACTACTCATTACTTGTTATTGATTGGTGCACCCTCGTACTTTTGGGAGTGTTGTTTCGCGGTGTTGCGATCGTTGCGGCGATGCGTTTTCACCAGTCTGGATCAGGCAAACGGTAGTTTCACTACCTTGGGTATTGCCTCATGTGCCTTGTCATACTTGTATCCCTATATACGCGACCACTACGAATTTGTTTTGTGTTATACCTATGGAGTACTCCCTTATATCCCACTAGTTTACGGTGGAGTTTACAATGCTATATAGACTATGACATTTATATAAAAATGTGTTAAGGGGGATAATGGTAACGCCTTAACACTATTTTGATATTTATATTACTGATTGATATTATCTATTTAGCGTACACTACTACATAGTAGATAGTTTAACGGATCCTTAGAGGATGGTTATTCCAACATCCTTTGAGTTACTTGTATTTCAATTGTTATTTCACTTGAGTTGGATTTATTGATATAAGAATGTGAATCCTGACTTGAGTGTTTTGTGTTTTGCTTTACGCTCGGGTCAGACTGAGTGGTTCGGCATTCGAGACTCACCTTTGGAGTTGGAGCTTCGCCTGGAGATCCAGCTATCTATCCAGCTTTCAGATATTCAGTTGATTCCAGTGATGTATTCTGGTTCTTGTATTTGACTATTGTATTCGAGACTTCTGTTGTAACTTATTCAACTCTGTTATATATATAGTAGCTTCATGAACTACTATCTTTTGCTTCCGCTGCATATTATTACTCTGTGTCTGTGATTCTGTGATTATTTATTTACTGTATATCTGAGTTTTGCTAAATTTAAATTAATAATTCGGTATTTCGAATTATTCAAGTCCGACATGTGCAGATGCGAATAGTCCAAAATAGCGGGTCGTTACAGTTAGTATCAGAGCTTTGTTAGCTCTAGGCAAAACTTAGCATATAGGGTAAATGTATTTACAGAATCACTCTCATTTGAGTTTCAATCTCTTCATTTTGACTAAATTCCTTTGAATTTTGGAACGTTCCCTGTGGTTCCAAAATTTATTCGTGTCCCTCACTATTCGTCTTCTTTCAATACTGGAGCATCCCATAACTCCACTTCGAATGATCTTTAAAATGAATCGGCGGTCTCGCCAAACTTCGAATTATTTTGTAAATGAGTGAAACTCCTTTATAATAGACATCGATTTACCGGAGATTTGTATCCTCGGTTTACAATGCTATCTATTCCCTGCTATACCTGAATTCCATCTCTTGGGATCGAATGTTGATTTACCTCGGAATTCAACACCGATCTTATTCTTAAAGTTACGGTCGATCCGGTTAAGATTGCCCGTGGATTAAATAAGCTTATCCATCTTCCGATTCTGTTAATTGAATTGTCTTATCTTCTGTTTCGAACTTATTATCGAATCAAAATTCTCTTTGATTTGATTTCCGTCAAATTTGAATCTCTATACTTATTTGAAATCCATCCTTGTATCGTCGTGCGAGAAAGTGTATCTGTATTTATATTTAAATGTTTTATATATATTGTGTTGTTTGAGTTGTTGATGTTGATTTGGATTTTCGATTGATTCGTCTGATCAACGCTATCGATAGAATTTTCAAAACACTTAAACAGAGCAAACTGACACAATATTCTTTTCAAAATTTGGCAAACGAAATAATTTTGTATGATTATATTATATATAAGCATAAATTTTCTGAAATTAAATAGTTAACGAATTGATTGTTGAAAATAATAATTTTTGATTTTCATTTATTGATGTAAACCATTGACTATTGAATAATATAAATTAATGAACTTATAAAACTTAGTTATAATTTGATTTAGGATTTGAAGTGAATATAAAATTAGAATTTGAGAATTTAATTTCTGATAACTTCGACCTATGGTTTTAAAGTTTAAAATGTATATTATTTAAAATATTTTCGAATAAAATTGTTTGCAAAGAATTTTAAATGATTAAATTTGAGCTCTTCCCTTTTGTCGCTGGAAAATAATTTCGGTGATGACGGCCGCATCATCGACGTTCATTTTCGAGTTTCGAAGTGGAGAGATTATTCTGTAGTTTTGCTACGGTTTGTTTTGAAAAATAAATTGATTTGAATTTCTAAACATGACTCGATTATTAATATATATTGGAGATTTTGAATTGATTTGATATTATGTATATATATTTATTTCAGCTATAAAATGGTTGAGATTAATCGGAAATTAATTCTTAAAATTTGTTAAAGGATGATTTTCAATTATAAATGGACAAAAATTTTTAATTGATATTTAAACTTGAGAGAATTGAAAATTTATTTGGATAAAACTCAATTACATTATATATAACTTTTCTAAATTTTCAAAAGTTAACTATGTAATTGAGTATTATACAATATAAATGATATCAAAAGGAATTTTAAAAAAAAAATTGGGTAGTTATATTAAATGTAAATATACTTAATATAAATGTGATAAGATATATTAAGTAGAATAAATTTAATAATAATTTGAAATTAAGAAGAATTAAATTTGTCGAATAAAGTATGATTATAATAAATGACTATTCAAATTTAGGACTTTTGAAATTTGTTAATTTAAGAAATTGGATAATATATAATAAATTGTATTTATAAGTAAATCGTGAGTGCGTATAATAAATGTTATTCACTTAAATTTTAATTATAAAATGTTTTTGGAGATAAATAAAATAATAAGTTAAATATATAATAGGTGTGATTAATAGAAGAAAAAAATTTGTTTTGAAAGTTAATAAATTAAATTAAATCAACTCAAGAGAGTATCTTGAATTAATTGAATATAAATTGAATTTCATTTGAAAGAAACCTTTTGATACCTAACATTTATAAATGAGAAATCAAATCAATTTAATGAAAATCTTGAATTTAAAAGTCAATTGTTGAATATAAATTAATTTAAATTGAAATTAATATGGTTTAGATTAATTGTTTATTTTGGAATTTAAATATATTTTCTTCTTGTTGTTTCAATTCTCCTACCTCCTCCCTTTTCAAGGACGAAAAATTTTGAGTGGGGGAGAGTGTAACGACCCGTAATTTTTAACGGTTTTAGTAACGTATTTAATTGAAATTTTGTGAGATTTTAAACGATAAAATTTTGAAATATAAATTTGATATTTGGAATGCGTCTAGTTAAACATAGCAACCGGTAAATTTTCGTCCGAAAATATGATAGTTTATTTTCGTACGTAAATTCACATCAATTTAATCAGTCAAAAAACGATGAAAATAAAATGTTTTCGGAACCTAAATATTTTTACATAGAAAATTTTTAAATCATCTTCTAAGCAAACGCTAGTTTTCATTTTTTCAAATTCGGACATCTTTAGCTCCGTCGATCTTATTTTTCAGCGTTTTTCATGCATTTTCCGCTAGTATAAAAATTCGAATTTTTATAATTCAATCGTACCACTGATATTCATATACCGTTTTGATCATCTCGTCGCGCTGATCTTTACGATATATTTGTTTGTGTATTTCGGAGTCCGAAAAACGGCAAAGTCTACGAAACGATTCCCGTATTGATTTCAAAAAAAAAATTGACCTTTAAACTTCACGTGACCATTCAAATTTTTACCATACAAAATCAGTAGCCTTCAGCCATTTCCAATTTCCAGAATTCAAGCTGTAATTTATCTATTCCCTAAGCCATTTATACGTTGGTTCATTTCCCAATTTGTAGTTCATTCATTTTGCATTCTTAGCTTCTGCAGCCTATTCACTTTCGTTTCCCTACCTGCTAACATTCCAATTCTTTCCTCTTCTTATTTCCAATTTTTCATTCTATCCAGAAACCCATTTCTCCACTTTTCCTTTTGTTTTCCTCTCTTCTCCTTTATTTTTTTTCTCGCCTGTAGCGTGCATGCACGAACCATTTTTCCTGAGCCTTCTTTCCCTCCTCCTCTCTTCCTCACCCTTTATTTTCATGCACCTTCCATCTACATGACAGCCATTCACTTCCACCAAGTGCCGACTTTCCTGTGCAAACCCGAGCCTCCATTACTTTGCCCACCTAACGACAGCGACCCGAGCCTTGCTTTCACCACCAACCTTGCAGCCTTCCCCGAGCATCCTTCCTCCTCACCCACGTAAGTCGCAACAACCCCGAACCTTGCGTGCCCTCGGCCACAGCTACCCTTGCCGGCTGCCGCAACAATCACCAATGGCCGTGCCATGCCTAGATCCATGCAGCTCCAACACCTTTCTCTCCCCGTATCCCATCGCCTTAACCCGACCCGCAGGCAGCGACACGGAAGCCATGTCCTCCTCGACTGGCCTCACTTCCGCCTTGCCCATGGCCGAACCACCTCTGTTCTTCCTCCTCCCACTCCAAACCGCCACCTCCCTCCGAGCATACGGCCTCACCTCACCAAGCGTCGGCTCTTCCCTCTCCTCCGCCTCCCATAGCGAAGCCCACGGCCACGCCCGCTGTGTCAAGCCGCACCGTGTGCACAGCCTTCTCCTCTTTATTCCATGCAAGTCTTCCCTCTCCAACTTTGTCATATATAGAGGTGAATATATATTTGATAGCCTTCAGACTTTAGTATGTATATGCTTTATGCTATGTGCGTGTATCATCATAGGTTGTCTAGAGGAGTATGTTATAACCTATTTGATTTGTATACATAATTATATAGGTTATAGGCGTAGTATAATCTATTATATTATATGCGTGCAAGTATTAGTATTTTATGATCAGTACTATATATATAGTGTAAGTTATATTGTTACAGTATTAGTATTTTTCATCACATATTGTTACAGTAAAGATATTTACAAGTGATTATATGGTTACCTGTCAGTTATTTATTTATATATATTATATCAGTTATACATGTTTTTTTACGGTTTTGTCAAATATTTGCAATAGCTTACAAAAGAATACATATATAGCTGATTTTCGTGTATCATTCAATAGTGCAGTTTTGATATATTAACAATGCATTTAATAACCATCTTATGGTTGGCCGTTTGCATATAATAAGGTTTTATATTGATGTCAAAAAATATATTGTATTATATATGTTGATATGTGATGTCAAGCAGGCATGTAGGTTGCCGTATATATTACCTACAATAGTTATACATAGATTTTGAAATTTACATGTTACTGTATATTTAGTGTTTGAAGCTTCCTTTTTATTTTAGTTTTTAAGTATATGATGTGTATATATAAGACATATTTTATTTTATGGAAGTTATATTGATGTTTTTCCTATACATATGATATTGAGTTTATTCACTATCGGCATTTGCTGTTAAATGTATAAGTTTATCTACTATTGGCTTGGATTCCGAAAAGGCCAACAAATTTTACATTTATTTTATATGTAAGGGATATAGTTTTGATTTTACATATGTTTGAGTTTTAAATTTTAATGATTTTTAAATATATGTAGATTTTGTTTTAAAATTCATGTCTTTATTTAAACTATTGTTTTGAATAAAAGTAATAAAATAATGATACCATACACTCTTCATTTCTATTATATCTAGCGGATTCTAATTTGTTCTCATAATTCTCATCTATCAGCTTTATCCGGCAAATTCGTGTTTAATCTACTTCGTTGTGAATTTTGTTTGGATCGGTCGATTTCGTGATTCAAATCATAACTTGCTGTGTTGTCTATCCTCTCTATCCTCGAAAGGTGAGCAATCACTCATGATTAATATTCTATTATATATTGAATTTGATTTCAATTGATACGACAACTGAAATATGCTGCTGTTATTTATTGCACTGTTATTTATGTATCAGTTCACCTTTGACATCTGACACCATTATCTGTTATTTACACGATGATAAATCCCGTTTGATGGATAATTGATTGATTGTTTGTTATTTATATTGGATGTTAAATTGTAATGTATAAGTGATAGATATTATGCAATTGAATTTGACGTAGGTTAGTTAAAACTTAAATCGACATTTGTGTTGAATTTGATTAGTTAAATTTGTATAATATGACCCCTTAAATGTTAAATTAGTTGACACGTAGGAAAACGGTTAATTACCCTTGAACCATTTGAATGTACATTGTTTAAATTGATGTAGTAAAAATTGAAAATAAATGACAAGTGAAAAACCGTATAAATATTAATGTAATAATCTTTAATCTACATGAAATGATAGTGTAGATTCTAGAAATGATTATATTAATTTGCACAAACAACAATGTGAATTAATACGATTATTTCGGGATTATTTGAATTAATTATTGGAATATTATTGATTTTTTCTATTGCATGATTATTTACTTTGACACCATCCCAGTTATCACACTGCAAGTTCCCTTTGCTATGTTTTGATTTTTGAATTGAAATGGAATCGGGTTGAAATGATAAATACCCAAATGAACTTGACTTAGGATAGAGAATTAAATAAAAATCCGATTGGTCAATAATTTAGTTTAAAAATAAAATAATGATTTTATTCGAGTAAAGAATAAGTTTTGAAATGAAATTGGAATTTGAATTTTTATGAAAGGAAAACATAAATATTGAAATCTGAAACAAATATTACAGTAGTAACTGATGAAAGAACGTTATTTGAAATTTAAGTATTTAATAATTAAATTTGGAATTATTAATATATAATTTGGAATTAGTAATAATTAGGTTTTGAAATTATTAAGTTTGAAATCATTTAATAATCAAATTTGAAATTATAATTAAGCATGAAATTATAATTAAATTTGAAATTATTAAGTTGAATTTATTTAATAATTAAGTTGAAATTATTTAATAATTGAATAAGATTGAATTAATTGATAATTAAAAAAAATTGAATTCTTGGATAAGAAAAATTGAGCTTTTGAATAAGTGAATTTGAACTCCGTTAATAAATGAAATTGGGATCCTTTATTAATTAAGCTTAGAAAACTTAAGTGAGTTAATAAGTAAAATTTGACTTCTTGAATATGTGAAATTCAGTTTCTTTATTAATTGAGTTTTGAAACTTGTAACTAAGTAAAGAAATAAGTGAAATTGAATTTCTTTAACAATAAATAAAATGCATTTTATTAAAACAAATGTAGGACTTGTAATTCAAAAAAATTTGACTCGACGAAATTGACTTAATTAAATTGTAAGCTTTGGTATAATTAAGTTGAACGTAAGTAATTGTTTTAATGAATTGGAGATTGAATGGAAATTGTTTTGAATGAAAAATTTATTGAAACGAATATTGAATGAAGTCGATGAATGAATTTAAATTGATTTGAATGTTAAATTTAATTAATTTAGTTGATTTCGAAATGAAACCTATATTCGAACTTGAATAAATATTTGAATTGTTTAAATAAAATTTGAAATTGAATTATAAGATTTTGAAATGGTAATTTGGAAGTTTTAAAATGTAAATTGTGGAAATGGCCTTTGAAAGACAAATGAAATGTTGATTTATAAATTCGAATTGAAATTGAAATTGATTTGGTTTTTGAAATATATAAATGACCAATCGGTGTAACAATCGCGAAAGTTGTTAAAGAGGCCGGAACCGGTTATGGACATACTCTCTGTCTAAACCGAAAACCACTTTAATAACTATACGCGGAGTGTGATCCAGAATGAAGTGGTTGGAATGATGCACGTTGATGATTGAAGAAAGAGAACGATGATGGATAGCCTTGACACTTGTGTCAAATTGGAAACGACTAAAACAGGAGCCGTGCCGGGCCAAATGGGGTTAGCCACCTCGAGCGAACACACTTCTTCGAATACTACTCATTACTTGTTATTGATTGGTGCATCCTCGTACTTTTGGGAGTGTTGTTTCGCGGTGTTGCGATCGTTGCGGCGATGCGTTTTCACCTGTCCGGATCAGGCAAACGGTAGTTTCACTACCTCAGGTATTGCCTCATGTGCCTTGTCATACTTGTATCCCTATATACGCGACCACTACAAATTTGTTTTGTGTTATACCTTTGGATTACTCCCTGATATCCCACTAGTTTACGATTGATTTTACAGTGCTGTATAGACTATGACATTTATATAAAAATGGGTTAAGGGGGATAATGGTAACGCCTTAACACTATTTTGATATTTATATTACTGATTGACATTATCTATTTAGTGTACACTACTACATAGTAGATAGTTTAACGGATCCTTAGAGGATGGTTATTCCAACATCCTTTGAGTTACTTGTATTTCAATTGTTATTTCACTTGAGTTGGATTTATTGATATAAGAATGTGAATCCCGACTCGACTGTTTAGTGTTTTGCTTTACGCTCGGGTCAGACTGAGTGGTTCGGCATTCGAGACTCACCTTTGGAGTTGGAGCTTCGCCTGGAAATCCAGCTATCTATCCAGCTTTCAGATATTCAGTTGATTCCAGTGATGTATTCTAGTTCTTGTATTTGACTATTGTATTCGAGACTTCTGTTGTAACTTATTTAACTCTGTTATATATATAGTAGGTTCATGAACTATTATCATTTGCTTCCGCTGCATATTATTACCGTGTCTGTGATTCTGTGATTATTTATTTACTGTATATCTGAGTTTTGCCAAATTTAAATTAACAATTCGGTATTTTGAATTATTCAATTCCGACATGTGCGGATGCGAATAGTCCAAAATAACGGGTCGTTACAGCATAGCAGTTACTACCGCCCATCTCGGAACACACTCCCAAATCAAAATCAAGAATGGCCACCAAAATCAACCACAAAGCAACAGATATGGTATCGAAGAAATGTGTCCGATCGGAGGAATGACCTCACTTGGCTTGGTGTGGCTCTTATTTTAGTCACATCTAAGCTGACTCACTGGAGTCTGGGTCACGCCATGCCTCATATAGAAATCGTTCACCAAACCATACTACTTCATTTCTAGAATCTCCACCACGTGCACAGTTGTTAAAGTGATTTCGGTATTGGCAGAGAGTATGGCAATATCCGATCCCAGTCTATTTAACAACTAAACGCTTATTACACACCGGATGGTTCTTTTACATTTCAAATGTCAATTCACAATTTATATCAAAATATCATATTCACAAAACCATATCACTTTCGAAATCATATTCACTTTGAAATCATATTCACCTTTAAATCATATCGTTTCCGAAATCATAATTTCTTTCAAAATCATATTTCCAATTAGGTTAAATCCTCACTTCAAAACCATCATATTCAATTTATTATAACATTTAAGTCCCAACTTAGGTCATAACATAATTTAACCGTACTCATTTTAAAATCGAGGATTTAAAATATAAACACATCTACTTTATTTAGTTTGAAATTTAGAAAGATAGTTTAGATAGATATAAATAGCTTAAATAGTTATAAATAGTTAAAATACTCTAAAATAATTTAAAATGATTTAAAAATAGATTTTAATTTGATTTAAGATAGTTGAATAGATTTAAAGTAGACTAAATATAATTAAAATAGTATAATAGCTTTATATAGATTAATTAGATCTAAAATAAGTTAAAATGGGTAATTATTTTTAAAATAAATTAAGTGGCATAGGGTCAAAATGATTTAATATAGTTATTATAGTTTAATAATTTGAAAATATTAGTAACTAAAACCTTTAAATTAACATATTTATTTAAAACAATTTATATTAAATATGAATTTGGAATTTATATCAATTTAAAATATTTATTTTATTTCAACACATTTGGACTATTTCAATTTCCAAATCAACATGGCCAGATTTCAAAACTTCCAATTCAAATTCCCAATAAACAATTTTCTATATCGATTCAATCCATGTTTGAAATATCAATTTAATTACTCAAATTTCAAAGTTATATTTCAAGCAAATTTTAGTAACCCAATTCCGATAAATTTCCCTTATACTTCAAAATCGACTTTAAGATTTCAATTTAATTCCTTTAAACAATTCTTTTAAACCAATTCCAATTTTAACATAAAACTTGGATTTTGATAATAATTCGATTTATATAATCAAAATTTATTTCAAAATAACATTTAACTAAATTCAAGAAAATTAAGGATTTAAAGTCATTAAGTTTAACCAATCCGGTGTCCGTGTATAATTTTCTACCATAGGGTCAAGTGATACGGATATTTATCATTTCAATCCGCGATTTGAAATTTTACGGTTATATATCTTTTAAACCGCAATCCCGAATTAATATAAGAATCCATTAAATCGCTCGAGTCTATCATTTCAACCCATAACAATTTTTCCTAAATACACAGATCGTTTGGGTATGTATCACTTCAACCCATAGTGATTTTTCCTAATAATAACTAAGGGAACTTGCAGAGTGATAATATTATATGAATCAACATAACATCCAATCATCCAATATCAACAACCAAACATCCATCATTACAATCGTCATGCAATTCAATTAATAAATTTCAACAATAACTGAACTTCAATAACAGGTATTTAATAGGCAAATTAAATTCAATAATAATGTAAATGGCAACTTAATTCAAATTATATTGAAATTAACTGCAATAGTAAATTTAATATACCAAACAGTCATAAATAAATTCCTAATCACATCATTAATTTAATTTAACAAACATAAGAAATTTAGAAGTTGTGAGTGGGTTAAAACACCCACCTTCAGATTTAAATCGAATAAAAATCCATTTAAGCCCAAAATTTGACCTTACTCATAATTCATCCAAACCAGCGTCAAAATGTACGGAATTTCGATACGATCCCAACGGAATAAACCGTGTGCGAAATGGACCTAGCATGTAAAAGATATGTCTATAAGAACGCGTGAATTTGAAATTTAAATAATAATAAAAACAACCTCTCAAATACCACCGCGTCAACACAGAGCTGCTCGAACCCGAGCCTTAGACACGAATACACTGAACCCTAACCGCTCCGGAACCCCACGCATTGGACTCTAAGCCACCGCCACCCACGCCGCCGACGTCCCTCCTCCATCGATCAACCCACAGCTCACGATTACGAAGGAAGAAGAGCAGCCGCCACCGATACACTGTACCCAATTTGAATTTTGCAGCATGATCTAGCCATCAAATCATCGAACGAACCATGCCAATGCAATCCCCTCGGTCCTATCTACAAAACCCATAAATCAATTCGACGATCCGTTGAAGTTAATCAACACGCGATGAATGGTCGTGGATATTTCATCAATTTCTGATCACACCATGATTCAATTGCAAAATCGAATTGCAGATCTAAGATACGCTCATCGAGGGCTTCGAATCGATATATAATTCGACATATTTTGAGGAGTTTTAATTTTTGGATTTGGTTTTGACTTTGATTTGAAATTTGGGAATTAGGATTTTCAGCCATTGAGAAAGAGTTGCGATAAAAACTTCTGTATGTACTGATACAAGGAATAAGGAATAATTAGGGTTTATAACCGGCTATTCATAGGAAGATCAGAAATAGAAGTGAATGAGTCAGATTGATTTACACGTTGAACGATAAATGACCCGAAAAGCCCGTTCTGTCTTCGAAAAGAAAATGGGTCATCCCATATATCAAAATAGATGTTTTCAATATTTTTAAACTCAATGGAACAGATTTCAAGTCCGAATTCTATTGTATAAGCTTTAAAATCAGTTTATTTTAAATTGATTTCAATTAATACATTTCTGGACGTTTCGATCCCGTACGATCAAACGACAAGTTCGATCGCTACGAAACTTAAAATCCTACAATAATTTTCCATTGCGGATCCGATAAAACTAGTTCCATGAAATCTGAGATAGTAGCCAAAATGGCTATTTTTACATTAATTAAATAATTAATATTAAATTAATTAAATCTCTTTTCAATTCAAATTTAATAATTTACGATTTCTATCACTTTAGATTACTTGGACATTTACCATAGTTTAAAAAAAATAGATGTCAATTCAATGTCGAATATTTCACCAATTTATAGTGTTAAATTTCATTTTCTAATAAATTCAGTAACTATAAACTTCAATTTCAATAAATCCATTTCTTTGACTTTCAATTTTGTTGCTTAATCAATTGTCATCTTATGGGTATAATTAACATTGGTTTATATCTTAGTACACCAGTGTTCTCCAATTTCATCTTAATTATCATTAACGTTGTATTTAAATATTTAATTTAATTTCATTACAATTAATCCAATTATTATAACTTAATTTCCAATAAATTGATAAATCTTGATTTCTGTTCTTTTTATTCAACCAATTTTCATATTATGAATAAAATTAACATTACCTTAACGTAATATTTAATTAGATTTATTGCAATTGATTTCCAGTTAAATTAAATAGCCTTAAAAAAATTGGTAACATGTAATAATTGTCACTATTGACCATTTATCACATTTAGGTTTATTATTCACAACAAATGTTACAATTGCTTTCATAATACTAATTTTTATTCAATTACCATTGATTATATACTAGTTCATTAATTTACACAACATTTACATTTATTTAATTATATACAATTTATAACCAAGTTATAACATTTTCATTATTTCAGTTAATTGGAATTTCATAAAAATTGTTAATAATTAACTTACATTAATATTGTTACAATCCATTCTAGTTATTATTTTCATTTACAAATCATAAATTTTTATTTCTTTCAATATTAAATAACCAAAATCTTATTAAATTAACAAAATTTAATTATCGAAAATTTATGGCTCGTTACAAGTTGAATTTTATAACCTTATTTGGAAAAGGCAAAATGAGTAAAACAAGATTTGAGTTGTTAAATTTATGTTAAGAAAATGATTCTGAAAGTTTGTATGTACTTTTAGAATGAAATATGGTACTGTAAGTGTGAATTCAAGTACTAGAGTGTTGAGTTGAAATTGAAAAAAAAATGTGTTACAAATAAAGCTAAATGGTTGTAAAAGTGTTTGTAAACTTAGTTACCATTTATGAAATGTGTCATAAATAATTTGAGAAGTAAAAGTTAAAACTAATTGGATAAACGAATACGAACTAAAAAGGAAATGATTATAAATAAAGTCATGACCTGTAAATTATTTATGAAGTAAATGGATATTGCAAGAAATGGTTATAATTAAAGTTGTGATAACTTTAAACTCGAATAATGTGTTATAAAAGGAGTTAAGCTTTATAAATTGGTTATAAACTTAAGGAAATTTCTTATGCAATGGTTCACAAATAAATGTAGTATTAAATGAAAAATACTATATGTGAAAATGAATGTGATTTAAAATGAAACGAGATGTAGTAATGTTATTTACTAATGATTTTTCATTAAATGGAGATTTTTTTATGTAAATTGATAAGAGATAAAATGTGTATAAATGAATGAGATTTATAATGTGAATTGAAAACGCAATTGTGATGAAACAAATTAAAATGAATATTTAAGTTGTGCGTGTATTGTTTTATTCGCGTAATAAATTTGGTCTAGATTTGAGTGCACAAGTTCGAGGAGAATTACACCATTTGTGTTACGATTTTTCATTCAATTCTTGATGACGAATATTTGATATGGATTTTTGGTTTGATTCTAAAATTCTCTATCATAGTATATAGCTATGCAAGGAAAATGATGGTTTATAGTCAAGAAACCTTATCAAAGTCCGCATTAAGGAAGTTGAATGAACAATACTAGTTTGAAAGCAAAATTGTATGATCGAGTGAGCGATCGAATGTGATATTATGCGATGATGACCTATGTATATCTTATGTTCTATTATAATTGATATGTTTCGATGCTAAAAATGAAAGTTGTTGGGTTGGATATCCTTTGTAATTTAAATTGGATTTTTTTTTATGCAAAACCACTATTAAATCAAAACATTTTACGAAACTATTTTTATTTTATTCTAACTAAAAACTACTTCGGTGCAAAACTTTTTTTTAATTCATCACTATTTTACAAAAATATTTTAAATAAAAAACTATTTTAGATTCAGAACTATTCTAAATTCAAAACCTTTCACTAAGCAAAGATTTTCAATCCCATAAGGCTCTTTTTATGCAGCGTAATTGATTTTGGAAATTTTTTGATTCTTATATAAGATGGACTTTATATACGTACAAGGTATTTTGAAGACTATTGATTTTGGAAGGTATGCGATCTGAAGAGATAAATCTTGTATACAACGGAATTTATATGAGAATGATTTAATATATTCGAGACTATTGATTTTTGAAAGTACTCTATCTGAAAATGAAATCTTGTATATAATGGAATTTATATAAGTGTGATATTTGAAGTTTTGATTTTGAAAGGGTATTATATATAATATGATATATTTTGAAGTAAAAGGTATAGAGAAGTACCCTCCATGAAGAAGTATAGTATGATATGCTTCGACCCAAATGGACTTGGGGAATCGAGGAGTGGATTCAATCCAAAAAAACCCTAATATACTTGGGTGAATTCAGAAATGGATTCGAATCAATATGGTTGTCCGGATTTAAAATCATGAGTCCCTTAAATTTTTTTAGGATAGATGGTTCTTTAATTTACCCAATGGAGGCGCTTTCAATCATAGGATATGATGTTTATAGATCTTCCGGGAAGGAAATGCATCCATTGCATAAATCCTTGAATCAATAGCGTACCACTGCAGTAGGGGTCGATGGTCCCTTGTTTACGAAATGGCTACGATATTTTTCTTGAATCCGGAAGGTGGAAGGATCTTCTGGAAAATTTTGTGTCCATTGCATAAAAACTGGATCATCAGCAGGCTACTGCTACCGTAACATCATTATTTGACATCGGATTTCCGTTTTTAAGTATTTTCATTGGATGTTGAAATAGGTCTACTAAGTACTTGGAGAATTCTAGCCTTGCGCCTGACCAACGCATGACCAAAGTCTGTAAGAACGAGGATAAACTTGTTAAGACATCGAGTTATAGAAGTATTTTGATAAAGTATTATACAAAGGATATTTTAGTCATTTTTTATTTTCTAAATACTTTAAAATGTTTAAAATATTATTTATTTATGTACAACATGGTTTAATAGTTAATTATTGGTGTTGTAAATATCGTGAGAAATTATTACTTCAATAAAACATATTTAAAGTTTATTATTATTAATTTATTAGTAATGTTTGAAAAGTATTTTGAGATTAAACTAATAAATGTATAAATAATGGATTTAAGGTTTTCAATAACTCCATTCTAAATATAAGTAATCATGTAAATAATTATTTTCAAATAGTATACATATATTTATAAAAATGTTATTTAAAATATTTTAATGGTATTTATAAGTGAAGAAAGAAGTTTTATAGATGAATTTTTGTAAAGTATTGAAGTATTAAAGATGGTTGATTTGCGGATGAAGTTTTCAGATGAATATTTCAAGTAATATTTATATAAGTTTCTTTGAATGTATAATTCAAAGATATTATATAAATGGACTACATAAAAAAATATTTCACAATTTTATAAAAAAATGATTTGGGAAATCTATTTATAGTAATATGCTTGAAAAATAAATTGAAATCACTATTTTTGAAAGTATGGTTAGAAACATTTACTTGATTTCGAAGTACTAATACTAAATTTAATGGTTTATTTACCATTTGAATCTTGTATTAAACCGAAATAAATATTTTCTATGATTTTAATATTCATTTTAAAACAAGTGTGTAAAATTAATTACGAAGATATGAAATTTTATACTTTAATTTAGAAATTTAATGTAAGATTTGAGTATACTATTAGTTTCAGTTTAATAATCTTGAGTTTATACATATTTTAAAAATAATGAGTTTAATAAGTTATCGAATTTAAGGAACTTTATTTTAAAGCTTATTATAATGTTTTGATATAAATTTCTTACGTTATTTTAGACTTTTGAAAAAGCTTTGCATAATGCAATGAGGATGTTTTAAATATATCTTCTAGTTTTACTAGGTGAATGAGGATAAATGTTTTAATTGAATATTTAGATATATTGAAATATTTCTTTTAGATTTAAGGGGGAATACTAATAACTTAAATTTTTATTCAATAACCGTGTTAAGTTATAAACTTAAGTAAGACAGTAGAAGCTCAAGTAATATTTTTTTAAATGATTCATTAATGAATTAAATCTTTAATGGAAAACAAATTATGTAAGTGATTGATCTTTATAAAAATAAATGAATGAAAACTAAATGATTAAAAAAACCAATCGAATAAACTTAAATAATATTTAAAATCTTATGTGTTTGGCTTATGGGATGTTTAGGGAATGATACTTAATTGTTTAAGTTGTATGAATAATCTACTAAGTAATTGCCAAAGATTATTGAGCGTAAGGTACACTTGGTAGTTTATTTAGCACTCTTGGATGATGTAAAGTATCTGAACCTGAACAAACCATGATTTGGTTGATATGGATGTTTGATAGTTTCCTTGTTGCATATGTAATGGCAGAACATCTTTTGTTTGCATATGATTATTATATATATTGTATGTTGCTTGCACTATTAATTGAAACAACTAATATATGATATTTACATAATTTTAACTCTTTTAGATTATATAAGTGAAATACAGGTTTATGGAAGAAGTAGCTACTGCTTTTGGTTTCATAAAAAAGGTTGTTTGCCCGACAAATTGGCATGTTTTGGGATTACGGTTTTGCAACGATATTTTATTGTTTTCCTGTGGTTTGGGATGTTTTATTTTTGAAATATGATACATATATTGTAATTACTGATATTATTATTTTTCTGGGCGTAACCACGCAAAGTAGACTATACCGAAATTTTTTGTGAATTTTGAACATAGAATTTTTTTGTGAAAGTGAATATTTTCAAACTTTTATTAGACATGAATATGGAAGATTTAATTGTTTATAAATTGATATATTTTATCTAAAATACTTAACTATGCAAGTTTAAAGTGTTTATGAATTGATTATTTGGAAGAAAAAAATATTAGTTTCTTTATCCCTTCTTATTCCTTTTCGAGGATGAAAAGTTTTGAGTAAGGGAGAGTGTAACGACCCGTAAATTTTGATAATTAGAACTATTAAACTTAATAAGATTTTGAAATTTAATATTGTGAGAAATTAAAATTTATGATTTATTATTGAGAAAATAATTAGAATACGATTTAATAATGTTGTTTGAATGTTGTTGATTACTATTTAATGTAATTTCCATCAATTGAAATAATTTTTAGGTTAATTTGGTTATAATTGTAAATAATGAAATAAATTAAATGCTATCCCGCCTTTTGGCAAGGCCGCGACACCAAGGACTTAACCAGAGACCAAGGACAATCCGTCCCGAAGATCAGTTATACATAGGTTCACGATGAATACAAGCAAATTTGCTTCGAGTTTGGATCGAGTTACAATTAGCATGGTACAACAAGCAAAGCTATGAAAGCCTGTATTCCAAATTTCAGGTCGATCGGAGTTCGTATCTCAAGTTATGGATCGATCAAGATTCATATAGAAGACATCATTCATATCCATCACCTTCGTAACCATCACCTGCATATCCATCCCCTTCGTATCCATCACCTATCGATAGCTACCCATTTCATATCGGTTCCATCTCTACCCGTTTCGTATCGATCAACCAGGCATCGATACGAAACTAGTAATCAACCGATCGATACGAAGCAACAACTAGGCATCGATACAAAGGCGACCTCCAAGCATCGATACGAATCATTGACCAACTATCGATATGAAGGAAAATGTGCCAGATGGATACGAAAGGCATAGTCAACCAAGAGAAATGGCCTGCAAGCGTGATAAATGGATCTCCCTTGAACTCTAGCTCCACGTCATTGATGCACAACTGATCGATACGAAGGAATATCGATATGAATAAGCATCGATACACATGGATCGATACGCAGCCATCAGACAACCTACAAATCTAATCTTGGATCGATCATGACTCAAAATATACAAGTCCAAATGCTATGACATTTTTACAGGAGCTTGCTTACCACCTCAAGAATGTCTCTGATCGATCGCAGCCCAAATGGACACAACCTTGACCGATACGAAGATTATGGAGATCGATCCCAATCGATTCCAAATGGCCCCTGATCGATCTGGTTGTCCTACCCACGTCTGAGAAGAAGTATTCCGAGTCCAGAGTCAGATATTTTAGACCTACACCTATAAATAACACTCCTATGCCTACAGAAAAAGGACTTTTGACTCTACTACGCCGTTACTTTGCCATAACTCCATTGTAACTTGAGTGTTAGAGTGTTGTACTATTGTAATCAGTTATCAATCATCAATTAACAGCAAAACATTCAAAGTGGACATGGGCTACAATGCTGAACCACTATAATTTCTTGTTTTTTTCAATTTCTACATGCTTTTATTGATGTAATTGTTAGATTAGCCTCTTTTCCATTTAATTTCTTTATTTTAATCTCTTCAATCACATCCGAAGATCGTTGTGCCCAATTTTGGTACAAACATTTTGATGCTTTCACTGAGAAAACTCTATTTTCTCTTATTCTTTGGATCTATTGCCATTGTTGGGAATCTAGAATCTAAGTAGGAGATCCAGATCTACCTTCCAGTAGTTCCTTTCGTTCTATTCAGATTACTCCAGATCTAGGAAAGAGCTACATTAATCATTGTGCTAACTACCAAAACTACATCATGTATTGTAGGTCCAGAAGGAAAGGATAGGAAAAATCCCACGCAGCTGGCCACAGCAGGCCAAACATCAGCTGGAGCTATAGATCCACAAGGTCCTGTGACTAGAGAGGAGTTCTAGACCCTCATGATAGAGCTTATTCAGAGCCGTTAAGAGCTCACTTTATAGATCTGTGCCAATACGAAGCTCACAAACCAGCTGAACGAAGAAAGGCGTAGGAGATCTAGAAGGGATCATGACTCTCATTCCACGAACGAAAGCTTGGCTTCATCCGACTTCTATCATAGATCTACATGTCATCGGCTAGATGGAAACTACGCGGAAGCCTCTGGGCATCAGCGCAGTATAAATCTTGGACAAGTCGAGATTGGTTCTTCTACAGGGCATCAAGCTGGACCCTCATCCCAAGGAGGGGCACTTACTTATCACACCATTCATGACCATGCAACTGTTGCCGCTATAGATCTGGAAGCTAAGATCCAGAACCAACCAGATCCTGCCCTTCGTCAACATATCCATACTCATGAACCCTAATTTCTTGGTGACCGAGTGCCAAGGAGCTTGGGAACGAACCGTCGACAGTGCCCAGACCGTCCCCGCAACATGGAACCCGACCATGCCTTGGTCGTGAATATCTAGATGTCTGACATTGAGTAACTTTTTGCGTACTCTTCTTCTTTTTCCTCAAATCTACAAAACTTCAAAATCACAAATCTTCAATCTCCATCCCTCTTCTCTTCAAAACCCTTCCATCCTCTCTCCCCTTGTCGCTGCACTCCACCACTAATTCTGACCATCTCCTCCTTCTCTTGGCCATCTCCACCCTCTCCAAGGCCAAAACCCCAAGCCCTCCCCTAGGCCATAGTCGAACCCCTAGCCTCTCCTCTCCTCCTCTATTTTATAAAAAAACATAATTTGTTTGATTTGCATTGTCGTACTTTACTTCACTTTTGGATTATTGCTTTAGATAGGATTGATTAGCTTGTTGTGTTTGGATTTCAACTTGGATATATCTATTTGTGTTGTCAAAAACTCTCTAACCTCGAACGGTGAGCAATCACTCATGACTAACATTTTTATTGTTAGGTAAATAAACATCGATTGAAATGTTATGAGAAATGTTTTCTTTAGATAAGAATATGTGATATATGTTGTTATGTTCCCTTGAATTTGTATTATAATGTTCATATGCACATGTTGTTTTATATGTCACAAATAGTATGTTATTTTGATTTGATTAATTGTCAGATATGTATGTTAAATATTTCACATATAATATGTTAGAAAATGTGTTATGTTATGATTTTTTTTATAGATATGCCATGTTGAAATATGTCACATATGCTATGTTGAAAAACAGTGTTATATTAATAAAATCATATGTTGCATATGCTATGTTAATAATATGTCACCTATGTTATGTGGAAATAATGTGTTATGTTTGGAAAAAAAACGATATACCATGTTATTTTATTATAAATCACCTTGCAAGTTCCTTGTATATATGTCATATTATATATTAATATGTCATGTTAGTGTATGACATGTTAGAATTTGAAATATTCACTTATGATGTTTATGATATGTGACATATGTGATATGTTAGTTATGCATGTGTATATCTTAAATTGTTAATTATTCATGTATGTTGGTCATTGTTATGTTATGTTATTATTATTCTCACACTCCAAGTTCCCTGATAGTTAGGAAATCACTTTGGGTTGAAAAGATATATACCCGATATGTAACAGCCCGCAAATCCGTACCCCTTGGGTCAACACTATTCTACATCAATCAACTCAAGATGAACGTAAATACGAACCATTTGGGTTAAAGAAGAAGAGATAAAAGAAAAAAGTAGAAAACAACATCAGAATCTAACCATCGCAGCAGAATAAAATATAATAGGAAATCATAGATCTTTACACCAAAAACAAATACTATATCTGTTTATACATACATCATCAGAGTACAACAACATCAATAACATATAACTGGATACACAGCGGAACAATAATCAAGTACGGAAGTACGTATCGCCATCCAGCTCGTCTTCTGAGCTCCACAGCATCATATCCTATATCCTATAATACTCGGTCTGACCCGAGCATTACAGTTAAATAACACCAGAGATGGTCTGGAATACCAGCGTGAGAAATCACACTCAAGTTGATTATTAAATTTCAAAAAATCCTTTGAAAACAAAAGCATCTCGTAGGACCACGCCATAAATAAACATGTCGGGTTTTTACCTTACGTTAGCTAAATCACTTTTTATTAAAATTCTCTAATATTATAATAGTGTCTATCGAAAGTAAAATAGAATCTAGCTGAAATGCTTGCATCTCACGTTTCATCAATAGTTGGGCATAATCAAAACCATACGGGCACATAGGGAAAATGGATTCCAACTAATGACTAGGCACTGGGGTACCACCTGTCACAGTATCTGGTTTAGATCAACGTACCGAGGATTACTCCCGACCCCCTGCAACACAAGGCTCGGACTACCCCTTACTGGATAATCCCGAGTAAGATCACCCCATGGTTGGGATCAGCAACCGCACCACTAAGCCGAAATAGAAGGGACATCTAGACAGGGATGACCTTACCGGAAATGGGTACTACCCACCAAGCATTGCTGCATAACCCCTGATTTTCAGTCATTCCCGGTTGATGCGGCTTGAGGCTAAGCGTTATCTTTTAGATCGTTTCACTTAGAATGCCCATCGTCCACCTGACGATGTTCCGAAAGCATTCATCCATACAAGTCCGTCCCGGGTTCGAACGGAACCAAAGGTACTATTCCTACTACATCCATTTTGGAAATATCCTCAGGATTAGTAGCGACTAGCCCTTGCACTTCACTGCTCCATCTTCGAATCCAAACTCGTTTTCCCACAAAAACATACAAATCGAATCGAAGTGGTTTTCGAGAAATTAATCCCGATCCCGGTCTCTTCGAAACGATCAGCACATTTGGCCAATATTGATAGTCGGTTATTTAACTATCAATTAACATTCACAAACATCCATCAAACAATAAATAATCTCCCAAATTATTTATTAATCTCAAAGTATCTTCACAAGATATATTTCCATTTTCAACCCTTTTGTAAACAGTTTTTAAACCATCTCCCTTTTACAGAATACATTTCCCACATATTTATTTCCACTGAAAAAACCAAGTACAAAGCTTTAGATTTTTAAAATAATTTAAAACACTTTATTTAAAAATATGTTTTAACATTTAGATTGAGAACTACTTCAATACTTTATTAAAAATATACACTTTAGGAATATTTAAAATGAGGTTACTTTTATAAAATATAAAACTAGATTTTCTCTTTTAAAACAAATACCAAGTCACTTTTAAATAATTACTACCATAATAGATTAAAAGAAAATACTTACTTTAGAATTTAAACATTTTAGAAATAATAAATTTTCCAAAACTTGCTTTTTAAAACACTTTAAAACTTTTAACTTATATTTAAAAATTTACTTTGAAAACGTACTTGGTTATCCAGGGAGAATTTTCAATTTTAATCACTTAAATAAATTTTCCAAATTGATTCCCAATTTACTCCATTTGAAATAAATTTATTTACTTACTCAATTCATTTCAAAATTCGTTAATTATAGACTTTATTATTATTATTATTATTATTATTATTATTATTATTATTATTATTATTATTATTATTATTTTCCGTTCGATTTTAAATCTTTTAACTGAAATATACAAATTTCAGATTTTCCCAATTTCTTCTTTATTCTTTTCAATAATTTAAATCTTAAATTTAAAATAAATGCTTTATTCTTTTAAATAATAACACTGAAGTTTAAAATTCATTAACTTCCTGTTTATTCAAAATTCCCTTTTCATATACAGAATTTATTTATTAGAATTTATAACCACTAATATTCTTATCCAGTTCATTTTAATTTATTTAAAATTCTCTATAATTATTTCACTTATAAACTCTCTTCCTTTTATTTTCAAAAATCCAATTCTATATATTTTTATAACTCAGTGTGCCGAAATATTCAAGTGAACCATAGCATTCAATATTTCAAATTATCAATAATATTCATCACAGAATATCGCATATTCATAACATAGAATATTAAACATTATAAATAATTTTGAGGAATCCAGTTGGATCCCTCCAACCTGTTTCCCTACATCCATAGATGTTAGCACAATATAAAATACCAATTCCACTTCGAGGTGGAATGTAACGATCCAGAATTTCCATCATTTGAAATTCAGATATTTAATTGATTTTAAATATCAACAAGTAAAATTCGTAAGTCGAATAAATTTTTATTTCGAATATCTAGATTCAATTTGATAATTAAATTGATAATTTAATAGTTGAAATTACAGAAATAATTGGAAATTGGGTTTAATGTGATTAAAAATGTTGTATAAAATTTTATTTAATCATATTGGAGTTAGAATGATGTTATAAAACTTTTAAAATTGAATTAGAAGTTAATTTGTGAAAATTGAATATTTTAATATTTAAATCGACTAGTGAAAATAGCCATTTTTCAAACAGTCTCGGATTTCGGCGAAACTAGCTTCATCGGATCTGTAATGTCAAATTTTGTAAGGTTTCAAATTTCGTGTCAATCGGATTTACGGTTTGTCCGGAGCAAGCCAAAAGGCATAGAAATTCCTTTAATCTATTTAATTTAAATTTGATCGGTTAATTCCGTAACTCGCACAGATGATCGAATTAGCCTCCGAAACCTATTCCATTGTGTCTGGAACGTGGGGTAAATCCTAAAAACGCCGGTCACCGCGCGAGATTTGGAGTTCAGAAAAGTCGGATGAATAGTGTTTTGTGAAAATTTCTATAAAAGGATCCATCCACATTCACAATTTGCAAAACCCTAATCTCTTCAGCCCTAGCCGCCACTAATATCACCAATGGCCGAAAATCACTCATTTTCTCCCTCAATTTTCTTCCAATCCACACTTCAATTCGAAAAACTTTCAACAGCAAAAACGTAGAGGGCTACGAGATCTATGATTCCAACGGTTTTCAAGATCAGGGCGCAACCGAGCTTCATGGTGCTCTGGCCGAGCATGGTGTAGGCGACGAGCTTTCTAATGGTGGTGGAGTGATGAAGTTTCGTGCGTCGTGGTGGCCGTGGTGTCTAAACCTAATTACGGCAAGTTGGGTTCACGCGTGCGTTCATTTTCCTGGGGGAACGAACGTGAGGGAGAAGAGGGAAGCAACGGCCTTGATTCTGGAGGGTTGAAATCTAACGGTCCATATTTGCCTAAGGTTAAAAAAATAATAATAAAAGGAATTGTATATTAAATTATATAAGAAATTTGTATTAACTTCTAAAAATCATAACTTGTTCATACGAGGTCGGAAATTTACGAAACGAATTGCGTTGCAATCGTTTTGTCGAGCACTACACAATGAAGCTAGTGAAAATTTCGGGTAAAATTAAATGCACGTTTAATTTTATTCGAAACAAAACGCTACAACTGTTATCGGAAACTCAAGGTGAGAACTTCTCACTCAATCGAATTGCGTTTCGATTTAAATTTTAAATAGTTAGATTTAAAATTGCTTGATCGGATGATAGTTATTATCTGTTGTATCGAAATAGACCCTATATGCCGTATATTAAGCGGATGTTATTTATTAAAAACATATACCGCGATAATTCCAACTTGTATGGAATTGATATTATATATGTACTTGGATTTGATTTTCCCGCATTATATAGCGGATGAGACCCTATTGCGCCGCATAATAGCGGATAATATTTTATAAATCTCATATACCACGATATTCCGTCTCGAAGCGGCATTTGTATTGTGCTAACATCTTTAGATGCAGGGATCCAACTGGATTCTTCAAATATTTGAATTTGTTTCAATGTTGTGTGTTGATCTATTTATTGATCTATTTATAATATGCGTGATTATCTTTGTGGTTGAAATCGTTAAAGGCTAAATTTTAGCCGAATATATTTTTGGTATCGTTAGATGCCGAAAATAAATAAAATTTGATTTTTGAAAATTTAAGTTGTGAATTCATAATAAAATTTAATTTTGGAATTGATTCATTTTAAATAAATAAATGTTGAAATTTTTATGTTATAAAAATTATGATTTTTGTGAAATATAACCGAAATGTGATTTTTGAAATAAGTAGTTGATTAATTTATAAAATGGTTTAAATTGGGATTTTTAAATTATTATAAATAATTTATATAGAAGATTTATAAAAATTGATATTTATAAATTAAAATATTGAAATTATAAAACGATTTTTTATAAGTATTAAAATGAAGTATAAATGGATTTCGTAAGTGGATGAAATCGATAGATTTATAAATTTTGAAGTTATAAAATGAATAGATTTTGTAAAATAAAAGATTTATAAGTAATTAACTTATAGATTGGATTTTTGCGTGTAAATGGGATATGGATAGAATTTGTTAATAAAGTGATTTTATAAGTGAAGTTGTTATAAAGTATAAATGGAATTTATAAACATTGTTTTATAAATCCGAAATCGACTTATTTTGATAAGTTTAATTTTTTATCTTATTAAAGGAGATATACCCATGATTTTGGGACAGTGGATAATCCTTTAAATAAAATATGTAGAAATGTTGAATTTGGTTAACGAAGTATATTCACGATTTTGGACAGTGAATAATATATTAAAGAGATATTTTGGGAAAGTGAAATTTTAAATAGAAATTAAAACGATTCAAAAATGTTTTAAAATGTATTAAGTATCGAAACCATAGATTTCAACATTCATTGTTGAAATAGACGTTTTCGAGAAATAGAAGGAAATGGTGTACTATAACACTGTTGTTATAGTAAATGATTTTTGAAAAGTAAAGTTTTGTATAGTATTGGGATTTATATATCTATCTTAATTTCGAATCCCTATACTAGTGATTTTGGGTTGTCGTAATGATGTTTTACGCAACGTTCGTTTTGACTCAAACAAATGTGTTAAGAGGATGTTTTCCTTAAAGAATAAAATATATACTTAATTTGGATTTAAGTATACTGAATATTTTCCAAATGTTGAAAATAAATAGATTGGTGAATTACTTATTATTGAATAAGTATGGAAATGTTTTCCAATATGAAGTGAATGTTTTGAGATTATGTCTTTTAAAGATAAATTGAAAGTGAATAATTGAATCGATTTGAAAAATCGTATAAAAAGTGAATATTTGGAGATGTAAATTCACAATGGAAATTTATAAGGGAAATTTGTTTTAAAAATAAACATTGATTATTTTTAAAGCGTGGAATAAATTTACAGATTTGGAACGTAAATTTAATAAATCGGTAAGGATTTATTTGATTAGTTTAAATGAACCATTTTGAAATGAAAGTTGTAAAGGTGAAAATTGATTTGAAATTTGTTTTCAAATGGTTGAAGTATGGAAATTATATCTTATAAAGATATTTTGAAAATAAATAATTTGGGACGATTATTTGAAATCGGGTGATGTTGTGAATATTGGTTGATAGATAAATAACCGACTATCAATATTGACCCTTTAATGGTTATTTGTTGTGAGTTGGTTGAAATTGAATGCTACACTTATTTTTAAATTATTGCGCTCGTTATTCGGATTACCCATTCCGAATAGTGATACGATGTAATGGATAGCATTGAAAACCGGTGTTGAAGATCGGGTATTTGTGAAAACGATAGGATGACCTATCGATTGTCTCTGCACCGTTTGCTACGGTATGGAGATTTCCTTTGTGATGGGAAATTCGATCGGGATTGTGAATACCCATATTACAAGGGCTTCTTTTGAAGTGCCTTCGGTTCTGTTCGAACCCAGAACAGACTTGTATGGTTACATGTATGACATTACATTTTGAGATATAAAGCAGATTTCTTTCAAATACATTTCTGTTGGTGGCGGAGAATTTATTCTCTTAGCTTAACACCCTTCCCTGAGACGTACGAGCTCAAAGGTTTTGTAGTTGAAGGTTATCAGCGATATATTCCCAATTTGGTAATATGGCATGCTGTGTGTTGCTGTGTGATGATTATTTATTGATCATTTGTTGATCAAAGCGTGGCTTTGTGAAAAAGCGTAGCTTTGTGGACGAGACTTCGACAGACCTCACACCTCGAAAATGGTCAAAACAGGAATATGCGGCAAGGTTATGAGGGTTGCGCCCTTTAGGGTATGTCATTCCCTTCTGGAAAAGGGTGGTGTCAGGTATGGAGCCCTGATGCTTAACCTATGTGGTTGCTCCAATCTCATTTTTCTGTGTGGTTGTTGCTTAGTGATCGAGGGCCCTTGGATAAAGGTCCCAAAGGACCAAGGGGTGGCATATTCGTGTAGTAGTTACCTAGTTACAAAGGTAACCCGACCTTGTGTTGGCAGAGAGCTGGTTAAGTTCTCGGGACGTCCCGCCAGAGGCGATCCCATGTGGCAGTAGGAAGTTCCTTAGCCTGACCATTTGTTGGAAATCCAATTCCCAATACGAACCCAGTATGGTTTTAGTTGTATAACCTGCCATTTACTTATGGTGGTCACCACTGTTTAGATGGTAGCTATAGTAGGCATAGTTCGAAATGTCTATGCTGGCTAAGATTAATATTCTATTTACGAAATGCTTTTCTACACTATGCACTAATAACAATATCAAAAATGATTTGTTTTGCGTAGTAAGCATCTTTGACTATCATAAGGAGAAATCTCCTCCAATTCTGCGTTGCATTGTGTGTGTGCGGGGAGGCCTTATGGTAGTTTCATTTTTCAAAAGCATTGCGGATATTTTTCACTTCTCTTGTTGTTGTTGTTTTAAAAGATAAATAACTGTTTTAAGTTCTCACACCAGTCTCATGACTGACCTGGACTTTATTGTTCTCTTCCTAAACTCTGGGTGCCCATAATTTTCCACACGGGCGGTCTAGAGTTAGGTTATCAGGTCATTCTGGACTCAGAAGTACTTTGGAGCTCAAGTGGCGAGCTGGATGGCGAGACGTATTACTTGTATATGATATTATTTTTCCGCTGTAAATTCACTTGTAAGGACGACATATGATTGTCCAGTTGTATTGTATATCGTTGTTGTACACTCTGATGTGATGTAATGTAATAACTGAGATAGTTCTTTGTTTTTTTAAAGATTATTCATTTATCTATTATATGTTGCTCCGCTGCGATATGTGAGATTCTGATATTGTTTATGTTCTGTTTCCTTACTTCTTCTATCTTTTTCTTCTACCTCTTCTTTTTAACCATAACAGTTCGGTTTTTCGGCATTCGATTATGCGGCATTTGATACAGTGGACGTAAGAATGCCGACCTTCGGATCCCGATAAAATCGCATATGTTACATGGAATATCACGGTATATGGGATTTAAATATAATATCATTCGCTATTATGCGGCGCATAGGGTCTCATCCGCTATATATTGGGGGAAATCAATAATTCCAAGATATATTATATACTATAGTATAGCACATCCAAACAATTCAATCATTCAATCAATTATTTTAATTTAACTATTAAAATTTAAATATCAACCAGATGAGTGAGATTAACTCACCTTTGATTTTCGTTTGCAACCCACTTCAATTCAACTTGGTTTCCTGGGTTATAACCTTGTATAAACATTTATAATTTTTATCAATATTTGAATCAATTAAATAATTAAATTTCCATCTACTAATTTAATTAACTAAGAATTTGGGTTTTAAGCTAAAAATTTGATTTTAAAAAAAAATTCTTTTCAATAAAATATTTTTAGCAACTAAAATAATTAAATAAGTTTATTAAACAAATCTACCTCCATAATATATTTTATTTTAAAATCAAACAAGTAGATCAAAATGTGTATAAATTTATTTATTTTATTTTATTTTTTTCATTTTGAAACTCATGTAGACTTATAAAAATAATCTATATAGATTTTAAAAATCTAATTTTATATAAATTTCCAATCATTTCAAAATTCCTATTTCTTTTTCTTCCTTTTCCCAAAATCATATCTATTTAATTAAACAACTGTTTTAAATCTAATTTGCCTAAATAAAATTTTTATCATTATATTTTTCCTGCAGTAAGTAAAAACATGCATATATATATATATATATATTTAAACTTTCTATAAATTCCTAATTTTTTTTTCTAATCTACATATATAAACATCAGTAAAACGAAAATACCTCACCGACCAAATTCGAACGAACCGTAGCCGATGGCTTCCACATCACGACCTCGACCCCGGCTGAAACTCGAGACCACCATGTCCCAAACCCATGCGCACCTTCACCACCGAGCACCATCGCGACGAGCTCTAGTACACGGCCACCAAAGTCACAGCTCTACTCCTGCTGCCGAAATCGACCACGCGAGCCACCCAGCTCGAGAGCTCTGGCCACCATTCCGATGTCATGACACTCCAATGGAACAGCTTACCTCGACAATGATGCGGACCCCACTCACTCGCCACCACCACTTCGAGCAAGCAAATCATGATGCGACCGAGCCCAAATCATTATCGCAACCTTCGATTTCGCCGTCGATGACGCGCGCGAGCGACCCCCTTTTTATTTTTTCTGAATTGAACTGGGAAGAGGAATGAGATTCGCTTAGGTTTCGGCCATTATACTTCGATTCGCCCTTTTTTTATTAAGCCGATCGATTCGATTTAAATGAAATTGAAAGAGGGAAGAAAATCTCGGGTCGATTTTTACTTGATTTTGAAAATGAAGGCTTCAGCCATTTTTTTTATATATATAACCGAATGCGTGAATTCTTGAAGAAGGCTCGACTTTTAAAAATGAGAAAGGAGGCGTATTGAAGAAGGGATAGAGTAGCATATTGAATATAATTTGTACGGTGATTTGAGATGTTGGGAAAAGTTTTGAAAAGTTTTGATGTGAACCATTGAGCAGTCAAAACAATATATGAATATTTTATTTTAAATTTAAATTTGAATCGACTTGAAGTCGTAGCTAAAAATCTTGACCTCCTATCGAGGCGTGCCGCTAGGCGTTTATAATGTTAAACCCCTATTTTGAACGCAATGGAAAAAGTTTCGAGTCCTAATTTGGTCGTATGGAGAAGATAACTTTTTGGGTTCAGTTATAATATTAAATTTTGATATAGATTCCAGCGCGTTTATATATCGTATGCTCACACGACAACTCCAAATGCTACAAAAATTGAAATCCGATAATAATTCAATATTATGGATCAAATGGAACTGGTTTCATCGAATTCCGAGACTGTGCCTCGGAAGGCTATTTTTAAATATTGATTTAAATGATAAAATTTAAAAAATTAACAAAACACTTCCGAATCGATTTTTAACAGATTTACTTTCTTCAGTACTGTCAATATAAATTTTACAAGCCTTCAAGTTATTTTTAACATGCTTAAACTCAAGTTTTCATATTTTACTCAACTTAAAATAATTTGATTTAATAATTAAATTATCCAACAAATAGTGATATTTGAAATTTTAAGTTACAAACTAATTTTAAATATTAAAATCAATTAAATATTTCAATTTAAATTGTCCAAAATTCCGGGTGGTCACATTCCTCCCCCTTTAAAAGAATTTCGTCCTCGAAATTACTAGTTAGGAAGAATGGTCTAATACCTGTTTTCTATTTTCCAAAACCAAACAGTTTTATCAACTTGCCATAACGTATCTTTTATTAAAGACCCACTATTACTTCAACCAACTTCCCAAAACCTTCTATAGTTCCCAAATAACTATACTTATTCAACCATTCAAATTATAAGTCAAAACCAAGTTTTAAATTTTCAAAATTTGTCAAAAATTTTCCAACTCTCTGAATTTTCGAAAAATTTCGCCAGCGTCTCCTTTGCGCGGCTAGCTCGGTACAACTACAAAAGGCCACTACGGACTTCCAAATTCAAAAAGAAAACAAAAGGCCAAGTGGCTATATCAAAAACCCAATCAAATTTCATACAGGAATTTAAACACATACCTTTTTGTCGAGCAATTCAAACTTATCTTCGCAAATCCAAACCAATTTTCCTTTCCCTTTATAATACCTGCATATCCTATTTAGCAATAATATCCAATCATAGCTTTCAAAAACATTTTATTAGTTCTTCACTCCAATGCTTATTCAATATATTTGCTCCATGCCCAAATTACTCAAGAATCTTACCATTTCTTCTTGAGTTCAATATAAGTATTTTATATGCTTCTTATATTTATTTTCACTTTGCCACTTTAGTTTATATCTATTTCTATTCAAATTGATTTTCCCATTTCCATATGAATTCAATTTATCTTCAACTCTGAATATTGAATTTTATCTTCCATTGATAACTGATTCATAGGATTATTTTAAATTAGTTTCCGTTTTGAAATCGATTTGTCGCTAACCAAAAAATTTCAAAAACTTTCTAACTCCCAAAATTTTTGAAATTTTTTGGCAGAGTCTCCTTTGTACGGAGGAGCTTTTGCAATTTGACAAAAGATATAAATATATATACATCAACCCACCCGGTCGGAAAAACAAAAACAGTTCATATTCCTATTTTTATTGCGTAGGCGTACCTTTATTTAGCATTTTTAAGCAAGCGGCTAATTTATTTAGCAGTTAGCGTGCCCAAAATTCCAGCCAAACGGCTTCCCGGTACCTGGACTTACTCAATTCAAACATGTAAGTATCATATATATGAAGTTTAACAACATTTCACTTTTTTGCAATAGTTAAACACATGAATTCTAAAAGCAATGCACACTAAACACTTTCCATAAGCAATTTATATAGTTTTAATACTAATTCAACTGTTTTCAATTTAATTCATATATCATTTTCATTCAATTTGAATGGTTTACTACCCACTTGCTTACATTCAGTTCATTTTTAATTTTAAACAAACCCATACACTTGCATTTTCATTTCATATCCGTATTTGTTTGTCCAAAACTATTTTATTTAGCTCGAAAACAATCCAAGCTAATTCATTCAATAACTATTTCTCAACTTATTTAAACCACGCTTCTATTTGAGTTCAGCTTTCATTCAACACTTACTTAAGTTAATAACTTAAGTTCATTTCCATTTGACCAACCTCCATTTCTTTTTGCAACAAGTTCTATTTCCATCTTTCATTTGATTCTTATTTAATCAAATTCCATCCATTTTATTCAATAAAATTAGTTTATTCACTCAATCCATTATGAATTTTAATTTCCATACTCAATTCATTCGAAATTATTTTATTAATAACAAGGCCATTTTCAATTTATTTCTACTTATTTGGATTTTACTTGCAACATAAACCATTACCACTTAAATCCAATTTCTTTTTATTCGACAACATTCTCAATTATATTTACTTCACTAACGATTCAAGTCGAATTTGATTTATAACTTGAGTTTTATTTCCAAACTTCAATATTAACTTCCAATTCAGCTTCTATTTATCTACATTAGACTCCATTTACATATTTTATTAACTAATTTATTATCTAATTAGTTCTCCCCCGTTTAAAATTCAATACTTGATTTTTAATCTCAAAAATCACTTCATTTAATTTTCTTAAGTTCAAATTTACTTTATAATTCAAGTTTGAATTTTGTTTTCATTTTCCAAGTCATCAAACAATATTTATTTTTAACTCGAGATTTACGCTTATTTATAATCCAAGCGTATTTTTTTATTCCATGGATTTTTAATACTTTTATAAGTTGTTCTATTTCATTTATTCCAATTCAATTCTTATCCAACTTATTTCCGTTTTATTTAAGTAAGGATCTAATTCCATTCAATATTACCCATAACTCAACTGAATTTTATTCCAATTCAATTCTATTCTAACTCAGATTTATTTAATTCAATTCGATTCAATTTTCTTCCCCAATCTAAGTTAATTTTATTTTTAACTTTTCACTTTAAATTTTAATTCCAACATTCAAAACTCGTATTTCCTTCCTGATTTAAAAACCATCTCAATTTATAAGCTTACAACCTATCTCATCAGGATTTTTTAAACACCCGGCTTTTGATTTCAACTCATTTTGAAATCTCCAACATCTCAAAAACACACTTCTCAAAAATTTTAAACCAATCCTGGTTTTTATTCGCAACAAATGTCCTCTGAAATTTCAAAAACAAACTGGTTCTCCTGAACAAATCAATTTGGCAGCAATTCATTACTTAGAAACTCGAAAATGAACATCGATGATGCTACAGTCACCACCGAAGTTATTTTCCAGCGACTGAAGTGAGTTCTACGCTATATCCCTTCCCAAAATTTATTTGAAACAATTTCCTTTCATAAATACTTCCAAAATAATAATGCTATTATTTATCTTCAAAATACTTTGAAAACACTTCCAAAATCTACGAAGTTTTAAATTTTCAAATTTTGACTTAAATCAGATTTTAACTATAATTCATTTGTATAATTTATGCTCATACAAATTCCCATTTGATTATATTTCAATTTATAAATCACATTTATAATTCACATTTATAAATTTCATTTTATAATTGAATTTATTCCCTTAATCTTTGGTTATATTTTCAATTCTAGTTAAATTTCCACACAATAATGATAATAATTTAATATTATCATTCCTAGCATCCAAGCAACCATATATTAGCTAAACCAGTTTACAAAAACTTTTCTTTATATCAAAATATATTTTGGGGTAAAATTATTTCATTCACCCACCTTTAAAACAATACTGTGTCAATTTATCGTGTCGGGTGTTTATAAATTCTTCTCGAATAGTGGCCAACTTACCCAATCAGAATTCATATTCCACTCAACCAATAAGTCAACACAATATTAAAACAATTTATATTCACTAACAAATAAGCGCTCATATCGATTTATACACTCAAACTCATTCTAGAGTACTACGGACTCTATTTTCAATGAATAATTCCCACCAGAGCCAAGGTTATCACCAACCTAAGCTCTGATACCAACTGTAACAACCCGCAAATTCGTGCCCCTTAAGTCAACACTATTCTATATCAATCAACTCAAGATGAATGAAATACGAACCATTTGGGTTAAAGAAGAAGAGGTAGAAGAAGAAAGTAGAAAACAACATTAGAATCTAACCATCGCAGCGGAATAAAATATAATAGGAAATCATAGATCTTTACACCAAAAACAAATACTATATCTATTTATACATACATCATCAGAGTACAACAACATCAATAACATATAACTAGATACACAGCGGAACAATAATCAAGTATGGAAGTACGTATCGCCATCCAGCTCGTCTCTTGAGCTCCACAACATCATATCATGTATCCTATAAGACTCGGTCTGACCCGAGCATTACAGTTAAATAACACCCGAGTCAGTCTGGAATACCAGCGTGAGAAATCACACTCAAGTTGATTATTAAATTTCAAAAAATCCTTTGAAAACAAAAGCATCTCGTAAGACCACGCCACAAATAAACATGTCGGGTTTTTACCTTACGATAGGTAAATCACTTTTTATTAAAATTCTATGATATTATAATAGTGTCTATCGAAAGTAAAATAGAATCTAGCTGAAATGCTTGCATCTCACGTTTCAGCAATAGTTGGGCACAATCAAAACCATACGGACGCGTAGGGAAAATAGATTCCAACTAATGACTAGGCACTGGGGTATCACCTATCACAGTACCTGGTCTAGATTAGCGTATCGAGGATCACTCCCGACTCCCTGCAACACAAGGCCCGAACTACCCCTTACTGGATAATCCCGAGTAAGATCATCCTACGGTTGGGATCAGCAAACGCACCACTAAGCCGAAATAGAAGGGACATCTAGACAGGGATGACCTCACCGGAAATGGTTACTACCCACCAAGCCTTGCTGCATAACCCCTGATTTTCAGTCATTCTCGGTTGATGAGGCTTGAGGCTAAGCGTTACATTTTAGATCGTTTCCCTTAGAATGCCCATCGTCCACCTGACGATGTTTCGAAAGCATACATCCATACAAGTTTGTCTCGGGTTCGAACGGAATCGAAGGCACTATTCCTACTACATCCATTTTGGAAATATCCTCAGAATCAGTAGCGACTAGCCCTTGCACTTCACTGCTCCATCTTCAAATCCAAACTCGTTTTCCCACGAAAACGTACAAACCAGATCGAAGTGATTTTCGAGAAATTAATCCCTATCCCGGTCTCTTCGAAACGATCAGCGTATTTGGCCAATATTGATAGTCGGTTATTTAACTATCAATTAAAATTCACAAACATCCATCAAACAATAAATAATCTCCCAAATTATTTATTAATCTCAAAGTATCTTCGCAAGATATATTTCCATTTTCAACCCTTTGGAAAACAGTTTTTAAACCGTCTCCCTTTTACAGAATACATTACGCATATATTTATTTCCACTGAAAATACCAAGTACAAAGCTTTAGATTTTTAAAATAGTTTAAAACACTTTTTTAAAAATATATTTTAACATTTAGATTGAGAACTACTTCAATACTTTATTTAAAATACACACTCTAGGAATATTTAAAATGAGGTTACTTTTTAAAATATAAAACTAGATTTTCTCTTTTAAAACAAATACCAAGTCACTTTTAAATAATTACTACCATAATATATTAAAAGAAAATACTTACTTTAGAATTTAAACATTTTAGAAATAATAAATTTTCCAAAACTTACTTTTTAAAACACTTTAAAACTTTTAACTTATATTTAAAAATTTACTTTGAAAACGTACTTGGTTATCCAGGGAGAATTTCCAATTTCAATCACTTAAATCAATTTTCCAAATTGATTTCCAATTTACTCCATTTGAAATAAATTTCTTTACTTACTCAATTCATTTCAAAATTTGTTAATTATAGACTTTATTATTATTATTATTATTATTCGTTTAATTTTAAATCTTTTAACTGAAATATACAAATTTTAGATTTTCCCAATTTCTTCTTTATTCTTTTCAATAATTCAAATCTTAAATTTAAAATAAATGCTTTATTCTTTTAAATAATAAAACTGAAGTTTAAAATTCATTAACTTCCTGTTTATTCAAAATTCCCCTTCATATACGGAATTTATTTATTACAATTTAAAACCACTAATATTCTTATCCAGTTCATTTTATTTTATTTAAAATTCTCTATAATTATTTCACTTACAAACTCTCTTCCTTTTATTTTCAAAAGTCCAATTCTATATATTTTTATAACTCAGTGTACCGGAATATTCAAGTGAATCATAACATTCAATATTTCAAATTATCAATAATATTCATCACAGAATGTCGTATATTCATAACAGAGAATTTTAAACAATATAAGTAATTTTGAGGAATCCAGTTGGATCCCTCCAACCTGTTTCCCTGCATCCACAGATGTTAGCACAAAAAAAATACCAATTCTACTTCGAGGTGGAATATCGCGGTATATAGAATTTAAATATAATATCATTCGCTATTATGCGGCGCATAGGGTCTCATCCGCTATATATTGGGGGAAATCAATAATTCCAAGATATATTATATACTATAGTATAGCACATCCAAACAATTCAATCATCCAATCAATTATTTTAATTTAACTATTAAAATTTAAATATCAACCAGATGAGTGAGATTAACTCACCTTTGATTTTCGTTTGCAACCCACTTCAATTCAACTTGGTTTCCTGGGTTATAACCTTGTATAAACATTTATAATTTTTATCAATATTTGAATCAATTAAATAATTAAATTTCCATCTACTAATTTAATTAACTAAGAATTTGGGTTTTAAGCTAAAAATTTGATTTTAAAAAAAAATTCTTTTCAATAAAATATTTTTAGCAACTAAAATAATTAAATAAGTTTATTAAACAAATCTACCTCCATAATATATTTTATTTTAAAATCAAACAAGTAGATCAAAATGTGTATAAGTTTATTTATTTTATTTTATTCATTTTGAAACTCATGTATACTTATAAAAATAATCTATATAGATTTTAAAAGTCTAATTTTATATAAATTTCCAATCATTTCAAAATTCCTATTTCTTTTTCTTCCTTTTCCCAAAATCATATCTATTTAATTAAACAACTGTTTTAAATTTAATTTTCCTAAATAAAAAATTTATTATTATATTTTTCCAGCAATAAGTAAAAACATGCACATATATATTTAAAATTTCCTGTAAATTCCTAATTTTTTTCTAATCTACAACATCAGTAAAACGAAAATACCTCACTGAATAAATTCGAACGAACCCTAGCCGACGACTTCCACATCACGACCTCAACCTCGGTCGTAACTCGAGACCACCGTGTCCTAAACCCATGCGTGCCTTCACCAGCGAGAACCTTCGCGACGAGCTCCAGTTCACGGCCACCAAACTCGCAGCTCTACTCCTGCTGCCGAAATCGACCACGCGAGCCACCCAGCTCGAGAGCCTGGCCACCATTCTGATGCCACGACACTCCAATGGGAACAGCTTGCCTCGACAACGATGCAAACCCCACTCACTCGCCACCGCCACTTCGAGCAAGCAAATCATGATGCGACCGAGCCCAGATCATTATCGCAACCTTTGATTTCGCGGTCCATGATGCGCGCAAGCGACCCCCTTTTTATTTTTTCTGAATTGAACTGGGAAGAGGAAAAGATTCGCTTACGTTTCGGCCACTATACTTCGATTCTCCCCTTTTTTTTATGAAGCCGATCGATTCGATTTAAATGAAATTGAAAGAGGGAAGAAATTCTCAGTTCGATTTTTACTTGATTTTGAAAATAAAGGCTTCGGCCATTTTATATATATATATATATATATAACTGAATGCGTGAATTCTTAAAGAAGGCTCGGCTTTTAAAAATGAGAAAGGAGGCATATTGAAGAAGGGATATGGTAGCATATTGAATATAATTTGTACGGTGATTTGAGACGTTGAGAAAAGTTTTTGAAAATTTTCTGATGTGAACCAATGAGCAGTCAAAACAATATATGAATATTGCATTTTAAATTTAATTTGGATCGACTTGAATTCGTAGCTAAAAATCTTGACCTCCTATCGAGGTGTGCCGCTAGGCGTTTATAATGTTAAACCCCTATTCCGAACGCAATGGAAAAAGTTTCGAGTCCTAATTTGGTCGTATGGAGAAGGTAACTTTTTGGGTTCAGTTATAATATTAAATTTTGATATAGATTCCAGCGCGTTTATATATCGTATGCTCACACGACAACTCCAAATGCTACGAAAATTGAAATTCGATAATAATTCAATATTACGGATCCAATGGAACTAGTTTCATTGAATTCCGAGACTGTGCCTCAGAAGGCTATTTTTAAATATCGATTTAAACGATAAAATTTCAAAACTTAACAAAACACTTCCGAATCGATTTTTAACACTTTTACTTTCTTTAGTACCATCAATATAAATTTTACAAGCCTTCAAGTTATTTTTAACAAGCTTAAAACTCTAGTTTTCATATTTTACCCAACTTTAAATAATTTAATTTAATAATTAAATTATCCAATAAATAGTGATATTTGAAATTTTAAGTTTCAAACTAACTTTTAAATATTAAAAGTAATTAAATATTTCAATTTAAATTGTCCAAAATTTCAGGTCGTCACACGATATAAAACCACTTTGGGTTTAAATAAATTGATTTAGAAATAAATTTGGGATATTGTAAGTTTAAATTTATGTTTGAACCTGAAATTATGAAATTGAAATTTAATTGATTTAATGAAAGTTTTAATTGGTTTTTAGATTTAAACTTGTTGTTTGATTTTAACTTAATAAATTTTAATGGAAAGGTTTAAGTTAATCCTAAATTTGATTTGATTTGATCACTTAATTTAAAAGTTATATAGAGATAGGTGGGTTCAATTTAAAGATTTAATTAACATAAAATATCACGTTAAACTTTAAAAGGTTTCATTACTTGCCAAAAAAACTGACATACGAAAGATACGAATTTAGAATTTCTAAGTAATTGATTTTAAAGTAAATTTGAAATTTAAAGAATTTGATTTGAATGATGACACTTGGTAATTTGGATTTAATTGAGATAAATAGTTTAAACGAGAAATTTAAACCGTTAAACCTTAAGTTGGTGTGAAAGTTGAAACCTGAATTTATTTAAGTCGGGATTGGAAATGTTGATGTATTAGGTTTGGTTTATGGAATGTGACTTAGCTCTAAGTGAAAAATTAAAATATAAAGTTGAATTTATAACGAATCGATTGGAAACGAACATGAAAACCAGTATTTGAACCGAACTGATTTATAGTGTGAAAGATGATGTTTATTTAAAACTAAGCATTCTACTTATTGAGTTATATGTACATTTCACTTGAGTTGACTTACTTACATAAAAATTTCAGTCCTGAATCGAGTGTTTTTGTTTTACTTTATGCTTGGGTCAGACCAAGTATTTTAGTTTAGCGAAGACACTTATTTCTGAAGACGAAGGCGGAGTCGAGGACCGTATGTACAACTATTATAGCAATTGTCTGTACGGCCTGAAAAAATGTAAATTCTTATTTTGTTGAAAATTAGCTTCATGAAGTGTTTATGTATTTATTTTGTGTATTATATTTTATCCTTCCATTGCAAGATTCTGTACTTTGTTCTTTTGAATCTTATTTCATTTGAACAATCCCATTAATAATTTGTCTTTTGAATAGTTTGAGTGTAACAACCCTATATTTTGTAATTATTTTATTGTATATTTTAATTATTTTAATGTAAAATTTTGGTTTAAAAAAAAACTTTTATTTTTACTTATTTGAAATGATTAAATTTATTATTTAGATATAATCTTGATTTTTATGAGTTATAATCCCAAACTTGTGTAAGTTGAAATATTTGCCTAAAATACTGATTTTGGTCAAAATAGTCAAACTGTGACTTTCAACTTAAAATTTTAAAAGTTTAAAATTTTAAATTTTTTTTTATTATGAAAGTACATAAAATTATAAGAACATCACTTTTCGTTTCGTTGAAATTGGATGTAAATTGTGAAAGTTATACCCTTTACAATATTGTGCGCATATAGGGTTATTTAACAATGACTATTTTAAATTGTATAAATTACTTCTTCTTTGTTTTATTTTATTTTAATATGTGATAATATGTTATATAATTTATATTTTGACTTTTAAGTATTTTTAAAATGATAATATAATTTTTCTAAAGTTCATTTGAATTTATTTCTAATTTTAAAAGCCTAGTCTACAATTTTAAGCCATTTTCTTAATTTAATTATATATAATTAAAATTTATTTATTTATTTTATGCACTCACTGTTATTTGCTGTGTTTTACTTTATTTTATTCATTTTACATATATTTAAATCAAAGTAAATTTTTCCAAAGTGTATTGAAGTTATTTCTAATTCTTAAGTAAGTTTTCATTTTCTGTGCTATTTTTCTTATTTTAATCATATCTAATTAATATTTAATTATTAATATTTTGTTTATCTGTTATATTTTCGAATTTTAACTGAGACTTTAATTATTTTCAGTTATTTAGATGTATATGAATATATATATAGGAAGTTTAAAAGGTTTGAAAGCAAAGAAACGTAAAACCGTTTTAACGTTTCTTCTTTCGTTTCTTTTCCAATTAATAGATTTAATTTCCTTTGACCGTTCCTTTCTTTATTGTAGCTGCGCATTTCTTACCTCATTTTCACATGAAAACATTCCTTTCCACTTCATAATAATTTTATAATGAAATGTATAATTTTCCACGACTAATAGTGATTTATGCACAATTTTAGAACACTATTTGGTATTTTTAAGGCATTTTCTTCATTATTTTATATTTTTTTTCAAATTATACTATTTGTTACCTCATATTTCTAATTGATTTCGGTTTGTAAAGTATTTTCTCCTGAAATTTTGTTTATGTAAAGTTTTAAAAGGAAAAGAATATGGAAGATTGTAAATCACTTTGAAACGTAAGCCCTTTTATTTGCCCAAACCCTTCATTTCCTTAAACTCCTCAATTAATTGCCTTAGCCGTGTAAAATCCTAATGTAGCCGTCATCTCATTAGGTTTTCACGTGAAAAAAAAGAAATGAGCAAAAAAAAAAATGTTTTGTCACCTCTGTAATTTGGCATTCTAGTCTATATTCCCTCTGCCCTTTTGTTTGAAAAAAAAAAAGAAATGAACAAAATTTGTTTTGTCACCTTTGTTTTGAAGTTATAGTCTATTTTAAAAGTGGTCTTGTATTTTGAAGTCATAGTTTATTTTGTTTTTATAAAATTAAATAGAAAAGGAAATTTGAAACGCCTTAAACTTTCTGTCTTTCTATGGGCCTTTATAGTACACCCTTTTACTTTTAACCTAACCTTTCACCAATTAACCCTAACACCTCCTCATATCATCTCCTACCACTTCACATTTTTGTGCTTGCCATGCCTTTGTGATGCCAAACCAGATCCTTTTCCACCTGAAAACATGTGTGGCCTAGCCCTAAGCATGTATGGCCGAGCATACATGGAGTTGTGGTCAAGAAAAAGTGGTTGAAAAGCTTGGTAATGTCATTTGTTGCTTCTACTTTTCTATTGTTCAACAAATCTTTATATTGTATGCATATGTTTATATGGTCTTGTTTATTTGTTGTATACAAGATCATTATCAAGGCTTTCCATTCATTCAATTCAAATCGTGTTTGTCGTGCTTTCGGAATCGCTCTTGTGTTTGTTGTTTTGGTCTCTAGCTTTGAAAAAGGTGAGTCTTTCTCACTCTGACATATATACTTATGAAAAGTGGATTGATGACAAGTGTTTAGTAATGTAAAATGTTTATGCAAGTTAATGATGATCATATGATATGTTATGCCGTGTTATTACTATGTTAAAACTGTTAATTTTCACCTGACATCTGATACATGACTGTATATTGTGATATTGACATTGTTTGTATTATTTCTGTATATGATCACACTGCAAGTTCCCTGTTAGGATAAAAATCATTATGGGCTGAAACGATAGGCCTGAGTTATTTTATTTATTTATTTAAACTTGGGATTGCGGGTTTGAAATGATAAAACCCGGATTTTTACCTTTTAAACTGCGGATTGAAATGATACATATCCGTATCACTTGACCTAGGTTAGAAAACTATATACAGACCCGTGGTTATTCTATAAAGTGCTTTGAATATTTTAAGTATTTTAAAAATATAAAATTATGAAATTTGATTTAAATAGATTTGGAAAGGTTTTAAAATAAATAAATTATGATTTTTCTATGTGTTTAAAATGTAATTTATGAATTGTTTAACTGGATTTCTGAAATATAACTTATGTTTGAAATTTGGAATTTTGACTAAAAATGATATTTAAGTTATATGAATAAAATGGACTTTAATTATATTTGAAAAATGGTAAATATGATAAATTGATTTATATTTGAATTTAAGTGATTCATTAAAGAATTTTTGATTTTTCTATAAATTTAAGTGGTTGAATAAATGACTGTTGAAAAATGAAATTTTAAAAGATAACTTGACTTGAAAATGCGAAATTTGAGTTTTAAGTAAAGATGTTAAATTAATTAAATAAATTGGAAGTTTAGTTAAATTTGTGAAATGGTAATATAAATCTGAAATGTTAAGTTTATTTGTTGAAAAGTGAAGAAACGTATAGGTTTTAATTTATGAAAGAAACGTATAGGTTTTAATTTATGAAAGAAACGTATAGGTTTTAATTTATGAAAGAAACGTATAGGGTTTAATTTATGAAAGAAACGTATAGGGTTTAATTTATGAAAGGAACGTATAGGTTTTAATTTATGAAAGAAACGTATAGGGTTTAATTTATGAAAGGAACGTATAGGTTTTAATTTATGAAAGAAACGTATAGGTTTTAATTTATGAAGAAACGTATAGGTTTTAATTAATGAAAAACCGTATGGTGTTCTAATTAATGATAGAAACATGTAAATTCCTAATTAATGAAAGAAACGTATAAGTTTTTAATTAATGAAAGAAACGTATAAGTTTTTAATTAATGAAAGAAACGTGTAAAGTCCTAATTAATGAGAGAACATGAAAGTTTTAATTAATGCAAGAACATGTAAAGTTTTAATTAAGAAAGAAACATGTAAAGTTTTAAGTAGTGTGGTATTGATTTAAATTAATAAATGTTCATTATTGTAATAGGAATATAAAATTTAAAACGTACATTTGACACGTAGATTTAATCAATGTAATGGTGTATTTTAAATTGATTAAAATGATAAATGTTACTTATTGTAATAATAATTTAAGCTAATAAGGTGCTTTTAACTTAACATAAGAATTTCGGTTTAAATTGTATATTACAGTAAGAAAGTTTATTTAACTATAAGGCTATGATAAATTGACATGTTAAAATTTTAAGCTTATCAATACTTTGAATTATATATAATGTAAAGTGGAAAGTAGTACATTCCAAAAATGCTATGATTCCTTAAGGTAACATTTCCAAAATGCTATGATAATTTAAAGGAATATTTCAAGTTTAATAAATTTAAAGAAATATTCAATGATTTGAAAATTTGGGTTTTATTTGAATGATATAATATTGAATTATTTTTGAAATGGAAATGATACAATTGTGATATTGTTTTGAAATGAGTATGATATTTTGGTCTTGAAAGTATAAATTATTTGAAATAAATATCCATGGGTTATAATAACGATTGGTTGTTAAAGAGACCGGGATCGGATATTGTCTTATAGCCGGACAATACCGAAAACCACTTTAACAACTGTGTACGCGGTGGAGATTCCAGAATGAAGTAGGATGGTGGCGACGTTCTCGAGGTATGTTACGTGGACCCAACTCCCGTGAGTTGGCATATATGACTAAAACAGGAGCTATACCGGGCTACACAAAGGGTCGCACCCTTTCATCGAGCATGCTCCATCGGAAACTATTCTATTACTGTTGTGATTCGATTCGGTGGCGCCACTTTGATTCGGGGGTATTGTTCGAGGTGGGCGGAAGCTGCTGGCTTGCCGTCACCACCGGTCCGGGAGTGCAAACGGTGTATCCACCCTGGCATTGCCTCGCGTGCCGTGTCATATCCTTATATCGAGCCCACTACGATTTTGGTTTTAAAGATCCGACCGCGTTAAGGTTCACCATCCCCTTAACGCTATTTTCTATATGATTATACTTTACTGATTAGACACTACCGTATATAGCGTATATTACTACATAGTAAATAGTTTAACGGATCCTTAGAGGATGGGCGGTCCCAAGCATCCTTTAAGTTACTGATGCATTTTGTTACTGTTCACTTGAGTTGATTTACGGAATAAGTATTTATGTCCTGACTCGAGGGTTTTGTGTTTTGCTTTACGCTCGGGTCAGATTGATTGAGTTAGCATTCAAGATTCACCTTCGGAGTTGGAGCTTTCCTTGAAGATCCAGCCTTCTATTTTGTTTCAGTATCCAGTGTTTCAGTGATGTATCTTGTTACTCTTCTGTTGTATCTCATTTAACTCTGATGTATCTTATATATTTTTTTTAGTAGCTTCATGAACTACTATCTCTTTTACTTCCGCTGCATTATTATTACTCTGTGTCTGTGATCTGTGATTTTTATTTACTGTATATCCTGAGACTTGCCAAATTTTTAATTACAACGCGGTATTTTGAGCAATTCAATTCCGGCATGAGTGTCTACCTATACACTTATAATGGATGCGAATGGCTGAAAATATCGGGTCGTTACAGTTGGTATCAGAGCCAGGTTAGCTCTAGGCAAAACTCAGCATATGGAGTAGATGTATTTACAGAATCACTTTCATTCGAGTTGAATCTCTCTCTTTTGACTCGATTCCTTTGAATTTTGGAACGTTCCCTGCTGTTCCAAAAATCCATTCTTATTCCCCGCTACTCATCTTCACTTGATTCTGGAGTATCCCATAACTCCACTTCGAATGATCTTTATAGTGAATTGGCGGTCCCGCCAATCTCAAAAAATTTCTTGTAAAAGGAGTGAAACTCCTTTACAACAGCATCGATTCACCAAAAAATTTATATCCTCGGTTTAGATGCTAGTATCTCCTATTATCCCAAACTCTATCTCTTGAGGTCGAATGTAGATTTACCCCAGAAAATCCACTTCGATCTTATACTTTAAGTCACGGTTGACCCGATTAAGGTTGCCCGTGATTTATTTTAGCTTATCCGCCTCCCTACTCTGTATTTAATCATCTTGTCTTTTGTTTCCAACATATTTTCAAACATTTTGAATTGTATTTGTCAATCTATATTTTGTTTATATATTGTGTTGTTTGAGTTGTTGATGTTGAGTTGGGTTTTCGATCGATTCGTCTGATCAACGCTATCGATAGGATTTCTAAAACACTTTGACAGAACAAACTGACACGATATTATTTTAAATTTTGTTTTGGTTAATGAAATAAAATTTTGATATATATATTTATGGAACTTAATAAAATGATTCAAATTGATAATTTGAAATGATAATACTTGATTTATCATTTATTGTTCTATAAATGAATTTATAAATAATTGTTTATAAATTTATATGGGAACTTAAATGAATTTAGAAAAAGAAATTTGAGAATTTAACTTCCGATGGTTCCAAACCTTTTGTTTAAAAGTTTAAAGGGATATAATATTTAAAATATTTTCAAATAGAAATTTGTTTCCAAAGAATTTTAAGTTTAAAATTAGTACTCTTCTCTTTGTCGTTGGAAAATAACTTCGGTGATGACTGCAGCATCATCGACGTCCATTTTCGAGTTTCGAAGTGAAGATACTGTTCTGTAGTCTTGCTACAGCTTTGTTTTGGGAAATTAAATTGATTTGAATTTATAAAATATGACTTAATTTATAATATATATAGATATATGATTGAAATTTGATTTGACATATTATATATATATTATTACTTATCTCTAAATGGTTTGAAGAAATCGGAAATTTAATTCTTAAATTTTATTTTTAACAATAATTTCAATTATAAAAAGAAAATCAAAATTTTGGATAAATGATTAAAATTTGAGATAATTGAATTGGAAAGTTTTATTTGTATAACACAATTGCATTCAAATATAACTTACCTTAATTTCAGAAGTTGAATATGTAATTGGATAATATACACTATAAAAAGATTTCATAAATGAAATTTGAGCGGTTATAATAAATGTTATACACTTAAATTTTAATTATAAAATGATTAACAGAGGTAAATATAATAAAGGGTAATTGAATAACCTATAACAAAATAATATTAAAAGAACTTAGAATAAAAGAAAGTAGTTATAATAAGTGTAAGTATGTTTAACATAAGTGATAAATATATTGAGAGGAATAAATTTAATTTTTAGGAATAAAGAAGAATAAAATTTATTAAATACATTGTGAGTGTAATAAATGATTATTTTTCTAACCCATGGTTTAAAAAAAAATTGTTAATTTAAGATGATTGGATAATAAGATAATGAAATTTGAGATAGTTAAGATTTATGTAACTTGTGTAAAAGTTTATTTTCTATTTAAGTTGAAATCTCCATGCTTTCAAATTCATTTTCTTATTTTGTTTTTCAAACTATTTTTTGGTTGTTCTTATCGTCCTCATCTTGCTATAGACTGGTATATGCATCTTTCTATGATCTTTCTGTTTATAAATCTTTCTATAATCTTTGATAACCTCCACCTTGTTAAACTTACCTATAACAACAGTTATCAGGTATAACTTCAATCTTCTTGTCATCTTATCTTAATCCTATTTCACTCTATCTTTTTTGTGCCCTTCCATACCTCATTCCTTTTCGGGGACGAAAAGTTTTGAGTGGGGGAGAGTGTAACAACCCTATATTTTGTAATTATTTTATTGTATATTTTAATTATTTTAATGTAAAATTTTGGTTTAAAAAAAAACTTTTATTTTTACTTATTTGAAATGATTAAATTTATTATTTAGATATAATCTTGATTTTTATGAGTTATAATCCCAAACTTGTGTAAGTTGAAATATTTGCCTGAAATGCTGATTTTGGTCAAAATAGTCAAACTGTGACTTTCAACTTAAGATTTTATAAGTTTAAAATTTTAAGTTTTTTTTATTATGAAAGTACATAAAATTATAAGAACATCACTTTTCGTTTCGTTGAAATTGGACGTAAATTGTGAAAGTTATACCCTTTACAATATTGTGCGTATATAGGGTTATTTAACAATGACTATTTTAAATTGTATAAATTACTTCTTCTTTGTTTTATTTTATTTTAATATGTGATAATATGTTATATAATGTATATTTTGACTTTTAAGTATTTTTAAAATGATAATATAATTTTTCTAAAGTTCATTTGAATTTATTTCTAATTTTAAAAGCCTAATCTACAATTTTAAGCCATTTTCTTAATTTAATTATATATAATTAAAATTTATTTATTTTATGCAATCACTGTTATTTGCTGTGTTTTACTTTATTTTATTCATTTTACATATATTTAAATCAAAGTAAATTTTTCCAAAGTTTATTGAAGTTATTTCTAATTCTTAAGCCAAGTTTTCATTTTCTGTGCTAGTTTTCTTATTTTAATCATATCTAATTAATATTTAATATTTAATATTTTGTTTATCTGTTATATTTTCAAATTTTAACTGAGATTTTAATTATTTTTAGTTATTTAGATGTATATGAATATATATATAGGAAGTTTAAAAGGTTTGAAAGCAAAGAAACGTAAAACCGTTTTAACGTTTCTTCTTCCGTTTCTTTTCCAATTAATAGATTTAATTTCCTTTGACCATTCCTTTCTTTATTGTAGCAGTGCATTTCTTACCTCATTTTCACATGAAAACATTCCTTTTCACTTCATAATAATTTTATAATGAAATGTATAATTTTCCACGACTAACAGTGATTTATGCACAATTTTAGAACACTGTTTGGTATTTTTAAGGCATTTTCTTCATTATTTTATATATTTTTTCAAATTATACTATTTGTTACCTCATATTTCTAATTGATTTCGGTGTGTAAAGTATTTTCTCCTGAAATTTTGTTTATGTAAAGTTTTAAAAGGAAAAGAATATGGAAGATTGTAAATCACTTTGAAACGTAAGCCCTTTTATTTGCCCAAACCCTTCATTTCCTTAAACTCCTCAATTAATTGCCTTAGCCGTGTAAAACCCTAATGTAGCCGTCATCTCATTAGGTTTTCACGTGAAAAAAAAGAAATGAGCAAAAAAAAAATGTTTTGTCACCTCTGTAATTTGGCATTCTAGTCTATATTCCCTCTGCCCTTTTGTTTGAAAAAAAAAATGAACAAAATTAGTTTTGTCACCTTTGTTTTGAAGTTATAGTCTATTTTAAAAGTGGTCTTGTATTTTGAAGTCATAGTTTATTTTGTTTTTATAAAATTAAATAGAAAAGGAAATTTGAAACGCCTTAAACTTTCTATCTTTCTATGGGCCTTTATAGTACACCCTTTTACTTTTAACCTAACCTTTCACCAATTAACCCTAACACCTCCTCATATCATCTCCTACCACTTCACATTTTTGTGCTTGCCATGCCTTTGTGATGCCAAACCAGATCCTTTTCCACCTGAAAACATGTGTGGCCTAGCCCTAAGCATGTATGGCCGAGCATACATGGAGTTGTGGTCAAGCAAAAGTGGTTGAAAAGCTTGGTAATGTCATTTGTTGCTTCTACTTTTCTATTGTTCAACAAATCTTTATATTGTATGCATATGTTTATATGGTCTTGTTTATTTGTTGTATACAAGATCATTATCAAGGCTTTCCATTCATTCAATTCAAATCGTGTTTGTCGTGCTTTTGGAATCGCTCTTGTGTTTGTTGTTTTGGTCTCTAGCTTTGAAAAAGGTGAGTCTTTCTCACTCTGACATATATACTTATGAAAAGTGGATTGATGACAAGTGTTTAGTAATGTAAAATGTTTATGCAAGTTAATGATGATCATATGATATGCTATGCCGTGTTATCACTATGTTAAAACTGTTAATTTTCACCTAACATCTGATACATGACTGTATATTGTGATATTGACATTGTTTATATTATTTCTGTATATGATCACACTGCAAGTTCCCTGTTAGGATAAAAATCATTATGGGCTGAAATGATAGGCCTGAGTTATTTTATTTATTTATTTAAACTTGGGATTGCGGGTTTGAAATGATAGAACCCGGATTTTTACCTTTTAAACTGCGGATTGAAATGATACATATCCGTATCACTTGACCTAGGTTAGAAAACTATATACAGACCCGTGGTTATTCTATAAAGTGCTTTGAATATTTTAAGTATTTTAAAAATATAAAATTATGAAATTTGATTTAAATAGATTTGGAAAGGTTTTAAAATAAATAAATTATGATTTTTCTATGTGTTTAAAATGTAATTTATGAATTGTTTAACTGGATTTCTGAAATATAACTTATGTTTGAAATTTGGAATTTTGACTAAAAATGATATTTAAGTTATATGAATAAAATGGACTTTAATTATATTTGAAAAATGGTAAATATGATAAATTGATTTATATTTGAATTTAAGTGATTCATTAAAGAATTTTTGATTTTTCTATAAATTTAAGTGGTTGAATAAATGACTGTTGAAAAATGAAATTTTAAAAGATAACTTGACTTGAAAATGCGAAATTTGAGTTTTAAGTAAAGATGTTAAATTAATTAAATAAATTGGAAGTTTAGTTAAATTTGTGAAATGGTAATATAAATCTGAAATGTTAAGTTTATTTGTTGAAAAGTGAAGAAACGTATAGGTTTTAATTTATGAAAGAAACGTATAGGTTTTAATTTATGAAAGAAACGTATAGGTTTTAATTTATGAAAGAAACGTATAGGGTTTAATTTATGAAAGAAACGTATAGGGTTTAATTTATGAAAGGAACGTATAGGTTTTAATTTATGAAAGAAACGTATAGGGTTTAATTTATGAAAGGAACGTATAGGTTTTAATTTATGAAAGAAACGTATAGGTTTTAATTTATGAAGAAACGTATAAGTTTTAATTAATGAAAAAAACGTATGGTGTTCTAATTAATGATAGAAACATGTAAATTCCTAATTAATGAAAGAAACGTATAAGTTTTTTAATTAATGAAAGAAACGTATAAGTTTTTAATTAATGAAAGAAACGTGTAAAGTCCTAATTAATGAGAGAACATGAAAGTTTTAATTAATGCAAGAACATGTAAAGTTTTAATTAAGAAAGAAACATGTAAAGTTTTAAGTAGTGTGGTATTGATTTAAATTAATAAATGTTCATTATTGTAATAGGAATATAAAATTTAAAACGTACATTTGACACGTAGATTTTAATCAATGTAATGGTGTATTTTAAATTGATTAAAATGATAAATGTTACTTATTGTAATAATAATGTAAGTTAATAAGGTGCTTTTAACTTAACATAAGAATTTCGGTTTAAATTGTATATTACAGTAAGAAAGTTTATTTAACTATAAGGCTATGATAAATTGACATGTTAAAATTTTAAGCTTATCAATACTTTGAATTATATACAATGTAAAGTGGAAAGTAGTACATTCCAAAAATGCTATGATTCCTTAAGGTAACATTTCCAAAATGCTATGATAATTTAAAGGAATATTTCAAGTTTAATAAATTTAAAGAAATATTCAATGATTTGAAAATTTGGGTTTTATTTGAATGATATAATATTGAATTATTTTTGAAATGGAAATGATATAATTGTGATATTGTTTTGAAATGAGTATGATATTTTGGTCTTGAAAGTATAAATTATTTGAAATAAATATCCATGGGTTATAATAACGATCGTTTGTTAAAGAGACCGGGATCGGATATTGTCTTATAGCCGGACAATACCGAAAACCACTTTAACAACTGTGTACGCGGTGGAGATTCCAGAATGAAGTAGGATGGTGGCGACGTTCTCGAGGTATGTTACGTGGACCCAACTCCCGTGAGTTGGCATATATGACTAAAACAGGAGCTATACCGGGCTACACAAAGGGTCGCACCCTTTCATCGAGCATGCTCCATCGGAAACTATTCTATTACTGTTGTAACCGAGTTACTCTTCTGTTGTATCTCATTTAACTCTGATGTATCTTATATTTTTTTTTAGTAGCTTCATGAACTACTATCTCTTTTACTTCCACTGCATTATTATTACTCTGTGTCTGTGATCTGTGATTTTTATTTACTGTATATCCTGAGACTTGCCAAATTTTTAATTACAACGCGGTATTTTGAGCAATTCAATTCCGGCATGAGTGTCTACCTATACACTTATAATGGATGCGAATGGCTGAAAATATCGGGTCGTTACATTGAGTTAGACTTGTGTGATATATTGCCGACTTAAACTATCCAAAAAGGCTGGTTGTTACGGTTGGTATCGGAGCTTTGGTTTAGAGATACCTTAGCCTATTGGGGTTAACTCGTTAGAGATAGGGTTAGTGATACCCCAGAATGAGTTTGAGTGTGTATAAATATATGTATGAGAGCACGTATTTATTAGTGTACTGGTTTGGAGTTACCGTACATTCAGCTCATACAATTGCTACTACATATTTATTTTTCAAATGCCAAACTCTCAACAGGCAGAAGGCAAATCCAATGCAATCTCGATTTCAACGCTACAAGACACACCCTTCAAAATTTTCGATCTTCGGGTACACTCACTTAATTCAGATGGGACACAAGCACACCCACTTGGATTTCCTGGACAGCAGGCGCACCCAATTGATTTGAATCAGGGCACAATCACACCCAGTCAACTATTACTAGAGTTTGATTGTTTTTCCAAAGACAATGTTTGATCTTTGGACACAATTGATCTTATAGACACTTGGACAACGCTTTGATCTTTGATTGAGAGAGATGATTGAAATCGGAGAGTAAGTAATAGAGAATCAATACAACGAAGATTCAATTGATCCTGGTATGAATTTGAGAAAATTTATATATATTTTCAATAGAAATTTTGGCAAAGTAAGAGAAGAGAAGATAATAAGAAAGTAGTTGTTAAAAATTCATTTGAAAACCCCACATATATAGAAAATAAAAAAACATGTCCATTGGAAAATAGTTACAATGAATAGACACTTCATTTCAAATTTTGAATTTCAAAATATCGGCATGTATGTCGTCATACTTTATATGGATATGCCGACGCATCCCTTTGAATTTTAAAGAACTCTTTTGTTTTAAAATGTTTTGAAAATCTTATGCTTTGTAAAATGTTTTGATACTTTGTAAAATAGTTTAAACATGGTTTATAAGCATTTTTAAACTTTAAAAAACTTTTATAAAATATTTATATATATATTAAAAATATATTTTTATTTAAAGAATGAAAGAAAGAAAGATAGTGATAAAGCATTGCTATCAGGGACTTTAACAATAATCCGTGACTCTATGTACTATACTATAGTCTTGAAATCTTCATATCCCAGTATTTATACTAGTGAGTCTTCATGTCCATTTCTTGAGTTTCTATAATGTAGATTCTTCAATTTAATACCTCTATAATATCCTGCACTATACACTATATACTATGTATCTAAAAAAAGGCATTAGTAACCATATTTAATATGAATGTATCATCATTACTAAGGTTGTTATCATCAAAATCAATACCGAGGTACTAAAAATCTCTGCCCTTTTGATGATGACAACAATTATTATAAAATATGATATAACTCTCCCTTAAGTTAGATAACTCTCCTTTAATATATGCATATGTATATTTTAAACTTTTTCCCCCTTTGTCATCAACAAAAATAAGAGAAAAACTAAGAAAAACCTAAGTAAAATCTCCCCCTAACTAAAATATAAAATGATATATATCATTCAAAATCAATTATCTAACTTAAAAATGGTGATCATATGATAAATGGTACTATACTATATTAAACTATATCAAACATCATGATGTATAGTAATGAAGATAGTCTTTATTTTGTAAACCAAACTATACATAACTTAAACAAATCCACACATACACACCAATCAAATCACATAAACCCAAAATAAAAGGACAAAAATTGAAGAAGGAAAAGGACAGAAAAACGAGTTTAATTTCAAAATTTGATGGTTATATAAGTAGTTCGAATTTTGAATTTAAGAGGGAAATCTGTTTTCAGATTTTACCACTATACGTCGACATATATGGGAGGTGTATGTCGACATATGTAGTTCAATTTTGAAATTTTATTTTTCTTTTAAATTTCTAATTTTTATTATATTATATATATACCTCAAAGAATGAACATATTCCTATCTATCTTCTAACCTTAATAAAAGATGCTTGAGGTAATGTTAAAATATCGACTGTTTGATTTTCAGTATTTATAAAGTCGATTAAAGTTACTTCCTTATCTATGTTTTCTCTTAGAAAATGATGTCTTATATCTATATGTTTGGTTATAGCATGACGTTTTGGATTTTTAGATAGATTTATTGCACTAATGTTATCACAATATATTTGTGATTTATTACATTTTAAACCAAAATCTTTTAAATTTTGTTGCATATGGATAACTTTTGAACAGGCTAGTGCGGCTGAGATACATTATGCTTCAGTTGTGGACAGAGATACAAAATTTTGGTTTTAGCTAAAGTAGAAAACAAGATAATTTCTTAAAAATTGACAAGTTCCACTTGTACTTTTTCGGTTTGATTTGCGTCTAACAAAGTTAGCACACTATGTATAATATTTGGTTTTTTAGCTATTATATAGAGTAGTGATCCCATCATACCTCTATATAATTTTTGATCTACATCTTTAAGTTTTCTTGTTTATTTAATTTTTCGTTTGTTGCCATGGAAGTTAACTTTCCACTAGTATTTGGCATAACAAATTTCTTAACTAATTCTTTACTATTTTATTTGATTTATGAAAATTCCATTGTTTAGTTGTCTTATTTGTAATCCTAAAAAGTGCTAATTCTCCCATATGACTCATTTCAAATTCCTTGGTCATTATCTGAAATTCTTCGTTTAATTGTTCATTTGTTGATCCAAAAATAATATCATTTACATATATTTGTATAAGTTGAATATCATTATTATTTCTTTTAATAAAAAGAGAATTATTTAACTTTCCTATTTCAAAATTAGATTGTAATAAATTGGATTTTAGTCTATCATAACATGCCCTAGGAGCTTGTTTTAAACCATATAAAGCATTCTTTAATTTATAAACGTAATTAGGTAGTTTTTCATCTTTAAAAAGTTGGGGTTGTTCTACGTATACATCTTCTTTAATAAATGCATTTGAAAAGGCGCTTTTGACATCCATTTGGGATAATTTAAAGTTATTATGATTTGCAAAAGCAAGTAAAATTCTGATAGCTTCTAATCTTGCTATAGGAGTAAAAGTTTCTTCTAAATCTATATCTTCTTCTTGACCATAACATTCAGTGACTAAGCGTGCCTTTATTTGTAACAACTTCTCCTTGTTCATTTATTTTATTTCTATATACCTAGTTCCTATTAAAGTTTTATCTTCAGGCCTTGGGATTAATTCCCAAGCATCATTTCTGGTGAACTGATTCAATTCTTCTTGCATAGCAAGAAATCAAGAATCATCTAATGATGCTTCCTTTGGATTTTTGGGTTCAACAGTTGGGATAAAAGCAACGTTGCTAAATTTATTTAATTAATTTCTTGTTTTTACTACAGATTCTATGTTTCCTAAGATATCTTCTATAGGACGGTCTCTTAAATATTTTATTCTTTTATTTGGATGTAAATTTTTGTGAATGTTATTTTCGTTGTTAGTGAACTCGTTATTTGTAACTTCGTTATTTTCATCTATAATTTCTCCTTCATCAAAGCTTGAATTATTAAATTTGAAATTCTCATCAAATGAATAATGTAATGTTTCTTTAATGGTGTTAGTTCTGCTATTGAAATCTCTATAAGCTTTGCTTTTATTTGAATAGCCAATGAAAATTCCTCTGTCTGATTTAGTATCAAATTTATCTAAATTATCCTTTTTATTTTATAAAACATTCACTACCGAAAAATCTAAAGTATGATTCTTTATGCTTTTTATTATTAAACAATATATATGGAGTTTACTTAGTTAACGGTCCAATTAAAATCCTATTTAAAATATAACATGTTCTAGCGACTGCTTCAGTAAATTTTTTTTTGGTAAATTGCTATTATTTAACATTGTTCTAGCGCATTCTTGTATAGATCTGTTTTTACGTTCTACTACTCCATTTTGTTGTGGTGTTCTTGGAAAAGAAAATTATGAGTTATTCCTTTCTTATTACAAAAGATTTCAAAATTATCAATTTTGAATTCTCCTTCATGATCACTTATAATCGTTTTAATTTAGGTTGATATTTGATTTTGAATTCTTTTGGTAAAAATTTCAAACATTTCGAAAACTTCACTTTTAAGTTTCAAGAAAATTGTCCATGTAAATCTAGAGAAATCATCTACAATTACAAAGACATATTTATTATGATTTATTGATTGTATTTGTGAAGGTGTAAAAAGATCTAGATGAAGAATTTCGAGGGGATAAGAAGTAGCATATCTTTGGATTTAAAAGAACTTTTACGAAGTTTTCCTAATTGACAGCGTCACATAAATTAAATTATCGACTTCAAAATTCATTTTAGTAAGACCCCCAACAAGTTCATGTTTATCCATTTTAGAATGGTGTTTAAAATTCAAATAACTGAATCTTTTGTATCAAATCCAAGGGTCATTAGATTCAGCCAAAAGACATAAATTAACATTTGACACTATCATACTTAAGATATAAATGCTACGTTTTGTAATAACATCAATGATAATGTTTGACTCATTATCTTTAATATGGAAGTTTTCTATTTCAAACTAAATTTTAAAACACTTGTCACATAATTGACTAATACTAAGCAAGTCATGTTTTAGATTCTTAACTAGCAAAACCTTAGAAATAATAGGAGTTTTGGAGTTATCAACATTGCCAATGCCAATCACATATCCATTTGAGTTGTCTCCAAAGTTTACCAATCCACATCTTTATAGACTATGTATTTCAAGGCCTTTGGATTTCCAGTCATGTGTCTCGAACATCCACTACTAAATATCCACTTGTCCTTCTTTATTTGTGATATTTGATTATCAAGTGTCTATTCGTCGTTAGCCATGTAATAGAATAATTTCTGCATGAGGGAATTAATTTAAAGGATAAAGGTTTGTATACTTTTTGCCTCAAGGACACGACCTCAATATTTTTACTATAAGGACAAACATTCTTTTAAAAATTATTCATAAAGACAAACATTTTCCAAAATTATTCATATGGACAACAAAACTGCTACCGAGCTAAAACTGATACCTAAAAACTACTACCGATAACTACAAACTGATACCTAAAAACTGATATCAATAACTAAAAACTGATACCTACAGAAAGTTGTCCTTCATGATAAAATATTGAAGGTCCGTCCTTGAGGCTAAAAAGCTATGAAATTTTGTCCTTGACAATAATTTCCTGTTTCTGCAATTCAAAATCGCACTTTTCCAAGAAAACAAGTGAATTTTCAAAATAATTAGTTAAAAACATACTGGTTTCACAAATTGTTTTTTTACAAAATTATTAAAACTAGTTTTTGCCATTTAAACTTCTCAAAAATCAAATTATGAATTTTTGAAAATTAAATGTTGTGATACCAAATGCTTGTTGAACTTAAGGCAGATTAAACACTAGAGGGGGGTGAATATTATTTTATGATTTATGTGAATCTTTCTAAAATTATTTCTAGATTACTATTATACAATGCAGAATCAACAATCGCAGATGCAAATATAGAAATATTAATGCAGTAAAGTGAAAAGTAGAGAATCAGAGAGATCGCAATAGGGATTTTATATGGGTTCGGAGTTACCCTTCATCCAGTCCATACAACTATTTATAAAAATTTCTTTTCAAATGCAAAAATTTAAACGGGCAAAAGGAAAACCCAATAAATCTCGATTTCAAGGCTACGAGACACTCCCTTTAGATTTTCCGGGCTCTGGATACACTCACTTGATTCAAACGGGACACAAGCACACCCACTTAGATTTCTAAGACTCCCAGCACACCCAAGTGATTTGGATCAGGACACAGTCACACCAAATTAAGATTTTGATGTATTTTCCAACAATAATGTTTGACCTTTAGATATAATTGATCCTATAGCCTCTTGGATAGCACTTTGATCTTTTATTGAAAGAGAGAGATGACTGAAATCTGAGAGTAAATAGTAGAGAACCAATACAACGAAGATTGAATTGATACTGGTTTGAATTTGAAAAAATCTGAATATATTTTCAATAGAAATTTTAGTAGAGTAAAAGGAGAGAAGATAATAAGAAAGTAGTTGTTAATAATTTATTTGAAAACCCCTCTATATGGGGAATGAACAAACATGTTCATCCACGAAGAGTTACGACGAATAAATACTTCATTTCAAAATTTGAATTTCAAAATATTGGCATGTATGTCGATATATTTCAAATGGATATGTCGACATATCCATTTGAAATTTGATAAAAACTTTTGTTTTAAAATGTTTTGAAAATCTTATGTTTTGTAAAACATTTTGATACTTTGTAAAATAGTTTAAATATAATTTATAGCACTTTAAATTTGAAGAACTTTTATAAAATATTTTTAAATATATTAAAAATATATATTGACTTAAAGAATAAAAGAAAGGGTGATAGTGATCAAAAGATTTCTAATAGGTACTTTAACAATGATCTATGGCTCTATATACTATACTATAGTCTTAAAATCTTCATATCTTGATCTTTACACTCATGAGTCTTCATGCTTATTTCTTAAGTCTCTATACTATATAGTCTTCAGTTTAATACATGCACAATATCCTACACTTTACACTACATACCATATATTTATACACAAAAGCATTAGCAACCATATTTTATATGAATGTATTATCATTACTAAGGGTATTATCATCAAAGTCAATACTGAGGCATTAACACCTTTTAGTAATGATTATTACACATTCTCTTCGTCAATATTACATCACTTTAGGATTTATGGAATTTTATTTTATTCAAAATTCTAATATCATCCATGCAACACTCTCGCTCTAGTGACCAAACCACCTTAGGGAGTTTACCACCCATAGCTCAGATCAAAGGTTATGGAAGGAGCGATCTCTTTTACACACTACTTTGGGTCAACACGAACATGTTACAATACTTGAAAACATATGAATAATATGTATCATGTTATAACACAAAGCAACACATACGAGTTGTCTAGACTGAATAACATAGTATTAGAGATACAAAGAAGAATAAACCCAATTTAATCAGAATCGAAGATGAATACTTGATAACCAATGATATATGTCATAACTGATGTATGGTACAACATTTTATACATCGATATCTTATATAGACTACGAGGCTAGGAAATTTAATACATTATATCATCATGTCTCATGAGATGGATAACCCAAGAAGAATAAATATTCACCACCACCATCAACTCCATCTTCATGTCGTAGCCCATATAGCACACATAAGCACATATCAAACCAGTAAGGAACCCTTACTCTGACCCGAGGTTGTTAATACATAAAAAGAATACGAGTCAGGCTAGAAACTAGCTATGTGTAACCATGCTCGAAACATAATATAATGTGGGTGTTGGGTATAACAACATATGGCATGCTTTCTATCCCAAAGATGTCACACACTCTTTAGTCTAATACCTAATCTGCATCCCATCATTGTCACACATGTGTTGACACACATGTCATGATTCTAAATTGCATGACTTACAGCTGCAACGCAAATAGATTGGGATATCACTATATAGATATACACAAACACATGAGTTGCAACCATTATACTTATTAGTCATACCATGTCATAAGTATACAACTGTAAATGAAATGTCGGTTTCCAAGTAAACCTTATTCATTTTATTACTAAATCAACCCCAAGGCCTTACGGTCTGTTTCACCCATTATTTTTAAAATCTAAAATCAACTATGAATGACGTCAAATTATGCTTACAACTAATTTAAGATATTAAAACAGTGGACTGTGGGTAAATAAAAATTATAAAATATCCTAAAACAATGAATAAAAAGGAAAAACTTCACAATGGAATCTGTAATGACCCGAAATTTTCGGTCCCAAAAATTTTAGATAGTTAGGAAAAAGAAGAAAGAGATAGAAGAAGAAGAAGATCAGAAACATCAACATCTCACATTCGCAGCGGATAAAATATAATAATAAATAATAACAGTTTACAAAAGAATTCTGTAACTGTCAAAATACCTTTATAATACACCAGAGTTATACATATATACAGACACAAAATATACACAATTACCATGTCACAGATATACAGCAATATAATACATTGGAAACACTTCATTGCCATCCAGCTTGCCTCCTGAGCTCCAGAACGTCCTTACCTGAAAATCTGTAATACTCGGTCTGACCTGAGCATTACATCAAAGTAACACCTGGGTCGGGCTGGAAACTAGTGTGAGTAAACTCATCCAATATGAAATTCCAATGCATAGAACTTATTTGAAACCCGGGGTAACTCGTATCGATTTACAAAGCCACAATTTATTATAGACATCACTTATTCCCCACATCCATTTCTAAGTACCAAGATTTAGATTAAAATAATCCAATTCATTTAAATCACTTCATTCCCAACTTTAGATTCCACATATCAATTTATAAAAATTCGAAGTGGTTTCGGATATTTTCCAATACCTGACCCCGGTCTCTTCGAGTCTTATTCAAGGCATCCAATACCATTCAATCATCCATAAGCAAACTTGATCACTTCCAAATTTATTTAATTAATCCTAATTGAATTACTAACTTCGATCACTTAGATCCCTTCACTTAACATTAATTAATTTCAAATCAATTAATCAATAATCCCTTAATTATCCATCTTCATTAATCACCTGGATTAATTATTCTTCAATTACATTCAAGTAATTATCTTTAATTAATCATACAAATTAATTATTCTTAACCAAAATCAATAATTAATCTTTAATTAATCCATAAACTAATTAACTATAGTAATTACATTAATCCTTAATTAGTTATTAATTAATTTGTCATAAATCACTTATTATTTATTAATTATTCTTAATTAATCAATCTTTTATTACATCATTGATTATATAAATTAATGATTTCCCATTTACATTTCAATTTATCCTAATCTAATTTAATTACATTAAATAATTAATCATTAATTAAACCACAAATATTAATCACTCTTGATTAATCTCAACCAGTAATTAACTACCTTTTTATTTACTTCATTAAATAAATAAATTACTCCTTAATTAATTATCTTAATTAATCTCTTGATTAATTACATAAAGTAATTATATTTTATTAATTAAATTTAGTAATTACTTATCAAACCACCCAATGATCATTCTAAATTAATTAAACTTAATTATCCATTTTTAATTACCCTACCAATTTAATGAATTACAAATCATTAAGCCCTTATTAACTTTAAAATGAAACATTTTCCTATTTATGATTTATGTTTTAAACAATTTAAAACCCAAATACTTCGAGTCAAGCAACAATTAACTCGAGAACCAACCAAAACCAAAGTCACCAGATCATTAGTGCATTGTGCACAACAAATCAATTCAATCATTCAACCAATTATTTAAATTTAAATAGAACCCAGATGAGTGAGATTAACTCACCTTTGATTTCTGTTTAAATTAGCAAAATCGTTCCACTTCACCGCTATGAGCCAAATCGACTTGTTTCATAGATTTGAACCTCGTATGAATATAATATAAACTTTATTAACTATCTAAATATATATATATATATATATATATATATATATATTTTTAACTACTAATTATAAAAATTAATTACACATTTTATAAAAGAAGTTTAAAGGAATTTAAAACCAAATTCATTTTTAAATTCCTATCAATTTAAAAATGCACTTTAACATTCAAGTTGTTAAACAATTTAAATTTAAAAAAAAATTTGTTTAAAAACTGAGATTCACTAACAATTAATTTTATGTATTTCAAACCAACAATTCATTCAAAAAATCCGATTAATTCAACCAACATATGAAATCGATTTTCGGAATAATTATATATATATATCAAATAATGGAATAGATATAATTGTGTGAGTTAAAATAGATTAACTCACCTTAATGCTGCAAAGAAAATTGCTACACGAAGCTTTAGTATCAATGCTTCAGTCCTTCACCTCGCCAAAGCTACAACACCCATCACTTGAAGCCCCCACATCTCCAAGTCGTCACGTCCCTAGTTTGCCACGGCTGAGCTTCGCATGTCTCCAGCCTAGGTCGCGTCCATCGCCTCTGACACTACTAGACAAGTCGCCAGTCCACTCTTGAGGCACACGCACCGTTGCCTATAACGCCCCTGGCCGCAAGCTTACTCGATCGCCATATGCTACCGCCATAGACGCGACCTCCCAGTACCGCATGCCCTTGCGCGACTCGCCCTAGATCGCCGCCCCCTTCTTCTGGCCTCGCGACTCAATTTGATTCGTTCGCATCCCCCTTTTTTTATATAGCGAACGAAATAGATCTCGTTCGAATTTGAAGAGAAGGGAAAGGAGAGGAATTATTCGAACGAAAAGGGATTTTCAATTTTATTCGTTCGGCCATTATATTTCTTTTGCGAATTCGATTTTGATTGGGGATAAAGGAAAGGGACACGATTTTTAAGCAGAGGGAGAGGCATGTTTGGAAAGGAAGGAACGGTGTATTGAAGAAGGTTAATGTTGTTATTTGATTTTGCTTTTATATAATATATTTTTTTCCAAATATCTCTAGTTATATACTGTAAAAATTTGAACTCATATTTAGGCGTGTCGCTAGGCGATTATAAGGTTTTACCCGCACTCCGAACACACTGGAACGTGTTTCAGAGGCTAATTCGATCGTACGGAGAAGATAGCTTTTTGGACCCAGTTATTCTATTAAATTTCGATTTAAATTTTTAGCACGTATACTTATCGTACGTCCAAACGATCATTCCAAACACTACGAAAATTGAAACCCGATAATAATACAATATTACGGATCCAATGGAACCGGTTTTGTCGAAATCCGAGACTACGCCTCGGAAGGCTATTATTAAACGTCAATTTCAATGATATATTTCAAAACTTAACAAAACATTCCCAAATTCAATTTCAACACTTTTATTATCTTCATTGCTATCAATATAAATTTTACAAGCCCTTAAATTATTTTTAATAGGCTTAAACCTGAAGATTCAATAATTCACCCAATTTCAGTTCATTAATTCCAATAACTCAATTGCTAAATAATAATAATATTATTTGAATTCAAGTTAAAAAATAATTTTTAAATATTTAAAATCAATTATATATCCCAATTTAAATTGTTAGAAATTCTGGATTGTCACAGAATCAAACATCAATACATATGAATATTTCTCAATAATATAATAACTTTACAACATTTTCGCATAAATTCGTATTTTAGTACATCAATTATTTTTAACTGATGAATGATATAACTACGAGGCAAAATAATATACCAAATTTGTTATCCGTGATATAGCCTCCATCCACTTATCCATTCCCACTTTTGCTCCTGCTCAAAACTTCACACATGTACATGTCAATATATAATAAAAAGGAAAAAGGTTTTAACTTGTTTGGATTGTGCCTAACCTTATGCACTATGGCCATAGACTCGATAACTATTGCATAGGAAAAGACTGCCTATGTACCCTTTTTGGGGAATCAAGCCTACGCAGTTCTATTTCTTACTCTTCCCCTATATCCAAATAATTGTTAGTACATTGCAACCATAGCGTCAATGCAACTATTGCAACAAATAAAATCAATGCAACCATTGCAACTAATGCAATCAATGCAACTAATGTAACTATCGCAAGCAATACAAATATTAGAAGCAGAAAACAGTATTACTGCTCATTTATCTCTACAAATTATCATACGCGACAACTATAATAATAACAGTACACAATCATCAAACACCAACAATATCCAATGACAACCCCAATCCATCAAATAAGAAAATCACAACATAAATACACTTACACAGATTATTATTGTTAACAACATCAGTGTAAGTATAAATCCTCCAGTGCATACTAATCACTTCATAATAGTAACACAACATCAATGTCATCAAATAACAATAATTAGCTACCAATTTTTTAGTAACAATAATGGTAAAATCAAAAATCATCAAAATGAGACGTTGTCAACAAACACTTAATATATGTGATAATTATAACTAATGGTCAAGCAATCAACAACCATCAAAATAATATATTTGCATCCGTTATTCTCTTAAGTATAAAAATTGTTTTGTTGTTGTTTTTTTTATAAAAGCACTTTTATTTATTAATCCCAAAAACAATAATAATTCTTTTTAAATGAGATTATACTCTTTTAATCCTTTATCGTACTTTTATTCTACAAATTACCCAGTCATCGTATTTTCAATCATAAATAGTAATCTTTATCGAATCATTTTAAAAATTAATATTATTACTTAACATCTTATTCTACTTTATAAATAGTAAACTTAATAAATAATAATTTAAAATATAATTTTGGTTATTATTTATGAATTTCTCCAAAAATTCATAAATAATAACCTTATTTAATTCCACACTTTAATTTCAGTCAAAACCGTTAAATCTCCGTTATTTATAGAAACCACCCAAAATTTATAAACAACCTTATCTATAATTTATTTATTTACTCGTTATTATCAAATTTGCTACAATTAGTTATTTCCAATCCAAATCAAAGAATTTATTTTAATTAAACATCCAAAGATATAATAATAATTACTTACCCAAATAAGGTACAATACATTCTAAATTTTGTAATAATTAAGCAATCATCCATAGAATATAACATACAGCAACGAATATGATTTTTCATCAATGATTATGAATTTTATAATTTAAATTTCAGTTAATTAACTTAAATAATTTATACTAACATGCTTTTTTCAACAGTCTCGAAACTTAGCAAAACTAGTGCCAAATTGTCTGAAATTCTACCATGAATCCAATGGAAAAACCAGACACGGATCGGAGTTCTTATGTGAAAGACATGAAGTTTATAAAAAATATTAGTTTGTACACTTTTTCAATATTAATATAATTCCAGTTAATAATCTACATACCTGGTGGTGGAAGAAATGGTCCAACATAACCGCCCATTTACAAAATTTTAATTAACAATATCTCCCAGCTCCGACCACCTGAAGTCGCGCCCCCATTTACAATCGAAAAGTCTTACCTCTTTCACCGATGCCGACCAACCCCGCCGCCTAGATCACCACCAATCGAAAGAATTTCTCCTCCAATGCCAACCCAACCGTAGGCTTTCGAGGAAAATTCCGGTTGCTTTGATGCTCTGATCATCAAATCAAAACTAGATTGAGACTCCCCTAATCAAGCTCTATCATTTTACCTCTTCAATTGCACTAATTGGTCTCCAAATAAACATTAAACCCCTAAATTTTCCTTTAGGGTTCCACCAATTTGAATGTTTGACATGGTTTGTCATTGACTCAAGCATTTTTATGACAAACAAACACTTGCTTTTGATTCGCCTTATCGAGAGCTACGAAACAACATATAATTCGATATGGTTTAGATACTTGGATTTTTAAATCAATTTTAGATTAGAGGTAATCATCTGCCATTAGCAAGTGATTAAAGAAATTTCTGGAATTAAACATAAAATTGTAGATAGAGATGATGGCTAGGGTTTCATAGCCTCACTTATACAGTTGTTAGACTAGGTTATGGACTGTTTACCCAATTTGACCCAAAACAACTATGTACTTTGTTTAAACACTATAAATCCTGTATTACACAAACTGTAACTCCAACTACACCAAAATTAAATATCAAATTGATTAACTAGAAAAGACCTTCGCAATGGTTATAGATACGTCACCCGATCCACTCTTCTATTAAAAAATAATTTTAACTTTCTTTAATGTTGAAAACGTCAAATTTGTAGGTCGTTATAAGTCTTTACTAGATTCTCCCTCGACACCAAGATATCATGATCTTTTTCATCTATATACCCCTCGACTAAACATTGTAGGTGCCCCAAAACAATATATTCATTTTACCATCGTCTCCTGTTCTCATTGCACTCGCACTACTGTGTTATAATCATCATCATGTCTCCGCACATATCCATTAGTGTGATCACTGCTCTCCTCCTCATTTCATGTTTGCACTTCTCCTATCATCGCGGTTGTGTCCATGTAATAGAACATTTGGACAAGGCGTAGGACAAGTTCATCACAATTTAGGTTATGACCCTTAATTTGTCCTCTATGATGTATTTTAGCGTCTAGTAGCACACTTCATACCAATCACATTGTTATTACATTTATTGGCATTGGCCTCACTACTGACATCACCCCTTAAATGTCATTTATATCCCATGCCTTTACATGGTTTAATACTCATCTCACATAAAGTATCACATTTAAATCACTTTATTTTATACGTATATATTAAAACATGGGATGTATTACTTGGCTAATAATTCCATATCCTTCACTATTTAAGTAAGGCATATCAACACATAATAATAAAGAGGCTATCATAGCATCACTTGACAAGAATACAACTAAATATTTTAATATTCAATACATAGCAAATCAAGCATCACTTACCAATAGAAATAAGGCTTTAAAACTTGCATTACCATATATCAAAATGATGCCATCGACCAAAAGCATGGTTATACAATGCATAGCAAAGAGGTAGGCCATTTATTCACATCATGTAATAAAACTTCGCTTCGCATTTCATGACAAGCACTATTGTCCTAGTTGTTAAGTGATTTGACTTTGGTGCGAGAGGTCACAGGTTCGAAACTTGCATTGAGTGATTCGAACGTTTATTGACATATGATATGTTGTCATGGTGATTTGTTGTATATAAAGTACCATTTCAAAAAAAACTTCGCATTTCATACTTGTATACTCACACTACCAATATGACAACATTTAAATCAACATTTCCATTCATAGCTACATCACTTCAGTTCTTATAACAACACATAGACCATATGCAAGTGCACATTTAACAAATAAAGTTTCCGTTCAAAATATAATTATAAAACATTTTCAAAAGAACATAAAGTCATTCTTTAATGCAAATAATTTCAAAAAAATTTATAATTCCTTGCATTTTTGAATATATATGTATGTATGTATGCATAAATTGTTTTATTAACATAACTATTTACCAATTTAATCAATATTTTGATATGTAATTTAATTTACCTGAATAATTTAACATGTTATATCATATATCAACACTCATTTTCATTTAACTTTAATGATCAGAACATTTACATAACGATATATGAAAAATAAGGCAACCAATCATCTCATAGCTTATATAAACATAAAATTCTTCAAAAAATAGCAAATAATATCAATATAATCATATTACTTTATATTTATATGTCATGACACGACATGTACGCCAAAATTTTGATTTTCTTATTTTAATTATTTAAACATAACCTTTTAAGAACTATTCATTTCCAAACAAAAATTTATTGATGAGTACTTTCACCAAATAACAAATAGTTTTAATTCATTTTAATAAATTATATCATAACAACAATTATTATTCACCCCAACTATTTTTATTTATGATATTATTTTATTCCAATATAATAAATGAGTTCAACTGTCAAATTCAACTATGAAACACTATTCATAAACCCGGTATCAATAGTATATCAATTTAGTATACTTTTAACACCTCATTGTTAATAGTTCAACTTATAATAATTCATGTAATTAAATCGAATCACCAAATCCAACCAATCATAATGTAAATATTTCATTCGACCAATATTCATCCTACTTTAATTAATTATACTAAATGTAAAACTTGCATTTATACATATGTGTATTGGTGTATACATATAATCATACTTTGTTAATCTCAATTATATAGCAATTCATCAACGAACAATTATCATAAAAGAATTCAAATCATAGAAATGAAGAAATAGTTATCACTCACTATTGATGAACCCTAGCTCCTACTGTCTTGGTGTCAAACCCTAACTTGTCGTCATCCCCTCAGTCGTGCTCTGCCATCCTTGTAGTCATGTGCCAAAGTCGAGTTTGTGATTACTATCACTGGCATTAGCCAGTTACACCATCATCGAGCTCATAAATCCAACCTCCAGTCTCCTCCTCACTCTACGATGTCGTGCCAATACGCTGCATTCTTTTTTTTTCCGGTTTGCTATGTCTTGAACTACAGCAGAAGAGAAATGAGATTTGAATCAGATTTAGAAAGGAGAGAGGCATTGCATTGTTTTTACTTAGGGCTGAAAAAAAAGATAAGTGAAGACATGAATTGCGATAAGACATAAAGGGTTTGGCTATTTGGCTTTAGTAAATTTAAGCCCAAGGAAAATTATAAAACAATTCTACTTCAAACGCAAAGAAAATCGCAATTTAAATTCAATTCAAAATTATTTTACCACTTACAAAATTTATTTAAGCCACTATAAAATTTTATCATTATGTAAAATAAATTTTCATTTGTCAAAACATAGCCTTTTGGAACAATTTTAAAACAGTTGTTTGTTTTCTCAAACAATTCCAAAATTTACAAATACCATTTGTTTTTTTTAAATCCAAAATTTTAAATCACCTTCGGATTTTTAAAACATAATTCAAATTTCAAATCAATATTCCACTTTTATTATCAAATAAATTCTAAAATTCAACTTATTGAATTTAAATTTAATAAAATACCAAAAATGACCTTATTAACTTCATTTATCCATATAAAAATCTTTTTCTAACCTTTTAGACTCGTATATTCATTTAATACACTTTTAATTACTCAAATTCAATTTAAATCTCAATGTTGAAATTTGAACTAAAAATTTTAATTTTTTTTATTCAAATACACAATTGAATTTTCAAAATCCGTTTTAATATATTTACATTATTTTAATTTTAGATAGGGATACTACAATCCACATTCTACTCGACGGGTTCATAAACAAAGCCCTTGGTTTAATAATTACATTTATTTTTAAGAGTACTATTCTGGTAAGAGGTTTTGACTTTGAATTGACTATAGTTGGCCATGACAATAACCTCATACAACCGAGAAGATGAATTTTCTATGAAATGGAAATTCTCTTCCAACGCTTCAAGTGAGATCCGACTATAGCTGCTCGATAGTTGTCATGTCATGATTTAACCATAATCAGCCTAACTATATTTTCAAGTCAAGAGAACTGTGTAACATAATCACTTCGAGATTTCCTATTTGACCTAGTTGTTATTAAATAACAAGAAACTCTCGGGTGAGTCATTCGATAATTATCCAATAACTATGAGTACAACCCCTTTATGCCCCAACTACCATAAGTGTCCAATATTTGGAGAGTGTTACGTACATTGGTCTCAACGGATGCATCGATATCTTTTTTAGGTATATCTTGACCAAGAATGTTTAAAACTTATGTTGTTCTATATTGTGGTAATTTTCTTGTGATTACAACTATTTTTAATTATTATCACATAATATACTATTTAAGGATTTTCTATTTATATATATATATATATATCATAATATAAAAAAGTATATAATAGAAATAAAACACATTTATTGCAAACAAGATTAGTTATATAGTTAGCTATATGTAACAAATTACATAATTTCCCCTAGGACATTACCACAACTCTCTTATTAAATAGTTTCAACCTTTTGTAAATAACCTCCGATGGAATCTCCATTTGAACTAACATATATAAGTATAAAATACCTACTGCTTTCACATATTATTATCTTTGTCATGTTGAATTGTTCTTTGAAGTAAATGTGGAATTTATAATGAAAGGAAGCTTTTTATGATGTGAACTAGCAATCCAACATTAATAAATAAGAGTGATAAGAAAAGGTGAAACGCTCATAGATATGTGTTAATTCATATATAAATGTATATATACACTATATCCGACAACCCAAAAAGGATTTTTAAATCCAATGTGATTATATACATATATCAAATATATTTATAAGAAAAGCAATTAAACTCCATTATGGTTCATTTTGAAAATTTGAATATTTATGAGAATTTTATAGTTTTTATATATGTTTATACATGTTAGATATTAGTAAAGAAAATTAAATCTAACTTAAAATATATAAATATCACACACATATGTATATACACACATGCGTGCTGCGCATGTATAAAAACAAACATATAGATGTGTGCGCACGCATATATACATACATACATATATATATATAACAATCCACTCTGAAACGGACCTAAATTCCAACCCAGAAAAGGCCCACTGAAACTTAGAACCATTCCAAAGCTGGCTATTGGTTGGTATAAAGAACAATACAGAGCTATTTATCTACACATTAAAACTCATAGCGGAAGAATAATGTATAATAACCGAAATAGTATCCATTTAATTTTAAATCCAAAAGTCGTCAAATCCATAACACAAATGTCAGAAAATCCATAACAAAGTAATAATCGTCATATAACCATAATACAACATTTTCAAAATACATCATTATTCTTTAATGGGTACATCATAAAATAGCATGAGTAGATAAATAGAAAAACCACCACAAGTTTCCTCCTTGCCTTCACCTTCAGCATCGCCTTTCCTTACCTATGTTGTAATGAAGAGGGAGCTATAACAATATATGTCTGGTGAATAAGATCTCGGGCCTTACTATAATAGTATTTGGGCAGTATAATTTAAATAAAAATATGTCTTTCGTATATTGGCTTTATTTTAAGTCTTTTCGACTTTAAGCTCTAAGGCTTTCTCGATTCCAATTCCATAACTGTTACTCTAATAACCCAGTAACCCAACAATCGTCAATAATGTCCTATCACTTTAAGAGACAGTACAAAAGTCACTTAATACCTTTTTAATGGAATCAGGCAGACTTTGACCATTTAGTTCCTTATTTAAGGCAGGCCCCCATCATTTAATACATATCCCAAGGCGGACACTCCCTGGTACTTATCTAGATGACATTGCACGAAATCTTTTTGGCCACTTGATATTTTATATTGTAGCAAGCACTTTTCAAGATATCCACTACCGTCCTGTTCCTAACCCTTATTCTCGGCCATTTACTACTTCTTACATTGGAAAAATGCGGCCACTCACACAGCCACTTAATACCTTCAATATTTGGAGCAGGTCCTACATAATATGACCCATATCCTAAGTGATGTCTCATATTAGTCCGACTATTCGTAGATACTGGTGTTATCTCGCCTTTTGGTAAGGCCGTGACACCAAGAACTTAACTGGAAACCAAAGACGCTCCGTCATAAAGACAGGTTGTAGCGCATTCGCTATGGATAGTAGTGAATTCTGTCCGAGTCTAGAACGAGCTACAATCGAAGCCATGCAAGCCAACGTTCCAAATTTCAAGTCAACAGAGTTGGTATGCTAAAGATATTGATCGATCAAGGTCAAGAAGATCGACTCTATTCGTATCCATTCTTGTTCGTATCCATCCAAGGCTGCCTCCTTCGTATCCATTACAGACGCATTGCTTCGTGTGCATCAAACCTCAAGCAAAACATGGCCAGTTCATATCCATGGAGGGAAGCATTGTGTTCATATCCATTCCATCGAACAAACCTAATTCATATCCACCGACTGTCCATTAGTTCGGATCCATCATACATGCTCCAACTCGTATCCATCACCTTGAAGTGCTTCGTATCGTTCCCACCAGTGCACGATTCGTATCGCTCAGTTCCTCTACAATTCACATCCATCAACCGAAGATAGATACGATCCACACATCCCTCGAGCGATACGAAGCGGCCCTTGATCAAGTCAAAGCAATTTGGAACTAACGATACGAAGAGACTGATATGAGATGGGGTACGATTGATGGATACAAATAGAGTCACGTTGGTCGATACGAATGAGGCACGATCAAGAGAAAGATTCGGTTGCTTGGCAAAAAAAGATGATCGGTCCTAGAAGATAGCGCCACGTCATTGGCCATCACGTGCCTTCAACCGATATGAAAGAGATCGATATGAATGAGACTGATATGAACGATATTTGTACGAACGTATCGATACAAGCTCGTCTATACATTGGAAATCCAAACTTGCATCGATCATAAATCGAGATCTACAAGTCCAAATGCCACCAAATTTTCACAGAAACTTGCATACTACATCAAGAATGTACCCGACCAATTTCAGCCCAAAAGGATCGATTATGAATCAATACAAACTCAATTCATATCGCTCCCAGATCGAGTTGAAATCACCCGAACTCAATCCCGTGGGCCCACTCACGCGAGTGAAGAAGTCTTTCGAGATCAAAGCGAGATATTTGCAGCCTACGCATATAAATAGTGACCCTGGACCTATAGAAAATGGAATTTTTGCTTCTCTGCTGACATTCTGCCAGAATCAATTCTAGACTATTGTTGTACTGTTGTAACTTCTTGTCATCAGTAAGTGAAGTTCAATAAACATCGATCATTTCATAGTGGACGTAGGCAATCCACTGAACCACTCCAAATTCGTGTGTTTTTGTGCATTTTCTTATCCGTTAATTAGTGTATTTGTTAGATCTACCTCATTTTACATTTTATTTCTTCAAACACATTCGAAGAGTGTTGTGCCCAATTTTGATACAAACATTTTGGTGCTTTCACTGAGAACCCAGCCTGCTCATTGGATCTACTGCCGATTTCAGATTGGAAGAATCTAAGGAGGAAATCCAAATTTCAAGCCTAGAATTTCTTCCATCTACTCAGATTTGCAGCAAGTCTAGGAGAGAACTTCGATATCCACCATGGTTAACATTAGGACTACTTCAACAGCTGCAGATCGAGAAGGACGGGATAGAAACACCACCGCACCACTTCCGCCTTCCAACCAGAATGATGCTGGACTTTCAGATCCACAAGGCCCTGTCACCAGGGATGACTTCTAACTATTGATGCAAGAGCTGACTCAAAGCCGCCAGCATCTTACTCAGCAACTTCGTGCCAACGCGGAGTTGACCAATCAGTTGAACCATGAAAGACAAAGGAGATATAGAAGGGATCAGGCTTCCTACTCATCCACCGAAAGTTCAGCTCCCTTTGATTACAATCACAGATCCATGTACCCACGGCTGGATGGAAGCTATATAAAGGCTACTAGACATCAGTGCATCCTCCTTATCATATTATTGACAACCGTGTTGTCGTCACTGCTATTGAGTTGGGTGCTGACGCCCGAAACAGAACGGATCTGAACCATCGCCAACATGAGTATACTCCCGAGCCTTATGTTCCTGAAGACCTAGAACCAAGTAGGTGAGATATGGACCGTTGACCGCGACCAGTCCATTCTCGCATTATGGAACCCAACCACACCTTGGCTCAGCACGCCCAGAATGTCCGGATGCCAAACATCCTGACAATGACCTGTCAGATAATCTAAGAAAGTCAAAGCCTCACCAATGACGACTATGGGATCTCCTAAAGTCATACCCCTTTCATCGATGATATCCTCTACGCTGAACCACCTCAGCGGTTCAGAATGCCAACTCTACCTGCTTATGAAGGGAGTTCTGACACTAACCAACACATTTTAAAGTATGAATGGTTAATGAATGCCGCACGGGCTGATAATGCGGTCAAATTCCAACATTTTCCAATCACCCTAAGAGGCATAGCGACTACGTGGTTTGCTCGTCTACCACCCCAATCTATCTTATGTTTCAACCAGATGGCAACAAAGTTTGTTGAATAGTTTCGCATGCATGTCACGAGGCCGAAAGATGTAAATACCTTGTCCAGCGTCAGTCAAGCTCCCGAAGTGATACTCAGACATTATCTGGAGAGATTTCATGCTGCATGCAGTAAGATCGGCAATCATAATGACAACTCAATTCTGATGGCACTAACTAAGGGGATCGATCTTGATTCTGAATTTGGCAACTAGTTGGCTGGAAAACCCCTTGCATTATTAGACCGTTTCTATTCCAAGGCAGCTCAGTTCTTGAGAATGGAGGATGCAAAATAGTCTAGAAAAAAGGATGACGCAGGGCCAGTTTAGAAGGAATCCAAAGCAATATCGCTGTTAAATAAACCAAAGAAAGTTCTAGAAAGGTGCAGTTAAACATACAGAATAAATAGAATCAACAGAAAGGCAATGGAAATCAAAACAAGAAACATGATCAAAATCATGGGCCGAGACATAGAGCTCCAATGTTTGACACTTATACTCCTTTAAATATGTCCTTGGAAAATGTGTACTTGTAGACCTGCAATACTATTCAATATAAGAAACCTGCTCCAAAGCAATCGTTAGAAAAACAGAATCAAAAGAAGAAGTTTTGTAGATTTCATGATATTTATGGCCACAACACAAACGATTGTCGTCATTTATAGGATATTATCGAGAAGTTGATCCGAGAGAGAATGTTGGAGCAGTTTGTTCGGGCACCGCAGTCTGGAGGTGCGGGCCAATCGAATCAAAACCAAATACCAAATCAGGATAGATAGGAGGAACCTGCTTGTGCCGACGGGAGGTTGATGATTAATATAGTCAGTGGTAGTCCTTATCCAGCAGATCGAAGCTAGAGGGAAATTAAGTCGTATGCCATCTCTATTAGGCATGCGAGCTTCAAATGTTGTAGTAATTTGGAAGACGGAGCTCCGGCCAAAGAATAAAAAATGATGATAGATGACATCGTATTTCGAAATAGGGATGCCGATAGAACGGAAGCCCCAACCATTGATCCACTTGTCATTTCATCTCAAATAGGTCCTGCATAGATGAAGCGGATCTTAATGGACAGTGGAAGTTCAGCAAACATACTGTAGGCGAGCTTATGATTAGATGAAGATGGACGTGAAAAATTTGAAGCCTTCTCAGTCCCATATTCATGGCTTCAATGGAAGTGCGACTATGCCCACTGGGATGGTGGAGCTACCAGTGGAGTTGGAAGTTAGAGAACGCCGGAGAGTCCGAATATTACAGTTTATTGTATTGGATATAGACTCACCATACAATGCTTTTTGGGCCAACCGGCCCTAACTGAGTTCAGGGCTGCTATTAACCCTTGGTATCTAACTTTGAAATTCCCTACCGACAATAGAGTTGGAGTCATTCAGGAAGATCAGCCTACTGGACGAGCTTGATATGTTGCTGAGCTATGGGAGGCGCAACGAAAAGAAAAGGGAAAGGACGTAGAGGAATCTATCCGCGTCTGCTTTATGGAAAATTGACAGTTAACGCCTAGGCCAAGGCCCGAGCACCCCAACCAATTCCCAAGGGATCTTGACCCGAGAGACAACGAAAGTGAAGACGAAGTTAAAGACAGTCAGGCTTCCCTGGTAGAGCCGACGATCGATGTTCCGATTGATGATAATGAAGATTCCAAAATGGTAAAGATCGGATCTCAGCTAAGCAAATAGATGAAGGTGGAATTGATTGAATTTCTCCGGGCGAACCTCGACGTGTTTGCCTAGACGCATTCCAACATGTGTAGGATCACCTCGGACATCGCGAGCCACATATTGAATATTGACCCGCTGCATGTCCCGGTCAACCAAAAAAAGGTATGGTGTGGATCCAGAGAGATCTGCCGCACTTAAGGAAGAGGTAGATAAACTCAGGTCGAATGGGTTTATCCGAGATGCATTATACCCAGAACGGGTGTCCAACCCTGTACTTGTCAGGAAGCCTAACGGGAAATAGAAAACATTGTTGACTACTCAGACTTGAATAAAGCTTGCCCTAAAGACAGTTTTCCACTTCCCTGAATCAACTAGCTCGTAAATTCAACTACTAGACATGAACTATTATCCTTCATGGATGCGTATTCTAGCTACAACTAGATACCCAGGCACTTTCCCGTTCAGGAGCATACCAGCTTCGTCGTCGATCTGGGACTTTACTACTACAAAGTCATGCCATTTGTACTCATGAACGCCGGGACAACATACCAACGATAGCTAATCGAATGTTCACTAACCAGATCGGAAAATCCATGGAGGTATATATGGATGACATGCTTGTAAAGTCGCGATTCTCCACCAATCATCTCAGAGACCTAGAAACGATATTCAACATCTCCGAGAATACAGAATGAAACTCAACCCATTGAAGTGCCACTTTGGGGCTGCGTTTGGAAAATTCCTTGGATTTATCATCAATGATCAAGGAATTGAAGCCAATCCCGAGAAGATCTGGGTAATCAAAAATCTTGAGACTTCAAGGACTATAAAGCAAGTTTAGAGCCTCAACGGGAAATTAGCAGCACTGGGCAGGTTCATTTGAACATCCATCGATAAATGCATCCCCTTCTTCGATCTAATTAGAAAAGAGAAACAAAATTTTAAATGGACTACGGAATGTAAGAGCACATTTCAAGAACTGGTTCAACACCTGTCCACACCACCCGTTCTAACAAAGCATATTGATCATGAAAGATTGTACATCTACTTGGCGGTGTCAGAAAAAGAAATCAGTGCTGCCTTAATTCGCGAGGAGGACCGGATACAACGATCGGTCTATTACATTAGCAAATGATTGACCGAAGCAGGGAGAAATTATCTAAAGCTGGAAAAGTTGGCTTACAGTCTTGTTATTTCCTCGAAGAAGCTCCATCTGTATTTTCAGGTTCATCCAAATCACTGTATACACCGACCTGCCGTTATGACAGGTCCTTATGCGACCCGAGACATTTGGAAGGTTACTCAAGTGGAATATTGAGTTGAGTCAGTTCGACATCACTTACACTCCAAAGCGAGATATTCAAGAACAAGTCCTGGCAGACTTCATCGTTGAATTCACTATTTTGGAGGACTTGCCTGAAACCAGTGAATCTTCCAAATATGTCTGGAAGCTACATACTGATGGTGCATCAAATGAAGGTTGCTGAGGTGCCGGGGTTGTACTTGAAACTCCTAAACGCTGATCTATATGTTATGCTTTAAAGTTCGATTTCCATGTGACCAATAACGAGGCCGAATACGATGCCCTGCTCGCCGAATTAAGGCTTGCCAGAGATTTAAGAATTGTTGCTGCGGAGATTTACTATGATTCACAATTAGTTGTATGCCAAGTTCAATTGGAGTACTAGGACAAAGACCGAAGGCTGGCTGTTATTTTGCTCAGGTTCAGGAAATATTGAATCAGTTCGATTATTACGCCATTTATTGTATACACTGAGAACACAATCAGAAAGCTGATTCCTTGGCAAAGTTAGCCAGTATCGGTGAGGTACACCAAATGGGACTCGTTCCCGTAGAGATATTATCTTCCCCGAGCATTGATCAGGTGGAGACAGACTGGGTATTTGAAGTCATTCCCAATAAGGAGTCATGGATGACTCCATTCAAAAATTATCTCAAGCAGGGGACCCTGCCAAAGCATAGGAATGAAAAAAGACAAGTTCTTCGAAAGGCTTCACGGTTCACCATTCAGAATGGAGTCATGTATAGGAGAGGATACTATGTTCCTTTACTCCGGTGTATCGCCCACGATGAAATCAAATGAGTATTGCATGATGTACATGAAGAAGAATGTGGCGGTCACACCGGGGGGAAAGCTCTTGCCAAGAAAGTTCTCCGGTATGGATACTATTGGCCGACTATAAATTGTGACGCATTAGATTACGCTAGGAAATGTGGTAAATGTTAGAAACATGCTCGGATTCTAAGAGCCCCGCCTACCGAAATAACTCAGATGGTCAGTCCCTAGACGTTGGCAGTATGAGGCATCAACATTATTGGTTCTCTACCTCAAGCTAATGGTGGTGTGAAGTACGCCATCGTTGCTGTTGATTATTTTACCAAATGGGTGGAAGCTGAGCCCCTTACTACTATCACAACGAAGAAAGTGGTAAACTTTGTTGTACGCAACATTATCTGTCGATTTCGTCTCCTACATACCATCATCATTGACAATGGAGCCCAATTTCACAGTGTTGAATTTAAGAATTTTTGTCAACGATTCCACATACAGAAGAAGTTCTTTACAGTTGCACACCCTCAAGCAAATGGACATGTTGAAGCTGTTAATAAAGTTATGAAATCCATTATGAAGAAACGACTAGAAAAGGCCGGAGGCAAATGGATCGATGAACTTCCTATGGCCCTACGGGCTTATCGGACAAACCACAAGTCAACGACAGGCCACACTCCATTTTCTCTTTCCAACGGTTCAGAAGCCGTTATTTTCAGTCGAGATGGAAGTACCTTCCCATCGTGTGACATATTATGATCTGAAGACTAATGCTATATTACTTGCCGAATCTCTTGACTGATTGGATGAGAAGCGAGAAGAGGCTGATCTGAAGGCAGTCGTGTACCGAAGTCGAGTCATCTGATTATACAATGCAAAGGTCCAACCCCAAACCTTTGAACTCAACGATCTCATCGTTAAGAGAATTTACTCGGTTCTTTCATATATGAAACCAATGTGGGAAGGGTCGTATGTTATCGAACGAAGACTCGGAGATGACACATTTAAATTATCAACTGTTGATGGTCTCACTTTGCCGAAAGCCTGGAACAGCGAGAGTTTTCGTCGCTACTACACATAGCATGGTTTATTTGTTTATTCAATCTTCTTTTCATTTACAATTTGTTAAAGCATTTTGAAATTTAAATTTGTAATAAGGCAACTGACTTTGTCGTATTTTCTTATTTCAGCAATAAAATGCAATCTCTTCGAGCTAGAGCAGTGGTTTTTAAAATGCGTCATACGACCATCACAATGAACAGAAAGCTAAGTTCCACCCTATGGTGGGTTATATTCAAATAGGGAGTGACTGTGATACAACCGGTCACTCGCTAAGTGAAACGCAAGCTCGAGGGCAAGCCGTCATACTGAAGCAAAAAAGGATTGGTACATGACAATCCTCTAACTAACCCCAGATTCCTAGAGTGCGAGCTGGGGTATAAACTTACAAATGTGGTTTCAAGAGGGTGGATCCTTCCACCTAACGAATTCACCCGTATTTAAACCAAGTTCGAGGAGGATGGACCCGTCCATCTAATGACCTCGCTTGTTAACTCAGGGTGGATGTGATCAGACCATCCACAATCTTGATACATTTACCGTTCCCAGAGTGCGAACAAAATCCTAAAAACTCACAACAGATGTGATCGACCATCTATTAACCAACTCTAGATTCCTAGAGTGTGAACTAGAGTATAAACATTAAAATGGATGTAGCCGGCCACCCACTGACTAACTCCAAGTTCCCAGAGTGTGAACTGGAGTATAAACACAAACCGGGTGTGAAACGACCACCCATGAGACAACTCTGAGTCCCCAGAGCGTGGGCTAGAGTATAAACATAAATGGGGTGTGGGGACAACCCATGAATCGATCTAAGTCCTCAGAGTGCTGATGAAACTCTAAATATTAAACGGGTGTGACTGACCGCCCATAGAGTGACTTAAGTCCCCAAAGCGTGGACATATTTTACACCTTCGGCGGGCATGATCGTACGTTGACGTACATGTACTACCCCCAAAGTGTGGATGCAATTAACAGTAAATGAGCGGGTGTGACCCGACCACTCGAACTTTTATCGTTTCCACTTCATTTCAACAAAGTTAATCTCGATGTATTACAGGCGAAAAGCGACTGCCGACCGAGCATTTCAATTTATCCCCGGGACTGGGAGAAAAACTTAAGTACCGGCTACTAATCGAGGTAGTGCGGAATTGGGACTCGACTTATCATTCATTCATGACCGAAGCCATGGTTTCAGGATTTAACAAATGAACTTAGGTCCGATTCAAAGACTTAAGCTTCACAAGTACATTGAATGGAAATTCTAGCGCTGAAATACTTAAGCAAATAAACGCAAAACTGTGCTGAAGATATAATGGAATTTTATTTCAGCTATTCTTTGACAAAGAATGATAAGTACAAAAGTATCCTACATAATCCTACTAGCAGGGGTCGAACCTGCATCTATACATGGCCTACAAGAAACAAAAGGAAATTCCTATCTATCTACCAAAAATGAGGCAAGAAGACATGTTTGTTCTATCGTCTTCTTCTTCTTCTTTGGTGTAGACCCATTGGAACTACCGCTCGGATGCCTCTTTGAGCCCTTGCTTTTTGATGGTATATCTCCAGCCGAGGGAATTATGGTAACCTCTTCCTCTAAGCTCACACGAATTGGAATAATTTATGAAGGGGGATTCGGATGAATAGGATCGACGTTATAAGACGAGAAAGGCACACCGGTGTCGACCATAATACCACCGGGTGAAATCATTCATAGAGGAACTAGATCAGGGGCCGCCATCCCTCTTTCGATACTACCGGCCTGCATGGCTGCTTCCATCTTGGCATTGATCTTAGCTATTATCTCCTCTTCATGAGTTGTTTAGGCGTCCCAGGGAATGCTGGCAGTTGGGCCCGAGGAGCTGATTACGGATACACCTCCGCCCATGACAAATGGTAGATCGGCAAATGGGTCGCTTTGATGACCAATAAGTTCCTCCATCATCTTCTCACCAAAAGTAAAAGAGCTCCCCTGTGCCTCATCAGTAGGTGGAGTGGTTGTGGTCGCCTCAGTTATAAGGGCCTCTTGCTTGTAATGCGGCTCTTGGGTTGCAATGTGCATGGCCGGAGCAGCTCTTATCGCGGAATTGAGATAAGGATAAGAGTGTTAGTAATTACTTCGAACAACACTGCTGACTTTGAATAAGCATATGAATGTTCAGAATACCTTCCTCGGATTAGCTCGTGGGTGGCGGAGCAGCATCAGAGACATGCTCGTGAGGTGGAGACAACTGCGGTTGATCGGTATTATATGCGGGCACAGATTGAGGGTCAATCGCAGGAGTAGATTCGGGCAGGGTTGGCATAACAATTTCGGAACCTGCATCATGGTGCTCAATGCCATAACCCTCTCCAGCCTCCGGATGCTGAGTACCGAGTCTCTCCATCTCAAATGTGATAGTGATGTCATGTAGAACTCTTCTCTCATCCTCACTCGACACTCGATTCTCCAGTTCAAATTCATCAATATATTCAGCTTGGTTCTCTGCTTTTTCATCTTCCACCAAGAAGCACTAAGCATTGTATAAGTGTGATGGATAGTTTTCAAGCCAGGTTAGATTTCGATGCATCAGAACATTGGCATTGTACGTAATAAGAAGATCTTCGATGTCAACCTCCAACCTAGTCATCACCGCTTTCACTTCATTCTCAACGCTAGCTTCGGCTTCCTGAACTTTAAGAGTTGCCACATCCCTTTCATCCCTAAGCACCACAGCCTGTTCACATGCTTTCTAGGCGGCTTTGTTTGCATCGTCTTTCTCTTTGACGATTTCAGAAAGTTTGGCTTTAAGCTCCTCAAGCTCTTTAAGCACCCCATCTTTTTTGGCCATAACTATGGTGGTCCGGTGTCCCATCTCCTCAACTAGGGCTAAGTGTGTTCTCCTCATTTCTTCCATTCTTCGGGTTGCCTCATCAGCCCTTTTATTGGCCACTGTGTTTGAATTTCTCGCAGTCTCGTTCTCAACATTAATCACCTGGATTATGCGGTCCTTTCGAGCGAGACTGGTCCCTAATTTTTCGATTGTCTTCGCCCGCTCAAAGGCCACCGTTGATACTTTCTCCGCGGTCTTCATCCATTCTCGATTGTGATATCCCGAAATTTCAAGGAATTAAAATGTGATAATCTCTTAATTAATTAATTAATTAATTAAAATTGTAAAAATCGTTATTTTAAACAATAATAAATATGATGAGTTGCTTTTAAATATAGTTATAAATAGATTTTTAAATGGAATAAAAATTTACAAATTAAATTTTTGTTATTTTATAAATTTGATTTTAAATAGACTTATTATTTTCAAATTTAATAAGTGTGTTTAATTATATATACATATATATGTATGTGTGTGTGTGTGCGCGCGCGAGCGTGTGTGTGTATATTTAAGTTATTTTCAAATAGAATAATTATTTACAAATTTAATAATGTGTTTGTTTAAAATTGATATATATTTATTTGAATTGATTTTAAATTGAATTTTAAATTTGAATTTGAATCTGGATTTAAATCAAATTTAAAGGAATATACTTATATCTTAAAATACAAATAATAATATGGTTTGGATCTAAAATACATGGATAAAGTTCTTATTTAAAATAAGATGGTTTTATATTATTTTCTTTAAAAGAAATTTATTTACATAATTTGGAAAAGTATTTATTTAAGAGTAAATAAATATAAAAGGTTTATATTAACATTTAAAATGGATTAGATATACTATACATGATTTTATTTAAAATTAGGACAAGTGTTAAGTTATAAACCCCTTAAAATAGCATGTGTTAGCACATTAATAATGGTAGAGACAAGTGTCACACATTTTAAACAATTTTCTTTAATTTTAAATAAACCATAAACTAGTTTATATAAACTTTCATCTTCTCTTCTTATTTCTTTTCTAATCTCATTTCAAAAACCTGAAACACTCCCCAGATCAAAATATAAAACCTGTAAAACATTTTCAAAACCTTGTAAACCAAAAACAACTCAAGTTCATATATGTAGTAAACAATTTCCTCTCCTCAATCCCAGATCTGAAAACAAATTCAGGTCTGCAACCATCTCAAACCTGTAAATCATCTCCTCTAAAAACAAATGCAAACCAAAAGATCATCAAACCTGTAATCTTTTCAAGCCTGTAACCAAGATTTCAGCTCTGTTGAAACTCAAACCATCTCAAACAAAAAGCCTGTAATAAGATTTTCTAGCAAAGTTCAATTTCACATTGCAACCTGGAAAGCATTTTCAATGCCTGGAACATTTTTCAAAACTGCAACTTGGAATCAAGTCTTGAATCATCATGTTCCAGACCAGTTCATTTTCAAAGCTTCAATTTTCCTGTGTGTTAATCAAAGCAATGTAAAGTTTTTTAGTTTTGAAGTTTCAAGTGTTCAAAGCTTTCAGAAATCAAATATCAATAGAAGTTTACAAATTTTCAAAAGCTTCAGTTTTCAGCCAGTTTCAAAAGCTCTCTACATTTTTAAAATGTGAGTAAACCTTTAAATTAAAAAGTTTAAGTAGATGACTGATTGTTGCTTATGAAATTTCTGTGATGATGATTCCTGCATGTGTATAAATAAGTGTAGAATTTTGTATATATGATTGTATTCATGGGTGCATGTCTGTTATATTCATGATCTTCTCTGTTTTATATTACAGAGTTTAAATTTAATTCAAATTCCACTTTCTTCTCCTCTGATCTCTGTTAGGCCGTTGTTTTCAAACAAATTAAGTTTGTTTAAACTTGAACTTGGATCTAAAAATAGTTTAAACATGTTTATATATATAAAGTATCTGGAAATCAAGATTTACAGTAAAAAAAAATATACATGTTAAAAACCAAGTGTTGTAATTCTCTGATTCAAGTATATAACTTGAATCGGCCTGGGTAAACATGATTTTTAAGATGAAATTTATGATTTTTAGATTAGAATCGAGTGTGAATTTTGGAGGTAACCAAAACATGGTTTTAGAGAAAATTCAAGTGGCCAGAGGGATTTTGGTAGTCTGGGTTTAGACTGGAGGTGGAGGATGGTTCGACGAGGTTGGGAAAAATGGACGGTGGGGTGCCTGATGGTCATGGCGACGACGGCAAGTGGATTTAGGTTCTAAACCTAATTTGGTCGAAATGGGAAAATGGGTTCACTATTACTTCTCTGGTGCATCAAGTTTGATGGGATTTTGAAGGTAAGTTCGCGGATGATCGGTGACGGAGTGGTCGAGGTTGTGCGTCGTCTAATGGTCAGAGGTGCAAGTTCGAGGTGGTTTTTTCCATGGTGTTTGGTTCCAGTTTTCAACTGGACTATTCATTTTCGATCAATGAATTGTGCGAGTGTTTTGAGGGTTGGATTTGGTTGCTGTGGGGACGAGTGATGTGTCGGAGGGTTCGTCAGAGGTCGGAGATGATTCTGGCAGTGGTGCACATGCACGTTGATGATTTCTCGTGTCTGGGAAGATGGGTTCATGGGCGACTCGAAGAGATGCTCATGTGTTTGAGTGCGTGACTCGAATGGGAACTTGAAGTAGTTGGTGATGTTTTAACCTATTAACTGTTGTAGTGGTTACAGGTTTTAAAATTTAAAACTTAAATTTAAAACTAAAGCAAATTTGAAATGAAAGAAAACTCGGGTTAGACCTGAGTGGATTTCGGGTTTGACCCGATGTATGTGTCGAATAGTTTTTAAAAAAAAAAAGGGTTTTAAAATCTAAGTTTTGAAATTTAAACTTTAATTTATTTTAAATCTTCTTATATAAATTTACTTTATATAAAATAAATGTTTTCTTTAACAATTTGTTAAGAGGTTTGAAATTCGTTTAACTTCAATTTTATTAAGTAAAGTTTTAAGTTAATTTAAAAGTTGAGTTAGAAATGAAATTGTAAAGGTATTTGTAAAAGCAAGTTTTAAATTCAAATTTGAAACTAGTTTTAAAAACTATTACTTGATAATATTTTAAGTATTTAAAGGAAGTTTTGTTAACTTTAATTTATCAAGGTAATGATTATTTTAAAACTTAATTATTGATTTAATTAAGTAAAATTAATTATTAAGATAAAATGTTTTTAATGATGATTAATTCATTAATTAAGATAATGTTTTATTTTAAAATAATTAAGGTTTGTAATGGGTTGAAATTAATCAAGTTAATTAAGGAAAATTAAGTATAAGTAATTAATTTAATTAATAATGATTAAGAATTAGCTAAGGAATTAATTAGGGGTAATTAATTGATTTAAAATTAATAATTAAGGGTTATAGTTAATTAATTAGGGGTTAATTAATTTATAATTAAGTATAATTAATTAGATAATTAGAGATTAATGATTAATGATTAGAGATTAAGTAATTAAGTAATTAAGGTTGATTAATTAGTAATTGTAAATGAATTAATTTATAATTAAAAAGTACTTAATTTGTAATTAAGTTTTATTGATTAATAATTAGCATTTATTAATTAATAATTAAGAAATTATTAATCTATAACTAAAGTTAATTATGGATTAATTAACTAATATTTAAGGTTAATTAATTGTTATTAAGGATTGATTAACTGATTTATTAAGAATTAATAAATTGGTTATTAAGTTTTATTCATTGATAATTAAGGTTTATTAATTAATAATTGTGGATTAATTAATCTGTAATTAAAGATTAATTAATTTAGTTAAAGGGGTAATTAAGGAATGGATTACCCAATTTGTAATTAATCAAATGAATGTGATTAATTAATTGGTTGATTAATTATAGATAATCTTTTTGATTGATTAGTATGAATACTTAATGAGATTAAATAGGGTAATTACTTGGGGTAAGTAATTAATGTATAATTACTGGGATGTAATTAATTAAAGGGGAATTACTTAATGGGAAGTAATGAAAGAATAATTACTTAGTAGAAGTAATTAAGGATTAATTACTTGGTGTAATTAATCATAGGATTAATATAGTTAATTAAGGAATTAATTAATTGAGGTAAGTAATTACAGGATGGTAAATACTATTTATGATTAATTAAAGTTGATTAATGGAAGTAATTAATTAAGGATCATTAATTAATGTATTAATGAGAATAATAAAGGATTAATTAATTAAGATTAATTAATCAATAATAAGTGATTATAAGGTAATTAATTAATTGTAATTAATTAAGGATTAATGTAATTAATTATAGTTAATGAAGTAATTAATGTTAGTTACTTTAAATGGTTAAGAATAATTAATTTGTGTAATTAATTAAGGATTAATTACTTAATATAATTAAAGGATAATTAATCAAGGGTGATTAATTAATTGGTTTAATTAATGATTAAGTAAGCAAGATTTATAGCGATGAAAGAAATTAATTTAATTTATTTTAAATTAATTAGAGATGAAGTAATTAATTTAATTCATTTTAAATTAATTATAGATGTGTGATTAATAAATCACTGCTTATGGAGCTGATTGATATTGAATGCCTTGATTGTTTGATATGTCTGATAAGCTATGTGTGATATGTGATATGAGATGATTTGGTTGAACGGTGATGATATGAATTATCTATCTGTGTATATGTGAATTATCTATCTGTGTGAATATAGATAATGTTTTGAATTGAATTGCTTTAGCTTTAAAACAACTTGGACCTAAAAGACGGCGTTTTGGATTTCGATGAAACCGGGATCGGTTTCCAAATTTGGATATCCGAAAACCATATCGATCCAAATTGTAATGACCCAAAATTTCAGTCATTTGAAACTCGTATATTTGATTAATTATAAATATTTAAAAGTAAATTTAATAAGCTGAATAGATTTTATTTCGAATATCTTGATTTAAATTGATAATTAAATTGTTAATTTAGTATTTGAAATTGCGTAAATAATTGAAAATTGAATTTAATGTGAATGAAAATGATTTATAAAGTGAATTAAATCCTAGTTGAATTAGAATGATGTTACAGAAGTTTTAAAATTGAATTAAAAGTTCATTTGTAGAAATTGAATATTTTAATATTTAATTGACGAGTGAAAATAGCAATTTTTCAAATAGTTTCGGATTTTGATGAAACTAGTTTCATTGGATCCGTAATGTTAAATTATACTAAGATTTCAAATTTCGTGTCATTCGGATGTACGGTTTGTCCGGCACAAGAAAAAACGCGTAGGAAATCAGTTTAAGTGAATTTTAAATTTAAATAGTCGATTCGAAAACCTATCTTCTAAATACGATCGAATTGGCTCCCGATATATATTCCATTGCATTCGGAATGGGGGTAAAACATTATAAACGCCAGGCGGCACGCTTCGTTTCGAGTTCGGAAAAATTTCGGATGAATAGTGTTTTGCAATTTTCTATATAAGGCCAACTTTATTTTTTATTTTCTCAAAACCCTAGAAGATTAGGGCTAGCCGCCGCATCTATTTTAATGGCCAGAGATTCATCTTGTTCTTTCCTCAAAATCTCCAAATCTATAAACAATTAGCGAAAGTCTTCAACTACAAACTTCTAGAGGACGATGAGAGCTTCAAATCCATACGGGTAAGTCGAGAAATCGTCGGCCATAAAGGGAGATAATTGCTCCCGTTCGTTCGCCTTTTATACGCGTTTTTTAAGGCTAAATTGCAGCTGAGCTTCATGATATTTGGACCGAAGGTGGCAAGCGTGTAGGAGCTTCGAACGGCAGTAGTTCATCGTCGTCGAAAGGATTGTAGCAATCGCGAAAATTAAAGAACAAAAGGGCGGCTATGGGTTTGAGGCGTACGTGATTTTCATGTTTGGGAAGAAGGAGCATTCGGTGGACCTAATGAGATGGAGCAAAATCAACGGCCTGATCTAAAAAAGGTTTAAAAATTAAAAAAGAAAGTGTAAATTAATATATAGTATAAATTGTATAAACTTCTAAATGCTATAACATCTTCATACGAGGTCCGTTTCACACGAAACGAATTGCATTGGTTTCGTATTGACGAATACTACGCGATGGAGCTGGATTGGAGTTGATTGGAGTTAGTGTGAATTTTGGGTAAAATTAAACGTGCGTTTAATTTTATTTGGAATAAAACGCTAAAATCGCGACTACAAGTAATGTGAGTATAACTCACTCTTTCTGCCTCACTGATATTTTTATATAAGTGAGAATAAATTTATTATATGATGATTTTTTGGATGTTATATGATATATTGATTGGTATTTGGATATATACCTGCCTAGTGGAGTAGATGACCCTATACATTCCCGTGTATGAGTGGATAACCCTTTGTACGCGCGTCTGCCTTGAAGCGGACATTGTACACATATTCTAATATGTATATTTGTTGCAGGTGACAGGTTGGAGGGATCCAACTGGATTACTCAATAGTAATGATTTTATTTACAGATATGTGATATATTCTGTAATCATATGATATATGATGTTTTGGATGCTGTGATTGATGTATTTAGTGCTGTGGCAGCATTGGGCCTATTTTTGGAAAAAAAAAATAAAGTGATTTTTGAAATAAACGTTTTATTGATTTTTGAATTGTAAAGGAATTTATTTATATTAAATAAATAAATGTTATAATTTTTATCGTTATAAAAATTATGATTTTGGTGAAATAAACTTAAGTATGATTTTTGGAGTTATATAAGTTTTAATAACGATTTGAAATTATTAAAAGAATAAGTTTAGTCAAAATCGAGATTTTCGAAGTTATAATAAACGGTCTATATATATAAGATTTATAAAATTGATATTTTATAAATCGAAGTGTTAGAATTATAAAGGATTTTTATAAGTGTTAAAATGAGTTATAAATGGATTTTTATAAGTGAATAAGATTTATAATTTGTGAAGTTATAAAAAAATTGAAATTTTAAATAAATAATTTATAAGGAATTAACTTATAAATTGGATTTTGGCTGTAAATGAGATGTAAATAAAATTGGTTGATAAATTGATTTTATAGCTTGAAGTTTTTATAAAATATATAAATGTGATTTATAAACGTTGTTTTATAAATCCGAAATCGATTGAATTTGATAAGTTAATTATTATAGTTTATTAAAGGAATTATATCCACGATTTTGAACAGTGGATAATCCTTTAATTAAATATGTATAAGCATTGAATTTGGTTAGGAAAGTATATTCACGATTTTGGACAGTGAATAATATTTTAAATTAAATAAATGTTTAGAAAGTGATATTTTAATTGAAGATAAATGGTTTAAAGATGTTTTAAAATGTGTTAAGGATCGAAACCATAGATTTCAACATTCATTGTTGAAATAGACGTTTTCGAGAAGTAAGGAAATGATGGACTATAACACTATTGTTATAGTAAATGATTTTCGAAAGGAAATGTTTTTGTATAGTATTGGGATTTATATATCTATCTAAATTTTTAATCCCTATACTATTGATTTTGGGTGGTCGTAACGATGTTTTACGCAGCATTCGTTTTGACCCAAATAAATGTGTTTAAGAGAATGTTTTCCTTAAAGAATAAAATATATACTTAATCGTGATTTAAGTATATGTAATATTTTCTAAGTGTTGAAAATAAATTGATATGTGAATTACTTATTATTAAATAAGTATTTGGAAATGTTTTCCAATGTTGAAATGATTTTGGAATTATATGTTTTTAAAGATAATTTGAAGGGAATATTTGGAAAATGGTTTAATTAATAAAAGATTAATTAAAAGGGCTCAGTGATTGTTATAGTGCTGAATATTTGTTTGTTTGTTTTGATAGTTAAAGAACGGACTATCAGACTTGGCCTAAATTTTAGTTCCTCGACTTGATGCGGAAACTATTTAGTCGTACACTTAGTACGTAGCCTTCTGTGTAGGCTTGATTATCGTTTGTGTTGAGGATGTTGATTCGCATAGTGTAGAGTACTACTCCAATCTATCGAGCTTCCTTCTTGGCCCGAAGGATAACAAGTTGAAAGATGGAGATGTGATAAGTCTACGAGGCTTGGTTGCTGTATGAGGTTGAGAAACACTTTTGCGTTGTTGGTGCGAAGAGACCGGGATCAGATTTATCTGAAAACCACTTCGGACCAACGTATATGCGAAGATTTGTGCAGGTTGCTTATTAATGATATTGATATTACGGAGTTTCATGGTGGGGGACTGGTTGTTGACCGTTTGGGGTTAAAATCCCAATATACATCCAGAGCAGTGGTCTCTTCATTATCAAATATCCAATGCAAGGACTATTCGCTACTAATCCTAGGGATTTCCCGATAGGATGTGGTAGGAAAGTACCTTCGGTTTGTCCTGTTCCTGGACAACTTGTATGGATGTTTGTCTGACATTGCATTTCTATAGATTACGTACATTGGTTTTTACAAACGTACATCAGTGGTGGCGGAGAAGGAAACTTCTCTTAGCTTAACACCCTCCTTGAGACATATGAGCTTAAGGGTTGTATTTTTGTAGAAGGCAATTAGTAGTCAACAGAAATGGCCGTGTGACATTCAAAGTGATGTGATATGTGATTGTGAAAGGTAATCGTTACCTCGTCATGCCTCATCAACCGGAAATGACCAAAACAGGGTTAGATGCAGCAAGGCTAAGTGGTTCGCTTCCATTAGGGTATGATCAGCCTTTTCTAGATATATCTTTGCATGCTATGACGTCGTGTATCTGATTATTGTGGTTTGTATGCTAGAGGGCCATCGGTAAAAGTTAGTAACGACCGGAGGATGACATATTCGGTACCATCTAGTTATAGAGGTGGGTCGGTCTTATGTTGGTAGAGGGCGGATGTTCTGTGCCTTAGGACATCCATCTAGAGGTGTACCCCATCGGAAGGTAGTCTCTTCACCTGGTCATTTGTATGGAAATCCAAACTCCACTACGTGCTTGTCATTTTGATTGTATTACCCAAATGGGCTATATGCTGGAATTTAATCAATGTAACAGTTTCGGTTAAGATTAAAAAAAATTGTATGTAGTAGACACTACTATAATACAAGAGGATTTGATATGATATGTTTTAGTTATCGTAAGGTAAAAACATGTCCGTGTTTATATGTGGACTTGTCTTACGAGATACTTTTGTTTTGAAAACTATGGAAAAGTTCGGTAATTTAATAAATTCAGTTGAGTGTGTTTCTCACGCTGGTTTACTAGATTGATCCGGGCGTTCTTCCCTTCTAATGCTCAGGTCAGACCGAGTATATTTACAGGTTTAGATTTGGTGCTTTTGGAGCTTCGGTAGGAGAGCTGGAGATCTTCATTTCATACACGCGTATCTGTTTTGATTATTGATTATCCGTTGTGCTTGGTTGTTTATATTATCGGCAATTGTGAGGACGGGTTATTATAACTGTCCAAGCTGATAACTCTGATTGATTGTTGAACTCTGATTTATGTATGTATATATATAGTTTTTGTTTTGTAAAGATCATTGATATGATATTATATATTTTTTGCTGCGATATGAGATTCTGTATTGTTCTGTTTGGTTCTATCTTCTCTCTTTATTCTCTTCTCTTCTTCTGTCTTCTTTTCTTTCTCTTGACTTTCCGTCAGTCTATGCTTTTTGGGTCGGACATGTGTAGATTATTGTCGATTCAAAGGGTACGGATTTGCAGGTCGTTACATTTGGTATTAGAGCTTAGATTTTGTATATTCCTAAGCTTTGATGGGTACTCAGTATAGATAGGGACAGTGACTCCCTAGATTGAGTTTGAGTGTATTATATATGAGCGCGTATTTGTTAGTGAATATAAAATGTTTTATATTGTGTTTGCTTATCCGTTGAGCTGTTTGTGAATCTGGTCGGTATGTGTGACACCATATTATCGATAGAGATTTCCAAACACTTAAACGAGGCAAGTCGACATAGTATTATTTTGAATTGGGTAAATGAAATAATTTTACCTCGATTATATTTTATATATAAAGGAACATTTTTCAGAATTATTAAAGTGTATATAAATTGATTGTTTGGTTGTTTGAAAATGTAAATATATATATATATATAAGTTAATAAAATATGTTTGAATAATCTAAATAGAAGCAACAACTGTAAGAGAATAAATTATATAAGCAAATGGATTATAAGTATGGAATTATAATTAATATGATTTGAAATTGTGAAATAATCATATATATAAGAAATGAAACAATGTGTTATAAATAAAAAAGGATTTAAACTAAGAATTTGTGAAATTTGAATCCCATTGATTTTGGAAGTTGTTTTTCAAAAAGCTAAAGAGATTATATTGTTATAAATCTAAGTAAGATAAATAAATTTGAAATGATCTTATATAAGTAAAGTGAATAGTGAAATTACATAAGTAAAGGGTTTGTAAATGTGATTTATAAATAAAAAGAAAATTTTAAAAGTATATAAAGCACTGAATTCACTACTGTTGCTGGAAAATAATAAGGGTGATGACTGCAGCATCATCAGTATTATTTTCGAGTTTCTGTTTGATGGATTTGCTACCAAAGTAAATTGAAGTTTTGTTTTGATAAACAAATTTGATTTGAAATCCAAGTTGAAATGGATAAATTTGAGTAAAATAAGTTTTGGACTTATAATATGAAGTAAGAATTTACTTTAGTAAAGTTGAAAGAAATTTGAGTTAGTAAGTGAATTATACGATTTGAAATTTAACTAAGGAAGGTTAAATTAAATTGGATTTGAATTGGATTAGAAATGTTATTGGAATGGAAAATTAAACTTAAGATGGTAAGTGATTACATAGTATGAATTTGGAAGTTTATAAAAATAAGTTGAATAAATAAGATTTAAAACTTATAAAGTGAGAAAATGTAAGTAAAACCAATTGTTAGAATGGTTAAACAATCTTGTTAAGCAAAACAAGATATGAATTTGAATAGTGATATGAATTTGACTTAAGTAAGAGTTAAATAAAATAGAATTTGAATAAAAGTAGAAGTGAACTTAAATTGTATAGTGAAAGAACACGTAAATGAAGTTGAAATGAAATATAACTTCAGTAATGTTGAATAAAGTTAATTTTGGTATCGAAGTAAATTAATAAATTGAATTTGCGAAATGAAAATGATTTGAGTTATGTAAAGAAATTCAACTTAAATTGTAAAAGTGGATTAGTGAATCAAATAAGGATTGAATGTTAATCAATTGAATGAAAATGTAGTAGTTAAATGAATTAGAAATTGAATAATTGAATGGAAGTCAATTGAATGTTAAACCAATTGAAATTAAAAGTGTTGAACCAAATTGAATGTAAGCGAATTAAATAAATTTGGTTGTGTTGGATATACATTGTTTGTTAAATGATTGTTAATTGATTGTATAGAAAATTCATATGAAATTGAATAAATGAAAATGAAAGCTATAAATCATTGAATCCAAATTGGAAGTGGAAGTAAATAGAATTGAATTTTATTTGATTTGAACTGGAAGTAAACAAACTTGAATATGAATTAGTGAATGTAAACTATTTGAAAATGAATGAATGAATGCTAGAAAAATCCAATGTAAATGCATCAAATGTGATTTAAATTGAAAATCAATTCAATGAATATTAATGAGAAGTGAATGAATATTGATTTGTATGGATGGATTGGATAGATTTGGATTGTTGGATGATAGTTGTTGGATGGTTGAATTTGTTGCTTTTGATTGCATCTGCTATATTGGCATATATAGTAGTTGTATTGGTATATGTTGTATATTGATATTACTTTCATATATACATGTTTCTCGTTGCTGTTGAGTGTATAGTAGGTGCGTATGGCGCTTGCTTCACATTTAGAGCTCGCTTTCGCGTTATATTAGCCGTATATGCTTGCTAATAACATATAAGGTACATATCTTGGATTACATATCGTACTTTTACACTTTTTTCCCTTCGGGATGCCTCATCCTCGATGATGAGATGTATATTTGTGATATATATATATCGTTATTTTTTTCGGATCGAACCGCGCAAAGGAGACGCTGGCGAATTTTTTTGAAAATTTAAGGAGTTAGAAAAATTTTTGAAATTTTTTTTGATAACTAAATTTTTTGATTTTGAGTTGAAAATTGAAACGATATAGTTGGTTTTGAAAAGATAACTATATATGGATTTGAAAACTTAGTAAAGTTTTACAAGAAGTTTAACTAATGGATTTTGAGAAAAAGTGAAAAGGTTAAATAGATTTTGGTAAATCTAAATTGAACGAATTTTTTTGAAAAGTTAATGGATTTTGTGACTTTTTCTTACTTGGTAATTTCGAGGACGAAATTCTTTTAACTAGGGGAGAATGTAACGACCCAGAATTTCAGTCATTTGAAATTCGTATATTTAATTAATTTTAAATATTTGAAGTAAATTTAATAAATTGAATAGATTTTATTTCGAATATCTTGATTTAAATTAATAATTAAATTGTTAATTTAGTTTTTGAAATTGCGTAAATAATTGAAAATTGAATTTAATGTGAGTGAAAGTGATTTATAAAGTGAATTAAATCCTAGTTGAATTAGAATGATGTTACAGAAGTTTTAAAATTGAATTAAAAGTTAATTTGTAGAAATTGAATATTTTAATATTTAATTGACGAGTGAAAATAGCCATTTTTAAAAAGTTTTGGGTTTCGACGAAACTAGTTTCATTGGATCCATAATGTTAAATTATAGTAAGATTTTAAATTTCGTGTCGATCGGATGTACGGTTTTTCCGGGCAAGCAAAAACGCGTAGGAAATCGGTTTAAGTGAATTTTAAATTTAAATAGTCGATTCGAAAACCTATCTTCTAAATACGATTGAATTGGCTTTCGATATATATTCCATTGCGTTTGGAATAGGGTTAAAACATTATAAACGCCAGGCGGCACGCTAAGTTTCGAGTTCGGAAAAATTTCGGATGAATAGTGTTTTGCAATTTTCTATATAACGCCAACTTTATTTCTTATTTTCCCAAAACCCTAGAAGATTAGGGCTAGCCGCCACATCTATTTTAATGGCCAGAGATTCATCTCGTTCTTCCCTCAAAATCTCTAAATCTATAAACAATTAGCGAAAGTCTTCAACTACAAACTTCTAAAGGACGATGAGAGCTTCAAATCCATACGGGTAAGTCGACGAATCATCGACCATAAAGGGAGATAACTGCTCCCGTTCGTTCGTCTTTTATACATGTTTTTCGAGGCTAAATTGCAGCCGAGCTTCATGATATTTGGACCGAAGGTGGCTAGTGCGTAGGAGCATCGAACGGCAATAGTTGATTGTCGTCGAAAGGATCGTAGCAATCGCGAGAATTCAAGAACAAAAGGATGGCTATGGGTTTGAGGCATACGTGATTTTCACGTTTGGGAAGAAGGAGCGTTCGGCGGCCCTGATGAGATGGAGCAAAATCAACGGCCTGATCTAAAAAAGGTTTAAAAATTAAAAAAGAAAGTGTAAATTAATATATATTATAAACAGAAAATTATTGTCAAGGACAAAATTTCACAGCTTTTTAGCCTCAAGGACAGACCTTCAATATTTTATCCTGAAGGACAACTTTCTGTAAGCATCAGTTTTTAGTTATTGATAGCAGTTTTTAGGTATCAGTTTGTAGTTATCGGCAGTAGTTTTTAGGTATCAGTTTTAGCTCGGTAGCAGTTTTGTTGTCCTTATGAATGATTTTGGAAAATGTTTGTCCTTATGAATAATTTTTAAAAGAATGTTTGCCTTGTGGTAAAAATATTGAGGTCGTGTCCTTGAGGCAAAAAATATACAAATCTTTGTCCTTTAAATTAATTCCCCCTATTATAAATTGTATAAACTTCTAAATGCTATAACATCTTCATACGAGGTCTGTTTCGTACGAAACGAATTGTGTTGGTTACGTATTGACGAATACTACGCGAAGGACCTAGATTGGAGTTGATTGGAGTTAGTGTGGATTTTAGGTAAAATTAAACGCGCGTTTAATTTTATTCGGAATAAAACACTGAAATCGTGACTACAAGCAATGTGAGTACAACTCACTCTTTCTGCCTCACTGATATTTTTATATAAGTGAGAATAAATTTATTATATGATGATTGATGATTGTTTGGATGTTATATGATATATTGGTTAGTATTTGGATATATACCTGCGTAGTGGAGCATATGACCTTATACATTCCCGTGTATGAGCGGATGACCCTTTGTACGCGCGTCTGCCTTGAAGCGGACATTGTACACATATTCTAATATGTATAGTTGTTGCAGGTGACAGGTTGGAGGAATCATACTTGATTCCTCAAAAGTATTGATTTTATTTACAGATATTGTGATATATTCTGTTATCATATGATATATGATGTTTTGGATGCTGTGATTGATGTATTTAGTGATGTGGCAGCATTGGGCCTATTTTTGGAAATTTAAAAATGTTTAAGTGATGATTTCCAAGTTTAAAAGGATTTTAAAGTGATTTTTGAAATAAAAGTTTTATTGATTTTTGAATTGTAGAGGAATTGATTTATTTAAAATAAATAAATGTTACAATTTTTATCGTTATAAAAATTATGATTTTTGGTGAAATAAACTTAAGTATGATTTTCGGAGTTATATAAGTTTTAATAACGATTTGAAATTATTAAAAGATTAAGTTTAGTTAAAAATTGAGATTTTTGAAGTTATAATAAACGGTATATATATAAGATTTATAAAATTGATATTTTATAAATCAAAGTGTTAGAATTATAAAGGATTTTTATAAGTGTTAAAATGAGTTAAATGGATTTTTATAAGTGAATAAGATTTATAATTTGTGAAGTTATAGAAGGAATGAAATTGTAAATAAATAATTTATAAAGATTAACTCATAAATTGGATTTTGGCAGTAAATGAGATGTAAATGGAATTGGTTAATAAAGTGATTTTATAACTTGAAATTTTTATAAAATATATAAACGTGATTTATAAACATTGTTTTATAAATCCGAAATCGATTGAATTTGATAAGTTAATTATTATAGTTTATTAAAGGAATTATATCCACGATTTTGGATAGTGGATAATCCTTTAATTAAATATGTAGAAGCGTTGAATTTGGTTAGGGAAGTATATTAACGATTTTGGACAGTGAATAATATTTTAAATTAAATAAATGTTTTGGAAAGTGATATTTTAATTGAAGTTAAATGGTTTAAAGATGTTTTAAAATGTGTTAAGGATCGAAACCATAGATTTCAACATTCATTGTTGAAATAGACGTTTTCGAGAAGTAAGGAAATGATGGACTATAACACTATTGTTATAGTAAATGATTCGAAAGGAAATGTTTTTGTATAGTATTGGGATTTATATATCTATCTAAATTTCGAATCCCTATACTATTGATTTTGGGTTGTCGTAACGATGTTTTACGCAACATTCGTTTTGACCCAAATAAATGTGTTTAAGAGAATGTTTTCCTTAAAGAATAAAATATATACTTTATCGTGATTTAAGTATATGTAATATTTTCTAGGTGTTGAAAATAAATTGATTTCTTATTATTAAATAAGTATTTGGAAATGTTTTCCAATGTTGAAATGATTTTGGAATTATATCCCTTTAAAGATAATTTGAAGGGAATATTTGGCAAATGGTTTAATTAATAAAAGATTAATTAAAAGGGCTCAGTGATTGTTATAGTGCTGAATATTCGTTTGTTTGTTTTGATAGTTAAAGAACCGACTATCAGACTTGGCCAAAATTTTAGTTCCTCGACTTGATGTGGGAACTATTTAGTCGTACACTTAGTACGTAGCCTTCTGTGTAGGCTTGATTATAGTTTGTGTTGAGGATATTGATTCGCATAGTGCGGAGTATTACTCCAATCTATCGAGCTTCCTTCTTATCCCGAAGGATAGCAAGTTGAAAGATGGAGACGTGATAAGTCTACGAGACTTAGTTGCTGTGTGAGGTTGTGAAACACTTTTGCATTGTTGGTGCAAAGAGACCGGGATCAAATTTGTCTGAAAACCACTTCGGACCAACGTATATGCGACGATTTGTGCAGGTTGCTTATTGATGATATTGATATTACGGAGTTTCATAGTGGGGGACTGCTTGTTGATCATTTGGGGTTAAAATCCCAATATACATTCAGTAGCAGTGGTCTTTTCATTATGAAATATCCAATGCAAGGACTATTCGCTACTAATCTTGGGATTTCCCGATAGGATTTGGTAGGAAAGTACCTTCGGTTTGTCCTGTTCCTGGACAACTTGTATGGATGTTTGTCTGACATTGCATTTCTATAGATTACGTACATTGGTTTTTACAAACATACATCAGTGGTGGCGGAGAAGGCAACTTCTCTTAGCTTAACACCCTTATTGAGACGTATGAGCTTAAGGGTTGTATTTTTGTGGAAGGCAATTAGTAGTCAACGGAAATGGCCGTGTGGCATTCAAAGTGATGTGATATATGATTGTGAAAGATAATCGTTACCTCATCAGGCCTCATCAATCGAAAATGACCAAAACAGGGTTAGATGCGGCAAGGCTAAGTGGGTCGCTCCCATTAGGGTATGATCATCCTCTTCTAGATATATCTTTGCACGTCATGACGTCGTGTATCTAATTACTGTGGTTTGTATGATAGAGGGACCTCGGTAAGGGTTGGCAACGACCGGAGGATGACATATTCGGTACCATCTAGTTATAGAGGTGGGTCGGTCTTGTGTTGATAGAGGGCAGATGTTCTATGCCTCGGGACATCCATCAAGAGGCGTACCCCTTCGGAAGGTAGTCCCTTCACATGGTCATTTTTATGGAAATCCAAACTCCACTACGTGTTTGTCATTTTGATTGTATTACCCAATTGGACTATATGCTGGAATTTAATCAATGTAATAATTTCGGTTATGATTAATATTATTTGTATATAGTAGACACTACTATAATATAAGAGGATTTGATATGATATGTTTTAGTTATCGTAAGGTAAAAACATGTCTGTGTTTATGTGTGGACTTGTCTTATGAGACACTTTTGTTTTGAAAACTAAGTAAAAGTTTGGTAAGTTAATTAATTCAGTTGAGTGTGTTTCTCACGCTGGTTTACCAGACTGATCCGGACGTTCTTCCCTTTCATTGCTCGGGTCTGACCGAGAATATTTACAGGTTTAGATTTTGTGCTTTTGGAGCTTCAGTAGGAGAGCTGGAGATCTTCATTTCGTATACGCATATCTGTTTTGATTATTGATTATCCGCTATGCTTGGTTGTTTATATTATCAGAAATTGTGAGGACGGGTTATTATAACTATCCAAGCTGATAACTCTGATTGATTGTTGAACTATGATTTATGTATGTATATATATAGTTTCTGTTTTGTAAAGATCATTGGTATGATATTATATATTTTTCGCTACGATGTGAGATTCTGTATTGTTCTATTTGGTTCTATCTTCTCTCTTTCTTCTCTTCTCTTTTTCTGTCTTCTTTTATTTCTCTTGACTTTCCTTCGGTCTGTGCTTTTTGGGTCGGACATGTGTGGATTATTGTCGATTTAAAGGGTACAAATTTGTGGGTCATTACATAAATTAACATTAAGTTGTGAATCTCAAGTGAAGATGAAGATTCTGAGTGCAAGGGTTATTGTCGTTAACTCTAAGGGTGATTCCAAAATGAGTGTAACGAGATAATGCCTTCGGTTTCGTTCGAATCTGGAACGAACTTGTATGGATTGAATGCTTTCAGAACATCGTCAGGTGGTCGATGAGCATTCTAAGATAGATGTGTTCTATAAAGTTAATCGTAGCCTCAAGCCTCATCAACCGGGAATGGCTAAAACAGGGGAGGTGCAGCAAGGCTAAGTGGGTACCTCCCAAGTAGGATGAGATTTACCCTTGTCTGGAGTCCCTTTTTATTCGGCTGTATGGGCGGTTGCTATCTACAACTGCGGGGTTTTCTTATTCGAGACTGTCCAATAAGGGATGATTTCGGCCTTGTGTTATAGGGGATTTAGGGTGGATCCTCGGTACGTTGATCTAGGCACGTACTTTGATGGGCGGTACCCCTGTAGCCCTGCCATTGTATGGAATCCAATCTCCAATAAGTGTCGTACGTTTTAGTTGTGCCCAACTATGTTGGAACGTGAGATGTAAGGATTCCAGCTATTTCTGTATTTTACTTGAAAACCCTAGACCCTATTATAATATCACTGGATTTCCTATCAAATGTTTTGGTTAGCGTAAGATAAAAACTTACCCACGTTTATTTGTGAGTAGTCTTACGTGATACTTTTATTTTCAAAGGTTTTCAAAGTTATGCAACTTTAACCGATTACTCACACAAGACCCATTTATGACCCGGAGTTTATTCTGTTTTTCTTAAACTCTTGGGTACTCAAATTTTTACGATTAGCCAAGGGGTTCAGGTTTGCTTTGACGAAGTTTGGAGGATCAATGGAGCAGGAGGCTTCAGCATTTGTAGATATATATAGATGGTTCCGCCGTGTTGGTCTTTGAGTCATTTGTTTGAGTTGTATCTTGTGTCGTAATAACTAGATAGGTGTTTATAACTGTCTAGTATGTGATGTATAAGCTGTGTATCTCTGATAGATATTGTATACTATGTAATATATTATGTGATTAATATGATTTATTAGTTCCGCTGTTGGGATTCTGATGTTGTTTCTTTCTTTCTTCTCTATCTTTTCTCTTCTCTATCCCATTATTTCTTAACAATGATGCGTCTTTCTGTGGAGAGAAAGGCAGGTCTTCACATTTGGTATCAAAGCATAGGTTGAGTGAATACCTAGGCTCTGGAGTGGTGTCTTTCTTGAGAGAGCGTACTTGTAATTTTTGTGTATAACTATATATATATATATATATATATATATATATATATATATATATATATATTTCTACCTATTTGTCGGATTACCTATTCGGGTTTTTCCAATGTGAGTTCTAAAGGTTGATGGGGTAGTGGTGTGTGTAGCATTACTACCAATGGAAGAAGTCCAAGTGTTGAGGTTGGAAGTATATCTGTCGAGACTGTAGACCCAACACCGTCTCGAGTAAGCTTTGCAGTATGGTGTAAGGATTTCACCAATCTTTGAAGGAAACCTGTTAAGGTTCGGAGTCCATCACTGAAGTGTAAGTTAATCGCGCTCGTGTGGGCGGATTTTTTTTAGAATTTGGATCTGTTGGTTGAGCAGAAGCTAGTGATGGTATCCTAGTAGCTTTTGAAAGGAGCAAATGCATGGTGAGACGCAGTGACTAAGGATGTTTCCGAAGATGTTTTCTTTGGAACAAGTTTAAGGAAGTATGTCTGCATCAGCAACGAGACAAGTTTCAACAGGATGTTTGTGTTTGGTTTAGGGCCCAAGTATCTTGAGGAGATGTCTGCCCATCTCAAGGCTCTGTGTGGGATTGGTTGACATAGTTTCGAGGATCAAGGAGCTTCTGGTTAAGGAGTCTTTGGCATCTGTGGCAGCGGTGCAGCTTGGAAGTGTTTTGTGTGTCAGTAGGAAGATCTTTTGGCTTTGCAGTTCCTAGAGGTGGAATTCAGAAGCAGTAGAGTGAACCATTTCTTCAATGGATTGATCGAGGATAAGCTTTTTTGATTTGTAAAGAGAGAACGGTATCTGTGGATATTGGATTGGATAGGATTGCAAAAGTGACTTGTGATAGTTTGAGTGCTATCTTGAGTTATAGAAGTTGTCGGAGATTTTTCTAGATGTCTTTAGGGAAGTCAGAAGTTTGTCTGCATTAGAGATTGAGTTCCATATCGACTTGGTTCAGCTAGGTAGAAGGATGTCTCCTAGAGAGAGCCTTTTGGTGAAGCAGCTCAGGATTGCATGGAACTTCTAAGTTTTCTCTTTATGGGTCTGTTGAACCATATTTTTGGGATGTGCTGTCTAGTCTGTGCTCGTGTTCATCGATGGCATTCTTATTTGTTCCGGATCAGAGTTGTGCAGCGGAAGCAAGGTGGCAGCTGTTTTAGAGTGGAAGCAACCGGAAGTTGCAGTTTTTTGGATTAGAGAGTTCTACAGGAAGTTTTTTTCAGAATTTGAAGGCCAGATTGGCAAGTGCACCTGTTTTGTCTTTTTCGGATAGAAGAAGTAAGTTTGAAGTCTTCTGATGATTGTGGAGTAGAGTTTGTGTTTTTGATTTCAGTAGATCTTGAGAAGATCATTTTTGCTGGGTTGTTTTTGGTCCAGTTTGTTTCTAGAGGCATCAGCGAAAGTTGAGCTGATCAGGAAGGATGTAGGCAGCCCAGGATCGTTAGAAGAATTTTGAGGTTAAAAGACGAAGGAATTTTGAATCCGAAGTTGGAAACTTTTTTTTTTGTTGAAATTTTCTCCGGTCAAGGGAGCAATAAGATTGGATAAGACTAGGAAGCTAGCTTTGAAGTATATTGGATTCTTCTGAATTCTTGTAAGAAATAAGTGTTTGGCTTATAGGGGTTGAATTGGCAGTTTGGAAAACTGGGATTCAATATATTTCACGTGAGCACGTGTATGATTCATCTCTGGTTCTGGAACCAGCAGTTTAGGAGGATTTGTGTAACGACCCGTATTTTTACGTGTCGATTAATCGTAAATTAAGGTTGCTAGGCCGTTAGAGTTGTGAGTTGTCATTAGCCTAAGTCGTGTGGACCTTGGGTCGTATAACCGAGTTAAGGTGGTGACCGAGTTAACAAGTTATAGGACCTGGCCGAGTTAAGACAGTATGTGACTCAGTAGGCTGAGACTTAGTGAGGTTTGGCCGACTCAGGGGGATAGCCGACTTAGGATGTGGGACGAGATAGTGGGTTAAGGGATGAGTCGTGTACGGGTTACGACTCATAGGAGACCGGCTCAAGAGTTAGTGGCTTATAGGGGTGACTCCGAGTCAAAGGGTGGTCGACTTAAGGGGTAGACGACTTAGAGTGTGATCGAGTCATGGGTTGGACCGACCTATGTGGTATGGCCGAGTCATAGGAGTAGCTGACTCATGGCGTGACCGACTCAAGGGGTTACCGAGTTATAGGATGTTACGACATAAGAAGTGACCGACCTAGTTGGAATTAGCTTCATAAGATAGTGACCGACTCATGGGTTAGCGACTTAGGGAGTTGAGTCGGTAGGAGTTAGGTCGGCATCGTTAAGTCGTTAGGTCCTTAGTACGACTTAAGGAGATAGGGTAAGTCGTAGGGTTCGATGAGTCGGCATACGGCTTAAGACTTGGGAAATACGGCAAGGTCTTAGGTCGTGAGTCGTGCCAGCGTTGAGTCGAAGGTTGCGCGCATGCGTTGAGTTGGCTTGGTGGATGAGTCGGTAGGTCGTATGGTTTGAGTGATGAGTCGGGGGCGACTCAAGGATGGGTTGGCAACGACTTATGGGGGACGACTCAGGGGAAATTCAGCCTATAAATAGAGGGCCTTGGCTCACTTTTTGGCACCGGTTTTTGAAGCGACGAAGTGCTGCCATTTTGGGAACTCGACTACAACATTTCTTCATCTCCTTTTCTCCATTCCAATCTAGTTCTAACATCCATCCAAGATCGAGGATCGAGATCAAAGATCTAAGAGACAAAGTTGAAGATCTTCATCCAACGAAGCTAGATTTCATCGTTTGAAGCGAGATATTGCCGGATCAAGCCTTGATCTTCGCTGTCCAGATCTGAAGTGTTTAGTTTTTTTGAGGTGTTTAGGTGATTTGGTGAGTGGTAGTTATCTCTCACGCGGACCCAAAGGAGTATATTGGATTGGTGGTTTGTTGGAGTGTTGTAGATAGTGATTTTGTGCATTTTCCTTAGATCCAAGTGTAGATTCATTGTTTGTGAAGATGTTTACTTATGCATATTCATTTATCAAGTATTAGAGACAAAACCCATGTTTTATATTTGATAGATCTATGCTAAAAACCTATGATTCATGCATGTTAGACTTATGCTCATTTATTTACGAAATTGCCATTATAGTTGATATTGCTCATTAGATCTTGTTTAAATGATTGATTGTTTGATTGTATGATTGATTTGACTGTTTCCAAGTTAGCTAGTAGTTGATTTGGAACAAGATGATTGAAGATGATTCGAAAGCTAAGTGGAAAGGCTCTTGAATGGTGAAAGCTGCTGATGGCATATGAAGCGAATGTTGAAGCTCATATGTATGGATTGGATGATGTTGAGATGGGACCTTGCCTTGATGCGAGGAGGCAAACCATGATGTTGAGTTGGGACGGGTTATGATGACGTTCCAAGCACGGGCTACGACGACGTGCAAAGTTATGTTGATTACTCGGTGATGCGATCCGAGTTGATGATAATGGTTAGCTTGAGAGGCGCTTGAGCTAGTATGGAAATAGTCGTCGAGGAGGATGACTAGGAGGCTGAGATCTTATCGTTGTTGAAGGTTCTAGCATGCTCAAAGCAAGGGTACGTTGGAACGGGCTGCGACGACGTTCCAGGCACGGGCTGCGACGACGTGCTAGTACTCTGGGTAGTTGCGAAAATTCCTAGGCACGGGCTGCGACGACGTGCGGAGTTATGGCTAGAACCGGGGTTACCTTTGGCCCTTGACAGGTGGTCATTCAATTAACGGTGAAATCATGGCAATGATAACAGTGATAGCCAGAGTCATGGATGTTTGGTTGTATTATCATTCGGTCTCAAGAGCGGTATTTTCTGGGTGCTTATCTGATCTTGGTTTAGGCCTTGGGGGTTTGTATTTGGAAAACATCGCCCTTGACTCGAGTGATTATTGCTTTACCTTAATTATCTGTTATGTTATGCTTGCTTCTCCTTAGTGTGTGTCTGGGGGCTATCACTGTAGAAAGAGGTGGAGTGGGATGGTTTGGTTCCTATTCCTTTTATCCCTTTTGCTCTTTTGGTATGTTTGGTAGTTAATTTACTGCTCACTAAGACTTTGTCTGACTCAAGGTTTTATGTCTCCTCTTATTACCTTGGGCTGTTCATCCATGTTGGGATGGGCAGGCTAGGTAGCAGGTGGCAGGTGCTGTGCTTAGAGTTCTCCGCTGATGATGACGAAGACGAGCAGGAGGCTTTGCATATTAGTTTTCTTACTATGTGTACTGGGTGTTCCGCTGTTGTATCTGATTGAGTGTTGTAGTGAGGCTTTGATGTATGAATGATTCATATGTTTGTATAAAACTGCTATGTTGCTTATATGATGATGTTATGTTCTATAGAGCTTCACTATATTATATGTCTCTATTGTATTTTATCCATGCGCTGTGAGTTGTACGCTAGAGATTCTGCGATGCTTATTTTACCCCGATTACTGTCCATGGCTACCTGGCACGTCTTTCAGCGCACTATTCCCTTCTTGTGGTGCGGGAGTCATGGGCGGTCGTCACATTTGGTATCAGAGCTTTGGTTAATCGATTTTAGCCAACGCTCGCTGACGTAACTACGTATGAGAGACGTAATTGTATTTTGATGGATGATTACTATATGTAATATAGTAACTTAGAAGGATTTGAACTCCTTATGCAGTTGTTTCTTAAGGTGTTCTAATCATTCTTATTACAGATATTAAGGATGAGTCGAAGAGGGAGACCAGCCGCAAGGGAAGGCCGTGCTACTGAAGGAGCTGTTGATTATGGAACTATGTTCGAAGCGATGATGACTTCGATCATGAGAAGGATACCAGCTTCAGGATCATCAGTGGATGTGGGAGTTCAAGTCCAGGCTCCAAGACCGGTGGATTTTGCTAAGCTTTGCAAGGACTATACTTCTCTTGGAGGAAAAGCTTTCTTGGGGACAGAGTCGACCATTGAAGTGCAGAGGTGGATTGATGCTTGTCGAAGGATTTTTGGTGATTTGGGGATCGAGGATGCAACTAAGAGGAAGCTTGCATCGAGACAGCTTCAAGGGAGAGCTGCGGATTGGTGGAATTCTATCACCATTGATACTCCAGAAGAAGAGATCACTTGGGGGCAATTCCAAGTTAGATTCGAAGCTAAGTTCATCTCTACGGCTCAGAAATCTATTTTGTTTAAGAGGTTTGTGGAGCTCAAGCAGGGTGGAAGACCAGTCCTTGAGTATATCTCTGAGTTTGAAGCTTTGTCTAAGTACGCCAAATCGTATATTGATTCTCCCTATCAGAAGAATGAAAAGTTTGTGACTGGTTTGGATGCTTATCTGGGGAGGCAGCTGGTGGATCATTTGGACAATCCATTTGAGAAGCTTGTGGAGAAAGCTCTCAGGCACGAGAGTTTGTTTCCTAGGGAAGTATCTGTTGTTGCTGTAACCAAGGAAAGATCTAAACCACAGCAGAATGGAAACAGAAAGAGGAAGCAGCAGCAACAGAGGGGTAAGGATGGCCAGAAAAAGCTGAAGGGCGAAGTGACTTGCTATAACTGCCAGCAGAAGGGTCATCTCTCCAAGGATTGTAGGAATCCAAAGGCGCCGGCGAAGTGCCATAACTGTGATAAGCCAGGGCATTTCAGGAAGGATTGTCTAGAGCCGAGGAAGGATAGGTAGATGGTGCAAGCTTATGCTTTGGGAGCTGTGCCGTCATCTTCAAAAGCTCCTACTGCTGAAGAGAAGGGGAAGAGTGTGGTGGTTCAAGGTACTCTTTCTATTTGTGGTGTTCCAGTTAGAGTGTTGTTTGATACTGGAGCGTCGCATTCTTTTGTTTGTAATGACTTGGTAGACCGGTTAGGTTTGAGACCAGATATTGTTGATAGACCATTGGTTGTGACTAATCCAGTTGGGGGTTCGTCATGTTTGTGTATGATATGCCGTGGTCTAGTTGTGTCGAGTCATGATTGCTCGTTTGTTTGTGATTGCTTTGTTCTGAACTTTGCGGGGTTCGGAATTATTTTGGGTATGGACTGGCTTAGGAAATATGCGGCAAGGATTGATTGTGAGAGGCTTGAGGTGACAGTCGGGAATGTGGAAAGGCGAAAGGTTGTGATACGATGTAAGCATGAGGAAGACGTCTTCATGAGCTTCATGTATTCGCTGGTTGTTCCACAGGATGGACTGTCATCGGTGCCTATTGTGAATGGATTTGAGGACGTCTTTGACGAAGTCAAAGGATTACCGCCGCATAGGGAGATCGAGTTTCGTATCGATCTAGTTGAGGGAGCCAGACCTGTTGTGATGCCTCTTAGGCGGATGGCGCCTAGAGAGCAGTTAGAGTTGAAGGTGCAGGTTGATGACCTTTTGCAGAAAGGACTTATTCGGCGTAGTGTGTCCGAATGGGGTGCACCAGTTGTGTTCGCAACCAAAGCGGATGGATCGTTGAGGTTGTGTGTTGATTACCGTGAGCTGAACAAGGTGACTAAGAAGAACAAGTATCCATTGCCGAGAATAGATGACTTGTTTGATCAGCTTCACGAGGCCAAGGTGTTCTCTCAGATGGATTTGGCAACGGGATTTCACCAGTTGAGAGTGGCTAAGGATAGTGTGCCGAAGACTGCTTTTAGGACACCATCCGGTTTTTATGAGTGGCTGGTAATGCCGTTTGGACTGACTAACGCACCAGCATATTTTGTGGATCTTATGAATAGAGTGTTCAGAGATCAGTTGAATAAGTTCGTGCTTGTGTTCGTGGATGATATTCTGATTTATTCCAGAACTGAGGAGGAACACAGGACACACTTGGGGATTGTTTTGGAAATCTTGCGGAAACATCAGCTGAAGGCTAAGTTTTCGAAGTGTCACTTCTGGAAGAGTGAAGTGAGGTTCTTAGGCCATGTTATCTCTGGAAGTGGAATAGCAGTTGATCCCGCAAAGGTGGTAGCAATCCAGGATTGGGTTAGACCTAAGAATGCATCTGATGTGAGAAGTTTTCTTGGATTAGCAGGATATTATCGTCGGTTTATCAAAGACTTTTCCAAGATAGCTGCACCGTTGACAGGATTGACGAAAAAGAACCAAGTGTTCAGATGGGATGATAAGTGTGAGCAAGCTTTCGTAATCCTTAAAGAGCGACTGACGAGTGCTCCTGTTTTGACTATTCCTAGTGGGAATGATGAGATGGTGGTTTACACCGATGCATGTGGCACTGGACTTGGAGCAGTGCTAATGCAGAAGGATAAAGTTGTTGCGTATGCTAGTCGACAACTGAAGCCGCATGAAAGGAATTATCCGACTCATGATTTAGAGTTAGCAGCGATTGTGTTTGCTTTGAAGGTATGGAGACATTACCTATTGGGAGTTCGATTTGAGTTGTTTACGGATCATAAGTCGTTGAAGTGTCTGTTCTCCCAAAAGGATTTGAATCTTCGACAGCAAAGATGGCTAGAGTTCCTAGCATCATATGATTTTGGTATAGCCTATACTCCAGGAAAAGGAAACGCAGTGGCAGATGCGTTAAGCCGAAGACATGCAGGATTGGGAGCCATGTTTTCGGAGTGGAAGAGTCTTGAGTATTTGGCTGGATTTGATTTCAGGCCTAGATGTGAATTGGAACCTGAAATGTTGGCAAACTTATCAATAAGACCTACTCTTGTGGAAAGGATTGGCGAGAGCCAAAAGGGAGATGATAAGCTTGTCAAGATTATCTGTGATTTGGAATCCGGAATGGACCCAGAGAAGGATAAAGGATTCGAGGTCGATCGAGAGGGTCGGCTTCGAAAGCAAGGACGACTAGTTGTTCCCGATGTAGATGGATTGAGAGATGAAGTTCTGAGGGAAAGTCATCACTCAAAGTTAACAATTCATCCAGGTGGAAATAAGATGTATCGGGATATGAAGAGAACCTATTACTGGGAAGGTATGAAGAAGGATGTTGGAAGTTTTATTTCCAAGTGTATGAACTGCCAGTTGGTGAAAGCTGAGCAGAAGAAGCCTAGTGGATTGCTTCAGCCATTAGAAGTTCCTACATGGAAGTGGGAGCAAGTGTCAATGGATTTTATCGATGGTCTACCTAGGACAAGAGCAGGAAATGAAGGGATTTGGGTCATAGTAGATCGTTTGACCAAGAGTGCAAGGTTCATTCCTGTTCGATCAACTAGGACTGCATCGAAGTTGGCTGAGTTGTATGTTAAGTGGATAGTTCGATTCCATGGTATTCCGAAGAGTATAGTGAGCGATCGAGACCCTTTGTTCACTAGTGGATTTTGGAAGAGCTTCCAGGAAGTTTTGGGAACCAAGTTATGTTTGAGTACAGCTTATCACCCTCAAACAGATGGTCAGACTGAGAGAGTCAACCGAGTTTTGGAAGATCTCTTGAGAGCATGTGTCTTGGACTTCGGAGGATCATGGGAAGATCATCTTCATTTGGTGGAGTTTGCATATAATAACAGTTATCAGTCGAGTATTGGAATGGCACCATATGAAGCATTATATGGAAGACCGTGTAACTCTCCGACGTGTTGGTTGGAAACTGGAGAAAAGCTGATACTTGGACCAGAGATGATTCGACAGACTTCAAATTGTATAGAGATCATTCGGCAACGAATGAAAGCAGCCCAAGATCGTCAGAAAAGTTATGCCGATAATCGTCGTAAGGATTTGGAGTTCGACGTAGGCGATATGGTTTTTGTGAGGATTTCTCCATTAAAGAATATTATTAGATTTGGGAAGAAAGGGAAGTTGACTCCAAGATTTGTTGGACCATTCCCGATTATCGAGCGAATTGGAAAGCTCGCTTATAGATTGGAGTTACCGGAAAAGATGGCGGGTGTGCACAATGTTTTTCATGTATCTTATCTACGGAAGTATGTGCACGACCCAACTACGGTGGTTTCTGCTGATAGCTGTGAAGGTTTAGAGGTTGATCCAGTGGTTAGAAGACCTCGTAAGCCGCTTCGTGTTGTTGAGACCGACACGAAACAGCTTAGGAGGAAGACGATTACGTTGCTCAAGGTACAATGGAGTGATGATGTTAACGACTGTACGTGGGAGGAGGAAGAGAGGATGAAGGCAGCTCATCCCGGACTCTTTGAGGTATGGCCCTAAAGTGTCGTGACATCTCATGAATTTGTAGCTTGTTCTAAGTTTTAGAATTCTGCATGATAGGCTAGAATTGGATGCGTGGTTTGTTGATTTCTATGGATGGTAGGCATGCAGAATAATTTTGTTCGCTCTTGTTTGTTTGGAATTTCGGGGGCGAAATTCTTAAGGGGGAGAGAATGTAACGACCCGTATTTTTACGTGTCGATTAATCGTAAATTAAGGTTGCTAGGCCGTTAGAGTTGTGAGTTGTCATTAGCCTAAGTCGTGTGGACCTTGGGTCATATAACCGAGTTAAGGTGGTGACCGAGTTAACAAGTTATAGGACCTGGCCGAGTTAAGACAGTATGTGACTCAGTAGGCTGAGACTTAGTGAGGTTTGGCCGACTCAGGGGGATAGCCGACTTAGGATGTGGGACGAGATAGTGGGTTAAGGGATGAGTCGTGTACGGGTTACGACTCATAGGAGACCGGCTCAAGAGTTAGTGGCTTATAGGGGTGACTCCGAGTCAAAGGGTGGTCGACTTAAGGGGTAGACGACTTAGAGTGTGATCGAGTCATGGGTTGGACCGACCTATGTGGTATGGCCGAGTCATAGGAGTAGCTGACTCATGGCGTGACCGACTCAAGGGGTTACCGAGTTATAGGATGTTACGACATAAGAAGTGACCGACCTAGTTGGAATTAGCTTCATAAGATAGTGACCGACTCATGGGTTAGCGACTTAGGGAGTTGAGTCGGTAGGAGTTAGGTCGGCATCGTTAAGTCGTTAGGTCCTTAGTACGACTTAAGGAGATAGGGTAAGTCGTAGGGTTCGATGAGTCGGCATACGGCTTAAGACTTGGGAAATACGGCAAGGTCTTAGGTCGTGAGTCGTGCCAGCGTTGAGTCGAAGGTTGCGCGCATGCGTTGAGTTGGCTTGGTGGATGAGTCGGTAGGTCGTATGGTTTGAGTGATGAGTCGGGGGCGACTCAAGGATGGGTTGGCAACGACTTATGGGGGACGACTCAGGGGAAATTCAGCCTATAAATAGAGGGCCTTGGCTCACTTTTTGGCACCGGTTTTTGAAGCGATGAAGTGCTGCCATTTTGGGAACTCGACTACAACATTTCTTCATCTCCTTTTCTCCATTCCAATCTAGTTCTAACATCCATCCAAGATCGAGGATCGAGATCAAAGATCTAAGAGACAAAGTTGAAGATCTTCATCCAACGAAGCTAGATTTCATCGTTTGAAGCGAGATATTGCCGGATCAAGCCTTGATCTTCGCTGTCCAGATCTGAAGTGTTTAGTTTTTTTGAGGTGTTTAGGTGATTTGGTGAGTGGTAGTTATCTCTCACGCGGACCCAAAGGAGTATATTGGATTGGTGGTTTGTTGGAGTGTTGTAGATAGTGATTTTGTGCATTTTCCTTAGATCCAAGTGTAGATTCATTGTTTGTGAAGATGTTTACTTATGCATGTTCATTTATCAAGTATTAGAGACAAAACCCATGTTTTATATTTGATAGATCTATGCTAAAAACCTATGATTCATGCATGTTAGACTTATGCTCATTTATTTACGAAATTGCCATTATAGTTGATATTGCTCATTAGATCTTGTTTAAATGATTGATTGTTTGATTGTATGATTGATTTGACTGTTTCCAAGTTAGCTAGTAGTTGATTTGGAACAAGATGATTGAAGATGATTCGAAAGCTAAGTGGAAAGGCTCTTGAATGGTGAAAGCTGCTGATGGCATATGAAGCGAATGTTGAAGCTCATATGTATGGATTGGATGATGTTGAGATGGGACCTTGCCTTGATGCGAGGAGGCAAACCATGATGTTGAGTTGGGACGGGTTATGATGACGTTCCAAGCACGGGCTACGACGACGTGCAAAGTTATGTTGATTACTCGGTGATGCGATCCGAGTTGATGATAATGGTTAGCTTGAGAGGCGCTTGAGCTAGCATGGAAATAGTCGTCGAGGAGGATGACTAGGAGGCTGAGATCTTATCGTTGTTGAAGGTTCTAGCATGCTCAAAGCAAGGGTACGTTGGAACGGGCTGCGACGACGTTCCAGGCACGGGCTGCGACGACGTGCTAGTACTCTGGGTAGTTGCGAAAATTCCTAGGCACGGGCTGCGACGACGTGCAGAGTTATGGCTAGAACCGGGGTTACCTTTGGCCCTTGACAGGTGGTCATTCAATTAACGGTGAAATCATGGCAATGATAACAGTGATAGCCAGAGTCATGGATGTTTGGTTGTATTATCATTCGGTCTCAAGAGCGGTATTTTCTGGGTGCTTATCTGATCTTGGTTTAGGCCTTGGGGGTTTGTATTTGGAAAACATCGCCCTTGACTCGAGTGATTATTGCTTTACCTTAATTATCTGTTATGTTATGCTTGCTTCTCCTTAGTGTGTGTCTGGGGGCTATCACTGTAGAAAGAGGTGGAGTGGGATGGTTTGGTTCCTATTCCTTTTATCCCTTTTGCTCTTTTGGTATGTTTGGTAGTTAATTTACTGCTCACTAAGACTTTGTCTGACTCAAGGTTTTATGTCTCCTCTTATTACCTTGGGCTGTTCATCCATGTTGGGATAGGCAGGCTAGGTAGCAGGTGGCAGGTGCTGTGCTTAGAGTTCTCCGCTGATGATGACGAAGACGAGCAGGAGGCTTTGCATATTAGTTTTCTTACTATGTGTACTGGGTGTTCCGCTGTTGTATCTGATTGAGTGTTGTAGTGAGGCTTTGATGTATGAATGATTCATATGTTTGTATAAAACTGCTATGTTGCTTATATGATGATGTTATGTTCTATAGAGCTTCACTATATTATATGTCTCTATTGTATTTTATCCATGCGCTGTGAGTTGTACGCTAGAGATTCTGCGATGCTTATTTTACCCCGATTACTGTCCATGGCTACCTGGCACGTCTTTCAGCGCACTATTCCCTTCTTGTGGTGCGGGAGTCATGGGCGGTCGTCACAATTTGGTTGTTGAGTCGGTCTTGATTGTGGTCAGATCTCTTGTGTAGATGGTAGATCTAGATGTGTAGGAGCTCAGTTGCTTAGTGGTGTAGCTAGTTCGGATTCACAAGAGCGAGTATTCCAGTATCTGTACCTGGAAAACTCGGAATAATTTTAGGAAGCTTATCCGGATCTGTGTGCGGATAGCTAGAGTTGTTAGATAGAATAAATTGTTTATTTAAGTGAAATTGTTTGTTTGGTTGTGTATGGTTGATATGTATGCTCGAATTGGTTGCAATAAAATAAATTTTTTGGATTATCTTTTGCTTTAAGTTTCGAGGACGAAATTCTTTTAAGGGGGGAGGAATGTGATATCCCAGAATTTCAAGGAATCTAAAATTTGATAATCTCTTAATTAATTAATTAAAATTGGTAAAAATTGTTATTTTAAACAATAATAAATATGATGAGTTGTTTTTAAATATAATCATAAATATATTTTTAAATGGAATAATAATTTACAAATTTAATTTGTGTTATTTTATAAATTTGATTTTAAATAGACTTATTTTTTTCAAATTTAATAAGTGTGTTTAAATATATATATATATATATCTTTATATTTAAGTTATCTTGAAATAGAATAATTATTTACAAATTTAATAATGTGTTTTTTAAAATTGATATCTATATTTATTTGAATTGATTTTAAATTGAATTTTAAATTTGAATTTGAATCTGGATTTAAATTGAATTTAAAGGAATATACTTATATCTTAAAATAGAAATAATAATATGGTTTGGATTTAAAATATATGGATAAAGTTTTCATTTAAAATAAGATGGTTTTATATTATTTTCTTTAAAAGAAATTTATTTATATAATTTGGAAAATTATTTTTTTAAGAGTAAATAAATACAAAAGGTTTATATTAACATTTAAAATGGATTATATATACTATATATGATTTTATTTAAAATATAATTGGTTTTCATTTAATTTTCTTTAAAAATTTTATTTATTTAAAATTATAGAAAGCATTTATAAATTAAGAAACTTACTTATTAATTAAGAAAATTAATTTCAAAAAAAGCATTAAAATCTTTTAAAATGATAAAAAATAAATTAGGACAAGTGTTAAGTTATAAACCCCTTAAAATAACATGTGTTAGCATATTAATAATGGTAGAGACAAGTGTCACACATTTTAAACAATTTTCTTTAGTTTCTAAATAAACCATAAAGTAGTTTATATAAACATTCATCTTCCCTTCCTATTTCTTTTCTAATCTCATTTCAAAAACCTGAAACACTCCCCAGATCAAAATATAAAACCTGTAAAACATTTTCAAAACCTTGTGAACCAGAAAACAACTCAAGTTCATATATGCAGTAAACAATTTCCGCTCCTCAATCCCAGATATGAAAACAAACTCAGGTTTGCAACCATCTCAAACCTGTAATTCATCTCCTCTAAAAACAAATGCAAACTAGAAGATCATCAAACCTGTAATCTTTTCAAGCCTGTAACCAAGATTTCAGCTCTGTTCAAACTCAAACTATCTCAAACAAAATGCCAGTAATAAGATTTTCTAGCAAAGTTCAATTTCAAATTGCAACCTGGAAAGCATTTTCAATGCCTGGAACATTTTTCAAAACTGCAACTTGGAATCAAGTCTTGAATCATCACGTTCCAGACCAATTCATTTTCAAAGCTTCAGTTTTCCTGTGTGTTAATCAAAGCAATGCAGAGTTTTTCAATTTTGAAGTTTTAAGTGTTCAAAGCTTTCAGAAATCAAATATCAACAGAAGTTTACAAATTTTCAAAAGCTTCAGTTTTCATCCAGTTTCAAAAGCTCTCTGCATTTTTAGAAGGTGAGTAAACCTTTAAATTAAAAAGTTTAAGTAGATGACTGATTGTTGCTTATGAAATCTCTGTGATGATGATGCCTGCATGTGTATAAATAAGTGTAGAATTCTTCATATATGATTGTGTTCATGGGTGCATGTCTGTTATATTCATGATCTTCTCTATTTTATATTACAGAGTTTAAATTTAATTCAAATTCCACTTTCTTCTCCTCTGATCTCTGTTAGTCCCTAGTTTTCAAGCAAATTAAGTTTGTTTAAACTTGAACTTGGATCTAAAAATAGTTTAAACATATTTATATATATAAAGTATCAGGAAATCAAGATTTACAGTAAAAAAAATATAAACTTGTTAAAAACCAAGAGTTGCAATTCTCCGATTCAAGTATATAACTTGAATCGGCCTGGGTAAACATGATTTTTAAGATGAAATTTATGATTTTTAGATTAGAATCGAGTGTGAATTTTGGAGGTAACTAGAACATGGGTTTCGAGAAAATTCAGGTGGCCGGAGCGATATTGGTAGTCGGGGTTTCGACTGGAGGTGGAGGATGGTTCGACGAGGTTGGGAAAAATGGATGGTAGGGTGCCTGATGGTCATGGGGACGACGGCAAGTGGATTTAGGTTCTAAACATAATTTGTTCGAACTGGGAAAATGGGTTCACTATTTTTTCTTTGGTGCATCGAGTTTGATTGGATTTTGGAGGTAGGTTTGTGGATGATCTGTGATGAAGTGGCCGGGGTTGTGCGTCGTCTGATGGTCAGACGCGCGAGTTCGAGGTGGTTTTTTCCATGGTGTTTGGTTCCATTTTTCAACTGGACTGTTCGTTTCGATCGATGAACTGTGCGAGTGTTTGAGGGTTGGAATTGGTTGCTGCGGGGATGAGTGACGTGCCGGAGGGTTCGTTAGAGGTTGAAGATGATTCTGGCAGTGGTGCACGTGTACGGCGATGATTTCTCGTGTCTGGGAAGATGGGTTCGTGGGCGACTCGAAGAGATGCTCGTGTGTTTGAGTGCGTGGCTCGAGTGGGAACTCGAAGTAGTTGGTGATGTTTTAACCTGTTAACTGTTGTAGTGGTTAGAGGTTTTAAAATTTAAAACTTAAATTAAAAACTAAAGCAAATTTGAAATGAAAGAGGACTCAGGTTAGACCTGAGTGGTTTTTGGGTTTGACCAGATGCATGTGTCGAGTAGTTTTTTAAAAAAAGGTTTTAAAATCTAAGTTTTGAAATTTAAACTTTAATTTTGTTTAAATCTTCTTATATATATTTACTTTATATAAAATAAATGTTTTCTTTAACAATTTGTTAAGAGGTTTGAAATTCGTTTAACTTCAATTTTATTAAGTAAAGTTTTAAGTTAATTTAAAAGTTGAGTTAGAAATGAAATTGTAAAGGTATTTGTAAAAGCAAGTTTTAAATTCAAATTTGAAACTAGTTTTAAAAACTATTGCTTGATAATATTTTAAATATTTAAAGGAAGTTTTGTTAACTTTAATTTATCAAGTTAATAATTATTTTAAAACTTAATTACTGATTTAATTAAGTAGAATTAATTATTAAAATAATATGTTTTTAATGATAATTAAGTCATTAATTAAGATACTGTTTTATTTTAAAATAATTAAGGTTTTTAATAGGTTGAAATTAATTAAGTTAATTAAGGTAAATTAAGTATATGTAATTAATTTAATTAATAATGATTAAGAATTAACTAAGGAATTAATTAAGAGTAATTAATTGATTTAATTAATCAATTTAAAATTAATAATTAAGGGTTATAAGTTAATTAATTAAAGGTTAATTAATTTATAATTAAGTATAATTAATTAGATAATTAGAGATTATTAATTAATGATTAGAGATTAATTAATTAAGTAATTAAGGTTGATTAATTAGTAATTAAAAATTAATTAATTTATAACTAAAAAGTACTTAATTTGTAATTAATTTTTATTAATTAATAATTAAGAAACTACTAATCTATAATTAAAGTTAATTAAGGATTAATTAACTAATATTTAGGGTTAATTAATTGTTATTAAAGATTGATTAACTGATTTATTAAGAATTAATAAATTGGTGATTAAGTTTTATTAATTGATAATTAAGGTTTATTAATTAATAATTATGGATTAATTAATCTGTAATTAAAGATTAATTAATTTAGTTAAAGGGGTAATTAAGGAATGAATTACCCAATTTTAATTAATCAAATGAATGCGATTAATTAATTGGTTGATTAATTATAGATAATCTTGATAATTTATTAAGTATGAATACTTAATGAGATTAAATAGGGTAATTACTTAGGGTAAGTAATTAATGTATAATTACTGGGATGTAATTAATTAAAGGGGAATTACTTATTGACAAGTAATTAAAGAATAATTACTTAGTAGAAGTAATTAAGGATTAATTACTTGGTGTAATTAATCAAAGGATTAATATAATTAATTAAGGATTTAATTAATTAAGGTAAGTAATTACAGGATGGTAATTACTATTTATGATTAATTAAAGTTGATTAATGGAAGTAATTAATTAAGGCTCATTAATTAATGTAATTAATGAGAATAATTAAGGATTGATTAATTAAGACTAATTAATCAATAATAAGTGATTTAAGTTAATTAATTAATTGTAATTAATTAAGAATTAATGTAATTAATTATAGTTAATGAAGTAATTAAGGTTAATTACTTTAAATGGTTAAGAATAATTAATTTGTGTAATTAATGAAGGATTAATTACTTAATATAATTAAAGGATAATTAATCAAGGGTGATTAATTAAGATGATGATTTATTAATTGGTTTAATTACTGATTAAGTAAGCAAGATTTATAGCGATGAAAGAAATTAATTTAATTTATTTTAAATTAATTAGAGATGAAGTAATTAATTTAATTCATTATAAATTAATTATAGATGTGTGATTAATAAATCATTGCTTATGGATGGTTGATTAATATTGAATGCCTTGATTGTTTGATATCTCTGATAAGATATGTGTGAAATGTGATATGAGATGATTTGATTGAACGGTGATGATATGAATTATCTATTTGTGTATATGTGAATTATCTATCTGTGCGGATATGGATAATGTTTTGTATTGAATTGTTTTAACTTTAAATCAACTTGGACCTAAAAGATGGCGTTTTGGATTTCAATGAGACCGGGATCGAGTTTACAGATTTGGATATCCGAAAACCACATCGATCCAAATTAACGTTAGGTCGTGAATCTCAAGTGAAGATGAATATTTTGAGTGCAAGGGTTATTGTCGTTAACTCTGAGGGTGATTCCAAAATGAGTGTAACGACATAATGCCTTCGGTTTCGTTCGAACCCTAAACGAACTTGTATGGATTGAATGCTTTCAGAACATCATCAGATGGACGATGAGCATTCTAAGATAGATGTGTTCTATAAAGGTAATCGTAGCCTCAAGCCTCATCAACCGGGAATGGCTAAAACAGGGGAGGTGCAGCAAGGCTAAGTGGGTAGCACCCAAGAAGGATGAGATTTACCCCGTCTAGAGTCCCTTTTAATTCGGCTCTATGGGCGGTTGCTAGCTACAACCGTGGGGTTTTCTTATTCGGGACTTTCCAGTAAGGGATAGTTCCGGCCTTGTGTTGCAGGGGATTTAGGGTGGATCCTCGATATGTTGATCTAGGCCATGTACTATGACAGGCAGTACCTCAGTAGCCCTGCCATTTTATGGAATCCAATCTCCAATAAGTGTCGTACGTTTTAGTTGTGCCCAACTATGTTGGAACATGAGATGTAAGCATTCTAGCTATTTCTGTATTTTACTTGAAAACCCTAGACCCTACTATAATATCATTGGATTTCCTATCAAATGTTTTGGTTAGCATAAGGAAAAACTTACCCATGTTTATTTGTGGGGAGTCTTACGTGATACTTTTGTTTTCAAAGGTTTTCAAAATTAAGCAACTTTAACCGTTTACTCACACCAGATGTCTGACCCAGAGTTTATTCTGTTTTTCTTAAACTCTTAGGTACTCAAATTTTTACGAGTAGACAAGGGATTCAGGTTTGCTTTGACGAATTCTAGAGGAGCAATTGAGCAAGAGGCTTCAACGTTTGTAGATATATATAGATAGTTCCGCTGTGTTGGTCTATGAGTCGTTTTTTTGGGTTGTGTCTAGTGTTGTAATAACTAGACAGGTGTTTATAACTGTCTAGTATGGGATGCATAAGCTGTGTATCTCTGATAGATATTGTATACTATGTAATATATTATGTGATTAATATGATTTATTCGTTCCGCTGTTGAGATTCTGATGTTGTTTCTTTCTTTCTTCTCTATCTTTTCTCTTCTCTATCCATTTCTTTCTTAATAATGATGCGTCTTTTTATGGAGAGAAAGGCGGGTCGTTTCATCGGTATTGGCCATAAACATCGTGAATGCAGCCGTGCATTATTTGTTCTGCCTCGACAAGAATTCGCTTTAAGTGCGGGGGAAAGATGAAGCCATCAAAGCAGATGTTTGGAAAATCTTTTTTCAGCTTAGCGATTCTATTTGCTCCCTCCCCAGTGGACTCTATGATAGCTTGCTCAGTGACAATGGAAGTTTTGGTTTTAGTCCTCCGACGTTATGGAACGGACCTTAGTGCTTGGAAAGGTGGTATTTGATGCAAAGGTTACAAGGATTGTTGACCAGAACCAGAGGATTGTGATGGACCTCAAGGTGGCGAAGAGCGTGACCGAGAACGACATCTATACTCTCTCTCTGTGTGTCCTTTTCCCTTTCATAACGCTCCCTCTCCTAACTGGAATAGTTGCGATTGCAGTCTCTATCAGCATTCCATCTTCAAGACTCATGATATGAACTAGATGTATGGCGTGTAGAGTGAAGGCTGTCAAGCATGGATTCTCGTCTTGTCGTCCTATCTGCAAAATAAAAAGAGAAGCAGAGTTGGTAATCTTCAGAAATGAATAACTTATGATTGAAAATTATGTGGTGTCGTGAAGTGTATGTATGCATGTGCAAACCTCCCGACCAACCGGTTATATCGTCCATACTCGAAGGAAGTGATTCGCCTAAATCTAAAGAACTTTGGACCCCTTCCAATCTGATATCTTGTTGGAGCAACACATAGTCCGGGATTGGAATGTCTGCAAGTCCTTTGAAGGGATTCTCCATATGTAGGGGAGGAGCCTCCAAAATTATAACAACGACGACTGGCAGAGACATGACCATGGATTTCCATCTTTAAGACTTGTGAAGCTTATGAGCAACGGCCTTGCCTTTCCTTTTTGCCTCTGAATGTCGAAGACTGTCTAGGGGCCCGACTATGGGTTCATCTTCGGTGGGCGTGTCCTCTTCACCACCCCGCTCGGCAATTACAACTTCGGGCACCCTACGCCTAGCCTATCTTGCTAGAGCTGCCCTAAGGGATCCTTCAAGACCTATGCTCTGGTCTCTGTCAATTAGCCCAACGACCCGCAAATTTTCATCCGTAAGCACCGAGTCTATCTCTATAATCTCGCCAGACACCTCTTGAAGAATTCACACTATTTCCTTAAATCGAGCGCCTTTGGGTCATGGAACTGCGGCTGTAAAAGAAAGAAGATGTTAGACCAGACCTCGATTATATCTGTCCCATTAATCGCCAGAGAAATTGTGGCACTTACGTCTAACTAGCCACCGTCTAGCAAATCTTGGCAGGCACCAAACGTAGAACCATTCAGTTTTAAAATAGCTAAGTTTGGTCCCAGTTTCAATCACTATTTGACAGTTCCTAGCTCCCTCTAAGAATGTGAAAAACAGATTATCTCCCCGACTCTTTACAATGAACAAGAATCTGACTTCCTCTAGAGTCGAGGGCCGAAAAAGGTGCTCTATGAAGATGATGAATAGGTTGTTCAGAAGGGCGTACTCGTTCGGATGTAGCTGTGATGGGGTAATACTTAGATAAGACAACACTTCTCTAATATACTGATTTAACGATGGGAGCGACCCGGCTGTGCAAGAAATTCGATTAAAAGCAGTACACCCTACGGGAGGAGTATGAGGCCTATCCGTCGGCCCTCGTAGTAGGACATCATTCAACAATAACCTATGCCTCAAGCGAATTCTCCCCAATGTATCTTCGAAAACATTAGATGGTACAGAATCTTGTGGATTCCCAATGAAGATTGCTCCTGGCAGCTCGTCTAGAGTTGGACTTATAACCTACACCGCGATGGTCGGCATCTATATTTTCAAAGGAGGTGGACTCTGAACCTCATGTTGTCGTGAACTCCCGAGTTCCATAACTAATCAACTCATCAAAAACCTTTGTTAGGTGGCAATTATACAATGCTTCCGCCAGTATGAAATGCATGAGTGCGTTATGCAGTGCAATATTATATAGTACTTAAGAAAGTTCTACAAGGGTTAGCAAGAATGTTTGAACGACAATACTTCGAAATTCTATCGGAGTGACCGTCATCGCTGACCATCACAGCCGTGCCATCCCGACTTCGGAAACCGATCCAAGTTAAAATTTGTAAAATTTTGTCAAGTTGCAAGTTCCATCGACATGCATCAAAAGGCAGTCAAATATGCGTTGACATGTTTAAGTTCAGTTATGCAGGGCAGAAGCTCGTCGGAGTCAGATATTCGTGCTATGTTTCGCCTCCATCAAGTTCAAGCTTGGATCGATCCCCAAATGGATAATTCGTATCGATCGAGGAGGAGGCAGTTTGTAATGACCCAGAATTTGACCACTTTAAAATACTCTGTTGAAAGTGATTTTATATATAAAATATGTAAGGTTATATGATTCAAATAATATTAGATAGCATTCGAAGAGAGAAGTATACACAAAAATAGTAACATTTACCTATATCGACAAAAGTGACAAAATGCTGATTACAGAAAAGTAAGTTTCAATGGTTAAATAAATTATTTTAATTAATTTATGAGTGTTTACATTTTTAAATAACATTGTATAAATTTATTTTTAAATTTTATTTACATAAATAAATAGTTTAACTAAAACGTCAAAATGTGACCGTAAAACATTTTGTCGAAAATCAACGTTTTCTCGATTAAAAGTTGTCGCATCTATATTTTCTTATATAGGAACACATATTCCATTGGTACAAGTGTTAATTAATTCACTAATAAAGTTTACTTGTACTAAATAAGATTAGAAAATTTCTAGAAATCATTAGTAAAAGTAAGTAAGAATTAACAAAGTAAGAGAAAGAAAACATCAAATTACATCAAATCAAAGCCAACATAATTATGATATTCCTTGCATAATCTTTAAGTGACTAAGACATAAAGTAAGGATGTGAAAGATGATTTTTGGTATTGAAAAAGTGGAGATTGCTTTCAGCTGAAATAAGGTTAGTTCGGTAATTTGATAAGAGGTTATTTTGGTAAATGAACCACTTTTTTTTATAAATACCCACATCCTTCTCACTTTCATTCACATTTCCTTCTTCTTCTCTCAAGCTTCTTCATCTTCTTTCCCTTCTCTTTAATGGATTTCAATCCATCGGAAAAAAATTTAGAAAGAGATAATGTCAAAATATTATCAAAATATTCAAAAAAAATCAATGTTCATTCTCTTCAAATCGAACTCCTCTTTTCTCCATATTTACCTCTTCTTCTCTCGGCCATAACTTCTTCAAAATAGAACCAAAATGCAATTTTTTTTTCAAATAATGTACTTTCCAGTGGCTACAATTTTCATGTTGAATACTTTGTCTCATTCTAAACTTAAACATGTTAAAAATCTATTTCTTTCCAGTGCATTTTCTGATCCAATTTTTAAGCCAAAGAATAAGCCATTTTGTTTTTGAACGTAACTTGATCATAACGGATCCAAATTAAGAAATTATTTTTTTTAAACCATATAAAATTCCAGTGGATGCAACTTTTATGTTGATAACTTTTTCCATCTTTGAGGTTTGCTATACCTAAAACTCAATTATTTGAAGTTCATATTCAGGTTCATTTTTGTGAATACGAGAATAGCTCTTTTTCTTTTGACCATATCTTCCTCAATATTGATCAAAATCAAGTGATTCTTTTTTTAAATTCAATAGAAAAGAATTTTCAATAAATTTTCAGTCAACCAGTTTTTCAAATTTTAGGATTAAGAGAGTAAAAAATAGAAGAGAAGATGACCTATTTTTCGAGTCTAATTTTGAGAATTCAAGTTCAAAACTCTACCACTTCTTCTCCATACTTTCGGCCCACCTCCATTTCAAGCCTTGGCCAAGCGTTAGGAAGGAGGAATTCAAGCTTATTTTCATTTGGTTTCAAAGCATGATAGGAAATATGCGTTAGATCTTAAGCTCCTTGCCTTAAAGTTTGAAGGAATGGAATCCAAAGTAAGTTATTTCTTATTTTAACTTCATTAAAACCATTGCTAAGTTGAAAGAACTTTAAGTGTTAATTCTTATTTGAAAACCCATGTTGAATTCTTGTATACTTTGTTTTCTTAAACAATGGTTTGATTTCCTTGCTCGATATTATGTTTGGATGGTTAATTAAGTAATTTAAATGGAAGATAAATACTTAATGGGGTATGCGGAAACGACTAGTACATGTGTTGTAACGACATGTAAATTTTGATAAATAAATTGGTTAATTTAATTAGATCTTTGTAATTTAATTTGTAAAGAAATAAAAAATTTATAATTTATATTGAAGTAAATGTTAAGAATGAATTGTAGCAATAGTTGTTAAAAAAAATTCGACGTTTAAAGTGAAATCAAAATAAAAATGAAATGGTATAAATTGTTGCACTTGGGTATAAAAATGAAATTAAGTAAATAAGTGTAAGTGTTGTATAAATAAAAGAAATTTGTAATAATAAATAGTAATTGAATAAAATCAATGTCCTGTAAGTAATTACAATATTGTTTGGAAATAATAAACTTTTAAGTGTGTGATTAAGAGTTAATGATAATAATTATTACGAGTTACATATATATTTAGTTCATTCAATTGAATTGGAAATCAATTGCAAATAAATCTAAATTAATGTTACGTTAATGTAAATTTAGGTAATAACGAGGAATAATGTTAATTTTATTCATAATATAATAATTAGTTGAATTAAAAGAATGGAAATAATGATTTATCAATTTATTGGGATTCGAACTATAATAATTGGAATAATTGCAATTAAATTAAATTAAATATTTAAATATTATGTAAATATTAATTTAGATGAAATTAAAGATATTTATGTAATAAAGTATGAATCCAATGTTAATTTCATCTATTTGATACTAATAGATTGAATACTAGAATGGAATTCAAATTAATTGAAGTAATGGAAATATTATAATTTGTTTATAAATGAAATATAAGAAAAACAAATGAAATTATTGGATTAATGTATGAAATAGTATAGTAGATGGAAATTGTTTGTGAAGAATGAACATACGAGTATTATAAAGGGAAATTGGAGACAAATGGTTGTTGTTACCGGTTAATTTACCAATTACAAATAAGGGTAATTAAATGTTACTTTAATGATAATTAATATAATGGTGGAAAGTGTGAAGATAAATTAAATAGAAATGTAAATTTATTTATAAGGTAGTAATTGATGTAATAAAAGTATGAAACCAAGTAAATAAATTAACTGAGAATATAAATCGTAATTAATGTATATATTTGGTAAATATAATAAAACGGAAATAGTAGTTAATACAAAGGAAAGATGGATATTTGAATATTATAGTGTAATGAAAGACAAACAAATATTAAGTAGGTTTATAGAGTAGTATAGACGTAATAAAAGATTAGGATTGAATCAAATCAGTTTAATTGAGATTAATTATAATTAATTGGATCCAATTTATAATAAACGGGTTATTGTAAGAAATGAAATTTGATACTAAATAAATTGAAACTAAGATGGAATTTGAAACTATTAATGCACTAAGACATATACCAATGGTAGTTATATCCATAAGTTAATAATTGATTTAATAGCTAGATTGAGAAATCAAATAAATAGATATATTGAAATTTCAATCGATGATTTATGAATTTACCGAAATTGGAATTTAATACTGTAATTGGTGAATTTAATCAACTTTAAATTGATATGAAAATTGGTTATAAAGGATTATAAATTACTAAAGTAATCCAAGATGATAAAATGTATATATTATAGAATTTGAATTTAAATAGTGATTTAATCAATTTAATATAATTTATTTAATTAACTGGAAAATAGCCATTTTGGCCACCGACTCGGATTTCGATGAAACCAGTTTCATCGGATCCGTAATGGTGAATTATTGTAGGATTTCAAGTTTCGTAACAATCGGACTTGTCGTTTAATCGTACATACTCGAAACGCCTAGAAATCAATGAAATTAAATCAATTTAAAATAACTTGATTCTAGCATAACTTCTTCATACGAATGAATTTGGACCTGAAACTTGTTCCGTTGATTTTAAAATATTTTAAAACATCTATTTTGTTATATAGATTGATCCAATTTCATTCCGGAGTTAGAAAGGGCTTTTCGGGCCATTTTATCGTTCAATGCGTATGTCAATCGTGTCCATCCATTCTACTTTCAGCCCTGTATATATATATATATATATATACCTCGTCATGAACCCTAATTGTTCCTCATTGTCATTTGTCTGTACATACAATTCATTCTCACCTCCTCTTTCAATGGCAGACAGAACCCTAAATCGCAAAATGCAATTTCAAATAAAATCAAAGCCAAAAATTAAATCTCCACAAACTATATCGAATTATATATGGATTTGAAGCTCTCGACGAGCGCAAGTCAAATATATGATTCGTTTTTCAATCTAGGTTTTGGTGTGGTCGAAAATTGATGAACTATCCACGGCCGTTCATCACATCGCGACCAAAATCGTCTGATCTTCGAATCTATTTCTGGGCATTGTAGAGTGGACCGATGGGACTTCATCTATGCAATTTATTTGGCGAATCGACGGTTGGATTTTTCAAAAAAATTGGATTAGGGTTTGGGATTAAGGGGCGACGGCTATCAAAATGTGGGCACGAACGACGAGGCGACTGGTCTTGGGGTGACGTTGGTGGGGGTCGCGCACGGAGGAAGTCGCGTGTCGTGCTGTTGGCCGTGGACAATCGCGATGATGACGGCGTGCTCGAGTTTGCTTCGCGTGCAGTTGGGTTGTGCATGCTGTGTTTTGTGTTGAAGATGCTGACGTGGCATTAGGGGGTGGGTAGTGTTGCTTTGTTGTGTTCTTTTATTTTACTTTAAATTTCATTCGTTCTGATCGCTATATCATTTACACACGAGATCCAATTCACGCACGGTTTTCTTCGCTAGGTTCGTATTGGAATTCCGGATATTTTGGCGTTGGTTTGGATGGATTCTTAGACTGTTCAAATTTTGGGTTTAAATTCAATTTAAATTCGAAAGGTGAGTGTTTTACCCACTCACAACTTCCAAAATTTCGTATGTTTGTGAAATTGAATTATGATGTGATTAGAAATTTATTTATGACTGTTTGGCATATTTTTAATCATCATCCCAGTTAAATTGAATTTATTGAATTAAATTGTTATTATAATTATTATTGCATATAAATTTCCAGTTAAATTGTCATTTAATTTATTATTGAATATAAACTGCAAGTTGATACCTGTTGTTTATTACCTGTTATATATTGATGCTACTGATTGGATTGGATGATGATTATGATAAATGTTTGATGATTGATATTGGGTGAATGGATATTGTAATTTATATTGTTATAAACAGCAAGTTGTTATGCATTTTTATTTCATTCGGGATTGCGATTTGAAATGATAAATAACCGTATTTTTTTAAAATTACGGATTGAAATGATAAATATTCGTATCACTTGACCATAGAATAGAAAATCTTATACAGACACCGTGGTCTTTATATAAAAATATTTTGAAATGATTTTCTATGGTTTTGTAAAGAAATATATGGTTTTATGAGATATTGATTTGGATATTTTATGAATGTTATTTTATATATATTATAATTCTTGGTTTTAAGCTATGTATAAAATTGGTTTAACGTATAAAAGAAGTTTAATAATAAAGTTTGTTATTAAGATATAATATGGCTAAGTATTTATTTAAATTATATTTCTGGAGTTTATAATGACTTAAATGATAATAAGGTGGGAAGATAAGTACGAAATTGATTTGAAATTTAATAAAGTTGAGATTTTAAAGGTATGATTTTTATAACTCGATTTTGGTTTAAGATGAATTAAACGAATATTTCAAGTATAAATGAATTGAAGGAAATATTTAGTTATTTGAAATTTGAGTTTTATTTAAATGATAATGGATTTATTATGCAAATATTTCAAAACTAAATAATAGAGCACTGAATTGTTGAATCGTAATTTCCAACCTTAGTTTTGAAATTGTTTAATACTCAAAGTTTGAAATATATTGAAATTGAAATGGTTTATTGAAAATGAAAGTGAGTTGAAAGTTATGAATTAATATTTAATATAAAGTGAATAAAATTGTGAAGTCGAGGAAATTATTTTACTTTATAAAGTAATTTTAAATTCAAACTATTTTATTTTATATACTGTTAATATTCAAACCATTTAAGTTTTGGAAGTTATGGTTTAGAAGCTATGAAATTCGAAGTATTATGTTTTGAAAGGTTGTATTTCAAACGTTTGGTTTCGAAATATCATAAATTTGAAAAGTGCTATGATTTTGGAAAAGAGATATATTTAAAATAAAAATGATATACATTAATTTGGGTTTTATAACAATGATATCATATTGCTTTGGGTTTTGAAACGGATATGATATCGTATTTATATGGTTTTGAAATGGATATTATATTATGGTTTCGAAGTAAAATTATTTTGAAATGACTGCGGTGTTATAACATCGATTGGTTGGCAAAGACAACAGGATCGGATATGGGCATACTCTCTGTCGATACCGAAAACCACTTTGACAACCGTGTATGCGGTTGAGATTCCAGAATGAAGTAGGATGGTGGCGACGTTCTATTAAGGTATATACATGGATCCGACTCCCGTGAGTTGGCATAAGGTGGCTAAAACAGGAGCGATTCTCGGGCCAAGGAGGTAGCCTCTCTTATCGGACACATCCCTTCCATATTATACTATGACTTTTGGATTAATTCGGTGGCCACTTTTGATTTTTTATTTGGGGGTGTGGCTCGAGGTGGGCGGTAGCTGCGGCTATGCGTTACCACCAGCCCGGATGCGTAATTGGTATATCTACCCTGGTATTGCCTAGTTGCGCCGTGTTACCTACCCTAGCATGCCTTATACGATTTTGTTTTGTACCATACCTATGGAATATCTTCTGACGACGCCCAGTTTGGGGGAGATTACTGTACCGTATAGACTATGGGAATATAAAAGTGTGTTAAGGTGGAAAATGTAAAGCCTTAACGCTATTTTCAGTACATTATACTTTACTTTAGACACTATTATAATAGCGTATATTACTACATAGTAAATAGTTTAACGGATCCTTAGGAGATGTGAATCCCGAGCATCTCTTAAGTTACTGCACTCACGTTAGACATTGGATAGGAGATGTCAAATCCTGTAAACATCTCTGACGCCGTTCCACTCATATTTTACCGTTGATTTAACTTACATAAGATCTTTTAGTTCTGACTCGAGTGTTTTGTCTTTTCAATTCGCTTAGGTCAATCTGAGCATTTCAGGATTCGAGGACTTTACCTCTAGAGGACGAAGACGAAAATTGTATTATCATTATTATATACTATATTGTTCCACTACATCACACTTTTCCGCTGCATTATTTATTATTCTCTGGTATATGTAACTCTAATATGTATTGTATAAACATAATCGAATATTTTGTAAACAGCTTCATGAACTGTTTATTTGATTATTATATTTTATCGTTCCGTTGTAAGATTCTATTTTGTTTTTTCTTTCACTACGTTTTCTTATTCACCCCAATAAAAATCCTCCCTTCTGTATGGTTTATCGTCGATTTAAAACGTACAAAAAGGTAGGATGTTACATCTGGTATCAGATCCAGGTTTAGCAATAAACCTTAGCTTTGTGGGGTCTGACTCTTTATTAATAGGGCAGTAATACCCTGTGATGAGTCGCTGAGTGTATATATATGAGAGAGCGTATTTGTTAGCGTTATAAAAAGTTTTGATATTGTGTTGATTTGTTCCGTTTTGTATTTATAAATTCTGGTTGGTGCGTGGGATACTATGATATCAATAGGGATTTCTAAACACTTAATAGGACAGACCGACACAATATTTGTTTTGAATATAGGTGAATGAAATAATTTTGCCTATTATATTTTCTGTATATAAAGTAATAAATTTTATAAAAGTTATTTTCGGTTGTAATGTATTAGGTGTTAGGTAATGAAATTTATAAATATTGATTGGAAACTAGAGTTGAAGAAAATAAAATACAATGAAAATTGGAAATTTAGAACTTAAGTTCCGGGATTTTTGAAAATTCCTTTTGAATGATTTTGGAATATAGTAATAATGTTATTAGAAGTATTTTCTGATATAAATATTTCAATATGATTTGAAAGAGTTGTTTTAAAGAAATTTTGGAAAAACAAGTTCTGTACTCCCCTCTCCGTCTTTGGAAAAATAATTTCGGTGATGAGTGCACGCATCATCGACATTCATTTTCGAGTTTCTAAGTGGGAAGTATATACATTTATCTATTATTTTAAAATGATTTGAAATTTTACCCGGTATTTAGCTCTAAATTTTCCATTAATTAATAGTTTCAATTGCCTTAGTGAAATGGAATTTAACTAATAATTGAAACCTCTAAGGGAAATAAGAGATTTACTGCTAAGTTATAAATGGGATTAAAGGAAATTTGAAATTGTAACCTATGAAACAAAGAATAATATTATTGAACATTAAGTTAATTGAAAGAAATGAAATAAATTTGTGTAACTTTCTATTACATCCTTAAAAGCATATATATAACTTACCAACTATAAAAAGTTAAAATGTTAAAAGAAAATGTAATGGGAAATTTTACAAGTAAAACTTGAAGTAATGGAAGTATTTAATGAAATTATTTTATAAGTAAGAATTTGATGTTGTAATTATGTGAACTTAAGTTATAATTAAAAGGTTACTGTAATAAAGGTAATAGGAAGTAAGTAGTGTAAGTATAAGATTACAAACTTAAGTAAATGAATTAATATGCAAAGAAGTTGAATTAAACATGGATACTATAAATAAATGAAAACGAATATTGTAAGTAAGAAATGAAATTTTGCAAGAAATAATGTAAACTAAAAAGGGATAAACCACTATATGAATGAAGAGGAAACCAAACAACAAATGTTATGAAGTGAAACTGATAATAAATGAACTTGATCTATTGTTTGGAATTGTTATTTGTTTGGTTTATGGTTGTTTGGGGCAAGGATACTTTAAATTTGTTTGGATGTATGAATAATCTATCTAGTTTCATCTAAGGCTGTTGAGTAAATGATGCACTTAGTAGTTTATTTTTCAATCAGTACGATTTAAAGTTTTGAACCCGAACAACTATTGGTTTGGTTTGAAATGAATAGATAACTGATTCATGTTGATTCTGTATGATGGTTGTATGTTGTGAATGCAAGTGATTATTGTTTATATTGATTTGGTTGTTAGTGGTTGAAACAAGTTAAACATTTCATTTTATATAATTATTGACTCTTTTGGATTATATAAGTGAAATGCAGGTTATGGAAGCAATTGCAACTGCATTTGGTTTCATAATATAAGCGCAAATTGCCTAAAAAATAGGTACGTTTTCGGACTACGGTTTATAGCATTATTATATTATTTTTCTAGTGTTAGGATATATATTATTTAGGAAAATATATGCTGTATATTGTCATATTTGATATTATATTTTCTCCCGAGCCTCTCAGTACAAAGGAGACTCAGTCGAAATTTTCCATAAATTTGGACTTAGAAAATATTTTGAAAATGTTTTCCAAACTTTATTAATTTGAGTATAATATTTAATGGTTATAAATTGGTATATTTTATCTAAATTAACTAATTTTGTAAATTTATTTGTTTATAAATTTAATATTTTAAGTCAAATATATTGATTTCTTAATTCTTCCTTCTTTTCCTTTTCGAGGACGAAAAGTTTTGAGTGGGGGAGAGTGTAACGACCCATAAATTTTGATAAATAAATTGGTTAATTTAATTAGATCTTTGTAATTTAATTTAGAAAGAAATAAAAAATTTATAATTTATATTAAAGTAAATATTAAGAATGAATTGTAGCAATGGTTAAAAAAATATTCTACACTTGAAGTGAAATCACAATAAAAATGAAATGGTATAAATTGTTGCACTTGGGTATAAAATTGAAATTAAGTAAATAAGTGTAAGTATTGTATAAATAAAATAAATTTGTAATAATAAATATTAGTTGAATAAAATCAATGTCCTGTAAGTAATTATAATATTATTTGGAAATAATAAACTTTTAAGTGTGTGATTAAGAGTTAATGATAACAATTATTATGAGTTACATATATATTTAGTTCATTCAATTGAATTGCAAAAAAATTGCAAATAAATCTAAATTAAATGTTATGTTAATTTAAATTTAGGTAATAATAGGGAATAATGTTAATTTTATGCATAATATGATGATTAGTTGAATTAAAAAATGGAAATAATGATTTATCAATTTATTGGGATTCGAACTATAATAATTGGATTAAATGCAATTAAATGAAATTAAATATTTAAATATTGCATAAATATTAATTTAGATGAAATTGAAGATATTTATGTAATAAAGTATGAATCGAATGTCAATTTCATCTATTTGATACTAATAGATTGAATACTAGAATGGAATTCAAATTAATTGAAATAGTAGAAATATTATAATTTGTTTATAAATGAAATATAAGAAAAACAAATGAAATTATTGGATTAATGTATGAAATAGTATAGTAGATGGAAATTGTTTGTGAAGAATGAACATACGAGTATTATAAAGGGAAATTGGAGACAAATGGTTGTTGTTACCGGTTAATTTACCAATTACAAATAAGGGTAATTAAATGTTACTTTAATGATAATTAATATAATGGTGGAAAGTGTGAAGATAAATTAAATAGAAACGTAAATTTATTTACAAGGTAGTAGTTGATGTAATAAAAGTATGAAACCAAGTAAATAAATTAACTGAGAATATAAATCGTAATTAATGTATATATTTGGCAAATATAATAAAACAGAAATAGTAGTTAATACAAAGGAAAGATGGATATTTGAATATAGTAGTGTAATGAAAGACAAACAAATATTAAGTAGGTTTATAGAGTAGTATAGACATAATAAAAGATTAAGATTGAATAAAATCAGTTTAATTGATATTAATTATAATTAATTGGATTCAATTTATAATAAATGGGTTATTGTAAGAAATGAAATTTGATACTAAATAAATTGAAACTAAGATGAAATTTGAAACTATTAATGCACTAAGACATATACCAATGGTAGTTATGTCCATAAGTTAATAATTGATTTAATAGCTAGATTGAGAAATCAAATAAATAGATTTATTGAAATTTCAATCGATGATTTATGAATTTACTGAAGTGGAATTTAATACTGTAATTGGTGAATTTAATCAACTTTAAACTGATACGAAAATTGGTTATAAAGGATTATAAATTACTAAAATAATCCAAGATGATAAAATTTATATATTATAGAATTCGAATTTAATAGTGATTTAACTAATTTAATATGAATTTATTTAATTAAATGGAAAATAGCCATTTTGGCCACCGACTCGGATTTCGACGAAACCAGTTTCATTGGATCCGTAACGGTGAATTATTGTATAATTTCATGTTTCGTAACGATCGGACTTGTCATCTGATCGTACGGACTCGAAACGCCTAGAAATCACTGAAATTGAAATCAATTTGAAATAACTTGATTTTAGCATAACTTCTGCATACAATGGAATTTGGACCTGAAACCTGTTCCATTGATTTTAAAATATTTTAAAACATCTATTTTGATATATGGGTTGACCCAATTTCATCCCGGAGTAAGAATGGGCTTTTCGGGCCATTTTATCGTTCAACGTGTATGTCAATCGTGTCCATCCATTCTAATTTCAGCCATGTATATATATACCTCATTATAAACCCTAATTGTTCCTCGTTGTCATTTGTCTGTACGTACAATTCATTCTCACCTCCTCTTTCAATGGCAAACAGAACCCTAAATCCCAAAATACAATTTAAAATAAAATTCAAAGCCAAAAATTAAATCTCCACAAACTATATCGAATTATATATGGATTTGAAGCTCTCGACGAGCGCAAGTCAAATATATGATTCGTTTTTCAATCTGGGTTTTAATGTGGCCGGAAATTAATGAACTATCCATGGCCATTCATCACGCCGCAACCAAAATCGTCCGATCTTCGAATCTATTTCTGAGTATTGTAGAGTGGACCGAGGGAACTTCATCTATGCAGTTTATTTGGCGAATCGACGGTTGGATTTTCCGACAAAATTAGATTAGGGTTTGGGGTTAAGGGACGGCGGCAGTCACCGCGTGGGCACGAACTACGAGGCGAGTGGTCTTGGGGTGACGTTTGTGGGGGGGCAACACGGAGGAAGTCATGTGTCGTGTGGTTGGCCGTGGACGATCGCGATGGTGACGACGTGCTCTAGTTTGCTTCGCGTGTAGTTGGGTTGCGCTTGCTGTGTTTTGTGTTGAAGATGCTGACGTGGCATTAGGGGGTGGGTAGTGTTGCTTTGTTGTTTTCTTTTATTTTAATTTATATTTCATTCGTTCTAATCGCTATATCTTTTACACATGAGATCCAATTCACCTGCGGTTTTCTCCGCTAGGTTCGTATTAGAATTCCGGACATTTTAGAGCTTGTTTGGACAGATTCTGAGACTATTCAAATTTTTGGTTAAAATTGGATTTAAATTCAATTTAAATTCGAAACGTGAGTGTTTTAACCCACTCACAACTTCTAAAATTTCTTATGTCAGTTAAATTGATTTATGATATGATTAGAAATTTATTTATGACCGTTTGGCATATTTTTAATCATCATCCCTGTTAAATTTGGTTTATTGAATTAAATTATTATTAAAATTATTATTGCATATAAATTGCCATTAAATTGTCATTTAATTTATTATTGAATATAAACTGCTAGTTGATACCCGTTGTTTATTACCAGTTATATATTGATGCTATTGATTGAATTGGATTATGATTGTGATAAATGTTTGATGATTGATATTGGGTGAATGGATGTCGTATTTTATATTGTTATAAACTGCAAGTTGTTATGCATTTTTATTTCACATGGGATTGCGGTTTGAAATGATATATAACCGTATTTTATTTTTTTAAATTACGGATTAAAATGATAAATATCTATATCACTTCACCATAGGATAGAAAATTTTATACAGACACCGTGGTCTATATATAAAAATATTTTGAAATGATTTTCTATGGTTTTGTAAAGAAATATATGGTTTTATGAGATATTATTTGGATATTTTATAAATTTTATTTTATATATATTATAATTCTTGGTTTTAAGCTATGTATAAAATTGGTTTAACGTATAAAAGAAGTTTAATAATAAAGTTTGTTATTAAGATATAATATGGCTAAGTATTTATTTAAATTATATTTCTGGAGTTTATAATGACTTAAATGATAATAAGGTGGGAAGATAAGTACGAAATTGATTTGAAATTCAATAAAGTTGAGATTTTAACGGTATGATTTTTATAACTCGATTTTGGTTTAAGATGAATTAAACGAATATTTCAAGTATAAATGAATTGAAGGAAATATTTAGTTATTTGAAATTTGAGTTTTATTTAAATGATAATGGATTTATTATGCAAATATTTCAAAACCAAATAGTAGAACATTGAATTGTTGAATCGTAATTTCCAACCTTAGTTTTGAAATTGTTTAATACTCAAAGTTTGAAATATATTGAAATTGAAATGGTTTATTAAAACTGAAAGTGAGCTGAAAGTTATGAATTGAGATTTAATATAAAGTGAATAAAATTGTGAAGTGGAGGAAATTATTTTACTTTATAAAGTAATTTTAAATTCAAACTATTTTATTTTATATATTGTTGAATATCCAAAACCAATTCAAACTATTTTATTTTATATATTGTTGAATATCCAAACCATTTAAGTTTTGAAAGTTATGGTTTAGGAGCTATGAAATTCGAAGTATTATGTTTTGAAAGGTTATATTTTAAGCGTTTGGTTTCGAAATATCTTAAATTTGAAAAGTTCTATCATTTTGGAAAAGAGATATATTTGAAATAAAAATGATATTCTATTGATTTGGGTTTTATAAGAATGATATCATATTGCTTTGGGTTTTGAAATGGAAATGATATCGTATTTATATGGTTTTGAAATGGATATTATATTATGGTTTCGAAGTAAAATTATTTTGAAATGACCGCGATGTTATAATAACGACTGGTTGGCAAAGAGACCGGGATCGGATATGGGCATACTCTCTATCGATACCGAAAACCAGTTTGACAACCGTGTACGTGGTGGAGATTCCAGAATGAAGTAGGATGGTGGCGACGTTTTATTAAGGTATATACGTGGACCCTACTCCCATGAGTTGGCATAAGGTGGCTAAAACAGGAGCGATTCTCGCTGTGACGCCCCACCTCTATACCCACGCTAGCCAAGAACATTACGGTGAATGATGTCAACTAGCACGGAGAATAAGGCTGTTGAGGAGCGACCATCCGTGTAATTGCTTTGTGCGAGCATCGATATGTCAGATATTATAACATGCATTTCTTTATCAAGAGGGAAATCCGACATACCGACACAACTCAAAACTACTACACAGTGGCTATACTATCTTCAGAAACAAATATAGAAATAAACATAACATAAATCAGTCACAGACAATTCATATCACAAAGGCGGAAATAGATATGAATATTACACTAGGAAGTGTACATCAGAGTAGTGGTCTAGAAAGATCCACAATATCACAAAAGAATAGTTACATGAACTACACAAAAGAATAAGTATACATAATGGAGTCTATATCTCAAATGTATACAAAAAAAACTACTAATCTAAGTAGTTAACCAAAAGTCAGAGAAATCAATCCCAAGACTGAAGTCAAGCAGAAGCACCTGTAACATCTCGGTCTGACCCGAGTATTATTTAATAAGAAAATAATAAACGGATCGGTCTAACTATAAATATCAGATGAAACGATATAGAATAAGAGATATGACTAAACACATAATAATCACAATGCCAAGCTGTGATATATATATATATATATATATATATATATATATATATATATATATATATATATACTTAGTTGATAATCATCAAGAGATTAATCAATGTCACCAAATCTACACAAGAATCAAAGAAACGTCATACTCCTTATTTCGTTCACCAAACCATAAATATTGACGATAATATCAATGTCAATCACAAAAGTCAATGACACACAAATTCCAGAAGACTACACAAGAAATCCAGAAATCACTAAAGTCAATGACACACAAATTCTAGAAGACTACACAAGAAATCCAGAAATCACTAAAGTCAATGACACACAAATTCCAGAAGACTACACAAGAAATCCAGAAATCACTAAAGTCAATGACACACAAATTCACCAATGCACAAATATCGATAAGGCTTATCAATAGAAATCACGAAAATTGGTGAAGCACAAATTCTAGAAATCATCTCAAGAAATCCAGAAATCACAAAGGGGGAGGCCTATCACAAACGGGAGCATAAAGCTCGCCAACACGTGTATCACAAACGGAACACTAATTCCATGGTTGCTAACCATCACAAATTGAGCCGAAGCTCCACAAACGGCCCGAAGACCATGGGTTGCTACCCCACCAAATTGAGTCGAAACTCCACAAAACGGGGTTTAGTCTCCCTCGCAGACAAAGAGACATCGCACATTGCTAGTCTAAATCACAAAGATGATCGTCATGATCAACGAGAAGTTTCGATTACAGTAAGCTAGTAAATATATGAGCTTAGCATCATGTCCCATAACCACTAGCTTAACTTAAATATTTACGAACAAATTGTAGATCTCCACTAGAAAATTGTCACAAGAGTTTCAATCGAACAAGTCCAAGAATTAACCAACAAAGTGAACGCAAGCGTTTCATACCACTTGTTTTACTAAGCCGTTTAATTAGATTTCTCATACGAGTGAGGTAAAGGTTTGTATATACTAATAGATTGGAAAACGATTTTAGAAACGAGCTTTGTAATTAAAGTAGTATTAAAATCGTTTGAGGAAAGAGTTTTGATATTTACTACTAGTATAGAAAACCTTTATATTTTTAAAGTGACAAGTCACAAAGAAGATTGTAAGAACAATCAATCACTAAAATTCACATTCGAAGACGTGAATAAAATCCAAAGAAACCGATAAAGAACCCATTGAAATGGATATTCAAAATCCATAAAACGGAGTCATCAAAGTCATAATAAATGATAAAACAAATAGGATCATCACGAATCGATTTAAATTGGAATTCTCAAGCGAATAGGCAAATAGGCAAAATAGGAAAAACACAGCAAGTTCAGACGTCTGAATTTGGAAATATAAAAATTTCCAGAACACAATTCAGACGTCTGAATCAAGTGTTTCAGACGTCTGAAATAGGCATATTTTAGCCTATTTCCTTTCCGGTTCCAATTGAACCAATTCAGACGTCTGAAACCATATATTCAGACGTCTGAATCTGGGAATAGAAAACTTCCCAGAAAATATTCAGACGTCTGAATATTATGTTTCAGACGTCTGAATCTGTAATTCAGGGCATTCCCTGAACCTAGGCCAAAAATGGCCAAACGAATATCGGAAACGATCGATTGAGCAAATGGCGAGGACAAAGGAATTACGTCAAACGACAACCCAGCCCAAACGGCTCTTCGATACGCCTCAAATATCAATGTCCAAATATCCATAATAGGATTTTCATAAATTGGACCAAAACACCAAAAATTGGAATATACACCAATTCAATCCAAACCAAAATCAATTGCACACGAATAAGCGTTAGGAATTCATACCTAACAATCGAAGATAATTATAGACAAAGATGTGAGATAAAAAATCTCACCTTTTCACAAAATCAAACAAGAAGAAGCTTGAAAGCAAATGGAAAATCAACCTCTCTTCAACACAACCCAAATGAGCTTGAATCTATCTCAAAACAAGAACATTCCCAAAATTAGTTTTAGGAATTTCTGAAATTGGTAAGAGAATAAGTTGGAGAAGAAGAAGAGAAGCTTACCAATGGGTTCTTCTATTAGTTTTGAGCTAGAACTTGATTTGCAAGAGACAACTAGGGTTTGGAGTTTTAATTTCCAATCTTTCCCACCATTAATACTTTAAAAACTGAAAAGAGAAGAGAATGAGAGTGAATGGGGAAGAGTGGCTCAGATTTGAGCATAAGTTAAACATAGGGCTGAGCCCAAACCCAAACCCTAAGTGAAAAGTAGCAAAAATCAACTTTCTCCAAACATATCGAAGCTTATACTCAAAAAGGTCGCAAACGGCATTTTAAACTCAATGGGAGTGGTCCCGAGTCCTAATTCGACCGTATGCAAAAAGTAGCTTTTTGGACTAAAATCCGACTAACGATAGAATATTTAAATAAAATATTTAAATATAAAATCGATTAATATGCGGGTTGTTACAGACTCCCCTCCTAAAAGAAATTGCGTCCTCGCAATATTTTAAGAAGACAACATAAAGTAACAACCATAAAAGCATATTCAACACAAAAGAAACTTGAAATAAGAAGTTCACCTCAAAGAGCACGAGAATGTAAGTCCGGATGTGTTCGCTCGATGTACTCTCTAGATTCCCAGGAACAATCCTTTGAATTTGAAGACTATTGAACTTTAACAAGCGGAACATCTTTATTTCGAAGTCGTTTGACCTCCGAAGCAATGATACGAATAGGATATTGCTCATAAGTTAAATTAGGCGAAACTTCAATCTCTTCCACAACACCGGGCTCAAGAATAGAATCGGAATCTCGAAGGCATTCCCGTAATTGAGAAACGTGAAACACATCATGAATAGCAGAAAATTGAGCCGGCAATAAAAGGCGATAAGCCAGGGAACCAATACGTTCAGTGATAGGAAATGGCCCAATATATCGAGGCGCCAATTTTCCCGATCGACTGAAACGTACAACACCCTTCATAGGTGAAACACGAATAAAAACAAGATCGCCAACAGAAAATTCTAATTTCCTTCTTCGGTTATCGGCATAGGATTTTTGTCTACTTTGGGCTTCTTTCATTCTATGTCGAATAAGGTTAATTTTATCTGTGGAATCCCGAACAAAATCTGGACCTAAAACCAGCTTCTCACCGGCCTCAAGCCAACAAGAAGGAGATCGGCATGGCCTTCCATAGAGTGCCTCGAAAGGTGCCATACCAATATAGATTGGAAGCTATTATTATAGGAAAATTCAACAACTGAAATATGATATTCCCAACTTCCACCAACATCAAGAACACATGCACGAAGAAGATCTTCAAGAGTTTGATTCACACGCTCGGTTTGTCCATCGGACTGGGGATGATAGGCGGTGCTAAAATTAAGCTTCGTTCCCAAAGCTTTTTGAAGACTCTTCCAAAATCCACTAGTAAACAATGGATCACGATCACTAACAATAGAAGTAGGAACTCCATGTAATTTAACAATCTCTTTAACAAAGAGTTTGGCCAAAAGAGGCACGGTTCGGTTAGACCGAACGAGAATAAAATGGGCGGATTTAGTAAGTTTATCAATGATCACCCACAAGCTATCATGACCCGAACGAGAACGGGGAAGGCCATCTATAAAATCCATGGAAATTTGATCCCACTTCCAAATTGGAATTTCTAAAGGTTGCAATAACCCACCGGGCCTTTGGTGTTCGGCCTTAACGAGTTGGCAAGTCATGCAACGCTTAACGAAGTTAGCGATGTCAAGTTTCATTCCCTCCCAATAATAAAGTCGCTTCATATCTGCGTACATTTTACTACTACCGGGATGAATGGTAAATTTAGAATGATGAGAATCTTCTAAAATATCTTTACGAAGATCACCAATATTTGGCACGATAAGTCTACCAAATTTCCGAATGCCGCCACGAGAATCGATATCAAAGTCTTTCAAACCTTCAATATCAATTTTATCCTTAATATTTTGGCCAAGAAGAGCCAATTCGGGATCTAGCCTTTGAGCTTCAAGAATGCGGTCTAAAAGAGAAGGATGAGCCTCAAGGCTACATAAAACAAATGATGAGCATAAATCGGATACGCGGTCTCGAATCTCACAAGTGGATAAGATCTCGAGATCGTTCCATTCGGATATCATCATAGAAACAACAGCTTGTTGTTTACGGCTAAGAGCATCGGCAACACGATTACCCTTACCGGGTGTATAAAGAATATCAAGATCATAAGGAGCAAGGAACTCGAGCCAACGTTGTTGACCCAAATTAAGTTCCTTTTGTGAAAATAAATCTTTCAAAGACTTATGATCCGTGTAAAGAACAAATTTCTCTCCTAAAAGATAATGACGCCAAATCCGAAGAGCGAAAACAATAGCCGCGAATTCTAAATCATGAGTGGCATATCTAGTCTCAGCAGGCTTCAATTGCCTAGAAGCATAAGCAATAACACGTTCTCTTTGCATAAGAACGGCACCCAAACCAACGCGACTAGCATCGGTATAAACAACGAAATCTTGATTCCCCTCGGGAATAACAAGAATAGGATTATCAGAAAGGAGTTCTTTTAATTTCTGAAAAGAAGTTTCACATTTGTCCGACCAAATGTATTTAATGCCTTTCTTGGTCAAGCTAGTGAGAGGCACGGCAATCTTAGAAAAGTCTTTGATAAAACGACGGTAATAGCCCGCCAATCCGAGAAAACTACGAATCTCTGTCACACTCTCCGGTCTTTTCCAATCTTGAATCGCTTCGATCTTTGAAGGATCCACGGAAATTCCGGATTCGGAAATAATATGACCGAGAAACTTCACACGAGATTGCCAAAAGTGGCATTTAGAAAATTTTGCATTTAATTGATTACTCCTAAGAGTTTCCAACACAATCCAAAGATGCTTTTCATGCTCCTCCTCGGTTTTAGAATACACAAGAATATCATCGATAAAGATGAGAACAAACCGGTTGAGTAAGTCTTTGAAAACTCTATTCATAAGGTCAACGAAATACGCCGGAGCATTCGTCAAACCAAATGGCATGACAAGCCATTCATAAGATCCATAACGAGTACGGAACGAGGTCAATGGAATACTACCCTCTGCAATACGAAGCTGATGAAATCCAGTAGCTAAGTCTAATAGTGAAAAGGCTCTAGCACCACTAATTTGATCGAATTGATCATCAATCCGAGGTAAAGAATATTTATTTTTGATAGTAAGATCATTAAGCTTGCGGTAGTCAACGCAAAGCCTAAGTGTTCCATCGGATTTCTTCACAAAAATAGCCGAAGCTCCCCAAGGCGAGGAACTAGAGCGAATAAATTTCTTCGTCTCCAATTCGGATAATTGTTTACGCATCTCCTCGTTTTCTTTATTGGACATTCGATACGGAGGACGAGTGATAGGTTGAGCTCTAGAAATAAGATTAATTCTGAACTCAATTGCTCGCTTAGGTGGTAACCCTAAAACGGGCTCGAATATGTCGGAAAATTCACGAACGACGTGAATAAGAGAAATAATATCACCCTCATCATCATCATCGTCATCACGAGGGTTTAAAGAATATAAAGATGCAACCAAGCTGGAATCTGAATCTTTAAGATTAACAGAAATCTGCTTAACAGATTGAGGATGTCGAAGATGAATAGTCCGCTCAGGACATAGGATATGAGCTTCATAACGGTTAAGCCAATCCATTCCCAAAATCATTCCAAAGCCTAAATAACGCATGACATGCAAATCGGCTCGGAAAGAAAAATCACACAAAATAATCTCGACATCTTTACACAATAAACTGATTGTTGCGGATCCACCAACCGGATTCGCAATTCTCAAAGAAGTCATTAAACACAAAACATCCAAAGAAAAAGCATCAACAAGTTCTTTTGATATAAAAGAATGGGATGCACCCGTATCAAAAAGAACTCGAATAGGATGATCACGAAATAAAATAATTCCATCCAGAATAGAATGAGAAATACCTTGGCCACGAGATGTGTTGCCAGGGGCTTGAGCAACATTTAACTTTCCCTCCTTCTTGCCCTGAAGCTTGGGGCATGAAAATATAACATGACCGAGAACTTTGCAGTAGCGACAAGAGAGAGACTTTGGGCACTTGTTCGCATAATGGTCCTTTGAACCACAATTATAGCATTCCCCACGGCCAAAGGAAGAAGTCTTTGCCACGGAGGTTGCTTGCTTCCCTTTCTTATTGGGATAAGGTCCTTTGAATTTATTTGGCCTCTTCTTGTTGTTGAAGTTGGTTTGGAACCCACCACTTCAACATCATTCTCCCTATCCGCCTCTTCAAGACGAAGAGCGATATCAACGAGTTGGTCGAAAGAAACTTCTAATTTTAGAAGTAATGTCTTCTTGAGATTTTTGTTTAAGCCATAGACGAACCTCTGATTTTTCTTCAATGGGGTGTTGATGTATTCAACCCCATATTTGGAGAGAGATTCAAAAGACGCGACATAATCTGCCACGAAAGATTCACCTTGAACAAGGTCTATAAAACGGCGAGCCAAAGTCACCTTCTCAGCTTCTGGTACGAATTTCAACTCGAAGCGTTCCCGGAATTGCTCCCAGGTGAGACCCGCTTCATTAATCTCAGAAATAAGAAGCTCGTACCAGTCCAATGCTTTTTCTTGGAGCATACTAGAGGCCACCTGAACTCGGTGAAGGTCAATAAGATTCATGCGAGAAAAGATTCGATCGCATGACCTTAGCCAAGCCTGTACTTCAATAACAGTTTCGGAACCTTTGAATGACTCCCCACCCAAATTAGTGTAATCGCTGCACAAGCGTGCAAAACCCGACTTTGGGTGAGTTGGTTCCGGGTTAGCTTCAGCTGCTTGAGCATTTGTCACTAAATCAAGAAGCTGTTGAGCAGTCATAAAAACTCCATCTTGGGGTGGAGTGCTAGATGGCACGGCTCTGGGGCGGCCTGGTCTAGACATTTCTCTTCCTTAAGAAAGAAAGAAGAAGAAGAAAAAGGTTATTCACCAAATTGAATATCAAGAAATCTTGATAGACAAGACAAGGGATCATAAAAGAAAATAGGATGAATCGGTTCGAAGACTCGAATTAAATCCTAAAGCACAACTCCTAAGAAAGACTTAGGACATGATCCTTGCTAAATTATTCTATATTGTTCCGAAATTTGGCTCTGATACCAAGCTGTGACGCCCCACCTCTATACCCACGCTAGCCAAGAACATTACGGTGAATGCTGTCAACTAGCACGGAGAATAAGGCTGTTGAGGAGCGACCATCCGTGTAATTGCTTTGTGCGAACATCGATATGTCAGATATTATAACATGCATTTCTTTATCAAGAGGGAAATCCGACATACCGACACAACTCAAAACTACTACACAGTGGCTATAATATCTTCAGAAAAAAATATAGAAATCAACATAACATAAATCAGTCACAGACAATTCATATCACAAAGGCGGAAATAGATATGAATATTACACTAGGAAGTGTACATCAGAGTAGTGGTCTAGAAAGATCCATAATATCACAAAAGAATAGTTACATGAACTACACAAAAGAATAAGTATACATAATGGAGTCTATATCTCAAATGTATACAACAAAAACTACTAATCTAAGGAGTTAACCAAAAGTCAGAGAAATCAATCCCAAGAGAGAAGTCAAGCAGAAGCACTTGTAACATCTCGGTCTGACCCGAGTATTATTTAATAAGAAAATAATAAACGGATCAGTCTAACTATAAATATCAGATGAAACGATATAGAATAAGAGATATGACTAAACACATAATAATCACAATGCCAAGCTGTGATATATATATATATATATATATATATATATATATATATATATACTTAGTTGATAATCATCAAAAGATTAATCAATGTCACCAAATCTACACAAGAATCAAAGAAACGTCATACTCCTTATTTCGTTCACCAAACCATAAATATTGACGATAATATCAATGTCAATCACAAAAGTCAATGACACACAAATTCCAGAAGACTACACAAGAAATCCAGAAATCACTAAAGTCAATGACACACAAATTCCAGAAGACTGCACAAGAAATCCAGAAATCACTAAAGTCAATGACACACAAATTCACCAATGCACAAATAAGGCTTATCAATAGAAATCACGAAAATTGGTGAAGCACAAATTCTAGAAATCATCTCAAGAAATCCAGAAATCACAAAGGGGGGAGGCCTATCACAAACGGGAGCATAAAGCTCGCCAACACGTGTATCACAAACGGAACACTAATTCCATGGTTGCTAACCATCACAAATTGAGCCGAAGCTCCACAAACGGCCCGAAGACCATGGGTTGCTACCCCACCAAATTGAGTCGAAACTCCACAAAACGGGGTTTAGTCTCCCTCGCAGACAAAGAGACATCGCACATTGCTAGTCTAAATCACAAAGATGATCGTCATGATCAACGAGAAGTTTCGATTACAGTAAGCTAGTAAATATATGAGCTTAGCATCATGTCCCATAACCACTAGCTTAACTTAAATATTTACGAACAAATTGTAGATCTCCACTAGAAAATTGTCACAAGAGTTTCAATCGAACAAGTCCAAGAATTAACCAACAAAGTGAACGCAAGCGTTTCATACCACTTGTTTTACTAAGCCGTTTAATTAGATTTCTCATACGAGTGAGGTAAAGGTTTGTATATACTAATAGATTGGAAAACGATTTTAGAAACGAGCTTTGTAATTAAAGTAGTATTAAAATCGTTTGAGGAAAGAGTTTTGATATTTACTACTAGTATAGAAAACCTTTATATTTTTAAAGTGACAAGTCACAAAGAAGATTGTAAGAACAATCAATCACTAAAATTCACATTCGAAGACGTGAATAAAATCCAAAGAAACTGATAAAGAATCCATTGAAATGGATATTCAAAATCCCTAAAACGGAGTCATCAAAGTCATAATAAATGATAACAACAAATAGGATCATCACGAATCGATTTAAATTGGAATTCTCAAGCGAATAGGCAAATAGGAAAAATAGGCAAAACACAGCAGTTTCAGACGTCTGAAACAAGTGGTTCAGACGTCTGAATCTGGAAATATAAAAATTTCCGGAACACAATTCAGACGTCTGAATCAAGTGTTTCAGACGTCTGAAATAGGCATATTTTAGCCTATTTCCTTTCTGGTTCCAATTGAACCAATTCAGACGTCTGAAACCATATATTCAGACGTCTGAATCTGGGAATAGAAAACTTCCCAGAACAATATTCAGACGTCTGAATATTATGTTTCAGACGTCTGAACCTGTAATTCAGGGCATTCCCTGAACCTAGGCCAAAAATGGCCAAACGAATATCGGAAACGATCGATTGAGCAAATGGCGAGGACAAAGGAATTACGTCAAACGACAACCCAGCCCAAACGGCTCTTCGATACGCCTCAAATATCAATGTCCAAATATCCATAATAGGATTTTCATAAATTGGACCAAAACACCAAAAATTGGAATATACACCAATTCAATCCAAACCAAAATCAATTGCACACGAATAAGTGTTAGGAATTCATTCCTAACAATCAAAGATAATTATAGACAAAGATGTGAGATAAAAAATCTTACCTTTTCACAAAATCAAACAAGAAGAAGCTTGAAAGCAAATGGAGAATCAACCTCTCTTCAACACAACCCAAATGAGCTTGAATCTATGCTCAAAACAAGAACATTCCCAAAATTAGTTTTAGGAATTTCTGAAATTGGTAAGAGAATAAGTTGGAGAAGAATAAGAGAAGCTTACCAATGGGTTCTTCTATTAGTTTGGAGCTAGAACTTGATTTGCAAGAGACAACTAGGGTTTGGAGTTTTAATTTCCAATATTTCCTACCATTAATACTTTAAAAACTGAAAAGAGAAGAGAATGAGAGTGAATGGGGAAGAGTGGCTCAGATTTGAGCATAAGTTAAACATAGGGCTGAGCCCAAACCCAAACCCAAAGTGAAAAGTAGCAAAAATCAACTTTCTCCAAACATATCGAAGCTTATACTCAAAAAGGTCGCAAACGGCATTTTAAACTCAATGGGAGTGGTCCCGAGTCCTAATTCGACCGTATGCAAAAAGTAGCTTTTCGGACTAAAATCCGACTAACGATAGAATATTTAAATAAAATATTTAAATATAAAATCGATTAATATGCGGGTTGTTACACTCGGCCCAACGAGGTAGCCCCTCTTATCGGACACATCCCTTCGACATTATACTCTGACTTTTGGATTGATTCGGTGGCCACTTTTGATTTTTGATTTGGGAGTGTGGCTCGAGGTGGGCGGTAGCTGCGGCTATGCGTTTCCACGATCCCGGATGCGTAAGTGGTACATCTACCCTGGCATTGCCTAGTTGTGCCGTGTCACCTACCCTAGCGCGCCTTATACGATTTTGTTTTGTACCATACCTATGGAGTGCCCTCTGACGACACCCAGTACGGGGGAGATTACAGTACTGTATAGACGATGGGAATATAAAAGTGTGTTAAGGTGGAAAATGTAAAGCTTTAACGCTATTTTCAGTGTATTATACTTTACTTTAGACACTACTACAATAGCATATATTACTACATAGTCAATAGTTTAACGGATCCTTAGGAGATGTGAATCTTGAGCATCTCTTAAGTTACTGCACTCATGTTAGACACTGGATAGGAGATGTCAAATCCCGTAAACATCTCTGACGTCGTTCCACTCATATTTTACCATTGATTTAACTTACATAGGATCTTTTAGTTCTGACTCGAGTGTTTTGTCTTTTCAATTCGCTCGGGTCAGTCTGAGCATTTCAAGATTCGAGGACTTTATCTCTGGAGGACGAAGATGAAGATTGTATTATTATTATTATTATTATTATTATTATTATTATTATTATTATATACTATATTGTTCCATTACATCACTTTTCCGCTACATTATTTATTATTCTCTGGTATGTGTAACTTTGATATGTATTGCATAAATATAATCGAATATTTTGTAAACAGCTTCTGAACTGTTTATTTGATTATTATATTTTACCATTCTGATGTACGATTCTATTTTGTTTTTTTCTTTCTCTTCTTTTTCTTATTCACCCCAATAACAATCCATCCTTCTGTATGGTTTGAGTCTGACGTGTGTGGTTTATCGTCGATTTAAAACGTATAAAAAGCCAGGATGTTACATGTGTTCTGTGAGATCCAAGGAGACTTGAACGAGGGACAGAACATGTCGAAGGAAAAGCCTGGATGCTCCAAAATAAGTATCAAACTGTTTTAACCCAAGATAAAATAAATAGTGTTATAAATATTTGATAGAGTGAAGCGTTGATTTACAATTTATTGTTGTGTTTATATTGTTAATTAATTGTTCGGTTGTTTAGATTGCGCTCAGCCAGTTTATGAGCATTGATTATTATTTATTGATTGTTGACTTTGCTCGACTAGTTTATGAACAATTAATTATCCATATGCATGGGCTGGGTAAAAAGTAATTGTAGGCTAATATCTTGTGATTTATTTCACAATTTGACTATAAGGTGTTTAGCGGTAATATTTGGTTCACTTTAATTTAATGAATTGTTTTGAAGATTGATTATAAAGTTGAAATGTTATGAAATGTTTTCCCTTTAAAAGAAATAGAAATGTTTGGTAATGAATATTTTGAAGTTATGTTATATAAAAGTGATTTATATAACAATTGTTTTACAAAAATATTTTATAAAACGAAAAGAATTTCGAGGACTAAACCCGATGATTTTAAAATGATTTGTAAACAGATTTGGGAAATGAAAATTATTATAGATTTGAAAGTACTTGTGAATATTAGTGTGAAATGATTTATCGCTTCGGGATATAAAATGATTTGTTATGTTACCAATGATTCGGGTAATCCGTAACTAAAAAGTAGGCATATGTTTTTGGTATAGTCCACTCTTAGAATAGAGGAATATACTTATTTATCGATTGTATTAAGGCTGGGACCCAGTTACCTTATTATTGGGAGAAATCTCCTGATTTGGTTGCATATGGTTTGATATCACAGTATTTGGGATTTCCAAATAAACTTTTCAAAAGTGATTTGATTTAAGATCCCGAAGTAACATATAATTTGAATATAAAAGATATATTTACATTTCAAAAGTTTTGAAATAATAATTTGAGAATAAAGTCAAACGAGATAATTTCCGTAAAGGTAATTAAATTTGAAAATCTAAAATTGAAGATTAAGCCTAAGTGGGTAGCTTTGGGAATTACATATTTTTTTATTGCATCGTAGGCTCCATGAGTCCTAGTTGCGGTAGGAGAACTACGTTGGCTTGATCCTGTATCTAATTGGGTACCCAATTAGATAGGGGTACGTAGGCAGTCACAAGTGGTAGTGATGCGGCCCTAATAATAATATAACATTTTTTTATATTTATTGTTTACTAATTATTATGAGTTGATATCTCTTTTCTGCTTACTATTTTATTCTACATTTACATTGTTTACTGAGTTCACAGGTAAGGACAGCGTTGTCTCTATCATCAGAATTGCGTAGTGGTAGATTTATAGTCATTGTATTTGGTATGTATTAAAGCACACTTTATAGAATTAATAAATTAATTGATTACTCTGATAAGTTGTATAATTTAAATTGTATCCTATACATTTAGTAATGTTGAATATTTATCAAATATGGTGCATTAAGTTGGTAGTTTTCATTAGCAGTTTTAGAATGGACAAATTTTTTGGAAATTTTAACTGGTTCGAAAATCCGGGTCATCACTCGTGGTATTAGAACTTAGGTTAGGTGCCTAAGTAATATTCATCTAGGGTTAGTGTATCAACCTAGGAATTTTAAAAATGAAACTACGGTAATTTAATAAATAAAATGGATAGGATAAGGCACCAAACCTTCGACCGGGATTATGGGTGATATTACTATTTTTACTGTGCTTCACTTTCGTTAATTGTTTGTTTTTCGTTATATTTTTCCATTATTGTAATTTCGGGGACGAAATTATTTTAAGTACGGGAGAACGTAACGATCCTGAATTTGATTACTTTAAAATATACTGTTTAAAGTGATTTTAAATATAAAATATGTAAGGTTATATGATTCAAACAATATTTGATAGGATTCGAAGAGAGAAGTATACACAAAAATAGTAACATTTACCTATATCGACAAAAGTGACAAAATGCTGATTTCAAAAAAGTAAGTTTTAATGGTTAAATAAATTATTTTAAGTAATTTATGAGTGTTTATATTTTTAAATAACATTATACAAATTTATTTTTAAATTTTGTTTACATAAATAAATAGTTTAACTAAAACGTCAAAATGTGACCGTAAAACATTTTGTCGAAAATCAACGTTTTCTCGATTAAAAATTGCCGTACCTATATTTTCTTAGATAGGAACACATATTCAAATGGTATAAGTATTAATTAATTCACTAATCAATTTTACTTTTACTAAATAAGATTATAAAACTTTGAGAAGTCATTAGTAAGAGTTAGTAAGAATTAACAAAAGTAAGAAAAAGTAAACATCAAATCCCATCAAATCAAAGCCAACATAATTATGATATTCTTTACTTAATCTTTAAGTGACTAAGACATAAAGTAAGGATGTGAAAGATGATGTTAAGTATTGAAAAAGTGGAGATTGCTTTAGGTTGAAGTAGGGTTAGTTTGGTAATTTGGTAAGAGGCTATTTTGGTAAATTTACCACTTCTTTCTTTTTCTATAAATACCCACTTCCTTCTCACTTCCATTCACATTTTCTTCTTCTTCTTTTCTCAAGCTTCTTCATCTTCTTCCTCTTCTCTTTAGTTGATTCCAATCCATAGGAAAAAATTAAAAAGAGACAATGTTAAAATATTTCTAAAATATTCAAAAGAAATCAATGTTCATTCTCTTCAAATCAAACTCCACTTTTCTCCATATTTTACCTCTTCTTCTCTTGGCCATAAATTCTTCAAAATGAAACCAAAATGCAAAATTATTTTTTCCAAATCATGTATTTTCCAGTAGCTATAACTTTCATGTTGAATACTTTGTCTCATTCTAATGTTAAATGTCAAAAATCTACTTCTTTCCAGTGCATCTTCTGATCCAGTTTTTAAGCCAAAGAATATGCCAATTTTTTTTATCATAACCTATCCTAATTAATAAATTTTTTTTTGAAACCATATAAAATTTCAGTGGCAACAACTTTTATGTTGATCACTTTTTCCATTTTTTTGGTTTGCTATAGCTGAAACTCAATTCTTTGAAGTATATTTTCGGGCATTATTTTTTCGAATCCGAGAATAGCTCTTTTTCTTTTGACCATATCTTCCTCAATATTAATCAAAATCAAGTGATTGTTTTTTCTAAATGCAATAGAAAATAATTTTCAAAACCTTTTCAGTTAACAAAATTTTCAAATTTTAGGGTTAAAAGAGTCAAAAATAAGAGAGAAAATGACCTTTTTTTGGGTTCTAATTTTGATAATTCAAGTTCAAAGCTCTACCACTTCTTCTCTATAATTTCGGCCCACCTCCATTTCAAGCCTCTACCAAGCATTAGGAAGGAGGAACTCGTGCTTATTTTCATTTGGTTCCGAAGCATGACAATAAGTATGTGTTAGATCTTAAGTTTCATGTCTTAAAGTTTGACGAAGTGGAATCCAAAATAAGTTATTTTCTATTTTAAGTTCATTAAAACCATTGCAAAGTTGAAAGAACTTTAAGTGTTAAGTGTTGTTTGAAAACCCTTGTTGAATGCTTGTTTACTTTGTTTTCTTAAACAATTGTTTGATATCCTTGCTCGATATTATGTTAGGATGGTTTATTGAGTAATTTAAAATTTAGAAGATAAATATTTAATGGGGTATGCGGAAATGACTAGTACATGTGTTTTGTCTGTGAGATCCAAAGAGATTTGGGCGAGGGACGGAACATGTCGAAGGGAAAGCTTGGATGCTCCAAAATAAGTATCAAACCTTTTTAACCCTCGACAAAATAAATAGTGCAACAATTATTTGATAGAATGAAGCATTGATTTATAATTCATTGTTGTGTTTATTTTGTTAATTGATTGTTTGGTTGTTTGATTGCGCTCGGCTAGTTTATGAGCATTGATTGTTATTTATTGATTGTTGACTTTGCTCACCAGTTTATGTAATGACCCGTAAATTTATAATAATTTTACTTTTTTTATTTACATATTATAACTGAAATTTTGTGAAATTTTAAATAATAAAATTTTGGAAAAAATTTAATATTTGGAATACATCTGTTTTAATATAACAACTGGTAAATTTTCATCAGATAGTATGGAAGTTATGTTCCAGTGTAATTTTATTTCAATTTATATCAGTTAAAAATTGATGATAATAAAATGTTTTCCAAACTTGAATATTTTTATATAATAAATTTGTAAATCATCTTCTGAGTGAGATGTCATATTTCGTTTCGTCAAATTTGAACCACTATTGCTCCGTTTATCTTAACTCTGGAAAATTTGTAGCATTTTCGATACCGATATCGACTTTTGATCGGATGATTGGACCACTAATATCTGTATGCCGTTTTGATCATCTCGTCGTGCTGATTTACGTAGTATATTTATTCCAGTATTTCAGCGCCTGAAACGTGTCGAAATTTACGGAACGATTTCCATACCAGTTTTGCAATTTGACTTTTGATTTCCCTTGACTATTCACTATTTAAAACCTAATGGTCAATAGCATTTATACCTCTGAGATTCAAATTCCATCTGTTCAACAGTTTTGATTCGTTTTTTTTGGCTCCATTGGTATTCTAAAAAATATAGTTATAAGTTTATAAACAGGTTGTATTTTTATTTTTTTGAAAACGATACATATTCAAAACCTCGACCTCTTCTTCTTCCATTTTTCTTTTTCACGGCACGCCTCCTCTCTTCCCTCTCTCTCCTCAATGTCGACCACTGCCACTAAACTCCTTCCCTCCTCACGATTCCCAACCACCGTGCCTCACGCACGATCATCCCCTCCCACTTTGTCATCCTCCATCTGTTCTCCCTTGCCATGCTAGGCAGCCAAGCACCCTCCCCTTCCTCCTTGCGAGCCACCTCATCAACTGTGCTCCACGCCTTCACCCACCACTGATGGCGAACCACTCATCCCATACAACTCGATTGGTCACCTCCCTCCATGGCCATGCTTTGCCTGTACAGTCTCGACTTGGTATTGCTTTGGTTATTCGAATGCTTTATTTTATATATAGTTTTATTTGTTCCAGGTTTATAGATGTTAATATATATAAAGTTATATACAGTATATATAAAAAAAAATTCATCTGTATCTCCTAAGAACGCATGCTGAGTTATTATATATGTTAGATAGTATGAAATATACATTATATAATGTTTTGATATATATTAGTTTATAATTGTTATATATATGTATGTATGTATGTATATGTATATTTCGATTTCAAGCAAATAAGTATGTAAGTTATATGTTATAATATGTATATGCTTTTATAGTACGGTTATTTTAAAAGTTTTAATATGCTGCTTTATGGGTAAGAATGACAGTGTTTGTTTAAATATTGGTATACTATTAGTTGTATATATATGAAGTGTTCGACTATTGTATATAGTGTCTGGCTATATAAATTGTATTATTATATATATATATTTAAGAAGTTCTATTTTGTATATATACGAATGTAAGAAACAGCAGTTTTATTTTCAAAATATATATCATATTGTAAACGTTACCAGAGTTAGTATATGTGTATGTTTGGGTTTGTATTGATATATAAAGTTATAAACTATATTTTCTTTAGGTTATAACTACGTACGCTATAGTATATTATATTGATTATTTAATACCGTGTATCTTATTTTGTAAGTTTATGTATATAAAATATAAACGAGTTAGATCGCATAAAATATGTTAGTCTATATACATTTGTTTAAAATAGATTGTATGCATCAATTTATATGTTTTAAAAATATATGCCAGTTGTGTGTATATATATCTACATATTGAGTTTGAATATTGGTTATGCATATTTCGATCTTAATATTTGGGTTTAATAAGGACTGTTTAAGAAGAAGGAAGGGAATTCGTTTTATATATATAACTTACATATGTAAATTTATATTTTGTAGTTATATAATGAAGTTAATCTATGACATGCATGTACGTTAGTTCATATATTGGTATATATATTAAAGTAATGTATATATCTACTATCATGTGTATATGTATGTTTTATATAAGTTTACAGTTAGTTATGAAAGTGTATAGTATATAATAGTACGTTATATATATATATATATATAATGTAGTTTTGGCAGAATAGTTATTTGTGTTTTAAGGTTGTATTATAATGTATATGGTATATATTTATACATAGTTTACATAAAGTTGTTTATAACGTACATTTATACAAAGTATATAATGTTTATAGCATTATTTAGGTTACATGGCTATACATTTAGTTGCAGGGTATTATATAGGTGATTTTGTAATAGTGGTTTTGTTTTAAAGGTATATATATGTAAGTGGTTATTTCAAATTATATGATGGATATATGTTGATTTTTATATATATGTGTGTGTTTTAATTAAAAACAATGGATTTTGAAATGAATATATATATATATATATCGCTATTTCCATCAAACTGATTCAATTTGTTTCCTCGATTCCTGTTATCAGCTTTGTCGTGAAATTCGTGCCAACCTAGCTTTACTTTGGTATTCGTGTTTGGATTCGTAACTCATCTCAGTCTCGTTCATCTCTAGCCTCGAAAGGTGAGCAATCACTCACGATTAACGTTCTTATATTTATTAAATTTGATTTCAATTGAAACGACAATTGAAATATGCTGCTGTTGGTTATTTACATTGCTATATACATGTTATTATTTGTACCAGTTCACCTGTGACATCTGACACCATTATCTGTTATTTATATTGATGATATATGCATGTTATATTATTATCATATCTATTATCACTTTGCAAGTTCCCTGTTAGTGTAGAATTCACTATAGGTTGAAATAATACATACCTGGACGATCTGTAGAATAGGAGAAAATCGTTATGGATTGAAATGATAGACCCAAGCGATTTTCATTGAATTGAATTTAGGATTGCGGGTTGAAATGATATATACTCGTACATATCTAAATTACAAATTGAAATGATAAATATCTGTATCACTTGACCATAGGATAGAAATTATATACAAACATCGTTGGTCTATATATAAATATTTTGAAAATGATTTCTATGGTTTTGGAAAGAAATATATGGTTAAATAAATATTGATTTTTGATATTATATAAATATTAATTTATATATAGTTAAATTCTTAAATTTAAGCTATGTATAAATTTGTTTAATATAAAATAAGTTTAATAGTGAAGTTTGATTATTGAAACACAATATGGTTAAGTGTTTATTTAAATTATATTATAATATAGAGTTTATAATGATTTAATAAATTAAGGTTGAGAAGATAGGTTTGAAATCATATTTAATAAGAATTTTATTTAATTAAATTGATATGAACTTATGGAATTTGAGGTTTTAAAAGGATACGATTTCATAACTTGATTTTGGTATAAGATGAGTTAAAATGAATGTTTCAAGTTTAAATAAAATTGAGAGAAATATTTAGTGATTTGAAATTTGGGGTTTATTTGAATGATATTGGATTTATTAAGTAAATATTTCAAAAACTAAATAATGGTAAATTGAATTTGATATATGGAATTATAAAAATTTAGTTTTGAAATTATGGAATATTTAAAGCCTTGAATACATGGAATTTGAAATGGTTTATTTGAGGTTCAAATCTGAATTTGAAATTGATATAAATTGAAATGGATTATTGGAAACCGAATTGAGTTGAAATTTATGAATTTAGATTTGATTTAAATTGAATTTTGGTTTCAAGTCGATTTGAATCAATTCATGAAGTTTGAGGAAATTATTTTATTTTATAAAGTAATTTTAAATTTTAAACTATTTCATTATATATATTATTTTAATATCTAAATCCTTCAAGTGGTGAAAGTTAGGTTTTCAAAGTTATGAATTTCAAAGTATTACGTTTTGAAAGCATTATAATTTCAAGTGTTTGGTTTCGAAAGTATTATAACTTTGAAATGCTATGATTTTGAAAATGGATATATTTGAAATGGAAATGTTATCTTATTTGGTTTTGAAATGGAAATGATATTGTATTGATATGGTTTTGAAATGGCAATAATATTTTGGTTTTGGACATAAATTATTTTGAAATGACCGTGGTGTAATAATAACGTTTGGTTATTAAAGAGACCGGGATCGGATATTGTCATACTCTCTGCCAATACCGAAAACCACTTTGACAACTATGTATGTGATGGAGATTCTAGAATGAATTAGGATGGTGGTGATGACCTATTGAGGTATATACGTGGATCCGACTCCCGTGAGTTGGCATAAGGTGGCTAAAACATGAGCGATTCTCGGGCTAATGAGGTAGCTCCTTTGATCGGACACACTCCTTCTATACTATATTCCGACTTTGTGATTGATTTGGTGGCCACTTTTGATTTTTGATTTGGGGGTGTGACTCGAGGTGGGCGGTAGCTGAGGCTATGCGTTACCACCGGCCCGAATGGGTAATTGGTATATCTACCGTGGCATTGCCTAATTGTGTCGTGTCACCTACTCTAGCGCACCTTGTACGAGTTTGATTTGTGTCATACCTATGGAGTATTTGTGGTAGCCTCCCGATTTGGAGGTACGACGGTACTGTATAGACTATTGACACTATAAAATGTGTTAAGGAGGATATTGGGTAACTCCTTAACGCTATTTTTAAATATATTATACATTACTGTAGACACTATTATAATAGCGTATATTACTACATAGTAGATAGTTTAACGGATCCTTAGAGGTTGGTAATCCCAAACATCCTTTGAGTTACTTGTATTGCAGTTGTTATTTCACTTGAGTTGGATTTATTGATATAAGAATGTTAATCCTAACTCGAGTGTTTTGTGTTTTGCTTTACGCTCGGGTCAGACTGAGTGGTTCAGCTTTTGTGACTCACCTTGGAGTTGGAGCTTCGCTTGGAGATCCAGCTATCAATCCAGCTTTCAGTTATTCACTTGATTCCAGTGACGTATTTTGATCTTGTATTTGACTATTGTAATAGAGACTTCTGTTGTATTTCATTTAACTCTGTTATGTATATAGTAGCCTCATGTACTACTACCTTTTATTTACGCTGCATATTGTTTATTACCCCGTGTCTGTGATTTTTTGATTATTTTATTTGCTGTATATGATGAGTTTTCCAAATATAAATTAACAATCTGGTATTTTGAGCAATTCAAATCCGGCATATATGGATGCGAATGGTTGAAAATATCAGGCCGTTACAATTTTTGAGCAATTAATTATCCACATGCATGGGCTGGGTAAAAAATAATTGTAGGCTAATACCTTGTGATTTATTTCACAATTTGACTATAAGGTGTTTAGCAGTAATATTTGGTTCACTTTAATTTAATGAATTGTTTTGAATATAAATTTTAAAGTTGAAATGTTATGAAATGTTTTCCTTTTAAAAGAAACAGAAATGTTTGGTAATAAATATTTTGAAGTAATATTATATAAAAGTGATTTATATAAGAATGGTTTTACAAAAATGTTTTATAAAACAGAAAGAATTTCGAGGATAAACCTGATGATTTTAAGATGATTTTTGAACAGATTTGGGAAATGAAAATTATTGTAACATCCCGATATTTTCAACTATTCACATCCGCACATATTGGGCTTAAACTGTTCAACATACCAGATTGTCAATTTAAATTTAGAAAAACTCAACATATACAGTAAATAAATAAATCACACAATAACAGACACAAATATAACAATAAGCAGCGGAAACAAAAAATAGTATTTCATGAAGCTACTATATATATCAGAGTTAAAATAAGACACAACAGAAGTCTCAATACAATAGTCAAATAACAAAATCTAAATACATTACTGGAATTAACTGCATATCTGAAAGCTGAATAGATGGTTGGATCTCCAAGTGAAGCTCCAAACCCCAAAGGTGAGTCTCGAATGCTGTGACACTCAGACTGACCAGATCGTAAAGCAAAACACAAAACACTCGAGTCAGGATTAACATTCTTATATCAATAAATCCAATTCAAGTGAAATAACAACTAATGCAAGTAACTTAATGGATGTTTGGGAAACTCATCCTCTAAGGATCCGTTAAACTATCTACAATGTAGTAATATACGTTAGTATAATAATGTCTATATTAAAGTAAACTATTAAAATAGTGTTAAGGCGTTACCCATATCCCCCTTAACGCTTTTTATAGTGCCAATAGTCTATATAATACCGTAATACCTCCTGATCGGGAGGCTACTAGAGGATACTCCATAGGTACAAAACAAACTCGTAATGGTCTTGATAGGGTAGGTGATATAGCATAACTAGGCAATGCCAGGGTAGATATACCAATTACACTTCTAGGATGGTGGTAACGCATAGTCGCAGCCACCGCCCACCTCGAGCCACACTCTCAAATCAAAGGTGCGCACCAAATCAATCATAAAGTAATAGAATGGCATAGGAAGAAGTGTGTCCGATCAGAGGAGCTACCTCACTTGGCTATTGCTCCTGTTTTAGCCACCTTATGCCAACTCAGGGGAGTCGGGTCCACGTATATACCTCATATAGGATCGTCGCCACCATCCTACTTCATTCTGGAATCTCCACCGCGTACACGGTTGTTAAAGTGGTTTTTGAAGTTGGTAGAGATAATGACAACTTTCGATCCCGGTCTCTTTAACAACCAAACATTATTATAACACCGTGGTCATTTCAAAAAAGTTTATACTTCAAAACCATTTCCATTTCAAAACCATATCAGTACGATATCATTTCCATTTCAAAGCCATATCAATACGATATCATTTCCATTTCAAAACCAAATTAATACGATATCATTTCCATTTCAAAACCATATCTATATAATATCATTTCCATTTCAAAACAATATCAATATAATATCATTTCTCACTTCAAATATATCCATTTCCAAAATCATAGAACTTTCAAAGTTATAACACTTTCAAAACCAATACATTTTGGAATCATAATACTTTGGAAAACCATAACATTTGGAAATCATAACACTTTGGAAATCATAACATTTTGAAATCATAACACTTTGAAAATCATAACATTTTGAAATCATAACACTTTGAAACCATTGCACTTTTAAATCATACTACTTTGAAATCATAACACTTTGAAAAACTATAACATCCTACTATTTAGGACCATTCAAATCGACAATAAATCCACACATGTCAGACTTGAATACTTCAAAACAGTGGATTGTTAAGAAATTTGGAGAAAATAAAATCAAACATAGAATCACAGACACAGAATATCAGAATAAATCACAGCGAAATGAAATACCATAGTAGTTCATGAAGCTACTATATGCATACTCTCAAAACATATACAAAATATCATAGTTTAAAATGGATACAATAGAAGTTCGGATACATAAATCACTAATACAGAAGCAATACCGAATAGGAAATAACTGGATTAGAAAATAAGAAATAACAGATGGACAAGCTCCAACCAATCTCTAGCTCCAGAAGATGAATCCAAAGCTGTGATTCCTAGGCTGACCTGAGCGTAAAGTAAAACACAAACACTCGAGTCAGGACATGCATACTTACACAATATAAACCAATTCAAGTGAACTGTAATAGCAATCCACAATGACTTAAAGGATGCTTGGGATCGCCCATCCTCTAAGAATCCGTTAAACCATCAATTAAACAGTAATAAACGCTATCATAGAAATGTCCATATTAAAGTAAACTATGCAAATAACAATGTTAATATGACTAGGGTAGCGTAGAGCTGCAGCAATCGCTCACCTATAGTCACACTCTCAACTTGAAGGTGTGCATCCAAATAAATCACAAGGCAATAAAATAGCATACAAAGAAGTGTACCTATAGTTAAAAATTCTAAATGGTTTATAATTTCGAATTAAAGTCATTTATTTAAACCATTAAAAGAAAAAGTCATTATACCCTCAAATCAAATATTAAATTCCTAAAATTTTAGCCTTTTCTAAACTCATTTATTCAATTAAATACTTCAAAACATTGAAATTTCAGCTTCCTCAGCATTTGCTTTCGCAGCACTTAGAAAATACTGCGGTAAGTCATATTTTAAAACAATTCAATTCAGTAAAGACAGCATTTACAAAACTGCTGTAGTAGTTCAGTTACCTTTATAAAACTCTTCATTTCAGCCAACTACAGCGCTTATCAAGTGCTACTGTAGCTCTTTTATTTGTTTCAGATTTAGTTTTCTTTCTGCAACCACAGCACTTATCAGGTGCGGCAGTATCTCCTTAGTTAATTTAGCCTATAATTCATTTGCAGCAACCACAGCACTTACAAAGTGCTAAAGTATCTATGTAGTTTAGATTTTAGTTAGTTTTCAGAAATGATTGCATTTATGAAGTGCTACTAATTCAATTTCCAGATTTAAATAAAATTTCAGAAACTAATAAACTTCAATTTTAACCATTTTAACTTAGAAAAATCATATTTTCCCACAATGTTCATTTAAACACCCTTTAACTTATGATTTTATAAAGTAGAATTTTTATAATAAAAATCCAATTTTCACTACTTCATTTATTAAATCCAAGTGTATAATTTTCCTATTCTTTGCATTAATTAACACTTTAATTTAAATTACCACCCCACAAATAAAACTTAATTTCTAATTTATTTTCTTAACTTAAACTTTCATTTTTAAAACAAATCTCACATTTTCAAATTGTTATATTTCAAATTACAATTTGACCATTTATTTGTTTAACACTTTAACTTATAGAAAAATCACTAACAAATTATTTGAATCATTTGAGATTCAATTTAAATCAAAATATCAAAAATTTACATTTTAAAATACTTAAAATTTTCTAGGAAAATATATAAAATAATCACGGGTCTGTATAATATTTTCTAGCATAAGTCAAGTGATACGGATAATATATCATTTTAATCCATAATTTACAAAGAAAAATCCGGGTTCCATCATTTCAAACCCGTAATCCCAAGTAAATAAAATAAATAAAAATCACCTAGGCCCATCATTTAAGCCCGTAACGGTTTTTGTCTATTCTAAAGTCTGTTCGGGCATGTATCATTTCAACCAATAGTGATTCTATTCTATAGGGAACTTGCAGTGTGAGAAACAGAATAAAATAAACTATATAGCAAAATATAACAAAATCAGATGATGTGATAGGTTTATAAACAAGGGTTAACATCATATAATTCATATCACGGGCAGGTATAACATGATATAACAGTTCTACGCATTCACTTGTCATCGTTTCACAATTCTATAAGTATGAATGTCAAGAGTGAATAACTCACCTTTTCAAGCTGGAGTTAGCAAATCAGACACAAAGATAAATTCCAGAAAGCACGATATAGCATGATTTAGATTCAAGTGGGGAGAGAGTCAAGATTTTTATCTTGTATACAACAAATAAAACAAAGCAATATAAATATATATTCAACACAAAATATAAATTGAACAAAAATGGAAATTAAAATTAACAAAAGAGAAAAATAACTTAACCATGCTTTAACCACTCAAGTGCTTGGCCATGAAGGGTCATAGGCTTGGCCATGATGGTTTGTTGGTGGTAAGTGGCTCGAGTATGGGTCAAAACACATGGCTAGGCTAGGAATTTGAAGGGGTTGGAGTTACAAACATGGAATGCAAAGGGTCAAAGGCCAAAAAGGTGGAGTTTGGTGCAACACAGGCTCGGCTTATGTCAATATTTGGCTCGGCCATGGTCACTACAGGTCAGCTCAGGTGCTGAGGTGATGGCCAGAGGTCATGGCAGTATGTGGTGGTGGTGTTATAACTGGTGGCCGAAGCTAAACATGAAGGTGATGATGGAAATATGGCTCGCCTGGGCAATTTGCAAGGGGTTTGCAATGTTTTGTGGTGATGGCTCCACTTGGTGGTCATGGCCAAATCTGGGCAGGGGACTAAGGTGGTTGGCCATGGATGATGAGGGGGATGAGATGATGGTGGTGGTCGGTGAAGGTGATGGTGGTTATGGTCGAGCAAAGCTTGAAGAGGAGCAAGGAAAAATCAATGAAAAGAAGAAGAAAAATGAGAAAATGAAAGCCATGAATCTTATAAATTTTCCTTCAGGAAGGAATGGCCGAGAGTTGTGAAGTGTTGAGAAGTTTTTTCTTCCACGTGAATAACAAAGAAAATACATGGCTAAAACAATAGAAGTGAAAGGCCAAGGCTAGTGAAAAGACTATGAAATGAAAAGCCACAAGTTAAAGTGAAACATTTGTCTCTTTGAATTTCCAAATCTATATATTCAAAATAAAAAAATAGAAAATCAAGTAAATAAAATAAAAGTCAAAACAAAATAAAGTAGAAATGAAAATAAATAAATAGACTTTCGAAAAATAGGAAATAAATACAGAAAATAATTTATTTATTGAAATTGGAATTAAAATTGTAAACAAAATACAACTTATATTGGGAAATTCCAAACTCAACAAAATTCACACAATTAAATTCAAAGCCCAAAACAAAATAAATTTAGCAAATAAAATAGAAAATGAATGATAAAATACAGATAAAATCTTGCATGTAAAACACTAAATTCATCAAATTCTAAAAAGTTTAAAACAGAATTCGACGAAACGAAAAACAGAGCGGATATCAGAACCAATTACTATTTCAAAGAAAAAGATCAAAATTTAAAAATTCAAAATTTTCAATTAAAAGTCAAAGTTTGACAAAATATACTATTTCCAGAAAATCGATATTTAATTGTATTTGGAAAATAAAATAGAAACAAAAATCCAAAATACATTGGAAAATTACAAACTTCAATTTGAAATTATTTAAAAATCAAAGTTTCAGTATAAAATTTAGTTTAAAATATTTTTTAAAATTATGGGTTGTTGCACTCTCCCCCACTCAAAGCTTTTCGTCCTCTAAAAGGAAGAAAATCGGTGAAACAACTAGAAAGAACAATAGGTTGAAAGACATCCTCGAAAAAGAAGAAGGTAGGAGAATAGGAATAGCTAGAAGGGAAAATAGGAGAATAGGAATAGCTAGGAAGGAAAATAGGTTGAAAGACAAAGATGAACCATTATTTTAAAGCTATATAAATTTCAATTAGAATTTTTAATATTTATAACATTTAAACATTTTATAATGTGATGAATAGTCATTTGATTCAAATTTGTTAGTTCGAAGTAAACAATATTTAAAACATTTTAAATTATTTAGAAAGGTAAAATAAATAATCAAAATATCCTTTGTATAATACTTTATAAAAAAATACTTTATAACTCGATGTCTTGACAAGTTTATCCTTGTTCCTGTAGACTCTGGCCATGCGTTGATCAGGCGTAAAGCTAGAATTCTTCAAGTACTTAGTAGACCTGTTTCAACACCCAGTGAAAATACTTGAATATTTTTCAAAACTGATATGGAAAGTAGAATCCAAACAAATCATTTGGATCGCAGATGCACAATGGTTACGCCTAGATCCTCCAGGAAACATCCGTACCTTTAAGCAATCATTGCCTTGCAAATTACGCCATGATAACCAAAACTGTGGACCGTAGGATACATAACAATGGTTATGCCTGAATCCCCCAAGAAACATCCATACACTTTATGCAATCTCTGCCTTGCGGATTATGCCACGACAACAAAACCGGTAGACCGTAGGATACATAACAATGGTTATGCCTGGATCCCCCGGGAAACATCCATACCCTTTAAGCAATCTCTACCTTGCGGATTACAATACCCAAAAAAATGACCATGGGTCACGCCATGGTAGGACACTCTAGTATCACATCCGAAAAACCAAAATCCAAGAGAATATATCGATAGAATGAATCCACAATGTGGCCACAAAGCGGATATCAAGCAGAAGGCACTTTCCATATCGTTACTTCGAAAATATGTATCATATAGTACCCTTCAAATCAATTTCAAATATCATACTTATATAAAGTCCATTATATATAAGATTTCATTTTCAAATCGAATACTTTCCAAAATAAATAGTATATCAAATCACACTTATAGACTTCAAGTATATAAGATTTCACTTTTCAAATTGAGTACCTTTCCAAATCATAGTTTCGAATCACTTCGTACTTATACAAACAAATTTTATATAAGTTCGGTAGCTTCCAATCAATTATTTAGTAGCATAAGGTTCTCAATTTCTATATCAGTACAGTTTTCAAAAGAAAAAAACATATATGATTTCACCAAATCATTTCTTCCAAATTAATTATCTTCAGTTTCAAAGTTTCCAAAACAATAAGTTTAGAAAGTAATCCAAATTTCCAAATCAACATAATTTATGTCAAACAAATCCGTTTCCAAAAATCATCATAAATATACTGGGTTTTAAATTTCAATCTATTTTCAAAACCAAATCTTTTCCTCAAGAATCACTTATCCCCAAAATGATTACAAATTCTATAACCTTCCCTTTAAATCCTTTTTAAATTATTTACTTTTATTTGAAAGATCTACTTTGCCTTTTAAAATTATTATTATTATTATTATTATATATAGTTTTATAAAAAATGTTACTAAGTTAAAACATTTAAACTAAATTTTATTCAAAATATTTTGAAAACTAAATTTTTATTCCAATGTTTCAAAACTAAATTTCATATTAGTATAATTCAAAATAGTTTTATTCATTAACTTAACAAAACAGTTTCAAACTGATTTAAATCATATTAAAACATACAAAACTAAACTTATATACTTTATCAAATACTTTATACTTTTCAAAATTACTTATCTTAGAAAAGTTAACCTTGATTTGGAAGTGTTCGAACATTCAAAAAGTAGGAGAAATCAAATTTACAATCCAAGAGTTGGAGATCACCAACAAATCAGTAAATCAATTCCAAAAGATAGGGTTATATCAATCAAATCTGAAACTCAAGAACTGAACACCAGGCTCATTTCAAAACTATTTCAAATATATATACATATATCTTTCGAATATCAAATCATACTTCGGAATTTCGAAATCAAAAATGGTTTCATAAATCAATTGCATAGCAAAGCTACCGAAGTGGCCTCTCCCACACTCTGAAACTTGAAAATCGATGTCGATGATACATGCATTCAACACCGAAATTATTTTCCAGCGACATAAGTGGGTTCTGGACTTTTATTTTTCTCGAAAACTTCTTTTGAAATTTCTTCAAAATCATTGGACCTTATTGAAATCATTTGAAACATTTTTTATTCGGAAAATACTTTCAAATCGTATTATTATATATTTATATATATGTGTGTGTGTGTATATATATATTAAAATCTAAAACCAATTTAAAGATGCCAGAATTCAATCTGTCAAATTTCAATTTGAAAACCATTCCATTATAAATCATTTTTATGTAAACCAATTTCTTGTATAATTTTCAAATTTTCAAATCTTTTCGAATCTTCAAATTTTCATTTTAAAAGGTATACAATCCTTATCGAAAACATTTCACTTTTATATATAAAATGTGGTCATCCTCATCAAAATAATAATTTCGATGTATGCACAATTTCAAAATACAACCAAACAAAAAATTTCCAAGGGATGATTCAAGGTTGGATTTCAAAACAAATAGAGATTTAAATTTAGAGGAACTCTAATCAAATAGAATTATGATTCGAAGATAAGCTCGAACGAAGATGAGATATTTAGTTACCGAATAAAAGATGGACAGGCCTATATAAATCGCGAGCGGCCTTAATCAGGTCAATCGTGACTTCAGGAATATAATCAATGCGGAAATCTTGACATTCGATCGTCCGAGATAGAATCCAGGTATAGCAGAAGATAGATAGCATCGTAATCCGAGGATACAGAAGTCTCTGGTGAATCAATGCCAATTGTAAGGGAGTTTCACCCCTTTACAAATCACTCAAAGATATGCGGAATCACCGATCTTTATAGAGGTCATTCAAAGTGGAGTTATGGAATGCTCCAAAATCAAAGGAATACAAATAGGGAAGACATGAATGGATTTCATAACAAGTGGGAGCATTCCCAAGTTCAAAGGAATCCTAATCGGTAAGAATCCTAACCAAGATTAGAGATATATAACCTATATCAATACGAAAGAGTTCACATTCATTATTTGGAAAAGACTCAAATTTATGTCATACGAAAGCAGGAGCATAAATATCTCTAGTTTGACAACTTCATCTAAGCAAAAGATACAATAGAGTTCACTTAATGCAACCTAACATACTACAAATAGCAAATAGATCCACAGAATACCACTCATACATAAACAAAGCATCGGTATTAATTCTATCGGGTAGTACTTCAACGGGTCCAGAACACTCCCCCTCAATGTGCCCCCAACTTCTACATTTCCGGCATAAATGCACTACACTCCCATCTTCCTTAGTGAACAGCGGGTACATAGCTTTCTTTCCATGCTGTCTCTGAGAACAATCTCTGGCTACATGCCCAGCCCTCCTAAAGTGGTAGCAAATAGTTAATAGGCCGATTGATGTAGGAAGTGCAGGTTTCACTTTCTTTGCCTTCTGGCAGTGACTTGGAAAGCGTCCCCTCTCCCGGCATTTAAAACGGAAAATCTTGGATCGGAAACCTTGCCCTCCATCTTCTTTTCTTTATCTCTCTTCCCGCACATGGCTGAATAGTGTCCCTTTTCCTGACACCGATAACAAATGACATGGTCATAAGGACCAGGTCCTTCCCTTTCCCTCCACAGCCTTTTCCACTTCTCGATTACTTCCTCCCGTTCCTTATGAATAGTGCTCTTCATGCTCGACGAGCTGCCTTCTGCTCTTCTGATTTTTCCATATCCAAAATAGCTTCCTATCAACAAAAGAGTTCGGATCAACAAGATAGAAGTTCAAAACTCTAGTGAATCCTAACCAAAGAGATTACTAACAAGGTGGATATAGAAGGGATGAAGTTTAGAAAATCTTGATTTAAAAATAAGAAAATTTATACCAATATAATCTTTGAAAATCCTTTAAAATCATTCGAAATCATTTTATACTTCGAAAATACGTTCTCTCAAAAAGAAATGATTCCGAGATTGATTTCACTCGTTCTAGGGTATTTCTACCCTATCTCTAATGAGTTTTTGCTCCGCAGGCTTAAGTTTGCCAAAAACCAAAGCTTTGTTGCCAAATATAACATCCCACTATTTAGGACCATTCAAATCGACAATAAATCCACACATGTCAGACTTGAATACTTCAAAACAGTGGATTGGTAAGAAATTTGGAACAAATAAAATCAAACACAGAATCACAGACACAGAATATCAGAATAACTCGCAGTGGAAATGAAATACCATAGTAGTACATGAAGCTACTATATACATACTCTCAAATAGTATACAAAATATCATATTTTAAAATGGATGCAATAGAAGTCTAGATACATAAATCACTAATACAGAAGCAATACCGAATAGGAAATAACTGGATTAGAAAATAAGAAATAACAGTTGGACAAGCTCCAATCAATCTCTAGCTCCAGAAGATGAATCCAAAGCTGTGATTCTTAGGCTGACCTGAGCATAAAGTAAAACACAAACACTCGAGTCAGGACATGTATACTTACACAATGTAAACCAATTCAAGTGAACTGTAATAGCAATCCACAATGACTTAAAGGATGCTTGGGATCGCCCATCCTCTAGGGATCCGTTAAACCATCAATTAAACAGTAATAAACGCTATCATAGAAATGTCCATATTAAAGTAAACTATGCAAACAACAGTGTTAATGTGACTAGGGTAGCGCAGAGCTGCAGCAATCGCGCACCTCTAGCTATACTCTCCAATTGAAGGTGTGCATCCAAATAAATCACAAGGCAATAAAATGGCATACAGAAAAGTGTACCCATGGTTAAAATTTCAAAATGGTATATAATTTGAAATTAAAATAATTCATTTAAACCATTAAAAGGTGAAATCATTATACCTTCAAATCAAATATTAAATTCCCAAAATTTTAACCTTTTCTGAACTCATGTATTCAATTAAATACTTCAAAACATTGAAATTTCAGATTTCGCAGCACTTAGGAAATGATGCGGCAAGTTATATATGAAAAGCATTCAATTCAGCAAAGACAGCATTTACAAAATTGCTCCAATAGTTCAGTTACCTTTATAAAACTCTTTATTTCGGCCAACTGCAACGTTTATCAAGTGATATTGTAACTCTTTTATTTGTTTCAGATTTAATTTTCTTCCTACAACCACAGCACTTACCAAGTGCAGAATTATCTCCTTAGTTAATTTAGCCTATAATTCATTTGCAGCAACCACAGTACTAGCAAAGTGCTGCAGTATATATTTAGTTCAGATTTTAGTTAGTTTTCAGAAATGATTGCATTTCTGAAGTGCGACAAATTCAATTTCCAGATTTAAATAAGATTTCAAAAACTAATAAACTTCACTTTTAACCATTTTAACTTATCAAAATCATATTTTTCACACTCAAAATGTTCATTTACATACCTTTAACTTATGATTTTATAAAGTAGAATTTTTATAATAAAATCCAATTTTCACTAATTCATTTATTAAATCCAAGTATATAATTTTCCCATTCTTTGCATTAACTTAACGCTTTAATGTAAAATACCACCCCACAAATAAAACTTAGTTTCCATTTTATTTTCTTAACTTAAACTTTCATTTTTCAAACAAATCCCACATTTTCAAATTAAGTTATATTTCAAATTACTATTTGGCAATTTATTTGTTTAACATTTTTAACTTATAGAAAAATCACTAACACTTTATTTAAATCACTTTAGATTCAATTTAAATCAAAATATCAAAAATTTACATTTTAAAAATACTTCAAATTTTCCAGGAAAATATATAAAATAACCATGGGTCTGTATAATATTTTCTAGCCTAAGTCAAGTGATACGGATAATATATCATTTCAATCCGTAATTTACAAACAAAAATCCAAGTTCTATCATTTTAAACCCACAATCCCAAGTAAATAAAATAAATAAAAATTGCCCAGGCCTATCGTTTCAGCCCATAACGATTTTTCCCTATTCTAAATTCCATTCGGATATGTATCATTTCAACCCATAGTGATTCTGTTCTACAGGGAGGTTGCAGTATGAGAAACAGAATAAAATAAACAATATAGCAAAATATAACAATATCAGATGATATGATAGGTTTATAAACAAGGGTTAACATCATATAATTCATATTAGATGCACGTATAACATGATATAACAGTTATACGCATTCACTTGTCATCATTTCACAATTCTATAAGTATGAATGACAAGAGTGAATAACTCACCTTTTCAAGCAAGAGTTAGCAAATCAAACACACAGATAAATTCCAGAAAGCACAATATAGCGCAATTTAGATTCAAGTGGGGAGAGAGACAAGATTATGATCTTATTTGCAATAAATAAAACAAAGCAATATAAATATAAATTCAACACAAAATATAAATTGAACAAAAATGGAAATTAAAATTAACAAAAGAGAAAAATGGCTTAACCATGCTTTAACCACTCAAGTGCTCGGCCATGAAGGGTCATAGGCTCGGCCATGATGGTTTATTGGTGGTAAATGGCTCGGATATGGGTCAAAACACACGGCTAGGCTAGGAATTTGAAGGGGTTGGAGTTACAAACATGGAATGCAAAGGGTCAAAGGCCAAAAAGGTGGAGTTTGGTGCAACATAGGCTCGGCTTATTTCAATATTTGGCTCGGCCATGGTCACTACAAGTCAGGTCAGGTGCTGAGGTGATGGCCAGAGGTCATGGCAGCAAGTGGTGGGGTGTTATAGGTGGTGGCCGAGGCTAAACACAAAGGTGATGGTGGAAACATGGCTCGGCTAGGCAATTTGCAAGGGGTTTGCAATGTTTTGTGGTGATGGCTCCACTTGGTGGTCACGGCCAGGTCTAGGCAAGGGATTAAGGTGGTTGGCCATGGATGATGAGGGGGAGGAGATGATGGTGGTGGTCGGTGAAGGTGATGGTGGTTATGGCCGAGCAAAGCTTGAAGAGGAGCAAGGCAAAATCAATCAAAAGAAGAAGAAAAATGAGAAAATGGAAGCCATGAATCTTACAAATTTTCCTTCAGGAAGGAATGGCCAAGAGTTATGAAGTATTGAGAAGTTTTTTTTCACATGAATAACAAAAAAAATACAAAAAAAGTGAACGGCCAAGGCAAGTGAAAAGACTAGGAAATGAAAAGTCACAAGTTAATGTGAAACATTTATCTCTTTGAATTTCCAAATCTATGTATTCAAAATAAACAAACAAAAAATCAAGTTAATAAAATAAAAGTCAAAAAAAAGTAAAGTAGAAATGAAAATAAATAAATAATCTTAGGAAAAATAGGAAATAAATATAGAAAATAATTTATTGAAATTGAAATTGGAATTAAAATTGTAAAAAAATACAACTTATATTGGGAAATTCCAAACTCAACAAAATTCACACAAGTAAATTCAAAGTCCAAAACAAAATAAAAGTTAGCAAATAAAATAGAAAATGAAAGATATAATACAGATAAAAAGTTGTGTGTAAAATGCTAAATTCATCAAATTCTTAAAAGTTTAAAGCAGAATTCGACGAAACGAAAAACAGAGTGGATATCAGAACCAATTATTATTTCAAAGAAAAAGATTAAAATTTAAAAATTCAAATTTTCAATTAAAAGTAAAAGTTTGAGAGAATATTAAATTTCCATAAAATCGATATTTAATTGTATTTGGAAAATAAAATAGAAACAAAAATCCATTAAACAGTTTAGAAATTAATAATAGTGTGTGTGTGTGTGTGTATATATAGTAAAATAGTTTATAAAATAAAATAGTCTATTTAAAATAGTTATAATTAAAATAGTTATAATTAAAATAGTTTATATTTAAAAAATTAGTATATTAAAATAGTTTATATTAAAATAGTTTATATTTAAAATATTATATTTTAAAATAGTTTATATAGTAAAGAAAATATAAGTAGTTTAAATAAAATCTTTAAAATAGTTTATATAATAAAACAGCTTCCTCAAATTTCACAAATCGATTCAAATCAACTTTAATTCAAAAATTCAAATTTAATCCAATCTCAAATAATCAATTTCAATTTATTTCAGTTTCTCAATAAACCATTTCAAATTATATCGATTTCGAATACAGATTTTTAACCATAAAATAAACCATTTCAATTTCAATATTTTCAAAGCTTTAAATATTCAAACATTTCAAAACTAGATTTGATAATTTCATATATATATAATTCACTTTACTATTATTTATTTTGAAATATTTACTTAATCATTCAAAAACATATAAATAAAACTTCAAATTTCAAATTTAAATAAAACTAAATATACCATTTCAATTTGTGTAAATTTGAAATATTCATTTAGATCACTTTTAATCAAAATCAAGTTATAAAATCATATCTTAAAATCCCAAATTTAATAAATTTCAAATCAAACTTATTTGAGTATAATTCTTAAATAAATTAAATTTCAAACCAATTTCTATTTCTCTTTCTAGCCTGAATTTTATTAAAATCATTATAAACTCTATATTTGAAAATATAAAATTTAAATAAATATTTAAACATATTATATATTAATTATATCAACTTTATTAAATCAACTTTAATAAATCAAATCTTATCATTAAAATTATTTTTTATATATTTTAAAATAGTAAGATTGTAAGTAAAATCTTAAAATTTATAATTCCAAAACTAACTTATAATTTTACAATTTTTAAAACATATAATTTTAAAATCAAAATTTAAAACCTTTATAAAAATAACATATATATATATCCTAAAATCAATATTTATCAAAGCCAAAATATTCATTCAAAACCTTGGAAATCATTTCAAAATATATATATTGACCAATGGTGTCTGTATATAATTTTCTATCCTATGGTCAAGTGATACAGATATTTGTCATTTCAATCCGCAATTTAAATATATACGGGTGTATATCAATTCAACCTGTAATCCTAAATTAAATTCAATGAAAATCGCTTGGGTTTATCATTTCAGCCCATAACGATTTTCTCATATTCTACAGATCGTTTGGGTATGTATCATTTTAACCCATAGTGAATTCTATACTAATAGTGAACTTGCAGCGTGAGAACATATATGATAATAATATAACATACATATATCATCAATACAAATAATAGTTAATGGTGTCAGATGTCACAGGTGAACAGATATAGATAGTAACATATATATGGCAATGTTAATAACTAACAGCAGCATATTTCTATTGTCATTTTAATTGAGATCAAATTCAATAAATATAAGAATGTTAATCATGAGTGATTGGTCACTTTACAAGGATAGAGAATACAGAAGATGACATGGATACGCACACTGATACGGACACTGAAATTGAATTACAAATCCAAGCAAAATCGACACGAATTCAATGATCAAAGATGATAATAGGAATTGATGGAACAAATCAAAACGGGATCGATGAAGATAATTGTTATAAGTGAACTTATATAGATATAACATATAAAATTTTATATATACAAAGTCGTATTATAATTTCAACACATATTAAATTAAATATATATATAGACACACATGTGTTTCAAAAATCATTGTTCTAATTTAAAACATATGTTTAAAATAAGATATATATACCAAATCTCTAATTTAGCTTTAACCCCAATAAGACAAAAAATCTATATACATAGATTTCCAACCAAAATTAAATCCAAACACACATAAAAATAAAAATAAAAATATTTTTAAACTTACTTATATATAAGAGAAAACTGTAAGAGCTTATATAATATAGTGAACTATTATAACTTTATAACGATATATACTTAAAGCTTACAACTCTTATATATAAACTCTTATATAACTGTAATGTAGATTCGAACAAAATACATTGCTAAACATATGAAATAAAATGTAAAATATATATAAACAATTATTTATTCTTTAATAACTCAGGCAACCTACAAAACTTTATAAACAAAAGGCTTCATATATATAATAAAATTTGTACAGGCAACTTATATACGAGCTGCCATACCACAATACATAGAAATATGACTACACATATACAACGAGTACGTACACATATATATATACACTATTAAGATATATAACCTATATATCAACAGTTTTGAAAACTTGTATAAAACTTTACATATAAATATATAATGTAATATATACCATACTCTGAAAATAGAAATAATATTAATATATAAACTACAACATATATAACTGTATAACTCTATAATATACATAAACAACTTGGTAGGTAAAACCGTATACACTTTTATATAACATACGGACATATATAAGAGCTAGGATTTAAATAAAAAAAATAGGCAAAAGACAACAACATATATTATATAAATCCATGTATATTAAATTAGTATATATACAAACTCAATATAACTTAGATTATATATTTAACCTATATAACTTATCAGATGAACAACTCTATATATATGTTAGTATATTTTTCAAAATCTGTTCAAAATAATATATATATATATATATATATATATAAAGACTTACCTTTAAAGATGAATATAATTGCAACAGAGGAGAAAAGAGGAGGAGCCAAGGGATAGATGGCTGCTTGATGCTCGGCAAGGAGGAGGGAGGATCGATACTTGGTGGTTAGGTGATGTTGAAGGCGGATGCGGGGCAAAAGATTGATGAGGAAAGCCTTCGGCCTGGAAGACTCGGGGTTAGGCAGTATGGTCAGGCCAAGAGGAGGGAGAGGGGAGAAGACCTGGTGATGGAGTGGAAGATGTGGAGATGGGATAGGCAAGGAGGATGGTGGTTGCAACAAGGTTGTGGCCGAACATCAAGAAGAAAGGAGAGAAAAATATAAAGAGGAAGAAGACAATATTTAAACATACTGTGAAAATCTTTGTGCAGAAGAAAAGAACGTGAAGGAAGAAAGAATGAGGAAGAGAAGAACAATAAAATAGAAATGAACAAGAGAAAGAATAGAGAAGCCAGGCACATGTAAAAGATTGAACGCATAAAAAAATGTGAACGGGCATGAAAAACAACGTGCAATTTAATACCAAAGGATGGTTCCTCATTTCTCAGCATCAATTTGTGTGACTTTTAGAATGCCAAGCTTACCCATAAAATAAATGAGCTAATAAAACGCAAAAATCAAATATAAAATATGAAAATAAAATACGAAAATAACTGCATTTGATACGCTAAGAAATTACAGTTTCGAAAAGTATAGATCAAGTTTTAACAAAACAAAAATCAGAGAAAAATATTAGCATCTTATTTGAATTGAAATAAAATTACATAGAAAAATGAACTTCCATATTTTGACGTGAAATTTTACCATTTTCTATGTTAAAATAGACCTATTCCAAATATCAAATTTTTATTTCCAAATTTTGTTACTTAAAATTTCACAAAATTCAGTTAAATATATTATTAAAACCATCAAAATTTACAGGTCGCTACACTCTCCCCCGCTCAAAACTTTTCTTCCTCGAAAAGGAAGAAGGTAGAAGAATAGAAACAACCAAACAAAAAACAAATTTGGAAAAAAATAAAAAATTAATTTAAAAACCATATAAATTTCAAATTAAATTAATTAATATTCAATAATTGATTTGAAATTCAAGGTATTTCATTAAGTTGATTAAATTTCAATTTATAAAATTCCTCCAAAACAAAATTTATTTGTCTATCTTATTTATTCATTATCCTATTATCCAATTTATCTTAATTAACATTTCTATAATCATAAAATTAAGTATAAAAAATCTATTATAACCACTCATATTTATTTATAAATTCTTTTAATATTATTTTACATTGTAAATTATTCAATTACATATTCAACTTCTGATTGATTTAGGTAAGTTATATATCGGAAAGTAATTGAGTATTATACAAGTAATATTTTCCCAATTCAATTATTTCAAGTTTAAGTATTTATTTAAAAAAAATTGGCTTCACTTATAATTGAAGTCATCCTTTAACATAAAATTTAAGAATCAAATTTTCGATTAACTTCCAACAATTTAGAGATAAATATATACATACCATATATATAAAATCAAATCCATAATCGTTTACTTATATATATATAATATAAATCAAGTCATACTTAAGAAATTCATATCAAAATTATTTTTCAAAACAAAAGTGAAGCAAAGCTTCTAAATGGCCTCTTCACTCTGAAACTCGAAAATGAATGTCGATGATGCTGCGGTCATTACAGAAATTATTTTCCAACGAAAATGAAGGAGAATACTAATAATTCTTTGAATACAATTTCTATTTGAAAATACTTTAAATAATATACTCTAAAATTTTAAAACATATTTCAAAAATATACCAGAAATTTAATTCTCAAATTCTTAGGTTAAAGTTATTTCAATTCCAAATAAATTTATAAACCATGTTTTATAATTCCATTTAGTCAATGGTTTACAAAATAATAAATGGAAATAACATATTATCATATATGTTAACCAATTCATTAAATTTTTAATTTTCAAAAATTTACTTATATAAAATTTAATTATACAAGATTCATTGTGTCAGTTTTCTCGGTTCAAGTGCTTTGAAATTCTTGTCGATAACGTTGATCAGACGAATCAATTGAAAATCCCTAAATCAACATAACAACTCAAACAACACAACATATAACATTTTTGGTATTAATAAAAATACACTCCCTCACTCGATGATTTCAGAATGGATTTCAAAACAAGGATAAAGATCCAAATATAGAGGAACCCTAATCAAAGAGAAATCTAACTTGAAAATAGGCTCGAAATGAAGATAAGATGATTAATTAACAAAATAGAAAAGATGGATATACTTATACAAATCACGGGTAACCTTAACCGGGTCAATCTATACTTTAAGAACAAGGTCGATGTAGAATTCTGAAGCCAATTTGCATTAGATCACAAGTGGATAGAATTCGGGCATAGCAAGAGATAGCAGCATCTAAACCGATGATACAAAAATCTTCGGTGAATCAATGCTTGTTGGAAAGGAGTTTCACCCCTTTACAAATCATTCAAAGATTGGCGAGACCGCCGATTTATTATAGAGATCATTCGAAGTGGAGTTATGGGATACTCTAGAATAAACAAAATACGAATAAGGAGAGGAAAGAATGGATTTTGGAACCGATGGGAACGTTCCAAATTACAAAGGGGGACCGAGTCAAAAAGGAAGAGATTTAAGCTCGAACGAAAATGATTCCATAATTAAATTTACTATGTATGTTGAGTTTTTCCTAAAACCAGAGCTCTAATACCAACTGTAATACCCCGATATTTTCAACCATTCGCATCCGCACATGCCGGACTTGAATTGTTCAAAATATCAAATTGTTAATTTAAATTTGGCAAAACTCAGCATATATATAGTAAATAAATAAATCACAGAATCACAGACATAAAGTAGTATAACAATAAGCAGTGGAAACAAAGAATAGTAGTTCACGAAGTTACTATATATATATCAGAGTTAAAACAAGACACAACAGAAGTCTCGAATACATAGAAGTCTCAATACAATAGTCAAATAATAAAATCTGAATACATTACTGGAATCAAGTGAATATCTGAAAGTTGAATAGATGGTTCGATCTCCAAGCGAAGTTCCAAACCCCAAAGATGAGTCTCGAATGCTGTGACACTCAGACTGGCCCGAGCATAAAGAAAAACACAAAACACTCGAGTCAGGATTAACATTTTTATATCAATAAATCCAACTCAAGTGAAACAACAATTGAAATGCAAGTAACTTATAGGATGTTTGGGATACCCATCCTCTAAGGATCCGTTAAACTATCTACCATGTAGTAATATACACTATTATAATAATGTTTATAGTAAAGTAAACTATTAAAATAGTGTTAAGGCGTTACCCATATCCCCCTTAACACATTTTGTAGTGTCAATAGTCTATACAGTACCGTAATACCTCTTGATCGAAAGGCTACCAGAGGATACTCCATAGGTATGACACAAAACAAACTCGTAGTGTTCTCGATAGGGTATGTGACACGGCATAACTAGGCAATGCCAAAGTAGATATACCAATTACACTTCCGGGATGGTGGTAACGCATAGTCGCAACTACCGTCCACCTCGAGCCACACTCTCAAACCAAAGGTGCACACCAAATCAATCACAAAGTAATAGAATGGCATACGAAGAAGTGTGTACGATCGGAGGAGCTACCTCACTTGGCCCGTCAATTGCTCCTATTTTAGCCACCTTATGCCAACTCACGGGAGTCGGGTCCACGTATATACCTCATATAGGATTATCGCCACCATCCTACTTCATTCTGGAATCTCCACCGCATACACGGTTGTTAAAGTGGTTTTCCAAATTGGCAGAGAGTATGACAACTTCCGATCCCGGTCCCTTTAACAACCAAACATTATTATAACACCGTGGTCATGTCAAAATAGTTTATACTTCAAACCAAAATAAAATTTCCATTTCAAAAACCATATCAATATGATATCAATTCATTTCAAAACCAAATCAATACGATATCATTTCCATTCAAAAACATATCAATACGATATCATTTCCATATCAAAACCAAATCAATACGATATCATTTCCATTCAAAAACATATCAATACGATATCATTTCCATATCGAAACCAAATCAATACGATATCATTTCCATTTCGAAACCAAATCAATACGATATTATTTCCATTTCAAAACCATATCAATATAATATCATTTTCATTTCAAAACCATATCAATATAATATCATTTCCATTTCAAAACCATATCAATATAATATCATTTCCATTTCAAAACCATATCAATATAATATCTTTTCACACTTCAAATATATCTATTTCCAAAATCATAGTACTTTCAAAGTCATAGCACTTTCGAAACCAAAACACTTTGAAATCATAATACTTTGGAAAACCATAACATTTTGAAATCATAACACTTTGGAAATCATAACATTTTGAAATCATAACACCTTGAAATCGTAGCACTTTGAAATCATACTACTTTGAAATCATAACACTTTGAAAAACCAGAACACTTTCCTTTAAACAGTTTAGATATTAATAATAGTATATATATATAGTGAAATAGTTCATAAAATAAAATAGGCTATTTAAAATAGTTATAAGTTAAAATAGTTTATATTCAAAATAATTAGTATATTATAATAGTTTTTATTAAATAATTTATATTTAAAATTGTTTATTTCATAATAGTTTATTTTGTGAAGAAAATATAAGTAGTTTAAATAAAATCTTTAAAATACTTTATATAATAAAATAGCTTCCTCAAATTTCACAAATAAATTCGAATCAACTTGAATTCAAAAATTCAAATTTAATCCAATCTCAAATCATCAATTTCAATTTATTTTAGTTTCTCAATAAACCGTTTCAAATTATATCGATTTCAAATTCGGATTTTTAACCACAAAATAAACCATTTCAATTTCAATATTTTCAAAGCTTTACATATTTAAACATTTCAAAAATAGATTTGATAATTTCATATATATATATATATATCAAATTCACTTTACTATTATTTATTTTGAAATATTTACTTAATCATTTAATAACATTCAAATAAAACTTCAAATTTCAAATTTAAATAAAACTAAATATGCCATTTCAATTTAAGTAAATTTGAAATATTCATTTGAATCACTTTTAATCAAAATCAAGTTATAAAATCATATCTTTAAAATCCCAAATTTAATAAATTTCAAATCAAACTTATTTGAGTATAATTCTTAAATAAATGAAATTTCAAACAAGTTTCTATTTCTCTTTCCAACCAGAATTTTATTAAAATCATTATAAACTCTATATTTGAAAATATAAATTTTAAATAAATACTTAAACATATTATATGTAACAACTCTGTATTTTGTAATTATTTTAAATTAGAATTCTTGATTTAAAAACTTTATTTTATTTATTAAAATGAATAATTTTGTTAATTTAAATATAAACTTTGATTTTTATGCGAATTATAATTCCAAACATGAATAGATAGAATATTTTCCAAAAATGCGAATTTTAGTCAATATGGTCAAACTTTGACTTTTAAATTTAAATATTTGAATTTTATATTTTATTATAAAATATATTAAATTTCAAGAATATTGCTTTTTGTTTTGTTAAAATTTGATTTGTATTGTGAAAGTTATGTTTTTTACAATATTGTATGTAAATTGTTTTATTTAACAAAATTGTTTATTTTAATTTATATAAATAATATATTTTTTTGTAAAATCATGTCCTAATTGTGTTATATGACATGTTATGTATATATTTTATTTTTAGAACATTTAAAAGTGTAGTTATAATTTTCTAGTGTTAATTGTATATTGTTTACAATTTTTAAAGTCTTGTTTCAATATATTAGCTATTTTCTTATTTATTATATATTTTTCCTTAAATTATTTATTTATTTTATTTTTCATTTTATTTTTTCAGTATTTTATTTTATTTTCTGAATTCTATTTAGTTTATTTTGATTTAAAAGAAAATGTAAATTCTAAAGGACAAAACCTTTCCATATTACTAGTGACTTTTCAAATTACTTCGTCTTTTCATTTTCCTTTTGCCTTTTTATTTTTTTCTTGTGGCCGTTCACTCCTTAACTTCTAGCAATGAATTTAGTTTTATCACTTACATGAGAAACTTCTTCCTCATTTTATTTCTCACGGCCATATCAAATTGAGAAAAAAATTGCAAGTTCTAACGTCTTCTTCTTTCTATTTTTCCTTCCTATTTTCATTGATTTTGCCTAGTTTTCTCTTCAACTTTTCTCGGCCCTACCACGATCATCACCACCATCCTCTCCACCATCACCAGCCACAACAACTACCACCTCTGGCCGTGACCATTAGACGAAGCCACCAACTCAATTTTGCAAAGCACTCCACCAAAACATGCCTAGCTGAGCCGAAATGTCACCACCACTTCCATACCTTGCACTGGCCACCTCCCCTTGCTCCACCACCACCGTAACCTGATCTCTGGCCATCACTTGACCTCTGAGTAGACCTATCCAGGTCTAAAGCAAGCATGGCGGAGCCCATTTTCCCATGGCCGAGCCAAGAATGTCACAAAAACACCACTATATTGCCTTGTCCTTGTGCATGCTTAATGTTATCACCACTACCCTTCATCTCGTTGTAGCCATGTCTATTTGACCCAAACTCGAGCCATGTTGACACCTGGGCCGAGCCTAGTGTGGTGAGAACAAGCCCATTTGATCATGTGACAAGCCATGTTGTCGTGGTCAGGCACTTTCCTGTTAAAGATGGGTAATGTTCTTTGTTGATTCAAATTTCCATTTCGTTTCAATTCATATTTGCATTGTATGCATATGTTTATATGGTCTTGTTTATTTGTTGTATACAAGATCAATATCAAGGCTCTCCATTCATCCAATTCGAATCGTGCTTGTCATGCTTTTGGGATCGCTCTGGTGTGTGTTGTTTTGATTCCAGCTTGAAAAGGTGAGTCTTTCTCACTCCGACATTTTTACTTATGAAATGGTGAATCGATGACAAGTGTTCAGTAATTTAAAATGTTATGCAAGTAAATGATGATGATATGATATGTTATGCCATGTTATGATGATATGATATGCTATGCCATGTTATTTCCATGTTTACTTTGTTAATTATCACATGACATATGATATATGACATTATATTGTGACATTAACATTGTACATATTGTTTATGCATATATTCACACTGCAAGTTCCCTGTAGAATAGAATCACTATGGGTTGAAATGATACATACCCGAACGGACTTTAGAATAGGAAAAAATCGTTATGGGCTGAAATGATAGGCCTGAACGATTTTTATTGTATTTTATTGACTTGGGATTGCGGGTTTGAAATGATAGAACCCGGGGTTTTTTTTTAAATTGCAGATTGAAATGATATATATCCGTATCACTTGACATAGGTTAGAAAATAATATATAGACCCCGTGGTATATTTTTAAATGACTTTTCTTAAGATATGTATTTTTAAAAGTATAAATTTTGATTTAAAAAAATATTATGGTTTTGTGAAGCTAAATATTAAGTTTTGAATTTGTGAATTTAAGTATATAAATTTGAAGTAAATGTGATTTTTTGACTTTAAATTTATTTTTAAAATGTAAGTAAATAATGGAAATTTAATTTAAAGCTTTGAAATGATATTTGAAGTAAAATGTTAAGTTTTGTCTAAATTTAATAGATAAATAAACAGTGAAATTGTGACTTAACAAATGAATTAAATTTTTAATTGGATATTTGATTTTAAATTTTATTGTGATAAATCATATGTTAAAAGTATTTAAATGTGAAATTTTGAAGTCTAGAAATATGATTTATAAATTTAAATAGAAATTTTTTGAAGTTTTATTGTTTTTGAAAAGTTAAACTAAAATCTGGAATTTTATTAATAGCATTTCCAAAATGCTATGGTCTTATGACAACATTTTTTTAAATGATGTTGTTTTGAATTTAACTATGTTAAAATAACTAAATATTTATTATGGCATTTTATAAATTCCGTTATTCCTAAACTGAACTATTTTGGAAACTATAAGCTACGATAGCACTTTTTAAATGATGTCGTTGCTATAATTTGACAATGTTTTGAAATGTTATAGATTTTAACACTGTTTGAGTTATATTTTAAAGTGTTGAACGATTTAACTTTTGGAATTGATTATTTGTGAAATTTAAGGAGTTTTAAATAAAATTTAATATTTAAATTTGAATTTTTTAAGGAATTTAAATTGAATTTGAATTTAAATAATGATTATTTTGTTATGTGTTAATGGAATGAAATGCAATGAGATAAATAAGTTTTTGAATGGAATTTTGAAATGTGTTTTGTAATGATATTTGGAATACTAAATGAATGGTATATTTGATTTTAAAATGATATTTAAAATTTGAATATTTGAAATTGAATTCAAATAATGATTTGATAATGAGGTTCTTGAGGATATGATACTTTAATGATTTTGAAATGGTTTTTGAATGATTTGATCTTTATTTGATAAAGAATATGAATTTAGAATGATATTTGATTTTGATAAATGAATATTTGAAGTTTATATTTGTATGAAAGGATATTTGGTTTACTTGTAATTTGAGTTATTTAAATAATAATGGATTTATGAAATGAACATTTCAAAACTAAGTGATAATCCAGTTAAACTTGAGATATATAAAATTATAAAATTTAGTTTTGAAATATGGTATATTTAAAGAATTGGAACTGATGGTTTGAATTGAATTAAATTGAAAATGTGAAATTTGGGTTTAATTGAATAAATTTGAAAATTTGGATTAAAGAAATGTTTCATGATTTCCAATGTATGATTTCGAAATGTTATGATTTCAAAGTGTAATGATTTCAAGTATTTTGTTTTCGAAAGAGTTATAACTTTGAAAGTATTAGGATTTTTTAAAGTGAATATATGTTCGGAATGGAAATGATAAACTATTCTGATTTGAATATAGTTTTGAAATAAAAATGGTTTCGGTTTTCGAAGTATAAAACTATTTTGATGGGATATATTTGGAAATGAAATGATTCGATTTTTTAATGTATAAACTATTTTGAAATGACCACGGCGTTATAATAAAGTTTGGTTGTTAATGAGACTGAGATCGAAAGTTGTCATACTCTCTGCCAACTTCGAAAACCACTTCAACAACCGTGTACGCTGTGGAGATTCCAAAACGAAGTAGGATGGTGGTGACATCCTTAAGGTATATTACGTGGACCTAACTCCCGTGAGTTGGCATAAGGTGGCTAAAACATGAGCGATCTTGGGCAAAAGGGGTAGCTCCTCTGGTCGGACGCACTTCTTCAATACTATACTCTCACTTGTGGTTGATTTGATGGCCATCCTACGATTTTGATTGGGAGTGTGTTCCGAGATGGGCATAGTGGCTGCTACGTTACCACCATCCCGTGTGCGTAATTGGTATTTCTACCCTGGCATTGCCTCGTGTGCCGTGTCACCTACCACAGCGAGCCTTGCTACGAGTTTCTATTTGTGTCGTACCTAAGGAGTATCTTCACATAGTATCCCGATCAGGAGATATGCAGGTACTATATAGACTACTGGCATTATTTTGTGTTAAGTGGAATATTGGGTCACTCCTTAATGCTATTTTAAAGTAAGTTTATGTTACTGTATATATTATTATAATAGCGCAATATTACTACATTGTAAATAGTTTAACGGATCCTCAAAGGATGGGCGATCCCAAGCATCCTTTAAGTAACTGATGCATTTTTGTTACTGTTCACTTGAGTTGATTTACAGTTCATAAGTATTTATGTCCTGACACGAGTGTTTTGTGTTTTGCTTTACGCACGAGTCAGACTGAGTGATTCTGCATTCAAGACTCACCTTCGGAGTAGGAGTTTTGCTTGAAGATCCAGCCATCAATTTGCTTTCTGCATCCAGTGATTTTAGTGATGTATTCTGATTTGTACCTGATGTATCTTGTTACTCTTCTGTTGTGTGACGACCTGGAATCGATGTCCGACAAAGAACATCAAATTCGTATCGCCGGAGCTTGCAACACCATTAGATGATAAATAACACAGCGGAAATAAAAGATGATATCACTGATACAACATGAATACAATATCCAATACATCAATTTGATACAATGATAATCATCAATATCAGAGAATATACAACACGAAATACATCGGAACACAACAAAATATGATATGAGACTTCACAGAATCTATTACTGCAACTCTAATCAAAAACTCCAAAGCTACAGCTCCAAAAACTTCAAGCTCGATCCACCATCATTGTTTCACAAAGATAAGCAAGCTTGGTCCATCGTCCAAGGACTGAACTAGCTCCAGATAATCTACTAAACCCGACAATCTGAAAAACCAAACTCTAGACTGCCCGTGTGAAAAATTGTGGGCACCCAGAGTTTAGGAAGGGAACAATGAACTCCAGGTCAGTCATGAGACTGGTGTGAGCAACAAAAACGGTTTGTCTTTAAAAACAATCAAAATATTTTAAAAATTGAAATCTGTAATGCTCTTTGGAAAATGAAACTACCGTAAGGCCTCCCACCACACACACCATGCAAACTCAGAATTGGAGAAGATTTCTCCTTATGATAGTCAAAAATACTTGATATGCGAAAACCATTTTGATATTATTATTAGTGCGTAGTAGAAAAAATTTCAAAAGTATATTATTAATCCTAGCCAGCATAGACATTCCGAACTATGCCTACTATAGCTACCATCCAAACAGTGGGGCGCCACCAGAAGTAGATGGCAGGTTATACAACTAAAACCGTACAATGCTCGTATTGGATGATTGGATTTTCCAACAAATGGTCAGGCTAAGCAACTTCCTATTGCCACATGGGAACGCCTCTAGAGGAACGCCCCGAGAACCTACCCGGATCTCTACCAACACAAGGCCGGTTACCCCCTTCCCGGGAAGTAAAACCTAAGATATGCCACCCCCGGTCCTTTGGGATCTTTATACGAGGATCCTCTACACCAACAACATCACATAGCAATAAATATACTACAGTGCCCACATGAGTAAGTATCTGGGCTCCATACCATGATACTACCCTTTTCCAGAGGGAATGGTCATACCCTAGGGGAGCTACCCCTGAAACCTTGCCACATCTTTCCAGTTTCGACCATTATCGGTTTGTGAGGCTCGATGAGGTCTCGTCCACAAAGCTACGCTTTACACGACAGCCATGCTTTGATCACAAATGATCAACAAATGATCATCAACAAACAGCAACACTTAGCATTCCACACTACCAAATTGGGAGCATAACGCTGATAACCTCCAACTACATAACCTCTGAGCTCGTACGTCTCAGAGAAGGGTGTTAAGCTAAGAGAATAAATTCTCGCCACCAACAGATATGTATTTGAAAAGAAATCTGCTTTATATCTCAAAGTGTTGTGTCAGACATACAACCATACAAGTCTGTTCTGGGTTCGAACAGAACCGAAGGCACTTCAGAAGAAGCCCTTGCAATCCTGGGTATTCAAAATCCCGATCGGACTTCCACTTAGGGAATCTCTATACCGTAGCTACTCAGTGCAGAGACAATCGATAGGTCATCCTATCATTCTCGCAAATACTCGGTCTTCACCACCGGTCTTCAAATGCTATCCATAACGACCTATCATTATTCAAATGGGTTATATGACACAAAGTCCTCTCCCGGCTAAACCGAATAATGAGCGCTATATTTGAAAACATATGGATATGGGATTTCAGTTAAGTCACAGCTTAAAAATTCAAATCTTCCTTTCAAATGGTTTAAACCAATTACCATTTCAAATCTTTTAAACAAAAAGATTCATTTCACAAAGTTCACCCAGTTTCATAAAGATCAATTCACGGATTTCAAAACAATTTCCGTTTCAATTGGATTAATTTATTTAAATCTTTAAATCAAGATTTAGCTTATAGCTTTCAAAAATCGTTTCCAAAGATTCATCCATAACTTGGAAAACCATTTCCAATTCAAACTTGAAACCCCTTTAATACAAATTGGAAATTCATTTCTCATATAAAATCTTTTATCATTGGGAAACAACAGTTTTATTTCGGAAAAATTCGATCTCATTTATACAAGTTAAAATCTTTGGGTTAATTCAAACTCCCAAAACGACACTTTAAAAAATGGTTTAAAACCCATATAAACTTGTATAACCTTTAAATCCATAGTTTACAAACATAAAATTAATTTTCAAATATTTGAATTCGAATTTAAATCAAATTATTCAATTCCAAAATTCAACCAAGTAATTGAGAATAACTTTTATTTTTAGAATCCCTTTTTCAAAAACTTTTTATTTTAAACCCAATCCATTTCCAAAACCATTTGGATTTAAAATTCAAATTCAAAACTATTTTAAAAATCTGTGACTTAACTGATTTCCACGTGAAATCCATATTTGTGTGTGTATTATATAGTCCAGGGGTTTAACACAATGGTGCACAGCATCAATTATCACATATTTAATCATATCAATCTCGATAAGCGGTATGATCTATAACGCTTATCTTCATTCAAAGATTCACCGATAAAGTCAATTTATCAATCACAAGGATTCATCATTACGATTCGATGTGGGTTTCGGATAACCAACTGGAATCCGACTCCTTGTCACATCGAAATTCAAATGCCGTTTTACGTGCAAAGGGGTTTTCACATACATACAGAAACAAATGACAAATCACAGTTCAGCATAAAGCAATTTACATCACACAGTATCACAATCACAAACAGAAATACCAATCCAGAATACATTATTTGATAATTAACTTAAATTAATAAAATTAAACTTAATTAATTACAATGAGCCATTAACTTGTTAATTACTTTCATAAAGTAATTACACTTACACAACTTCATAAATGATTATCATTAATTAATTAATCTAATTAATTGTTAAAATTAATCACATTAATTAATTATTATTTAAATAATCTTAGTTAATGACCTTCATTAACTAATAACAATTCTTTAATTACTTTGCTAAAGAAATTACTTACATTTATCATCATTAATTAAAATTGATTAACCATTAATAACTCATTAATTAATCCTAATTAATTAAGTGTTAATTGTAACTTAATTAGTTCTTAATTACAATTTTAAATTAATTAACCATTCTTAATTACCCTTTTTAAACAATTAATTAATAATTATTATTTGTCTTGATTAACATTTTAAAAATCTTCTTTAAACTTTGAAAACAGTTTATTACTAATTTGAAAACTTTGATGTTTATTAAATCCCAACACTTGTTTTATATTAACTACTTAATTAAAGTATTAATTAGATTTTAAAAGCATCCTAAAGTATTAACTGAAAATAATTAAAACTTGTAATTAGGTCTTAAATTGTCAAACATTGATTATTTTGTTAACACTAAAATTTGTTTACATAACTTTAAATTTGTTGGGCTTAACCCTATTTAAACAAAACTTGAGATTACCCAGGTTTCACTTGAGTATTCACTCGGGTTTCCACTAACCTTCCCCGAGTCATTCTTCTCTCCCTCTCGTTCGTTCCTCTTCTTCCTTTTTTTTAACTTAAGTTTTAAACCTAATAACTATTCCAGGCTCGCATACTCGAGTACTAACCCGAAGAGATCACCATTTTTTACTCGAGTGACAGCTCGAGTTGCTCACCACCATCAATCCTGACACCAAGGCGATAATGTGCCCGTGCACGTGCACGTTGATCGCCTCCAGGTGACACCACATTGTCGAGCAAGTCGACGATGCTTCATGCATCAATTCCCAATCGCCAGAACTCACCCATTCCCTCGAAATCGAATTCGAGCTCAAAATCGCAACCTGGAAACTTCATCACAGGAATCATCAAAACCTGGAAACAGCTCGCCTATGCATCCTCGACCACCAAAAAATTCGAAACTCCAGCCAACTACTCGTCGTCATCCCCTTTACCATATCCCAAATTTGCGTGTAGCTCGATGCACGAGAAAAATCGCGCCGATCATATTTTCGACCATGACAAAACCCAAGCATTAAACCCTAATCTTGCCTCGTTCTAAAATCTCATGCAATAAAAAATTTATATAACAATTTTCTCAACTTCATTGATGGCCAAGCCAACTTCAAGCAAAATTTCAATACACAACATTCGTTCGATCGCCAGGAATTGATTAAAAAGCATATTTTGTTCAAATATGAGCTGCACTTGGAATACTAAATTAAAAATCATCGTATTAATTTTAAAAATCCTATCTTTGTATGCTTATTCAAGTTATATAATCAAATCAATAATTTAAACTACTCGAATAAATCATATGATTTCTTATTTAACTGTAAAATGAGTTTACAGGGTCAAGTTCTTTCATCTTCAAGCTAAAAAAATTATGGACCATGGTTTAAATTTAAACAAACTTATTTTGTATAAAAATCCTAAATTAAAGATGTTTGTATGAAAATTTGTTAGATTTTTCTTCTCAAATCTGCTTTGCTCTGAAACTGGAAATGAAGGAGAGTAAACCATAAAAAATTTTTACAGTACAACAGAAATACCCAAAGCTTCTTCTTTACATTATACTGCAAACATAAGTAATTCATAAATCAAACATACAAATTTAAAATTTAAAAACAGTTTGGCTACTCACATCAAATTGAAGAACAGAGAGCAGCTTCCTGTTTGGAAAAGCTGTAAGCTTGAACTACCTTTAAATCTGTTCTGCTTTTGTTGAATTGAATTGCATTTAAGTAAAAAAACAATGATGTTTACTTCTTTTTTCTAGAATACTAGGTTATGAACGAACTGGAGTAAAATGCATTGCATATATATAGAAGAAGATAGTTTGCACAGGGGATAGTTTGCATTGCATATATATATATATATATATATATATATATATATATATATTATTTATTAAACGTTTGATGATAGTCAATCGTATTTTCTTGCTTTGTTTTGACTAAAGATTTTTATAACTGGAATGACTTTAACATTTTTTCGGCTGAAAAGATTTTCATTTGTGCTTGAGAAGATAGGGTATTAATGCATAGGTCCCTATTTTTGTTTACATACAATCCTATTTGAATTGTATATGTGTAGTTTTTGTTTTGTAGATATATATTTTTTATTTTCTTTGTACATAGATGTTTTTTTTCTATCTTCTTGCCTTTTTGCTTCATATAAAAATTGTTATAGTATGTATTTATCTTATGTTTCTATTTAAGTTTAATAATCCAAACATTTAATTTATATCCTTATTTTTCTATACTTACATTTATATTGATAGAATTGATTTTATTTTAAACATTAGGATCTATATTACATTTAATAAATAATCATACATATTATATATTTTTCCCAAAGTATAATTTTTAAATCCAATTCATTTTGAATTCCAAATCAAAATTTTATTTATAATCCAATTCAATTGAAAATATTTATTTTGAGTTTCAAATCTAAAATTTTAAAATAAATAAGTATATACATCTTATTAAATTTGAAAATTTCAAATAAATCCACAATTTAACCTAATAATTAAGTTAAATTTCAAATTTAAATCCATCTTTAAACCGGGTTCGTTACAGATTACCCCCTTAAGAAATTTCGTCCCCGAAATTTGCCAAGGAGACAATTAAGAACGGATAAAAGATAGAGAAATATCTTTTCAATTCAAACCGAATGTTTATTCTGCATTTGGCTTACCAAATCAGAATATCAACAACAGATATGAGAACAAACTCAATCAACTATGAAACAATTGGGTTATCTGATCTACGAAGTATACAGGGGTATTTGTTAGTTCGAAGGGATAACTAACCATTCGTAGATTATATCGAAACCCAATGAAATAGAAAAAAATAGATTCGACTACGATCTCAGATTTAAGATTTAACCCATTTATGATTTGTTGAGAAATAGAACTATGTGTAGTTCCTGTGTCGAATAAAATTCGAACAATTTAATCGTAAACGAGAAGGTTACCTTATAAAATTTCTTTTCCTTAATTAACTTTTGAGGTTGAAGAATCGTCTTTGATTGCATACACTTTCTTTACTAGAGCTTGCTTATGAGCTGGACAGTCGTTGATCCTATGTCCTGGCCTGCGACAGTAATAGCATCCCGTAGATTCCTGATCTGGCCTCATAAATGCTCTCTTATTCCTGGCTTCCAAGGATTCTTGCATTTATCCGAGTAGTGGCCTTTCTCCAAGAAATTGAGACAAGTAACTTCTTTCCCCTTTTTCTTCTGTATATTCTTCTTTCCTGTATATCTCCTCGGTTTCTTTCCACCAAACTTCCTTTTCCTTCAGTTCAGATTACTTGTATCTCGATTCTCCTCCGGAACTTCCTGCTTATCCAGAGTATCTTATCGATAGCCCATATCAATTAATTCAGAAAAGGATTCCTTAACGTGAGTAGTCTTCCTTTCCTGAAACTCCTTGTTCATTCCCCGAATAAACTTTTCATTCTTCTTTAACGGTGTATTTACCAATTCTGGACCAAATCGAGATAATTCATTGAATTTGTTTAAGTACTCCTCAAATGATAAGCTTCCTTGCTTCAAATCTGTGAACTCCTGGTACATTCTAGAGATACCAGCAGACGGCATATATCGCTGCTCGAACACTTCCTAGAAATGACCACAAGTAAATTCATCCGCCGGCTCATCCAATGTAACTGTTTCCCACCAAGCTAAAGCCTCTTCCTGGAGTTGCCAAGAAGCTATCAATCGCATCTGATCTTCTTCCAACTTTAGTCCTTTGAAAATCCTTTCACACAATCGAATCCAGGCTTGTGCTTCAATAACAGATTCTTTTCCTGTGAACGGATTTCCACTAAGTTTAGAAAAGCTTCGATATAGATCGGCCAAATTTGATTGAGATTGAATGGGAATATCTGTCGTTTCAGGGCTTTGACCAGTTGAAGTGGTACTTCCCTGTCCCCAATCTCGTCCTCTTCTTCCATTCATTCTTACTATCTGTAAATAGTAAGAAACCCGATTTAGGCATTCGGAAGAAATATCTTAGAGAATAACAACAGATAAAGAGAATAGACTAATAAATTTGGATTTTTGGTTTCACTGGTTGTGCTCATTCTAGGGTATACTTCACCCTATCTCTAATGAGCCATCCAATTGTGACGACACGAACTCGATGTCCGACAAACAACATCAAATTCGTATCGCCGGAGCTTGCAACACCATTAGATGATAAATAACACAGCGGAAATAAAAGATGATATCGCTGATACAACATGAATACAATATCCAATACATCAATTTGATACAATGATAATCATCAATATCAGAGAATATACAACATGAAATACAGCGGAACACGACAAAATATGATATGAGTCTTCACAGAATCTAATACTGCAATTCCAATCCAAAACTCCAAAGCTAGAGCTCCAAAAACTTCAAGCTCGATCCACCATCACTGTTGCACAAAGATAAGCATGCATGGTCCGTCGTCCAAGGACTGAACTAGCTCTAGATAATCTACTAAACCTGACTATCTGAAAAACCAAACTCTAGACTACCCGTGTGAAAAATTATGGGCACCCAGAGTTTAGGAAGGGAACAATGAACTCCAGGTCATTCATGGGACTGGTGTGAGCAACAAAAATGGTTTGTCTATAAAAACAATCAAAAGATTTTAAATTTTGAAATCCGCAATGCTCTTTGGAAAATAAAACTACCATAAGGCCTCCCGCCACACACACCATGCAAACGCAGAATTGGAGGAGATTTCTCCTTATGATAGCCAAAAATGCTTGATACGCGAAAACCATTTTGATATTATTATTAATGCATAGTGGAAAACATTTTGAAAGCATAATATTAATCCTAGCCAGCATAGACATTCCGAACTATGCCTACTATAGCTACCATCCAAACAGTGGGGCGCCACCATAAGTAGATGGCAGGTTATACAACTAAAACCGTACAAGGCTCGTATTGGATGATTGAATTTTCCAACAAATAGTAAGTGTAACATCCCGCAAATCCGTACCCCTTGAGTCGACACCATTCTACAACAATCAACTCAAGTTGCACAGAAATACGAATCATTGGGTTAAAGAAGAAGAGGTAGAAGGAGAGAAAACAGCAAACAACAACAGAATCTAACCATCGCAGCGGAATAAAATATAATAGATATCAACATATCTTTACACCAAAATCAAATATAGCTGTTTATATATATTACATCATCAAAGTACATCAATCACAGCTCAACATCAAACATACAAATGGATACACAGCAACTCAACACAGCGGAAAATATACATAAACTAGTACGGAAATACGTATCGTCATCCAACTCGTCTCCTGAGCTCCACAGCATCAAATCCTGTATCCTATAACACTCGGCCTGACCCGAGCATTACGGTTAAATAACACCCGAGTCAGTCTGGAATACCAGCGTGAGAAAATCACACCCAATTGATTATTAAAGTTTCAAAATCCTTTGAAAACAAAAGCATCTCTTAAGACCACGCCACAAATAAACATGTCGGGTTTTTACCTTACGATAGCTAAAACACTTTTTATAGAAATCCTCTGATATTATAATAGGGTCTATATACAAATACTTATAAAATAGCCGAAATTGTTACATTCATTAAATTCCAGCTACTAGCCACAGAGTGGGTAATACAAACAAAACTCGTACAAGGCTCGTAGGGAGAATGGATTTCCAACTAATGATTAGGCACTGGGGTACCACCTGTCACAGTACGGGGCCTAGATCACAGTACCGAGGAGCACGCCCGCTCCCCTGCAACACAAGACCGGGACTACCCCTTACTGGATAATCCCGAGTGAGATCACCCCGCGGTTGGGATCAGCAACCGCCCACTAAGCCGAAATAAAAGGGACATCTAGACAGGGATGACCTCACCCTGCTTGGGTGCTACCCACCTAGCCTTGCTGCATAACCCCTGATTTTCAGTCATTCCCGGTTGATGAGGCTTGAGGCTAAGCGTTACCTTTTAGAACATATCCCTTAGAATGCCCATCGTTCACCTGACGATGTTTCGCAAGCATTCATCCATAAAAGTCTGTCCCGGGTTCGAACGGAACCGAAGGCACTATTCCTACTACATCCATTTTGGAAATATCCTCAGGATTAGTAGCGACTAGCCCTTGCACTTCACTGCTCCATCTTCGAATCCAAAACCGTTTCCACGAAACGTACAAACCGGATCGAAGTGGTTTTCGAGAAATAAATCTCGATCCCGGTCTCTTCGAAACGATCAACGCATTTGTCCAATATTGATAGTCGGTTATTTAACTATCAATTAATATTCACAACATCCATCACACAATAAATAATTTCCCAAATTATTTATTTATCTCAAAAATATCTTTACAAGATATATTTCTATTTTCAATCCTTTGAAAACAGCTTCAAAACCATCTTTCTTTCAAAATAAACTTTCCCAAATATTTTCTATCTCTTCTGAAATCACCAAGCACAAAAATAGATTTTTAAAATAATTTAAACACTTCACTTTGAAATATACTTTAAAACATTTAGGATAAAACTACTTCAATAATTTGTTAAAAATACATACTATATGAGTATTTGAAAATAAAGTTACTTAATAAAATATAAAACTAGATTTTCACTTTTACAGAACAAAACATCAAATCACTTTTTAAATAATTACTGCTATAAAAAATTAAAAGGAAATACTTACTTTAGACTTTAAATATTAAAAATAATAATTTTTTCAAAACATATCTTTTAAAACAATTTTAGAACTATTAACTTATATTTAAAAATTTACTTTGAAAACATACTTGGTTATCCAGGGAGAATTCCAACTTCAATCACTTGAATCAATTTTTACAAATTGATTCCCAATTTATTCCATTTGAAATAAATTTCTCTACTTACCAGTTCATCTCAGAATTCATTAATTATGGACTTTATATTTATTAATATTATTTCCCGTTTGATTTTATACCATTTAACTGAATATATCAATTTCAGCTTCTTCAAATTTCTTCTTTATTCTTTTCGATAAATTGAATCTTAAATTTGAAATAAATGTTTTATTCTTTTAAAATAATAACACTAAAATTTAAAATTCATTAATCTTCTGATTAATTAAATTTCCCTTACTAAACTTAAGATTTATTTATTAGAATTTTAAAGGGCATTTTATTTCTTTTCCAATTGATTCTTAAATTTATTCAAATTTCCTATACTTATTTTACTTACAAATTCACTTCTTTTATTATCTTTCCAAACCCAATTTATACATTTTTGGTAATTTATCATATCCAATTATATCCAATCGAACCATAACATTCAATATTCCAATACAACTCATCTTAGAATATCAAATAATCACCACAGAGAATGTTAACTAATTTAAATAAATGTTGAGAGATCCAGTTGGATCCCTCCAACCTGTTTTCCCTGCATCCACAGACGTTAGCACAATATAATACACCAATTTCAAAATATACCATACTATAGCACATCAATCAATTCAACCATTCAAACAATTATTTAAATTTAATCATTTAAATTTAAATTTAACTGAGTGAGACTAACTCACCTTTGATTTGTTTTGCAAACACTTCAATCTGCCTTGATTTCAGCATTTTTGACCTCCATCTTCGAAATGTCGCCAGACCCAAACACGCCCCAATCATCAAACCCTACCTTGCCATGGCAAGGTCATGAAGCCTCCCCCAAGCTCCTCCAGATGCATGCGCGCGGTCGCAAACCATCTGCCCTCCGCCACGATTTGAAAATCGCGTTGACCCCAACCTGTCTGCCTCGCGAATCCCTGTCTCCCTCAAGGCTATTCGATCAAGAATCGAATTTGTAATGAAACTCTAAAGATCGGCTTCGAGTTTGAAAGAGTAACAGCGGCCAAACTCGATTAGGAGCGAATCCATTTCGATTCGATTGAGAAACGAAGTCGCCTTCGATTTGCTTGCGCGTTCTCGATAGGATGCAGAGCTCGGCCATTGACTTCTTGCTCGATTTATCGCGAGTCTCCCCCTTGTGATTTTGAAAAACTTGAAAGAATGAGGAAAGTGGGAATAAGGATTAACACCATTTTTTTATTATTATTTTCGAAGTCGAAAGGCAGGGGAATGAGATCAAGGGTAAGGAAATCTCGGCATTAAATAAACTTCGATTTCGTTCATCATTTTTTTTCTTTTCTCTGATATTTTGAAAAGTGCGGCCATGAAATGAAATGAAAGAAGAAAAAAATGTTTGCGTGCTGTTGATAAAAGAGAGAACACGGATAAGAAAGGAAGTCGGCTTGCTCAGGAAAGATGTCGGCTGTGATGTTGCTTTTGTGATAATATACTTATAAAATTTAAATTAAATTATCGTTGTAATCTCAACGCGTTTATATATCGTATGCTCACATAACAACTCCAATTACTACGAAAATTGAAATCCGATAATAATTCAATATTACGGACCCAATGGAACTATTTTCGTCGAATTCCGAGACTGCGCCTCGGAAGGCTATTTTAAATTCAATTTAAATGATAAAATTTCAAAACTGAACAAATCACGGTTAAAATCAATTTTAACTCTACTCGTATCTTCAGTATTATCAAAATAAATTTTACAAGCCTTCAAATTATTTTTAACAAGCTAAAAATTCCAGATTTCATATTTTACCCAACTTCAAATAATTAAATTATATTATTTAATTATCAAATAAATAGCGATATTTGTAATTCAAGTTAAGATTGCTCTATTGAATATTTAAAATCAATTAAATATTCCGATTTTAAATGCTCGAAAATTTCGGGTCGTCACAGTCAGGCTAAGGAACTTCCTATTGCCACATGGGAACGCCTCTCGAGGGATGCCATGAGAACCTACCCGGATCTCTGCCAACACAAGGCTGGTTACACCCTTCCCGGCAAGTAAAACCTAAGATATGCCACCTCCGGTTCTTTGGGACCTTTATACGAGGATCCTCTACACCAACAACATCACACAGTAATAAATATACTACAGTGCCCACATGAGTAAGTATCTGGGCTCCATACCATGGTACTACCCTTTTCCAGAGGGAATGGTCATACCCTAGGGGAGCTACCTCTGAAACCTTGCCGCATCTTTCCTGTTTCGACCATTATCGGTTTGTGAGGCTCGATGAGGTCTCGTCCACAAAGCTACGCTTTACATGAATGACATGCTTTGATCACAAATGATCATCAACACACAGCAACAATTAGCATGCCACACTACTAAATTGAGAGCATATCGCTGATAAGCTCCAACTACATAACCTCTGAGCTCGTACGTCTCAGAGAAGGGTGCTAAGCTAAGAGAATAAATTCTATGCCACCAACAGATATGTATTTGAAAAGAAATCTGCTTTATATCTCAAAGTGTTGTGTCAGACATACAACCATACAAGTATGTTCTGGGTTCGAACAGAACCGAAGGCACTTCAGAAGAAGCCCTTGCAATCCCGGGTATTCACAGTCCCGATCGGACTTCCCATCACTTAGGGAATTCTATACCGTAGCTTCTCAGTGCAGAGACAATCGATAGGTCATCCTTTCGTTCTCGCAAATACCCGGTCTTCACCACCAGTCTTCAAATGCTATCCATAACGACGTATCATTATTCGGAATGGGTTATATGACACAAAGTCCTCTCCCGGCGAAACCGAATAATGAGCGCTATATTTGAAAACATATGGATATGGGATTTCAGTTAAGTCACAGCTTTAAAATTCAAATCTTTCTTTCAAATGGTTTAAACAAATTACCATTTCAAATCTTTTAAACAAAAAGATTCATTTCACAAAGTTCACCCAGTTTCACAAAGATCCATTCATGGATTTCAAAACAATTTCCGTTTCAATTGGACTAATTTATTTAAATCTTAAATCAAGATTTAGCTTATAGCTTTCAAAACTCATTTCCAAAGATTCATCCATAACTTGGAAAACCATTTCCAATTCAAACTTGAAACCCCTTTAATACAAATTGGAAATTCATTTCTCATATAAAATCTTTTATCATTGGGAAACAACAGTTTTATTTCGGAAAAATTCGATCTCATTTATACAAGTTAAAATCTTTGGGTTAATTCAAACTCCCAAAACGACACTTTAAAAAATGGTTTAAAACCCATATAAACTTGTATAACCTTTAAATCCATAGTTTACAAACATAAAATTAATTTTCAAATATTTGAATTCGAATTTAAATCAAATTATTCAATTCCAAAATTCAACCAAGTAATTGAGAATAACTTTTATTTTTAGAATCCCTTTTTCAAAAACTTTTTATTTTAAACCCAATCCATTTCCAAAACCATTTGGATTTAAAATTCAAATTCAAAACTATTTTAAAAATCTGTGACTTAACCGATTTCCACGTGAAATCCATATTTGTTTGTGTATTATATAGTTCAAGGGTTTAACACAATGGTGCACAGCATCAATCATCACAGATTCAATCATATCAATCTCGATAAGCGGTATGATCTATAACGCTTATCTTCATTCACAGATTCACCGATAAAGTCAATTTATCAATCACAAGGATTCATCATTACGATTCGATGTGGGTTTCGGATAACCAACTGGAATCCGACTCTCTGTCGCATCGAAATTCAAATGCCGTTTTACTGGCAAAGGGGTTTTCACATACATACAGAAACAAATCACAAATCACAGTTCCGCATAAAGCAATTTACATCACACAGTATCACAATCACAAATAGAAATACCAATCCAGCACACATTATTTGACAATTAACTTAAATAATCAAATTAAACTCAATTAATTACAATGAGCAATTAACTTCTTAATTACTTTCATAAAGTAATTACACTTACACAACTTCATAAATGATTATCATTAATTAATTAATCTAATTAATTGTTAAAATTAATCACATTAATTAATTATTATTTACATAATCTTAGTTAATGACCTTCATTAACTAATAACAATTCTTTAATTACTTTGCTAAAGAAATTACTTACATTTATCATCATTAATTAAAATTGATTAACCATTAATAACTCATTAATTAATCCTAATTAATTAATTAATTAAGTGTTAATTGTAACTTAATTAGTTCTTAATTACAATTTTAAATTAATTAACCATTCTTAATTACGCTTTTTGAACAATTAATTAATAATTATTATTTTTCATGATTAACATTTTAAAAATCTTCTTTAAACTTTGAAATCAATTTATTACTAATTTGAAAACTTTGATGTTAATTAAATCCTAACACTTGTTTTATATTAACTACTTAATTAAAGTATTAATTAGATTTTAAAAACATTCTAAAGTATTAGCTTGAAATAATTAAAACTTGTAATAAGGTCTTAAATTGTCAAACATTGATTATTTTGTTAACACTAATTTTTTTATATAACTTTAAATTTGTTGGGCTGAACCCTATTTAAACAAAACCTGAGATTACCCAGGTTTCACTCAAGTATTCACTCGGGTTTCCACTAACCTTCCCCGAGTCATTCTTCTCTCCCTCTCGTTCGTTCCTCTTCTTCCTTTTCTTTTTTTTCTTCTTTTAACTTAAGTTTTAAACCTAATAGCTGTTCTAGCTCGCATACTCGAGTACTAACCCGAAGAGATCACCATTTTTACTCGAGTGACAGCTCGAGTTGTTGACCACCATCAATCCTGACACCAAGGCGGTAACGTTCCCGTGCACGTGCACGTTGCCGTTGATCGCCTCCAGGCGACACCACATCGTCGAGCAAGTCGGCGATGCTTCACGCATCAATTCCCAATCGCCAGAACTCACCCATCCCCTCGAAATTGAATTCGAGCTCAAAATCGCAACCTGGAAACTTCATCACAGGAATCATCAAAACCTAGAAACATTCGTTCGATCGCCAGGAATTGATTAAAAAGCATATTTTGTTCAAATATGAACTGCACTTGGAATACTATATTAAAAATCATCGTAGTAATTTTAAAAATCCTATCTTTTTATGCTTATTCAAGTTATATAATCAAATCAATAATTTAAACTACTCGAATAAATCATATTATTTCTTATTTAACTGTAAAATGAGTTTACAGGGTCAAGTTCTTTCATCTTCAAGCTAAAAAAATTATGGACCATGCTTTAAATTTAAACAAACTTATTTTGTATAAAAATCCTAAATTAAAGATGTTTGTATGAAAATTTGTTAGATTTTTCTTCTCAAATCTGCTTTGCTCTGAAACTGGAAATGAAGGAGAGTAAACCATACAAAAATTTACAGTACAACAGAAATACCCAAAGCTTCTTCTTTACATTATACTGCAAACATAAGTAATTCATAAATCAAACATACAAATTTAAAATTTAAAAACATTTTGGCTTCTCACATCAAATTGAAGAACAGAGAGCAGCTTCCTGTTTGGAAAAGCTGTAAGCTTGAACGCCTTTAAATCTGTTTTGCTTTTGTTGAATTGAATTGCATTTAAGTAAAAAAACAATGATGTTTACTTCTTTTTTCTAGAATACTAGGTTATGAACGAACTGGAGTAAAATGCATTGCATATATATATATATATATATATATATATATATATATATATATATATATATAGAAGAAGATAGTTTGTATAGGGGATAGTCTGCATTGCGTATATATATTATTTATTAACCGTTTGATGATAGTCAATCATATTTTCTTGCTTTGTTTTGACTAAAGATTTTTATAACTGAAATGACTTTAACATTTTTTCGGCTGAAAAGATTTTCATTTGTGCTTGAGAAGATAGGGTATTAAATGCATATGTCCCCATTTTTATTTACATACAATCCTATTTGAATTGTATATGTGCAGTTTTTGTTTTGTAGATATTTTTTTTGTTTTATTTGCTTTGTACATAGATGTTTTTTTTTTATCTTCTTATCTTTGTGCTTCATATAAAAATTGTTATAGTATGTACTTATCTTATGTTTCTATTCAAGTTTAACAATCCAAACATTTAATCTATATCCTTATTTTTCTATACTTATATTTATATTGATAGAATTGATTTTATTTTAAACATTAGTATCTATATTACATTTAATAAATAATCATACATATTATATTTTTTTTCCCAAAGTATAATTTTTAAATCTAATTCATTATGAATTCCAAATCAAAATTTTATTTATAATCCAATTCAATTGAAAATATTTATTTTGAGTTTAAAATCCAAAATTTTAAAATAAATAAGTATATACATCTTATTAAATTTGAAAATTTCAAAAAAATCCATAATTTAACCCAAAAATTAAATTTAATTACAAATTTAAATCCGTCTTTAAACCGGAATCGTTACATGTTGTATCTTGTTTAACTCTGATGTATCTTATTTTTATATAGTAGCTTCATGAACTACTATCTCTTTTAATTCCGCTGCATTATTATTTACTCTGTGTCTGTGATCTGTGATTATTTATTTACTGTATATTCTGAGATTTTCCAAATTTTATTTATAACGCGGTATTTTGAGAAATTCAAGTCCGACATGTGCGGATGCGAATGGTTGAAAATATTGGGTTGTTACATTTAGTATCAGAGCTTTGGTAGCTCTAGGCAAAACTCAGCATGTATGGTAAATGTATTTACAGAATCACTTACATTCGAGTTTCAATCTTTTCCTCTTTGAATCGATTCTTTTGAATTTTGGAACGTCCCCTGCGGTTCCAAAATCCATTCGTGTCCCTCTCTATTCGGCTTCTTTTGATTCTGAAGTATCCCATACTTCACTTCAAATGATCTTTATAATAAGTCGGCGGTCCGGCCAATCTCAAATTGATTTATAAAGGGGTGAAACTCCTTTACAATAGCATCGATTCACCAAAGGTTTTATATCCTTGGTTTAGATGACAGTATCTCTTATAATCCCAAACTCAATCTCTAGAGATCGAATGTTGATTTACCCCAGAAATCCACATCGATCTTATTCTTTAAGTCACAGTTGACCCGGTTAAGGTTGCCCACGATTTATATAAGCTTATCCATCTTCCTATTCTGTTATTTAATCATCTCATCTTTGTTTCCAACTTATCTTCAAATCATTTTTGAAGTGTATTTGTAAACTAAGATTTAAAATGATTTATATATTGTGTCGCTTGAGTTGTTGATGTTGATTTGGGTTTCTGATCGATTCATCTGATCAACGCTATCGATAAGATTTCCAAAACACTTGAACATAGCAAACTAACACAATATGGTTTTCAAATTTAGTAATGAAATAAATTTTGTAATTATATTATAAATCTTTTTCTGGATTTTATTGAATTGGTTGTTAAGAAATAATATTTGATTTTATATATCATTATCTCTTGTTTCATATATAAATAATTAAACTATAAAGCATGGTTATAAATTTATTTGGAAATTTAAAATGAATTTAAAACAAGAATTTAAGAATTTAATTTCCGATGGATTTCAAAACCTTGTGTTTAAAGTTTTAAAAGGATGTACTATTTAAAGTATTTTCTAATAGAAATTTATTTCCAAAGAATTTTTAAGTTTAAAACTAGTGCTCTTCTCTTTGTTGCTGGAAAATAACTTCAGTGATGACTACAGCATCATTGACATTCATTTTCGAGTTTCAAAGTGAAGAGACCGTTTTGTAGTCTTGCTATAGTTTTTGTTTTGGGAATTTAATTGATTTGAATTTCTAAAATAGGACTGATTTATATTGTTTTGGGAAATTTAATTGATTTGAATTTCTAGAATAAGACTGGATTTATAACATATGCTGATATATGATTTAAATTTGAATGGATATATATATATATATATATATATAGTATATGTGCATTTGTTTATCTCTAAAAAGTTTGGAATCTATCGGAAATTTAATTCCTAAATTTTTTTCTTGAAGGATAATTTCAAGTATAATTTCAAGATTTGGATAAATATTCAAGCTTGAAATCATTAAATTGGAAAGTTTTATTTGTATAATACACAATTTCATTTCAATATAACTTACCTTAATTTTCAGAAGTTGAATATATAATTGGATAATATACAATATAAAAAAAGATTTTATAAATAAAATTTGAGTGGTTATAATAAATGTTATACACTTATATTTTAGTTATAAAAAGATTAACGGAGGTAAATAAAGGAAAAGGGTAATGGAATAATTTACAATATAAAATGGTGTTAAAGGAACTAAGAATAAATTAAAGCAGTTATAATAAGTATAAATATATTTAATATAGGTGATAAAATATATTGAAAGGAATAAATTTAATTATAATTAGGAATAAAGAAGAATTAACCTATTGAGTACATTTTGAGTACAATAAATGATTTTTTTTCTAAATCCACGATTTTAGAGATTATTAATTTAAGATAATTGGATGATAAGATAATGAAATTTGAGATAGTTAAGATTTATTTAACTTATGTAAAATTAATTTTCAATTTAAGTTGAAATTTTCATGGTTTCAAATTTATTCTCTTATTTTGTTTTTCAAACTATCTTTTGGTTGTCCTTATTTTCCTTATCTTACTACATAATGGGAGGTATTGCTTATACCAGACTATTTAGAAACCTTTCTATAATCTTTGATAAACTTTGGTACTCATTTTTTGAATCTGAGCACTGCTTGCCATCCACAGACCATCGGTCAAGTGGAAAGGGTGAAACAGATTCTAGAAGATCTTTTTCGTGCCTGTGTTCTTGATTCTGGAGGATCTTGGGAAGATCATTTCCACCTTGTTAAACTTACCTATAACAACAGTTATCAGGTATAATTTCAATCTTCTTGTCATCTTGTCTTAATCCTTTTTCATTCTATCTTTTTCTTTGTTTTTCCGTACCTCATTCCTTTTCGGGGACGAAAAGTTTTGGGTGGGGAGAGTGTAACAACCCTATATTTTGTAATTATTTTAATTGGAATTCCTGATTTAAAATTTTTATTTTATTTATTAAAATGAATAATTTTGTTATTTTAAATATAAACTTTGATTTTTATGTGAATTATAATTCCAAACATGAATAAGTAGAATATTTTTCAAAATTGTGAATTTTGGTCAATATGGTCAAACTTTGACTTTTAAATTTAAAATTTAAAATTTTGAATTTTTGAATTTTATCTTTTATTATGAAAATATATTAAATTTCAAGAATACTGCTTTTCATTTCGTTGAAATCCAATTTATACTGTGAAAGTTATGCTTTTTACAATATTGTATGTAAATTGTTTTATTTAACAAAATTGTTTATTTTAATTTATATAAATAATATTTTTGTTTGTCAAATCATGTTCTAATTAGTGTTATATGACATGTTATGTATATATTTTATTTTTAAAACATTTTAAAGTGTAGTTATAATTTTCTAGTGTTAACTGTATATTGTTTACAATTTTTAAAGTCTTGTTTCAATATATTAGCTATTTACTTATTTTCTTTTTCATTTTATTTGTTCAGTATTTTGTTTTGTTTTCTGAATTTTATTTAGTTTATTTTGATTTAAAAGAAAATGGAAATTCTAAAGGACAAAACCTTTTTATATTACTAGCGACTTTTCAAATAACTTTGTCCTTTCATTTTCCTTTTGCCTTTTTATTTTTTTCTTGTGGTCGTTCACTCCTTAACTTCTAGCCATGAATTTCTTTTCAGCATTTATGAGAAACCTCTTCCTCATTTTATTTCTCAGGGCCATATCAAATTGGGAAAAAAAATTGCAAGTTCTAATGTCTTCTTCTTTCTATTTTTCCTTCTTATTTTCATTGATTTTGCCTAGTTTTCTCTTCAACTTTGCTCAGCCCTACCACCCATCATCACTACCATCCTCTCCACCATCACTAGCCACAACAACCACCACCTCTGGCCATGACCATTAGATGAAGCCACCAATCAATTTTGCAAAGCACTCCACCAAAACAAGCCTAGCCGAGCCAAAATGTCACCACCACTTCCATACCTTGCCTTGGCCACCTCCCCTTGCTCCACCACCACCATAACCTGATCTCTGGCCATCACTTGACCTATGACCAGACCTGTCTAGATCTGAATCAAGCATGGCTGAGCCCATGGCCGAGCCAAGAATGTCACAAAAACTCCACTATATTGCCTTGTCCTTGTGCATGCTTCATGTTATCACCACTACCCTTCATCTCCTTGTAGCCATGTCTATTTGACCCAAATCCAAGCGATGTTGACACCTAGGCCGAGCCTAGTGTGGTGAGAACAAGCCCATTTGATCATGTGACAAGCCATGTTGTCATGGTCAGGCACTTTCGTGTTAAAGCTGGGTAATGTTCTTTGTTGATTCAAATTTCCATTTCGTTTCAATTCATATTTGTATTGTATGCATATGTTTATATGGTCTTATTTATTTGTCGTATACAAGATCAATATCAAGGCTCTCCATTTATTCAATTCTAACCATGCTTGTCGTGCCTTTGGAATCGCTCTGGTGTGTGTTGTTTTGGTCTCCAGCTTAAAGAGGTGAGTCTTTCTCACTCCGACATTTTTACTTATGAAATGGTGAATCGATGACAAGTGTTTAGTAATTTAAAATGTTATGCAAGTAAATTATGATGATATGATATGCTATGCCATGTTTTTTCCCTGTTTACTTTTTTAATTATCACCTGACATATGATATATGACATTATATTGTGACATTGACATTGTTCATATTGTTTATGCATATATTCACACTGCAAGTTCCCTGTAGAATAGAATCACTATGGGTTGAAATGATACATACCCAAATGGATTTTAGAACAGGGAAAAATCATTATAGGCTGAAATGATAGGCCTTAGCGATTTTTATTGCATTTTATTTGACTTGGGATTGCGGGTTTGAAATGATAGAACCCGGGTTTTTTTAAATTGCGGATTGAAATGATATATATCTGTATCACTTGACCTAGGTTAGAAAATAATATACAGACCCCGTGGTATATTTTTAAATGATTTTTCTTAAGATATGTATTTTTAAAAGTATAAATTTTGATTTAAAAAAAAATATTTATGGTTTTGTGAAAGCTAAATATTAAATTTTGAATTTGTTAATTTAAGTATGTAAATTTGAAGTAAATGTGATTTTTTGACTTTAAATTTATTTTTAAAATGTAAGTAAATAATGGAATTTTAATTTAAAGTGTTTAAATGACAGTTGAAGCAAAATGTTAAGTTTTGTTTAAATTTAATAAGTAAATAAACAGTGAAATTGTGACTTAATAAATGAATTGAATTTTTAATTGGATATTTGATTTTAAATTTTATTTTCATAAATCATATATTAAAAGTATTTAAATGTGAAATTTTGAAGTCTAGAAATATGATTTATAAATTTAAATAGAATTTTTTTTGAAGTTTTATTGTTTTTGAAAAGTTAAACTAAAATCTGGAATTTTATTAATAGCATTTTCAAAATGTTGTGGTCTTATGACAGCATTTTTTTAAATGCTGTTGTTTTGAATTTAACTATGTTATAAATATCTATTATGGCATTTTATAAATGTCGTTATTCCTAAACTAAACTATTTTGGAAACTGTAAGCTACGATAGCACTTTTTAAATGTTGTCGTTGCTATAGTTTGACAATGTTTTGAAATGTTATAGATTTTAACACTGTTTGAGTTATATTTTAAAGTGTTAAACGATTTAACTTTTGGAATTAATTATTTGTGAAATTTAAGGATTTTTAAATAAAATTTAATATTTAAATTTGAATTTTTTAAGGAATTTAAATTAAATTTGAATCTAAATAATGATTGTTTTGTTATTTGTTAATGGAATGAAATGTAATAAGATAAATAAATTTTTGAATGGAATTTTGAAATGTGTTTTGTAATGATATTTGGAATAATAAATGAATGGTATATTTGAAATTGAATTCAAATAATGATTTGATAATGAGGTTTTGAAGGATATGATGTTTTAATGATTTTGAAATGGTTTTTGAATGATTTGATCTTTATCTGATAAAGAATATGAATTTAGAATGATATTTGATTTCGATGAATGAATATTTGAAGTTTATATTTGTATGAAAGGATATTTGGTTTACTTGTAATTTGAGTTATTTAAGTAATATTGGATTTATGAAATGAACATTTCAAAACTAAGTAATAATGAAGTTAAAGTTGAGATAGATTAAATAATAAAATTTAGTTTTGAAATATGGTATATTTAAAGAATTGAAACTAATGGTTTGAATTGAATTAAATTGGAAATTTGAAATTTGGGTTTAATTGAATAAATTTGAAAATTTGGTTTAAAGAATGTTTCATGATTTCCATTGTATGAATTTGAAATGTTATGATTTCAAAGTGTAATGATTTCAAGTATTTTGGTTTCGGAAGAGTTACAACTTTGAAAGATTAGGATTTTTGAAAGTGAATATATGTTCGAAATGGAAATGATAAACTATTTTGATTTGAATATAGTTTTGAAATAAAAATGGTTTTGGTTTTCGAAGTATAAAACTATTTTGAAGGGATATAGTTTTGAAATGAAATGATTTGATTTTTTGAAGTATAAACTATTTTGAAATGACTGCGGTGTTATAATAACGTTTGGTTGTTAAAGAGACCGGGATCGAAAGTTGTCATACTCTCTGCTAACTTCGAAAACCACATTAATAACCATGTATGCGGTGGAGATTCTAGAATGAAGTAGGAAGGTGGCGACGTCCTTGAGGTGTATTACGTGGACCTAACTCCCGTGAGTTGGCATAAGGTGGCTAAAACAGGAGCTATCTCGGGCCAAAAGGGGTAGCTCCTTTGGTCGGACGCACTTCTTCGATACTATACTCCCACTTGTGTTTGATTTGATGGCCATCCTTCGATTTTGATTGGGAATGTGTTCCGAGGTGGGCGTAGTGGCTGCTACGTCATCACCAGCCCGTGTGCGTAATTGGTATATCTACCCTAGCATTGCCTCGTGTGTCGTGTCACCTACCATAGCGAGCATTACTACGAGTTTCTATTTGTGTCATACCTATGGAGTATCTTGTCATAGTCTCCTGATCACAAGATATGCAGGTATTGTATAGACTACTGGCATTATTTTGTGTTAAGGGGAATATTGGGTCACTCCTTAAGGCTATTTTAAAGTAAGTTTATTTCACTATAGACATTATTATAATAGCGCAATATTACTACATAGTAAATAGTTTAATAGATCCTTAAAGGATGGGCGATCCCAAGCATCCTTTAAGTTACTGATGCATTTTTGTTACTATTCACTTGAGTTGATTTACAGTTCATTAGTATTTATGTCCTGACTCGAGTGTTTTGTGTTTTGCTTTGCACTCGAGTTAGACTGAGTGATTCTACATTCAAGACTCACCTTCGGAGTTGGAGTTTTACTTGAAGATCCAACCATCTATTTGCTTTCAGCATCCGATGATTTCAGTGATGTATTATAATTTGTACCTGATGTATCTTGTTACTCTTCTGTTGTATCTTGTTTAACTCTGATGTATCTTAATTTTATATAGTAGCTTCATGACCAATTATCTCTTTTAATTCCGCTGCATTATTATTTACTCTGTGCCTGTGATATGTGATTATTTATTTACTATATATTCTGAGATTTGCCAAATTTTATTTACAACGCGTTATTTTGAGCAATTCAAGTCCGACATGTGCGGATGCGAATGGTTGAAAATATCGGGTTGTTACATTATATATTGATTAAATCAACTTTATTAAATCAACTTTAATAAATCAAATCTTATTATTAAACTTATTATATACATATTTTAAAATAGTAAAATTGTAAGTAAAGTCTTAAAATTTATAATTCCAAAACTAACTTGTAATTTTAAAATTTTAAAATATATAATTTTAAAATTTTAAAATATATAATTTTAAAATCAAAATTTAAAACCTTTATAAAAATAACATTTACATATATATATATATCCTAAAATCAATATTTATTAAAACCAAAATATTCATTTCGAAACCTTGGAAATCATTTCAAAATATATATATATATTGACCAACGGTGTCTGTATATAATTCTCTATCCTATGGTCAAGTGATACGGATATTTATCATTTCTATCCACAATTTATATGTATACGGGTATATATCATTTCAACCCGCAATCCCAAATTCAATTCAATAAAAATCGCTTAGGTTTATCATTTCAACCCATAATGATTTTCTCCTGTTCTACAGATCGTGCGGGTATGTATTATTTCAACCCCTAGTGAATTATATACTAACAGGGAACTTGCAGAGTGGGAACAAATATGATAATAATTTAACAAACATATACCATCAATATAAATAACAGATAATGGTGTCAGATGTCACAAGTGAACAGATACAGATAATAACATATATATGGCAATGTAAATAATTAACTACAGCATGTTTCAATTGAAATCAAATTGAATAAATATAAGAACGTTAATTGTGAGTGATTGCTCACCTTTCGAGGCTAGAGAATACAGAAGATGACACGGATACGCACACTGATACAGACATTGAAATTAAATTACGAATCCAAGAAAAATCGCCACGAATTCAACGATCAAAGCTGATAATAGGGATTGACGGAACAAATCAAAACGGGAACGATGAAGATAATTGGTATAAGTGAACTTATATAGATATAACATATAAAATTATATAAACACAAAATCATATTCTAATTTCTACACATATTAATTAAATACACACACACACACACATGTGTTTCAAAAATCATTGTTTTAATTTAAGACATATGTTTAAAATAAGATATATATACCTAATCACTAATTTAGCTTTAACCCCAATAAGACAAAAAAATCTATATACATAGATTTCAATCCAATATTAAATCCAAACACACATAAAAATAATATATATATATATATATATATATATTTATTTTTAAACTTACTTATATATAAGAGAAGACTGTAAAAGATTATATAATATAGTGAACAGTTATAACTTTATAATAACATATACTTTAAGCTTACAACTCTTGTATAACTGTAAAGCAGATTCGAACAAAATACATTTGCTAAACATAAAAAATAAACTAAAAATATATATAAGCAATTATATAAATAAATAACTTATACTTTAATAACTCAGGCAACCTACAAAACTTTATAAACAACGGGCTTCATGTATATAATAAAATTTGTACAGGCCACTTATATATGAGCTGCCATACTACAATACATATAAATATAAACTACACATATATAGCGAGTATATACATATATATATACTGTTAAAATATATAACCATATATCAACAGTTTTTGAAAACTTGAATAAAACTTTACATATAGATATATAATGTAATATATGACATACTCTAAAAATAGAAATAATATTAATATATAAACTACATCATATATAACTTTATAACTTTATAATATACACAAACAACTTGATAGGTAAAACCGTATACACTTATATATAATATACAGACATATATAAGAGTTAGGATTTAAATAAACCAAATGTAGGCAAAAGACTATAACATATATTATACAAATCCATTTATATTAAATTAGTATATATACTGACTCAATACAACTTAAATTATATATTTAACCTATATAACTTATCAGATGAACAACTCTATATATTTGTTAGTATATATTCAAAATCTGTTCAAAATAATATATATATATATATATATATATATATATATATAAAGACTTACCTTTAAAGATGAATATAATTGCTGAGACGACCCGACTTTCACACCACAGAAAATCGTATCATCTTAAAGAAAGAAAGGGATAGAAAAGAGAAAAGAAAGAAGAGAAAGAAGAAACAACACAGAATCTAAACAGCGGAACGAATAAATTATATTAATAACATAAACATTACATAGTTCAAAATCATTATTAGAGTTACACAGATTACACATCACATACTAGACAGTTATAAACACCTGTCTAGTTATACAACTCAATACAACACAAGAGAACTACTCAGAGAAACCAACACAGCGGAATTCTATATATCTACACGCAGAAGCCTCCTGCTCTATTGCTCCTCCACAATTCGTCAAAGCTAACCTGAATCCCTTGGCTACTCATAAAAATTTGAGTACCCAAGAGTTTAAGAAAATAGAAGATAAACTCTGGGTCAGACATGGGTCTGGTGTGAGTAACAGGTTAAGGTTTCTTAATTTTCAAAAACCTTTTGGAAAGAAAGGTATCACGTAAGAATTCCCACACATAAACATGGAAAAGTTTTTACTTTACGCTAACCAAATTATTTGATAGGAAATCCAGTGATATTATAATAGGTCTAGGGTTTTCAAGTAAATATGAAATAGCCAAAATTGTTACATTAATTAAATTCCAGCTACTAGCCACAAAAGTGGGTAATACAATCAAATCAGATGGCACTTATTGGATTTTGGATTCCATACAATGGCAGGGCTACCGGGGTACCGCCCGTCACAGTACGTGACCTAGATCAGCGTACCGAGGATCACTCCCAATCTCCTGCAACACAAAGCCGGAACCATCCCTTACTGGACAGTCCCGATCAAGAGAACCCCGACAGTTGGAGCTCACAACCGTCCACACAGCCGAAATAAAAGGGACCTCTAGACATGGAAAAATCTCGTCCTACTTGGGCATGACCCACTTAGCCTTGTTGCACCTCCCCTGTTTTAGCCATTCCCGGTTGATGAGGCTTGAGGCTACGATTACCTTTAGTGAACACATCACTTAGAATGCTCATCGTCCACCTGACGATGTTCTGAAAGCATTCAATCCATACAAGTTCGTTCCAGGATCGAACGAAACCGAAGGCATTATCTCGTTACACTCATTTTGGAATCACCCTCAGAGTTAACGACGATAACCCTTGCACTCTGAATCTTCATCTTCAATGGAGATTCACGAACTACCGTTACTTTGGATCGATGTGGTTTTTGGATATCCAAATATGGAAACCCGATCCCGGTCTCATCCAAATCCAAAACGTGTCTTTTAGGTCCAAGTTGTTTTAAAGTTTAAAACAATTCAATTATCTATATACACACAGATAGATAACTCACAAATCACAATTGATAATCAACATTATCATAATAAACAGGTAATCCACATTATCATCAAAATAGGTAATCCATATCACCATCACAATAGATAATCTATATTATCATCACAATGCAACCAAAGCATTCATATCACACAACATCACTTATCTCATTTCTGAGATCACAATCATTCAAGGCAATCATTATCACCTATTCATACATAAGAAATGATGTACTTAATCACAATATAATTAATTTAAAATGAATTAAATTAATTACCTCCATTTCTGATTAATTTAAAGTGAATTAAATTAATTATTTCATCTTTAATTAATTTAAAATAAATTAAATTAATTACTTCATCAATATAAATCTTGCTTACTTAACCATTTAATTGATTACAATCAATTAATTAATCAATCATTATTAATCACCTTAATTAATCACTCTTGATTAATTATCCTTAATTACATTCATGTAATTATCCTTAATTAATTTCACAAATTAATTATTCTCAACCAAAAATAGTAATTAACCTTTAATTACTTCAAATAATTAATTAACTATAATTAATTACATTAATCCTTAATTAATTACATTAATTAATTACCTTTAATCACTTGTCTTTGATTAATTAATCATAATTAATCAACTTTAATTACATCATTAATTATATTAATTAATGATTCTTAATTATATTAATTAATGATTCTTAATTATATTTAATTAATTATCCTCTTAAATTAATTACCTTAAGTAATTAACCCATAATCATTAATCCCCTCTGTTTAACCATATTCAGTAATTAACTATCTTAATTACTTCGTTAAAACAAATTAATTATTCCTTGATTAATTTCTTATTTAATCCCTTGATTAATTACTAAGTAATTTAATCCAAATTACTTACGTTATCAAAACATCTTCCATTAATTACATCCTGTAATTATTAATCAATTACTTTACTAAGTAATTTCCAATCCATTAATTACATTAAGTAATTATCTTTAAAACATCAAGTGTTTAAAATTAATTAAACTTAATTAATTAAATTAAACAATCACATTTAACTCAATTAATAACCTTAAGTAATTAATTTCTTAATTACTTCATTAAGTAATTATACTCAACAATTCACAAATGACTATTATTAAATTAATTAATCTAATTAATTATTAAAAATTAACCACATTAATTAATTATTAAATAATCCTGGTTAATGGCCTACATTAACCATTCTCTAATTATTTCATTAAGTAATTAACTTAGATTAACCATTGTTAATTACAATTTAAATTATCTTTAATTATTCATTAATTAAAGTCTAATTATTTAATTAATTAAGTGTAAATTGTAACTTAATTAATCCTTAATTATTTACTTAATTAACCATGATTATAACCTAATTACTTAATTAATAATTCTTTAATCATTAATTTAATAAACAAATTAATGATCTTTAATTACACGTTGATTAGCCCTTAATCAAATTTTTATTAATCCCTAATCAATTAAGTAATTAAATTAACTAATTACTTCTTAATTACCTTATTAATTAAATTAAATTCAAAACATTTATCTTAATTAAATTTTAAGATAAAACATTTCTTAATTATGATTAATTTGTTATTAACAAATACATTTGAAATCAATCTACTTTAAACTTTTCTTCAAATTTCATTTACATTTTAAGATTTAAAAATGAACGCAAATTAACTTTAAACAAAGCTTAAAGACAATTCAAAACCTTAATTCACATGTTAAAGTAGTATTCATTTCATAAAGAAGATCAAAAAGAAATTTAAAACCAAGTTTATGTTTAAATTCAAATCATAGTTAAAAATTCACTTTAATATTTAAATTTGAAAATTTCTTTTATATTTAAAAATTGAAATGCATATCAAATTTTGATTCCAGATAAATTTCAGATTTAAAAACCTATTTACAATTTAAAACCTCATTTTTAAAATACAAACTACTTATTCCTTTAAAGTAGTTAATTCAATTCAAATTTAAAAACTTAACATTATTAAAAAAACCGAGATTTACATTTTAACTTGGATTCTAGATTTCAAACTGGAATTTTAAACTCAATTCAAATTCTTGCTTTACAAAAAAAAACTTCAGTTTAAAATTTTTTTAACCTGATATTACAGGTTTCTATAAAACCTGAAACAAAAGAAATAACCCGAGAACACTCAAACCTGCTTCGAGTTTAAAACCTATCTTCCCCGAGCTATCTGCCCAACTGCTTCGAGCAACTCCAGCAACTCTCCCCTATTCCAAAACTTAACCAATCATCAACAATCACATCTAATCACCGTGCATATGCACGGTGACTCCGGCCACCATAGATCATCAGCGATGATCTCAACAACCCAGAAGATGACTCAGCAACCCACCACAATCATTGATTCATGCTTTAATTCTCGAATTCGAGCTCAAGATCCTTAAACCCAAACCTGGAAAACAAAAATCAGGTCCTCCTTCAAACCTGTCAACACAAAAATCTCGCCGCTCCGACCACCTGTAGGTCAGTCACTCCGGCCTCGCCTTCAACTATGGCCATGCTAACAATTCCCAAAATATCACAACACTCGATCAACTACACTAGCTGTGGTGATCAATTCTTAACTTATAGTAAAACTAGGGTTTAAAAAAGAAAAACACAACTGCAACATCCACATTGAATTCCATCACCAACTATGATTTTTCCTAGCTTCACCTACTCCTCTTCCATCACCTGGAAAAACCCTAAGCCTCCACTATCCATAGATCACCAGCAAATCCAAATAAACCCATTTCCATTCAAAACCCAACTGCACCTCTAACCAATTTCTAAAAACTTTAATGCTAGTTTTAAAAATCATATTTTTGGTTATGTATTTCATTTATGATACTGAATTTGTAAATCATTATGTTTGTGTTTTTACTTAATTCAACATGCATAGAGAATTTTTGATTTACAGAGACAACAGGCTTATTATTTTTAACTTCTTAAATTTTTAAAACTTCACCTATGTTAAAACAAACAATATTTGTTTGTGAATTAGATCCTATCATAACTAGATCAAAAGGTAAGGATTTTATAAAAAAAAAAATTAAACCTGGTAACAAGACAGACAGAATACAGCATGCATTCAAATATTATCTACTTCAGACATTTACTTGTAAACACATACAATGTTTATTCATTTCAACATATAAGCATGCACCCAATTTTAGATTTTAAATTTAAAAAAAGTTACTCACCAATTTTTAGAGATCCAGAACAGAGCACCTAGATTTTTGAAAAAAAAAACTTTGAATTTGCTGAAGACCTTGCATGAAGAAACAAAATTCCAAAATTTGGAAAAAACTTTGAACTCTTAGATCTGAGTTGCCTTGAATATGTAGGCTACAGAATTTGATTTGAAGATGCAGACTTGGGTTGAAAATGTGCAGATGCTTTTTGTATGAAAATAGCAGGTGTGAAAATAGCAGGTGCAGGCTTCAAGATTGCAAGGAAAGAAAAAATGGTGCAGAACAGAATTTAAATTGAGGAGTTTTGATTTTTATTGAACATGATTTCCTGGATTTGATTTTTGTTTTGAAGAGTGTTTTACAGGATTTTGGAATAGGGAAGTGATTTTGGATTTTTTTTAAGATGCATGTAATTGCAGATTTGTTTGTAGATCTGCATTTGATCATGAACTACAGATTTTGAAAAAACTTTGAATTTGGGTTTTCATGTTTTTTTTCCAGATTTGTTTACAGATCTGAAGTTAAAGCTTCTCTTGTCTTTTGAATTGAGATGAGAAAAGGAAGAAAAAAATGAAGATGTAGGTTTATATAAACCAATTTAAAATTTTATAAACATTTAAGGAAAATAAAATAAAGGGGTGACACTTGTATAAATTTTTTTACATTTGTCAATTTAATATGTTCATCTCTTAACATTTGTTATAAGAGCTTTAAGAAATCAACACATGTCCTAAGTAAAGTAATTAGTATTTTAATTTACATGTTAATATATGTATTAAGCCTAATTGATTAGTTAATTAGTAATTAATATGTATAAAAATTTATAAAAGAAATAAAAACAAATGATGCTTACAAATAAAAGCTTATATAAAAATCAAAACAAATAAAAATATATACTTTGGATTTTAAATTCAAATCAAATTCAAAATCTAATATTTAAAAATCAAGTTATATATATATATATATAAATTAAATTTGAAATACAAATGCTACTTTTATTAAGAATCTAATTGTAAAACAATACATTATTTATATTGTTTTTAGAAATGACTCATTAATAAATTAAAATAATTATAAAAGAAATTATTTCTTTATAATAAATTACTTACTTTATTAAGTTATAAAACTTTTTTGTTAATTCAATTAAATTAAAAACTCAAGCCAAAATTATTTTAAACATTTAAACATTTTTTTCTTAACATTTTAAAATTATATATTTATTTATTACATAGTTTTGAAAAACTTAATATTAAATTAAATCAAATTTACAAATTATTAATGTATATATTAGAATTTTAAATCATGATTCATTTATTAATTTAAACCAACATTATTTATTTAATAACTTTGAAAAGCTTATATATTAAATAAAACAAATTTCCAAATTACTAAAAATATTAGAATTAGAAAAATATGCTTTATTTATTATATTTAAAACAAAGTTAATTTATTTATTTACAATATAAACTATATATTTACATTATAAATAGAAACCAATTTATTAACTGAAAAAGAAGATTATTAAATCAATTTGAATTATTATTAACAAAAAATATCAATATCAATTTTAATTTTAATACAGATTATTAAATTGATATTGTTAAAAATTCCAGGATGTTACAATCCTTCCCCTTAAAGAATTTCGTCCCCGAAATTTAAAACAAAGTTAATTTAATAATCTCATTAAATATTTTAAATTTTAAAACACAAGCATATATCAAGCATATGCTAACAACCATAGCAACCAATTCAACCAATCAAACAAATCTCACTATCCAGATAAAATTCTTGATAAAATTTCCTCGAGTTTCTCCAAGTGCAAACACCGGGATACTCGCTCCATAGAATCCAAACAATCAACACTACTAAGCTACGGAGCTCCTATTCAACTATATCCGTAACACTAGACAAGAAATCAGACTACAGACGAGTCTGACTCAACTACCAAAACTCCAGAACTGTTGGTTCCACAACCAGAGATAGATCATACACGTACTCCCTCAGAGATACGTGAAACTCATCGAATTCCAGTTATCCAAACTGGCAATTCAATCCTGTAGATCAATCACTTATTCTCCAAGATCATAGAAAAGATCCAAAACACTTCAAAGCTAGCTTCCCAGCCTTACTCAATCTTATAGATCCCTTTAGATCGGAGAAAACTTATCCAAAATCAAATCTCCGACTCCGGAATCCAAATTCCTCCGACTCAAATCCACAAAACTCTCCAGACGATCCTGGGCTGCCTACATCCTTACTGATCAGCTCAACCTTCGCTGATGCCTCTAGAAACAAACAAAACCAATCAACTCAAAAAAATGATCTCCTCAAGATCAACCAAGATTAAAACCTACTCCTCCAACATCAAAAGACAACAACTTCTCCTATCCGGAAATGAAAAGCAGATACACTTCCAAACTGCTTCCGCTGCACAACTCTGATCCGAATTAGATGAAAATACTGAAGAAGAACACGAGCACAACTAGACAACACATCCCATAAATATGGTTCATCAGATCCATAAAAAAAATTCAGAAGTTCCTCCAAAACGCTGAGCTGCTACACCAACTCAAACTCTTGGAACCATTCTTCTATTAAGCTGAACCACCGGAAGCACTCCTGGAATCCTAGTCGATAAGGAAACTCAATCTCCAGATGTGGACAAAACTCTGACTTCTCTGAAGAAATCTAGAAAAGCTCTGATAACTCAAGAGAACACTCAACAATCGCAAGTCACTTTTGCGATCAGCCCAAACCAAATATCCCAAAGAAAACTATTCTCCCATTATCAAACAGAACAGCTTACACTTAACTAGCCAACCCATCGAAGAAACGGGTCTACTCAGCTGCTTCCGAACTCCACTTCCAGAAAATTGCTAAGCCAGAAGACTTCCTGCCAACACAGAACACTCCGAGTTGCACTGCTGCCACAAATGCCAAAAAAAATCCTATTCCAAAGCTCTTCGAGAAACTCGGACCTCAAAGCAAAAAAGAAACACCAACTGAACACAGCCACAACACCGAAGCAGACTCACTTCCTTAAACTTGTTCCAAAGAAACATCTTCGGAAACACCCATTGTCACTGCATCTCATCACGCAGCTACTACTTCTTGAGATATCAAAATACCATCACTCGCTTCTGCTCAACCGACAGATCCACACTCTACTCATTCAACTTCCAAGATGGACTCCGAACCTTAAAAGGTTTCCTTCAGAGATTGATGAAATCCTTCATCACTACAAAGCTTACTCGAGACGGTATTAGGTCTACAGTCTCGACAGATACACTTCCAATCTCAAACATTCAAACTCCAACCAATGGTAGTCGTGTTACACACACCACTACCCCATCTACCTTTATAACTTATATTGGAAAACGCGAACAGGTAACCCAACAGATAGGTAGAAATAAATATATTTAGTTATATAAATATATATATATATATATTTAAAATTACAAATACGCTCTCTCAAGATAGACACCACACCAGAGCCTAGGTATTCACTTAACCTAACGCTCTAATACCAAATGAGATGACCCGACTTTTACACCATAGAAAATCGTATCATCTTGAAGAAAGAAAGGGATAGAAAAGAGAAAAGAAAGAAGAGAAAGAAGAAACAACACAGAGTCTAAACAGCAGAACGAATAAATTATATTAATAACATAAATATTACATAGTTTATAATCATTATCAGAGTTACACAGATTACACATCACATACTAGACAGTTATAAACACCTGTCTAGTTATACAACTCAATACAACACAAGAGAACTACTCAGAGAAACCAACACAGCGGAATTCTATATATCTATACGTAGAAGCCTCCTGCTCCATTGCTCCTCCACAATTCGTCAAAGCTAACCTGAATCCCTTAGCTACTCGTAAAAATTTGAGTACCCAAGAGTTTAAGAAAACAGAAGATAAACTCCGGGTCAGACATGGGTCTGGTGTGAGTAACAGGTTAAGGTTGCTTAATTTTCAAAAACCTTTTGGAAAGAAAGGTATCACGTAAGACTTCCCACACATAAACATGGAAAAGTTTTTACCTTACGCTAACCAAATCATTTGATACGAAATCCAGTTATAATAGGTATAGGGTTTTCAAGTAAATATGAAATAGCCGAAATTGTTACATTTATTAAATTCCAGCTACTAGCCACAAAATTAGGTAATACAATCAAATCCGATGGCACTTATTGGATTTTGGATTCCATACAATGGCAGGGCTACCGGGGTACCGCCCGTCACAGTACGTGACCTAGATCAGCATACCGAGGATCACTCCTAATCCCCTACAACACAAAACCGGAACCATCCCTTACTGGACAGTCCCGAACAAGACAGCCCCGATAGTTGGAGCTCACAACCGTCCACACGGCCGGAATAAAAGGGACCTCTAGACATGGGAAAATCTCGTCCTACTTGGGCATGACCCACTTAGCCTTGCGGCACCTCCCCTGTTTTAGCCATTCCCGATTGATGAGGCTTGAGGCTATGATTACCTTTAGCGAACACATCACTTAGAATGCTCATCGTCCACCTGACGATGTTCTGAAAGCATTCAATCCATACAAGTTCCTTCCGGGTTCGAACGAAACCGAAGGCATTATCTCGTTACACTTATTTTGGAATCACCCTCAGAGTTAACGACGATAACCCTTGCACTCTGAATCTTCATCTTCACTGGAGATTCACGACCTACCGTTACTTTGGATCGATGTGGTTTTCGGATATCCAAATATGGAAACCCGATCCTGGTCTCATCGAAATCCAAAACGTGTCTTTTAGGTCCAAGTTGTTTTAAAGTTTAAAACAATTCAATTATCTATATACACACAGATATATAACTCACAAATCACAATTGATAATCAACATTATCATAATAAACAGGTGATCCACATTATCATCAAAATAGGTAATCCATATCACCATCACAATATATAATCTATATTATCATCACAATGCAACCAAAGCATTCATATCACACATCATCACTTATCTCATTTCTGAGATCACAATCATTCAAGGCAATCATTATCACCTATTCATACATAAGCAAAGATTTACTTAATCACACTATAATTAATTTAAAATGAATTAAATTAATTACCTCCATCTCTAATTAATTTAAAGTGAATTAAATTAATTACTTCATCTTTAATTAATTTAAAATAAATTAAATTAATTACTTCACCAATATAAATCTTGCTTACTTAACCATTTAATTGATTACAATCAATTAACTAATCATTCATTATTAATCACCTTAATTAATCACTCTTGATTAATTATCCTTAATTACATTCATATAATTATCCTTAATTAATTTCACAAATTAATTATTCTCAACCAAAAATAGTAATTAACCTTTAATTACTTCAATTAATTAATTAACTATAATTAATTACATTAATCCATAATTAATTACATTAATTAATTACCTTTAATCACTTGTCTTTGATTAATTAATCATAATTAATCAACTTTAATTACATCATTAATTATATTAATTAATGATTCTTAATTATATTTAATTAATTATCCTCTTAAATTAATCACCTTAAGTAATTAACCCATAATCATTAATCCCCTCTGATTAACCATATTCAGTAATTAACTATCTTAAGTTAAAACAAATTATTTATTCCTTGATTAATTTCTTAATTAATCCCTTGATTAATTACTAAGTAATTTAATCCAAATTACTTACGATATCAAAACATCTTCTATTAATTACATCCTGTAATTATCAATCAATTACTTTACTAAGTAATTTCCAATCCATTAATTACATTAAGTAATTATCTTTAAAACATCAAGTGTTTAAAATTAATTAAACTTAATTAATTAAATTAAACAATCACATTTAACTCAATTAATTACCTTAAGTAATTAATTTCTTAATTACTTCATTAAGTAATTATACTCAACAATTCACAAATGACTATTATTAAATTAATTAATCTAATTAATTATTAAAAATTAACCACATTAATTAATTATTAAATAATCCTGGTTAAGGACCTTCATTAACCATTCTCTAATTATTTCATTAAGTAATTAACTTAGATTAACCATTGTTAATTACAATTTAAATTACCTTTAATTATTCATTAATTAAAGTCTAATTATTTAATTAATTAAGTGTAAATTGTAACTTAATTAATCCTTAATTATTTACTTAATTAACCATGATTATAACCTAATTACTTAATTAATAATTCTTTAATCATTAATTTAATAAACAAATTAATGATCTTTAATTACACATTCATTAGCCCTTAATCAAATTTTTATTAATCCCTAATCAATTAAGTAATTAAATTAACTAATTACTTCTTAATTACCTTATTAATTAAATTAAATTCAAAACATTTATCTTAATTAAATTTTAAGACAAAACATTTCTTAATTGTGATTAATTTGTTATTATCAAATATATTTGAAATCAATCTACTTTAAACTTTTCTTCAAATTTCATTTAAATTTTAAGATTTAAAAACGAATGCAAATTGACTTTAAACAAAGCTTAAAGACAATTCAAAACCTTAATTCACATGTTAAAGTAGTATTCATTTCATAAAGAAGATCAAAAAGAAATTTAAAACCAAGTTTATGTTTAAATTCAAATCATAGTTAAAAATTCACTTTAATATTTAAATTTGAAAACTTCTTTTATATTTAAAAATTGAAATGCATATCAAATTTTGATTTCAGATAAATTTTAGATTTAAAAACCTATTTACAATTTAAAACCTCATTTTTAAAATACAAACTACTTATTCCTTTTAAAGTAGTTGATTCAATTCAAATTTAAAAACTTAACATTATTAAAAAAAACTTAGATTTACATTTTAACTTGGATTCTAGATTTCAAACTAGAATTTAAAACTCAATTCAAATTCTTGCTTTGCAAAAAAAAACTTCTGTTTTAAAATTTTTTAACCTGATATTACAGGTTTCTGTAAAACCTGAAACAAAAGAAATAACCCGAGAACACTCAAACCTGCTTCGAGTTTAAACCTATCTTCCCTGAGCTATCTGCCCAACTGCTTCGAGCAACTCCATCAACTCTCCCCTATTCCAAAACTTAACCAAACATCAGCAATCACATCTCATCACCGTGCATATGCACGGTGACTCCGGCCACCATAGATCATCAGCGATGTTCTCAACAACCCAGAAGATGACTTAGCAACCCACCACAATCGTTGATTCATGCTTTAATTCTCGAATTCGAGCTCGAGATCCTTAAACCCAAACCTGGAAAACAAAAATCAGGTCCTCCTTCAAACCTGTCAATACAAAAATCTCGCGGCTCCGACCACCTGTAGGTCAGCCACTCCGACCTCGCCTTCAACTGCGGCCATGCTAACAATTCCTAAAATATCACAACACTCGATCAACTACACTAGCTGTGGTGATCAATTCTTAACTCATACTAAAACTAGGGTTTAAAAAAGAAAAACACAACTGCAACATCCACATTGAATTCCATCACCAACTATGATTTTTCTTAGCTTCACCTACTCCTCTTCCATCACCTCGAAAAACCCCATGCCTCCACTTTCCATAGATCACCAGCAAATCCAAATAAACCCATTTCCAGTCAAAACCCAACTGCACCTCTAACCGATTTCTAAAACTCTAATTCTAGTTTTAAAAATCATATTTTTGATTATGTATTTCGTTTATGATACTGAATTTGTAAATCACTATGTTTGAGTTTTTACTTAATTCAACATGCACAGAGAATTTTTCATTTACAGAGACAAAAGGCTTTTTTTTTAACTTCCTAAATTTTTAAAACTTAACCTACGTTAAAACAAACAATATTTGTTTGTGAATTAGATCCTATCATAACTAGATCAAAAGGTAAGGATTTTATTAAAAAAAATTTAACCTGGTAACAAGATAGACAGAATACAGCATGCATTCAAATATTATCTACTTCAGACATTTACTTGTAAACACATACAATGTTTATTCATTTCAACATATAAGCATGCAACCAATTTTAGATTTTAAATTTAAAAAAAAAGTTACTCACCAATTTTTAGAGATGCAGAACAGAGCACCCAGATTTTTGAAAAAAAAACTTTGAATTTTCTGAAGACCTTGCATGCAGAAACAAAATTCCAGAATTTGAAAAAAACTTTGAACTCTTAGATCTGAGTTGCCTTGAAAATGTAGGCTACAAAATTTGATTTGAAGATGCAGACTTGGGTTGAAAATGTGCAGATGCTTTTTGTGCGAAAATAGCAGGTGCAGGCTTCAAGATTGCACGGAAAGAAAAAATGGTGCAGAACAGAATTTAAATTGGGGAGTTTTGATTTTTATTGAACATGATTTCCTGGATTTGATTTTTGGTTTGAACAGTGTTTCACAGGATTTTGGAATAGGGAAGTGATTTTGGTTTTTTTTGAAGATGCATGTAATTGCAGATTTGTTTGTAGATCTACATTTGATCATGAACTACAGATTTTGAAAAAACTTTGAATTTGGGTTTTCATGTTTTTTTTCAGATTTGTTTACAGATCTGAAGTTAAAGCTTCTCTTGTCTTTTGAATTGAGATGAGAAAATGAAGAAAAAAATGAAGATGTAGGTTTATATAAACCAATTTAAAATTTTATAAAAATTTAAGGAAAATAAAATAAAGGGGTGGCACTTGTATAAATTTTTTTACATTTGTCAATTTAATATGCTCATCTCTTAACATTTGTTATAAGAGCTTTAAGAAATCAACATATGTCCTAAGTAAAGTAATTAGTATTTTAATTTACATGTTAATATATGTAATAAGCCTAATTGATTAGTTAATTAGTAATTAATATGTATATAAATTTATAAAAGAAATAAAAACAAATGATGCTTGCAAATAAAAGCTTATATAAAAATCAAAACAAATAAAAATATATACTTTTGATTTTAAATTCAAAATCTAATATTTAAAATCAAGTTATATATATAAATTAAATTTGAAATACAAATGATATTTTTATTAAGAATCTAATTGTAAAACAATACATTATTTATATTGTTTTTAGAAATGACTCATTAATAATTTAAATAATTATAAAAGAAATTATTTCTTTATAAATAAATTACTTACTTTATTAAGTTATAAAACTTTTTTGTTAATTCAATTAAATTAAAAACTCAAGCCAAAATTATTTTAAACATTTAAACATTTTTTCTTAACAATTTAAAATCATATATTTATTTATTACATAGTTTTGAAAAACTTAATATTAAATTAAATCAAATTTCCAAATTATTAATGTATATATTAGAATTTTAAATCATGATTCATTTATTAATTTAAACCAAGATTATTAATTTAATAACTTTGAAATGCTTATATATTAAATAAAACAAATATCCAAATTACTAAAAATATTGGAATTAGAAAAATATGCTTTATTTATTATATTTAAAACAAATTTAATCTATTTACAATATAAACTATATATTTACATTATAAATAGAAACCAATTTATTAGCTGAAAAAGAAGATTATTAAATCAATTTGAATTATTGTTACCAAAAAATATCAATTTTAATTTTAATACGGATTATTAAATTGATATTGTTAAAAATTCCGGGATGTTACAATTGCAACAGAGGAGAAAAGGGAGGAGCCAAGGGAAAGACGGCTGCCTGGTGCTCAGCAAGGAGGAGGGGAGGATCGGTACTTGGTGGCTGGGTTGTGTTAAAGGCGAAGGCGGGGGAGAGAGGATGGTGAGGAGAGCCTTCGATCTGGAAGACTCGGGGTTTGGCGGTATGGTCAGGCCGAGAGGAGGGAGAGGGGAGAAGATCTGGTGATGGAGTGGAAGATGTGGAGATGGGATAGGCAAGGAGGATGGTGGTTGCAGCAAGGTTGTGGCCGAACATCAAGAAGAAAGGAGAGAAAATATAAAGAGGAATAAGAAATGATTTAAACTTACTGTGAAAATCTTGGTGCAGAAGAAAAGAACGTGAAGGAAGAAAGAATGAGGAAGAGAAGAGCAGTAAAATAGAAATGAACAAGAGAAAGAATAGAGAAGTCAGGAACACATAAAAGATTGAACGCATGAAAAAATGTGAACAGGCACAAAAAAGAACGCGCACTTTAATATCAAAGGATGGCTCCTCGTTTTGCAACATCAATTTGTGTGACTTATAGAATGCCAAGCCTAGCCATAAAATAAATAAGCTAAAAGAAAAAGCCAAATACGAAATATGAAAATAAAATACGAAAAAAACTGTGTGTGATACGTTGAGAAATTACAGTTTCAAAAAGTATAAATCAAGTTTTAACAAAACAAAAAACAGAGAAAAATATTAGCATCAATTTTTTATTTGATTTGAATTGAAATAAAATTACACAGAAAAATGAGCTTCCATATTTTGAAATGAAAATTTAACATTTGCCATGTTAAAATAGACGTATTCCAAATATCAAATTTTTATTTCCAAATTTTATTATTTAAAATTTCACAAAATTCAGTTAAATATATTATTAAAACCATCAAAATCTATGGGTCGTTACAATTATTATAGATTTGAAAGTACTTGTGATTATTAGTGTGAAATGATTTATCGATTTGGGATATAAAATGATTTGTTATGTTACCAATGATTCGGGTAACCCGTAACTAAAAGTAGGCATATATTTTTGGTATAGTATGCTCTTGGAATAGAGGGATATACTTATTTATCGATTGTATTAAGGATGGGACCCAGTTGCCTTGTTATTGGGAGAAACCTCCCGATCTATTTGCATATGATTTGATATTTTTTTATTACAGTATTTAGGATTTCCATATAAACTTTTCAAAAGTGATTTGATTTAAGATCCCTAAGTAAAGTATATTTGAATATAAAAGATATATATATTTCAAAAGTCTTGAAATAATAATTCGAGAATAAAGTCCAACGAGATAAGTGGGTAGTTTTGAAAATTACATTTTTTTTTTTATTGCATCGTAGGCTCCATGAGTCCTATTTGCGGTAGGAGAACTACGTTGACTTGATCCTGTATCTAATTGGGTACCCAATTAGATAGGGGTACGTAGGCAGTCACAAGTGGGAGTGATGCAGCCCCAATAATAACATAACATTTTTTCTGTTTATTGTTTGCTAATTATCGTGAGTTGATATCTCTTTTCTGCTTACTATTTTATTCCGCAATTACATTATTTATTGAGTTCGTAGGCGACGTAGTGTTGTCTCTCTCATCAGAGTTGTGCAGTGGTAGATTTATAGTCATTTTATTTGGTATGTATTAAAGCACACTTTGTAGAATTAATAAATAAATAAATTATTCTGATAAGTTGTATAATTGAAATTTATCCTATGCATTTAGTAATGTTGAATATTTATCAAATATGGTGTACTACGTTGATCGTTTCCATTAGTAGTTTTAGAATGGACGGATTTTTTTGGCAATTTTAACTGGTCCGAAAATCTGGGGTGTCACACAGTTCGTATCGATCAACCATAATTGAGTTCGTATCGATCACCAGTAGCATAGTTCATATCGATCACAGAGAGCATTGATTCGTATCGATCCCGAAGCATTGGCTTCGTATCGATCACACTAGACTGCTCTGCTTCGTAACAATCTAAGATAAGCAACTTCGTATCGAACACTCCAGATCGATATGAACCTCTACCGTTCCAGATCGATACGAACTACTTCCCAAAATCTCGAACCTATCATCCATGCCTCGTATCGATATGAATGGGTCCACCACCTCGATTGATAGCTATTCTTCTTCCTCGATCCTCCAAGGCTCCATTGCTACATCCTCGACCTCCCTATAGCCTAATTCCGACATCAACAACACCGGAATCGGCCACAACTTTGAATGAACTGGCATCGACCCTCAAGTCTCGTCATTTTAAGATGGATTCATTTAGTTAATTACCTAGTTTACAGAGTTGGTTTGAAGGATTAGCAGGCTATTTGTTTTGGAGACGAAGGGCTTTGCAATTCTTTTTTTGTCGTGTTTTCAGTCGATGCAAAGTAAAGGTAAAAAACAAGGGCAGATAGAAAATTTTGGCTACACAAAAAGGTATTTATACGCCATCGTAACCGATGGAGTACAATTCATATGCCAGTAGCAAAAATTGATAGAGGTCAAGGTTTCATCGGTATGAAAGTTTCAAAAAGGTCTTATTTGAACCCCTAAGCTCCATCGGTATGAAGCATTTGTTTCGTATCCATCTGTTCGAAGACCCTAAGACCTCATATCAATCGATACAAATCATATTCAAGTACTATTTATTTCATATCGATAGCCATCGATACGAAGCATGCATTCCAATATCTCAAATCCACCCAGGAGAGGATCGATACGAAGGAGTGACTTAGAACAACCATCAATCGTTGCTACAACTCGAATTTCACATCGATCAAGGAGAGGATCGATACGAAAATCAATCCAAACAAGAACAAAAGAACTTCACAACGACCCATGAACGTGCAAACATGAACATGAGTCAGGTTAACATACGTGCATGTATGATGAATAAATGTTTGATTTTCAAAATTGATAGAAATGGAATGCTTACCTGATGACAACCAGAACAAGAAACAACATATTGCTAGCACTCAAGCCACAGCTACAATAGTGCACTGCATGATCATTGGCAAGCAACAATTCCACATTTATAATGCTGGAAATCAGTCAAAGGTTGCGTCGCTTGATGAAAAGATGACTATTCAACAAATTAGATAGAACTTTTTTAGAATAAAGAATGCATCTTTTCAAAGCAAGCCATGTTCACACAGGACGTACTTTGGGAGGAAAATGTTATCCCATCTTTTGGCAAGGCCGTGACACCAAGAACTTAATTGAGAACCAAACACAGTCCGTCCCGAAGACCGGTTGTACACGCATTCGCTATGGATACTATTGAATTATGTCCAAGTTTGGATCGAGCTACAATCGATATAGTACAACAAGCAAAGCCATGAAAGCCAACGTTTCAAATTTCAAGTCAATCGGAGTTTGTATGCTCAAGATATTGATCGATCAAGGTCAAGAAGATCGACTCTATTCGTATCCATTCATGTTTGCATCCATCCAAAGCGGCCTCCTTCGTATCCCTCACAGATGCATTGCTTCAAACCTCAAGCAAAACGTAGCCAGTTCGTATCCATGGAGGGAAGCATTGTGTTCATATCCATTCCATCGAACAAACCTCATTCGTATCCCCCGACCTTCCATTAGTTCGGGTCCATCATACATGCTCCAACTCGTATCCATCACCTAGAAGTGCATTGTATCGTTCCCACCAGTGCACGATTCGTATCACTCAGTTCCTCCACAATTCATATCTATCGACAGAAGATCGATACGGCCAACACATCCCTCGAGCGATACGAAGCGGCCCTTATCAAGTCAAAGCAAGCTGAAACTAACGATATGAAGAGACCGATACAAGATGGGGTACGATTGATGGATATGAATATTGTCACGTTGGTCGATACGAACGAAGCACGATCAAAAGAAAGACTCAGTTGCTTGGCATAAAAAGTGGACCGATCCTATAAGATAGCACCATGTCATTGGCCGTCATGTGCCTTCAACCGATACGAATGAAAGCAGTACGAATGAGACCGATACGAATGAGATTGGTATGAACGTATCGATACGAGCTCGGCTACACATTGGAAATCAAAATTTGCATCGATCATAATTCGAGATCTACAAGTTCAAATTCCACCAATTGCGTACTACCTTAAGAACATACCTGACCAATTTCAACCTAAAAGGATCAATTATGAATCGATGCAAACTCAATTCCTATTGCTCCCATATCGAGTCGAAATCACCCGAACTTGATCCCGTAGGCCCACTCACATGAGAGAAGAAGTCTTCCAAGATTTGAGCAAGACATTTGCAGCCTACGCCTATAAATAGTGATCCTGGACCTATAGAAAATGGACCTTTTGCTTCTCTACGCTGACATTCTGCCAGAATCACTTCTAGACTACTGTTGTACCATTGTAACTTCTTGTAATCAGCGAGTGAAATTTAATAAACATCAATCATTTCATAGTGGACGTAGGCAATTCGGTGAACCACTCTAAATTCGTGTGTTTCTGCGCATTTTTTATCTGTTGATTGGTGTATTTGTTAGATCTACCTCATTTTACATTTTATTTCTTCATTTTATCTCGTCAAACACATACGAAGAGTGTTGTGCCCAATTTTGGTACAGACAATTGGTAGCCAAATTATCTGGACAGGTTTATCCTATAGAATTTGGAACTAACCTCGCACTATCCTTAATTACTTATTATAAGCGATGTCTCACATCTGCCTCAAAGTCACACTACTGGTAGCCACATTAGCTCGGCAGACTTCTGTGTACTTTTGACTGACCTTGCATCCCTATAACTTAGTCATAATTTATAACACTCTAATGTCATATTATCACACATCTCACTGTATCCATTATTAAGGCCTTATAAGAAAACTTCTTATTTCGCCTCTACAATTGCTCACTTTCCTAAGAGGGAATTCAACAATAATTAATAACCTATTAGATACACCAATACTACGTTATAATCTTACATTATTAATCTAATATTTATACACACGCGTGCGTGCGAGCACATCTAGTAAATTTCTAAGCCTGTGGAGATTACGCCCTAAACTAGTGTTTAAATGTCAAATCTTCAAAAATTATACAAGTTCCATTTTCGTATTAACATATATATCATAAATCCAATATCCATAATTCAATCAACTGACTTGTATAAAATAGAATCCAAACCCAATTTATTTTATACTAAAGCAATGGAATAAATCAATAATAGAAACTTATAATTCACATACTTTTTCGCTCTATTCAACTTTTTTTCACATAAAAATTACAAGAGAATTTCTATTCAAATTATAAAAATAGACGATGCAAACTACGAATAAAAATTCATGCTTACACACCATTTCTTAATCAAAACCATTAATTAGATCCAAAGAAAAAGATAAGAAGTGGAATAGAAGGTCCTAAAATTGCACAATATATACAGATTCCATTATTTTAATATAGAATAATTGAGATTCTAACCTAAGAATTGACATTTTTCTTTGGGGGGGGGGGGGGGGATTTTGGGGGTTTTTAATGTGATGTTTTTGTAAACTAAAATTCTCCAAAGCATATATCAAATCCAAACTACGCTATTCAATTACTAAAATAGAAAGACCAAGTTTTCCACTTAAACAGGTCCTTAGCTCTTCCTCTTTTTGGAATTGTCATACCATTATCTCTTTCAAATCTCCTCTTTTAAATATGCACAACAAATGATTTGTATATATAAATTAGATTCAAAAATCGAAGGATTGGAGAAGAACTGTCTGATTTAATTCATTTTAAAATAATAAAATCTGACACGTTCAAATGCAGAAACCCTAGACACTAGCAACATTTATCGGTCAACCACCCCTATCCTAAAGGTCGACCAGTAGTGGTCGATCGGTCCAAGGTAGGCGGTCGACCGATCCAAGGTAGGCGGTTGACCGGTGAAGCTAATTTGGGAACGTCTTTAATGCTTTGTTTGCCATTTAATATTATTCATTAATTAACCAATTAACATTAACGTTTACTTAAACCCCAAGTGTAATTGCTGTTACTTTTTTCTGAATTCCAATTTCGAGAATTATTTACTTATTTGAATTTGAATTCTATTTAAGCTATTTTAAATCCGAAAACTACAAACGTGGATAACTTTTTCGTTTGAGCTCCGTTTTTAAAACATTATATATAGAAATTGATCAGAATTAACCACGAAGCAACGACATAACTTTCATAGTCAAATTCTAACATTTGCAAATTTTTTATTTTTCGCTTATTTAATTTAATTAACTAAATTTTACGGGATGTTTTAGTATACATATGTATATATACATATACGCACACATGTACACATAAATACACACACATAAGGAGGGAATTACATCCTTAATTTGTGCTAACTAAATTTTGGTACATACGATGATTATAATTCAATAATTTTTTCCATAAGTGGTATACTTATCATCGACACCGTGTGTGCAAAAAATTATATTATTTCGATACTTTTAAACCATTAATGATCATTATTAAACATATAATGTATTATAAATATTTAGTTTATTTATTGGTTTGTGAAAATTAATATATTGTAGGTACTAAAATTTGAAATAATGCAATTTTTGGCAAAGATGATATTAATGATAAGTAGAATGTAGCCGCAAAACATTATGTTGTTGATATGAAAATTTGAGTTGGCACAAATGGAGGATGAAAATAAATCAAAGTGACGATACCTCCTCTTCATAATACATAACTTAATGTTACTTTTTCAATTAATGTCTCATATTGTCTGTTAATGTAATATTAATAACTTAATGTTACTATAAATTAAATTATGCATACACGTACATATATATCCGTTGATGTATTATTTATAAGTCTAATTTTTTTATTAATTTAATAAATAATACTTGTAAATTTATCTAATTCTATATATATATATATATATATATATATATATGGTTCATTCTTATTATATTTTCCATAAAATATAAAAACATGTTGCCCATTACACCATCCATTGGCCAAGTATTTCCTTGTTATACATAAATACACACGCTATTAACAAGCAAATGTATAACACGATCCAAATTCAATTTGTTGTAAAACAAACTTGAGCAAGGATCAATAAATGTTTTCTGAATGAATACCCCAACTGCAGCATTGTGAAACAAGAGTTGCTAAAGGGCCAAAAAAACTGAGGTTAGGGAAGTTAGGTTTATTCCAGAATTAAGGGGTCTTTATCGGTTTTCAATATTTCAATATATAGCAGTCGTTATCCTTATTTCGGGCCTTATAGCTTTTTCTTGTGAAATCCATCAACCACTGTTGGTTTCCTTGTTACCTTTTACTAATATTAGCAGGCCCATTAACAATTTAATAAATCTAGCCCATTAAATTGTACCTTCAGGCCTAAAGCTTTTTTCTTGAAAAACATCAACATGAACGAACGACTGCTTTCACTAACTTCTCCTTACATGCGTTAGTAGACCATTGGAGAATGTGTCTACCAAGCGATGCTTTCAACAGTTGCTTCTCACATGTGTGCTTTTGTGAAACTACAAAATGGATGGCTGGCTATTTTCAATAACTAGAGATTTGCTCTTATTTGAAATAAAGCTCTAGGGGTGGCTGACTGAATCGCGTACGTCATCGCTTTCTTTAAGACGTTTCGTCGTTCTACCCTAAAATGTGTAAGTCAGGTTATAAGCAGCACCTCCTTCGAGATAAAACAGTCAAAAAAATTGATGGACCTTTACAAAAAGGCCGTTAATTAGAATTTGCACTTTCCGGTAGTGAAATATTGCTCGGTTTTTGTTTTGGAAGAGTAATGCCACTTTTAGAAAAATGTAATGAAGAGCGTTCGGATGTAGTTCTTTCTATTTCATCCACTTGTCAGTTAAGTAGACAGAAAAGTAAAAAGAAAGTTACTGATTTACTAGGGAGATAAAGGAGCACATGGTTCTAAAAAATCAGGTCTGATTTGAACGATTTTCAAATGACCTTTATAGAACGTTCTCCAAAATAAATGGATTTGACTCGACCGTTTCATTACCGCTTCATAGAAAAAACGTCAAAAAGTTTTGTACCAAAAATATAAGTGTCAACCAGCCCAATTTGGTCCGGGTCAGGTCGAGTTGATCTTTGTGCACATACATGTGTGGTGATTATGCATGCGCTCCCACCACAATACAAAAGTAACGTTAGGTATCCAAAGGACCCAATATAGGAGCTAAGAAACTCATATAAATATGAATTTCTTTCCATATTCCCTACAATGTAGGACTAAACAATAAAAGCACTTATTTAACCATTTTCAATTTTTTTTTAAACAATTCAAAACAATTTTCCAACAATCCCCCTTTGATTTCTTTTAAATAATTTTCGAGAAATTTCCAAAAAAATTATAAGATTACGCATAAACAAATGTATCTTTCGGTTTGAACCTTTGCATGGAGAGTAGGATTCAAAATAAGCTAGAGTGGCTTGTAATCTTGAATTCTATCTCTGACATCAAATCACATACACTCTTTCTAGGATACAATCTAAAATCCCATGTGTCTATAGTCATGCATGTCTATCCTGATATAGTGAACGCTCTAGAAATTTCTGCCCAAAAACTCCATAGGAAACGACCTCATTTCCACTTTCACATATGTGAGTCTATCAAGAGTACTCCTGTAGTTAGGTATTCCACTCCATATTGAGCATAGAACTCATTAAGAGTTGCTATCAACTCATCCTTCTGTAGGAATGCATGCTTTTAAGCATGTTCAACTCAAAACACTTCACAACTTATTTTTAACTATTGAACTTTGTTCTTGGGATCTTCAGTCTTAAGGTTAGGTTATCATTGTGAGTGACTCCTCATTCTAAGGGCAATAGTCCCATTGCTTTTGAAGATTTATGGATTTCTCTCTGGCCAATCCTTTCGTCAAAGGATCGGTTAAATTAAGTTTAGTAAGTATATGATCCACTCTAACCACTCTAAAAGAAAGAAACCCTCTTATGGTATTGTGCGTAAAATGAATTTGTCATTTCTTACCGTTATAAAAATGGTTCCGAACTTTTTCAATGGCCGTGGTACTATTATAATGGATCAATACGGCTAGTATTGGACTTTTCCACAAAGGAAACTTGGCTAGCAAATTTCTTAAGCAACCTGTTTCTTCACTAGTTGTAGCTAATGCTATCATCTTAGACATCATGGTGGATTGAGCTAGAATAGTTTGTTTCTTAGATTTCCAAGAAGCAGCTCCATCAGCTATGCTAAAAATATAGTCACTTGTTGCTTTTGAGTGATCATATAAAGTATTCCAGTATGCAACATTATAACCTTCAAGAAGAGCTGGAAACATTTTATAATATAATACAAGATTCATGGTTCTTTTAAGGTATCTCATAACCCTTTCAATAGTGTGTCAATGTTCTATATTAGGCCTACTAGTAAACCTACACAATAATTCTATCACATCGTCGAGTCTAGTAAAATCAGTGGCATACCGAAGGCTGCCAATGATGCTCGCATAATCAGTTTGTCTTACACCTTCACCAGTGTTCTTAAATAGTTTTACACTAGGATCACACGGTGTACATGTGGGTTTATAGTCAAAGTAATTTCTTTAAGATCTTCTAAATCTAGTGAGATTGATCCAAATAAATTCCCCTTTTGGACCTAGTAACCTTAATACCAAGGATTATATTTTCTTCTCCAAGATCTTCCATATCAAAGTTAGTACTTAGTAGATTTATGACATCATTAATAGCATGAATGTTAGATGAAAATATAAGAAAATCATCAACATAAGAATAAAATAGTGCAAATGTCATTTTCAGATTTGTAATAAATACATTTACCACTTTCATTAACTATAAATCCATTCGAATGGCTATAATAACTACACCAGTACTCTTTTCGTCGACGTCATGGGCATTGAGTCTTATATTTAGAAAAAAACTAGAAGGCTTGAACTTTCACTAACGACTTCCTCCCACCATTCCTGCTGCCTGCTACAACCATTGTTTCAGATCTCAAAAATACCCAATATCTCGTTACGATCTTCCCCCGAAACGAAACAGCAAATCTCGATGTAAATCTCGTTTCAAATATATTGGCCGAGATTTTGTTTTTTTCGGGCTAAAGTTTAAGCTCGTAACCGACCCAAAATAATAATTAAAAAAATTGAAGTTTGACTGCTATAAGCTCCTGGTATTTCAATAGTTAACCTCTCCTCTTTTAATCACGAAAATTAACCCTAAAAAAATTCTCTAAATCGAACAACCCAACGCGAGACATTTGAATGACATTCCGAGTCACTTGGAAAAATAGTCTTTTAAGATAAATTAATGACTATTTTGCTTGTTAGCTTGTAATGATAAAAGCTTGGTTTTATTTTGGTTTACCATTATGCTCTTTTTGTGTATTTTGTATGTAAATTGAAGACCTAAAAAGAATCATGTTTAATCTTTAATTTTTAGGTACATTTTGCATGTTATATGACTATATCATATATTCATGTGTGTTTTACAATCTTTTGTAATTCTATGTTCGTCGTTTTGCTTACATCCATGTTAGTTACGAATGTATATGTTTTATGTTCTACTTCGATGTTATTGTTTAATGGTTTGGATATTTTTTATGTTTTATGTCTAACAATAATTATGTCCATGGATCATGAGTTGTAAGCTATAATCTATTTGTATTGTGTTATTCTGTTTGATTAAGCATATTATGATTTACGAGTATGAATGTTCTTTCATAGATTGCCAACAATGGAGTGATTTTGCAAATCAAGTTTAAGTTATTGTTTTTATGCTAGCATTCATAAAATTTGTTGTGTAAAAATATCAGTTTTTAGCATACCATATACCTAAGATGTTCTGAGATGAGCTTTGAGACCCGAGATGGAACTCCATGATAAATGCCTGAGATGAATTTATCTCGTCCGAAATCTCCCTTGATACGAGATCGAGTCTCTAAAATCTTCGAAAAATCTAAGAATTAAACCTTGGCTGCAACAGTATCAATTTGAATACTATATACAGAACTTTTCTAAAATATCAAAGGATTATATTGTAGGTTCTTTTTAGACTCAAACAAACGCCTTGCGAAGTTGTACGAGATAGGTGTAGAAGGATGTGGATACTCAAAGATGGTCTTAAAGTTCATTATTACAACGCTATGTTCCACTTTCATTCCTCTATTTCGAAGAAACGTTTATACATTTTAGAATCCAACCGTATTTTCATAGAAGGCAAGTCTTTATCATCACTCCATGTAGTCCTTCAGTTTGCTCAGCTAAAGAACAAGTTCTACCTCAGTTTGGGCACATTTCTCCGACATTCATTCAGTTCTCTAGTCGATGGAAGGTCTTAATTGGCTAGCAAATCTTGTAGATGATTAGAAATGTTTTGATGCTACCAAAGTGGATAGAAGAAAACTTGTTTGTCCCAAGATATTAATTGAAATTAAACTGGATTGACCGCATCTTTCCAAGTTGATAGTTGAGCCTTCTAAAGGCCAAAGGGCGATTGTTGATGCAAGAAACAGTTGAAAACTAGACATTTGCATCACCTGTTGTTTCTTTAGGTACTTTGATCCCTCTTTCAAGCATGAACCACCCCCCCCCCCCCCCCCCCCCCACACACACACACACACAAAACCCTTTACCTCGTTATCTAGTTAGGCGGTGAGTTCCCAAGCCTTTGGATCCCATTACTGATCCTGACAAGCCCGTTCACAACAACCTCCCCTCAGTCACAGCTATCCAGTCTTTTGATTTCTCAAGTTCTCTTGAGTCTTTTCCTGATATTCTCTCTCAGATTGTGATACCTGAGACCGTTATCCCCAGCCATTTGATTGTTCGATACTCTAGTCTGTGTGCCTGGGTGCACTCTTCTTTTGAGATGTGTTTCATGTCATCTTATGGACTTTGCTATATAAATTTGAGCACATACTTTTACATTACCACGTATCCGACAACTCTTATTTTGATCAAGGGGCTCTAAACCAAAAGATCTTAGACGATGCCACCTGAGACAGAAGTTTTATTTATTCTAGCAATCATGCAAACTATGTTTCAAGTCTTACAAGGCTTTTTTTCTGAACATGCAGGTGCTATTGGACCTGAATCTAACGATGAAAGTGGTGACTTCTCCTGTACGCAAAGTTAACATTGTAGCAGTTTGAACAATTCAACTATACTCTTGTATCTAAATTGTTTTTGGTCCAGTGAAAAAAGTGGACAGACCACTTTAAAATCCGGCTATATTTGCTAAAATGATAACAAAAATTTCAAAATACCTAACTAATCCCCTAAAATCATCCTTTTCTTAGTTCGGTAGTAAAAGGTTTCACCGTCTGATACTTTAACATATTTTTATTCCTACAACTTGGCACAACTTTCAAATATACGCAAAGTCATAGGTTCCACAAATGTTCATATATAGGTTGATCCGATCCAAATTTGTTGACTACTATGCTTCATTTCTTCTCGAATAATCCTTTCCAATATTCTAACCTTATAACTTGTGTTCATGCATTCCTATAGCAGATTTTAACAGATCTCGACACAAGTCTCCTGATACTACATTGGTCAACTGTGTTTTATATATGCCTATCTTCATAAGAATCATTTATTCCCTGTTATAGATGGATGATAGCAGTTCATTAAACTAGTACATTTCTTTATACACACACATGGTTACAGAATAGTTTTAAAAGGAGTACGTGTTGTGATTAATCTACATATAACTTATATTGATTCGATTGACAAACAAATATATGAAATTAACAGCGCAAGTCGTGCTTGTTACCATTGATTTTTAATTGATGTGAAGATTAATTTGGATTAGATCTTCCAAATTGACACATGCATAGATCTGTAAATTCGCTTTAAAAGAGGGTAGAGAGAATATGATAAGACTTATGCAATTTGGGAACCACAACCTCATGTATATAGTGTGTGACACTTTTCAGTTCGGCCCTTCAACAAACTAAAATTGTCACTCTAGTATCCACACGTTATAATTTTACATTACGAATATACCCCTTAAGTCTTAATATGTTTATTTCAAAAATAGATCACATAATTAGACTTAACTACAAAATAGCCAACACATTAAAATATACGGTCCCATTATGTTAAATTATTCAACAATCTCACCTTGGGACACATATGTAACTTTATAGGATGTATTCAATTTTATGAGCTCGTAAATAGTTATCTTGATGATATGGTATATTCAAAACAATCTCGTCCATTGATTGTGTTAACATAGAACAAAGTGGCTTTCATTACTTTTATTGTAATTAAACTCGACGGTCACAGATATCAATACAATCTGTAACGACCGAATATTTCGGACCATTCAAATCGACAATAATCCACACATGTCAAACTTGAATTGCTCAAAATATCAGATTGTTAATTTAAAATTTGACAAAACTCATCATATACAGTAAATAAATCAATCATAGAATCACAGACACAGAGTAATATAATGCAGCGGAATAGATAAATAGTAGTTTATGAAGCTACTATATAAACATCAGAGTTAGAAATAAAATACAGTAGGATAACTCAAATACACTGAAGTCTCGAATACAAACAGATGACATCTTTGAACCAATCAACTGGAAAAACTGAAAGCTGAATCGATAGTTGGATCTCCAAATGAGCTCCAAACTCCAAAGGTGAGTCTCAAATGCTGTATCACTCAGTCTGACCCGAGCGTAAAACAAAACACAAAACACTCGAGTCAGGATTAACATTCTTATATCATTAAATCCAACTCGAGTGAAATATCAACTGAAATACAATTAACTTAAAGGATGTTTGGGATAACCATCCTCTAAGGATCCGTGGAACTATCTACAATGCAGAAAATATACACTATAACACCATGGTCATTTCAATAAATTTATACTTCATAACCAAATTGTCATTTCCATTAAATATATATTTCCTCAATTTCACAAATAGATTCCAATCAATTCGAGTTCCAAATTCACATTTAATTCAATTTAGATTTATCTATTTTAATTCCATTCACTTTCTAAATAACAAATTCAAATTTCACTGATTTCAAATATAGATCTGTATCACAAATAAACCATTTAAATTCCAGCATTTCAAAGTTTTAGTATTCAACATTTTCAAAGTTCAATTTAACGATTTCATATAGATCTCGCTTTTTCCTTATATTTGAAATATTCACTTAATAAATTCAGTATTATTAAATAACCTTATTTTACCCTTAGATTAAATATTCCTTCCAATTTATTTAAAGTTTAAATATCCATTTAATCACTTTAAATCAAAAATCAAGTTAAAAAAATTAAAACTTAAACTTCAAGTTCAATAGCTCAAATCGATTTAATTAAGTAGAATTCTTAATTAGATACAGTTTTACTTAATCCAACCCTATCTTCCTTAACTTGTACAAATCCATGAAAAATCTGCTCAAAGATATAATTTAGACATATTATATTAACTAAATCAAACTTTATTAGATTAAAGTTTATTAGTAAATCTACTTTACATAAAACTAAAAAATATTTCCAATATTAAATAAAACCCTATATATATTCCCTTTCAAAACCATAGAAATCATTTTTAAAATATTTATATATAGACCAACGGTGTCTGTATATAATTTTTTATCCTATGGTCAATTGATACAGATATTTATCATTTCAATCCGTAATTTAGATATATACGGGTAGATATCATTTCAACCCGCAATCCCAAAACAATTCAAGTGAAAATCGCTTGGGTCTATCATTTCAACCCATAACGATTTTCTCCTATTCTAAAGTCCGTTCGGGTATGTATCATTTCAACCCATAGTGAATTCTATACTAATAGGGAACTTGCAAAGTGATAATAGATATGATAATAATATAACAGATAATAATATCATAGCCATATATCATTAGAAAATAAATAAAATATAAATAATAGAATATGGTATCGTATCCCACAGATGAACAGATACAGATAATAGCATATCTAACAATAATTAAAAATTTAACAGTTCAAATTACCAGCATATTTCAATTGTCGTTTCAATTGAAGTCAAATTTAATATATAAGAACGTTAATCGTGAGTGATTGCTCACCTTTCGAAGCTAGATAGATTTGACAAAGAAACGAGCTATGAATCCAGGCATCGAATTTCAAAGCAAAGCACGATTGAACACAAATTCAACGATCAAAGATGAAAATGAGGAATCGATGAGAAAATCAACCAGTTTAATATATACAGAAAATATATACATTATTATTATTTATAAAAATCAATATCTTAATTTAAGAAAAATATTAAAATAATATGTGTGTGTGCACACACAATTAAATCACTATCCTTAAAACACATATTTTTAAAAAATATTATAACCAAAAGCTTATATATATATATATATATATATATATATATATTCAAACTATATAGCACAGTATATATGCAGACCCATATTTTAATAAATATATGTAGTGCGAATATACATATATGCATAACAAAAGAAGAGAAAGCTTTATATTCAATATACAAATATGCATAAATATTAGAGCTACATACTTTACTGTATCATAAACATATACTATATGTATATAATATGGGAAAAATCTAAACACATTATGTGTAGCAGCAATCAAAAATAAAACAGAAGAATCAAAACAGCCTAAAATTCACATACTTATGAATATATAAGTTGCTGATATAAATCTCATATACCCTAACAGACGTGTTATATAACTCTATAATATAAATAATCTAAGCAAATTTTTATTACACATAAATAACTCACAGATTTATGCGTATAGGCTTTTACATAAATGAATAATGAATGATATAAACTTATATAGTACATGCAAACTATATATATATATTATATCAATATCAAAATCTACTATAATACAACCTATCATAAAATGTAAATATTTGAAACACAAATATAGTAAAATTATATACTTTGAAACAGCTTTAGATACACATATGTTGTATATATATCCTGAAACCACCTACCAAATATATAATAAAAAATCACAAAAATCTTCAGATCTGACTTAAATAAAGTCAAGTAACTCATTTATTAAAGCTTATATCCATTAACCGATCCAATACCAACTTATAAAATTTATATGCTTTAAAACAATAATTTAAAGCATAGATTAACAGAGAAATATATATACATAAACCCATTATAATTTTACACATACTCTGTATATATACACACAGAGAAACACGGCAAGGATAGATGTGGAGGATGGCGTGGCACACGAGGAGATGGGTAGGTGGAGAAGGTGGTGGTGGTTGAGGTGTTTAGGCCGAACAAAGCACAAGAGTTCAAGCAAAACAATGTAAAATTTCAATAGAAAAATGAATAGAAAAGTAGAAAAAAGAGAAGAAGCCATTACCTAATATTCTTTTGTGGCCGTGAAAAATGAAGATGGAAAGTAAAAAAATTCACGTGAAAAAGTGATATAGGCGGCTAAGGCTAAGGAATGTACGACAAAATTTATGGAGAAGTTATGGTAGAAAATCAAAGGGGTAGAAAGATATAAAGGCAAAAATCCAAACGTAACGTATTTCCTATAATTAAAACAGGTAACGTATCTTAATTTGATGCGTTTTCCATATATTAAAGAAAGATGTATACAAAAAGCTTCACTAAACAAATAAATACAATAACGTTTAATAAATACATTTTAAAAGATATGCCCTTTAAGGCAATAACGTATATCTATTTGAAATTTCTTTCTAAGAAATAAATAAGAATCTAAACACTTAACCATTTAATTAATAAATGAATGTATAAATAGGAAAATAAGGTAGAGATACATATTATGAAAAATAAATAATATTTTTAGGAAAAGAAGGAAATAAATAAAGAAAATACTCTATTTAATGGAAACTAGAATTAAAAATTGTAAATAAAATTCAACCGACTTTGAAAATTTTCGACAACACTTCTAAACAAATAAAATTCAAGTAAATAAAATAAATGTTGAACAAAATAAAGTGTAAGTGAAAATAAAATAAGGTCTTAATAAAATAGAAAAATATAAAGAATTACTTTAATTAATTGACTAGAAATTAAAAATTGTAAACAAAATACGACTGACATTGCAAAATTTCAATTACACTTTCAAAAATGTTTCTTAAACTAAAATATATACCTCGCATGTCATGTTACACATGTAAAGATAAATTAGAACATGACATGACAAACAAAAATATTATTTATATAAAATAAAATAAACAATTTTGTTAAATACAACAAATTGCATCCAATAGTGTCAAAAACATAACTTTCACAATATTAATCAGATTTCAACGAAACGAAAAGCAGTATCCTTAGAATTTTATTTACTTTCATAAAATAAAGATAAAATTCAAAATTTAAATTTTTTAAAAATTAAAATCAAAGTTTGACCATATTGACCAAAATTCACCATTTTGGAAAATATTCTATTTACTCATGTTTGGAATTCTAATTCACATCAAAATCAAAATTTATATTTAAAATAACAAATTTATCTATTTTAATAAATAAAATAAAGTTTTTAAATCAGAATTCAATTTAAAACAATTAAAATATGCAATTAACATAACCACAAAATACAGGGTCGTTACACTCTCCCCTACTCAAAACTTTTCGTCCCCGAAAAGAAATGAGGTACGGGAAAACACAGAAAATATAAAAATGGAATAAGATTAAGACAAGATGACAAGAAGATTGAAATTATACATGATAACTGCGATCATAGGTAAGTTTCAAGGTGGAGAATAGGAATAGCTAGAAGGAAAAATAGGAGAAGAGGAATATCTAGGAAGGAAAATAGGTTGAAAGACAAGGATGAACCATTATTTTAAAACTATATAATTTCAATTAGAATTTTTTTATATTTAAAACAATTTAAACAATTTATTATATGATGAATAGTCATTTTCAAATTTGTTAGTTTGAAGTAAACAATATTTAAAACATTTTAATTTATTTAGAAAGGTAAAATAAATGATCAAAATATCCTTTATATAATACTTTATCAAAATACTTTTATAACTCGATGTCTTAACAAGTTTATCCTCGTTCCTGCAAGCTCTGGCTATGAGTTGATCAGGCGCAAAGTTAGAATTCTCCAGGTACTTAGTAGACTTGTTTCAACACCTAGTGAAAATACTGAAAAAACTAAAAAAATAGATATGGAAAGTACAATCCAAACAAAACAACCAAAACCTTTGTCTAACCATGGATCGCAGATACACAATGGTTACGCCTAGATCCTCTAAGAAACAATCCATATTCGTAAGTTTTCTCAGCCATGCGAATTACACCATGATGACTAGTAGACCGCAGATACACAATGGTTACGCCTGGATCCCCCAAGAAACAATCCATATCCGTAATCTTTCTCAGCCCTGCGGATTTCGCTACTAATACGACCTACATAGATCGCAGGATACACAATGGTTACGCATGTATCCCCAGGAAACAATCCGTATCCCTAGGCTATCTCAGCCAGGCGAATTGCGCTATGCAGTCGCGCTCAAAAGACCATGGGTTATGCCATGGTAGGACACTCGAGTATCACATCCGGAAAACCAAAAGCAGAGAGAATAATATCGATAGAATGAATCCATAATGTGGCCACAGAGCGGATATCAAGCAAAAGACATTCCCATATCTTTACTTCGAAAATATATATCATATAGTACCTTTCAAATCAATTTCAAATACCGTACTTATATAAAGTCCATTATATATAAGATTTCATTTTCAAATCGAGTACTTTCCAAAATCAATAGTATATCAAATCACTTCAAACTTATACAAATCACCTAAATATAAATTCGATAACTTCCAAATTAAGTATTTAATAAAACAAGGTTCTCAATTTCAATTCCTTTCAATATCAGTACAGTTTTCAAAAGGAAAAACATATACGATTTCACCAAATCATTTCTTCCAAATCAATTATCTTCAATTTCAAGTTTCCAAACTAATAAATTCAGAAAATAATCCAAATCAACATAATTTATGTCAAACAAATCATTTCCCAAAAATCATCATAAATATACTGGGTTTTAAAATTTCAATCTATTTCCAAAACCAAATCTTTTCCTCAAGAATCACTTATCCTCAAAACGATTACAATTCTATACCTTTGAACATTATTGTTATTATATATAGTTTTATAAAAGATGTTACTAAGTTAAAACATTTAAACTAAATTTTATTCAAAAAAACTAAATTTTTCTTCAAAAGGTTTCAAAACTAAATTTCATATTTGTATAATTCAAAATAGTTTTATTCATTTCTTAACAAACCAGTTTCAAACTTATTTAAATCATATTACTTCATACTTAAACATACAAAACTATACTTATATACTTTATCAAATAATTTATACTTTTCAAAATCGCTTAGCTTTGAAAAGTTAACCTTGATTTGGAAGTGCTCGAACCTTTAAAATAGTCGAAGAAATCATATTTTCAATCCAAGAGTTGGAAATCACCAACAAATCAATAAATCAATTTCAAAAGATAGGTTTATATCAATCAAATTCGAAACTCAAGAACCGAACACTGGCTCATTTCAAAACTGTCATATATATATATGCATATCTTTTCGAAAATCAAATTATACTTCGGTATTTGAAATCAAAATTGGTTTCGCAAATCAATCGCATAGCAAAGCTATCGAAGTGGCCTCTCCCTCACTCAGAAACTCAAAAATCAACGTCAATGATGCATGCATTCATCGCCGAAATTATTTTCCAACGACGTAAGTGGGTTCTGAACTTCTATTTTCTCGAAGACTTCTTTTGAAATTTCTTCGAAATCATTGGAATTCATTTGAAGTCATTTGAAACATTTCTTATTCAGAAAATACTTTTAAATCATATTATTATATATTTTCCAAAATCTTAAAACAATTTCAAAACACGAGAATTCAATCTCTCGAATTTCAAATTAAAACCCTTTAGTGATAATAATTTTTATATAAATCCATTTCTTCTATAAAATCTTCAAAATTTCAAGTCCTTTCGAAATTTCAAATTCTTGTTTTTAAAAGGTATATAATCCTTTTCGAAAACATTTTCACTTTTATATCTAGAATAAAATCATACTTATCAAAATAATAATTCGATATATAAAACAATTTCTATACGTCGAAAATCAACTAAATAGGCTATAATATGTTTAGAATAATTTTATAGAGAAAACAGGGTTTTTAAAAAATTTATAAAGATTTTTAAATAAGTTATATAAGGAAAAATCCATTTGTCAAATAGATTGTCTATTTATAAAATACTTTTAAAAAAATAATTGCTTAAAAACCCTTTAAAATGTCTTAAAAACATTTATTTAATCAACCATAATTTATAAAGAATTTTCATATACTTATTCGAAACATATTATAGCCTATTTAGATGATTTTCGACGTATAAGAATGAGAATTAAACGATTTGGCAAAAATACACAAACAAACTCGATTTTCAAAGGATGATTCAAGAATGGATTGCCAAAACAAAGATAGGATCATCTGAACCGAGGGTACAGAATTCTTTGGTGAATCAATGCCAATTGTAAAGGAGTTTCATCCCTTTACAAATCATTCAAAGGTTGGCGGGATCGCCTATTTTTATAGAGATCATTCGAAGTGGAGTTATGGGATATTCCAGAATCATGAAACACGAATAGGGAGAGAAGATAATGGATTTTGGAACCGCAGGTCATGTTCCAAAGTCCAAAGAAAAAAAACCAAATCAAGAGAAAGAAATTCAAGCTCGAACGAAAGTGATTCTGCAAATAAATTTACTATATATGCTAAGCTTGCCTAGAGCCAAAGCTCTAATACCAACTGTAACGACCTGATATTTTGGACCATTCAAATCGACAATAATCTACACATGTCAGACTTGAATTGCTCAAAATATCAGATTGTTAATTTAAAATTTGGCAAAGCTCAGCATATACAGTAAATAAATCAACTGGAAAAACTGAGCTCCAAATGAAAGCTGAATCGATAGTTGGATCTCCAAATGAGCTCCAAACTCCAAAGGTGAGTCTCAAATGCTGTATCACTCAGTCTGATCCGAGCGTAAAACAAAACACAAAACACTCGAGTCAGGATTAACATTCTTATATCATTAAATCCAACTCGAGTGAAATATCAACCGAAATACAATTAACTTAAAGCATGTTTGGGATAATCGTCCTCTAAGGATCCGTGGAACTATCTACAATGCATAAAATATACACTATAACACCGTGGTCATTTCAATAAATTTATACTTCAAAATCAAATTGTCATTTCCATTAAATATATATTTCCTCAATTTCACAAATAGATTCCAATCAATTCGAGTTCCAAATTCACATTTAATTCAATTTAGATTTATCCATTTTAATTCAATTCACTTTCTAAATAATAAATTCAATTTTTATTGATTTCAAATACAGATCTGGATCACAAATAAACCATTTTAATTCCAGAATTTCAAAGCTTTAGTATTCAACATTTTCAAAGTTCAATTTAACGGTTTCATATAGATCTCGCTTTAACCTTATATTTGAAATATTCACTTAATAAATTCAGTATTATTAAATAATCTTATTTTACCCTAAGATTAGATATTCCTTTCGATTTATTTAAACTTGAAATATCCATTTAATCACTTTAAATCAAAAATCAAGTTAAAAAAATCAAAACTTAAACTTCAAGTTCAATAGTTCAAATCAATTTAATTAAGTAGAATTCTTAATTAGATACAATTTTACTTAATTCAACCCTATGTTCCTTAGTTGAAAAATCTGCTCAAAGATATAATACTTAGACATATTATATTAACTAAATCAAACTTTATTAGATTAAAGTTTATTATTAAATCTACTTTATATAAAACTTAAAAATATTTCCAATATTAAAAACCCTATACATATTCCCTTTCAAAACCATAGAAATCATTTTTTAAAATATTTATATATAGACCAATGTTGTCTGTATATAGTTTTTTATCCTTTGGTCAATTGATACTGATATTTATCATTTTAATCCGTAATTTAAATATATACGGGTGGATATCATTTCAACCCGCAATCCCAAAACAATTCAAGTGAAAATCGCTTGGGTCTATCATTTCAACCCATAACGATTTTCTCCTATTCTAAAGTCCGTTCGGGTATGTATCATTTCAACCCATAGTGAATTCTATACTAACAGGAAACTTGCAGAGTGATAACAGATATGATAATAATATAACAGATAATAATATCATAGGCATATATCATTAGAAAATAAATAAAATATAAATAATAGAATATGGTGTCATATCCCACAGGTGTACAGATACAGATAATAGCATATCTAACAATAATTAAAAATTTAACAGTTCAAATTAGCAGCATATTTCAATTGTCATTTCAATTGAAATCAAATTTAATAAATATAAGAACGTTAATCGTGAGTGATTCCTCACCTTCCGAGGCTAGATAGATTTGACAAAGAAACGAGCTATGAATCCAGGCATCGAATTTCAAAGCAAAGCACGATTGAACACAAATTTAACGATCAAAGCTGAAAATGAGAAATCGATGAGAAAATCAATCAGTTTAATATATACAGAAAATATATATTATTATTATTTTATAAAAATCAATATCTTAATTTCAGAAAAATATTAAAATAATATGTGTGTGTGTGTATATACACACACAATTAAATCACTATCCTTAAAACACATATTTTTTTAAAATATTATAACCAAAATCTTATACATACATTTATATATATATATATATATATATATATTAAAACTATATATAATACAGTATATATGCAGACCCATATTTTAATAAATATATGTAGTGCGAATATACATATATGCATAACAAAAGAAGAGAAAGCTTTATATTCAATATACAAATATGCACAGATATTAGAGCTACATACTTTACTGTATCCTAAACATATACTATATGTATATAATATGGGAATAATCTAAATACATTATATGTAGCAGCAATTAAAAATAAAACAGAAGAATCAAAACAGCCTAAAATTCACATACTTATGAATGTATAAGTTGCTGAAATAAATCTCATATACCCTAACAGACGTGTTATATGACTCTTTAATATAAATACTCTAAGCAAATTTTTATTACACATAAATAACTCACAGATTTATGCGTATATGCTTTTACATAAATGAATAATGAATGATATAAACTTATATAGTATATGAAAACTATATATATATATATATATATATAATATATATATATAATATATCAATACCAAAATCTGTTATAATACAACCTATCATAAAATGCAAATATTTGAAACACAAATATAGTAAAATTATATACTTTGAAACAACTTTAGATACATATATGTTGTATATATCCTGAAACCACCTACCAAATATATAACACAAAAATCACAAAAATCTTCAGATCTGACTTAAATAAAGTCAAGTAACTCATTTTATTAAAGCTTATATCCATTAACCGATCCAATACCAATTTATAAAATTTATATACTTTAAAACAATAATTTAAAGCATAGATTGACAGAGAAATATATATACATAAACCCATTATAATTTTACACATTCCTCTATATATATACACACGGAGAAACACGGCAAGGACAGATGTGGAGGATGGCGCGACACACGAGGAGATGGGTAGGCGGAGAAGGTAGTAGTGGTTGAGGTGTTTAGGCCGAACAAAGCACAAGAGATCAAGCAAAACAATGTAAAATTTCAATAGAAAAATGAATAGAAAGGTAGAAAAAAGAGAAGAAGCCATTACCTAATATTCTTTTGTGGCCGTGAGAAATGAAGATGGAAGTAAATTTTTTCACGTGAAAAAGTGTTATAGGCGGCTAGGGTTAAGGAATGTACGGAAAAATTTGTGGACAAGTTATGGTAGTAAATCAAAGGGGTGGAAAGATATAAAGGCAATAAATCAAACCTAACGTATTGCCTATAATTAAAACAGGTAACGTATCTTAATTTGATGTGTTTCCTATATATCAAAGAAAGATGTATACAAAAAGCTTCACCAAACAAATAAATACAATAACGTTTAATAAATACATTTTAAAAGATATGCCCTTTAAGGCAATAACGTATATCTATTTGAAATTTCTTTCCAAGAAATAAATAAGGAATCTAAACACTTAACCATTTAATTAATAAATGAATGTCTAAATAGAAAAATAAGGTAGAGATAGATATTATGAAAAATAAATAATAGTTTTAGGAAAAGTAGGAAATAAATAAAGAAAATACTCTATTTAATGGAAACTAGAATTAAAAATTATAAATAAAATTCAACTGACTTTGAAAATTTTCAACAATACTTCTAAACAAATAAAAGTCAAGTAAATAAAATAAATGCTGAACAAAATAAAGTGTAAATGAAAATAAAATAAGGTCTTGAGAAAATAGAAAAATAAATAAAGACTTACTTTAATTAATTGAAACTAGAAATTAAAAATTGTAAACAAAATACGACTGACATTGGAAAATTTCAATTACACTTCTAAAAATGTTTTTAAAACTAAAATATATACCTCACATGTCATGTTACACATGTAAACATGAATTAGAACATGACATGGCAAACAAAAATATTATATATATAAAAATAAAATAAACAATTTTGTTAAATACAACAAATTACATCCAATAGTGTAAAAAGCATAACTTTCACAATATTAATCAGATTTCAACGGAACGAAAAGCAGTATTCTTAGAATTTTATTTACTTTCATAAAATAAAGATAAAATTCAAAATTTAAATTTTTTTTTAAGTTAAAGTCAATGTTTGACCTGACCAAAATTCACCGTTTTGAAAAATATTCTATTTATTCATATTTGGAATTCTAATTCACATCAAAATCAAAATTTATATTTAAAATAACAAAATTAACTATTTTAGTAAATAAAATAAAGTTTTTAAATCAGAATTCAATTAAAAATAATTAAAATATGCAATTAATATAACCACAAAATACAGGGTTGTTACACAATCAAACTACATATATCAATCATGTATGTGTAGCATGGAAATTACATGAAATGTGATCTTTACATGTCTATTCCCCACCAGTCCTCCTTTACTTTAATGAGATCAAAATTCCAAATAATTTATATAAACAATTGAAGTGCAAAAGAAAACTTTATTTTTGATCAGAAAAACCAAAGCATGTCCATAATAAAAATATAGAGCAGTGTCGCGAAATAAGTGACTAAGTACAAACTCCCCCTAAAAAAATATCCTTATATAAAAGATACATCCATTTTAGCAACATGCTCATGAAAAACCTTAAGTGGTACTCATTTTGTAAGCAGATCCGCTAGCATGGAATTTGTCCTAATATGTTCTATGGATATTAACCCACTCTCCACTCTCTTCTTTACAACTAGAAACTTGATGTCAACGTAATTTGACTTGCTTGAGCTTCTATTGTTATTTGAATATAATACTGCAGATCTATTGTCACAATATAACTTTAATGGTCTTTCAATATTACCAATAATGCGCGGCCCAGTGACAAAATTCTGTAGCCATGTCGCATGGTTAGATGCCTCATAACAAGCCACAAACTCTACTTCCATGGTGGAAGAAGCTATGAGCGTTTGTTTAACGCTTTTCCATGATATAGCCCCTTCACATAATAGAAATATGTATCCTGAAGAGGATTTTCTGCTATCCGAGCATTCAGCAAAATCAGAATCAAAATACTCAATGATCTCCAGCTAATCTGATCTTCTATATGTAAGCATATAATCCTTTGTTCTATAAAGATACCTCATAACCCTTTTTGTTGCTTTCTAATGATCTATTTCAGGATTACTAAGATACCTGCCCAATATTCCTATAATGTACGCAATATCTGGACGCATATACACATGAGCATACATTAGACTACCTATAGCAGATGCATAAGGGATCTTCTGCATTTCTTTAGCTTTAAGGATGTTATTAGAGCATTGTTTGAGAAAAAAATAATCTCCTTCAGCGACGGGGGGTATCATCCATTTTACAATCTTGCATTCCAAACCTTTTAAGCACTGTTTCTATATAGTTCGTTTGTGACAATCCAAAAATACCCCGTGAGCGATCACGATATATTTGGATTCCTAATACAAAAGAAGCATATCCAAAATCTTTCATTTCAAAATTATCTGAAAGAAATCTCTTGGTTTCATGCAAAATATGTAAATTATTATAGGCAAGTAATATATCACCAACATATAAAATCAAAAATACGAATTTGCTCCCAATGAACTTGTGATACACACAGTTATCAATTATGTTTGTCTTGAAACCAAATGAGGTAACTACTTTATGAAACTTGTGGTTCCATTGACGAAAAGCTTGTTTGAGCCCATAAATGGGTTTTTTTAGTTTGCAAACCATATTCTTTGGATCTCAGAACATAAAGTTTTCTAGTTGTAGCATATAAATTGTTTCCTCAATGTCTCCATTGAGAAACGCAGTATTAACATTCATTTGATGTAACTCAAGGTCAAAATGTGCAACTAGCACCAAAATTATTCTAAAAGAGTCTTTCGGTGAAATCAAAGAGAAAGTCTCTTTAAAATCGATGCCTTCCTTCTAAATAAAACTCTTTGCTACAAGACGAGTCTTATATCTTTCCACATTACCTTTGGCATCCCTCTTGGTTTTAAATATCCATTTACATCCAATGGGTTTGTTACCTTCAGGTAAAGAGACAAGATCCCAAACGTTATAGTCTTGCATTGATTTATACTCTTCGTTCATAGCTTCAATCCACTTTTGAGAATTAGCTCTTGCATGGCTTGGTGAAAGTGATAGGATCATTTTCCACCAATCCATTATTATCCTCTATTTCTTGAAGAAATACCATAATAATCAACTGGAATGGCATCTTTCCACTCTCTAGTGGATCTCCTTAGTGGCAATTCATTTTGAGGTTGTTGAGTTTGTTCTTGTGGAACATTGTCCTCATCTTGAAGAGGGTTTTCTTCAACATTGTTTTTTTGTGCTTTCGGATCAATTTCTTCATTAATTAGAGGAATGATAATATGTACATTGTCAAAAGAAGCAGCTGTAGTAGGAATCATAGATGATGATTCCTCCTAAAAAAACAATGTTCCTTACTTCATTTCTTCCTCCTAACTCAACATCCTCAAAAAATATTATACTTCCCATTTCAAAAAATTTCTTTACTATGGGATCATAAAATTTATAGCCCATAGATCGCTCAGAGTAACCAATAAAATATTTGCTCACTGTTTTAAAGTCCAATTTTCTTTCATTTAGCCGATAAGGCCTTGCCTCAGCTGGACATCTCCAAATATGAAAATGATTTAGAGTGGGCTGTTTGCCTGTCCAAAGCTCATAAAGTGTCTTGGCGGCTGCTTTAGTGGGTGCCTTATTAAGGATATAAACTGTTATCTTCAATGCCTCCACCAGAGTGATTTTGGTAAGGTAGAATGACTAATCATATTCCTCACCATATCTTTAAGAGTTCTGTTTCGTCTCTCAGCAACACCATTCATGCTAGGTGAACCTGACATGGTGTACTATGGGACTATTCCACATTCCTCTAGAAATTGGGCAAATGACCCTAGACATTGTTCACACGATCCATCAGATTTACCATAATATTCACCTCCACCGTCAGCTCTGACAGCTTTAATTCTTTTGTTGAGTTGGTTCTCAACTTCTACCTTAACTTTCTTGTACATGTCTAACGATTCTGATTTATCATGTATAAGATATAGGTATCCATATCTTGAGTTGTCGCCGTCTATGAATGTGATATTGTTGACCATTCAATGATGCCATAGGGAATGATCCACAAATGTCAGTATGTATCAATTCTAAGACGTCGGTTGCTCTATTGGCATCTATTTTCTTATGTTTGGTCTGTTTTTCCTTGATGCACTCTACACAGATATCCAAGTTTGAAAAATCAAAAGATTCGAAAATGTCATCTGACACAAGCCTTTGAATTTTAGTTTTAGATATATGACCTATACGCTTGTGCCACAATGTGGCTGAATTTTCCTTATTAGCTTTTCTTTTAGTACTACGCGATTCCACATGTAAGGTTTCATAATGAGAGGTATTAACATCAAGCATATATAAGTTATCATATACATTGAGAGAACTAATTCGAACAAGATCTAAATTTATTGATAAACTAAAAATATCATTCCCAAATGAACAAGAATAGCCAGATTTGTCGAACTTAAAAATAAAAACCAAATTCCGTCTAAATAACGGTATAACAAAAGTATCAAATAAATCCAAATAAAACTGAGTTCCCAATAACAACTTAAAATGCCCAATAGCTTCCACTTTAACCGATTTTCCATCACCTACATAGATGTAACTTTCAGCGTTATTTGGATTTCGGTAGCTCCGGCAACCCTGCATAGAAATACTTGTGTGAGTAGAAGCACCGAAATCTAACCACCAAGTGTTTCTAGGTACTGTAGCTAAATTTACTTCAGAATAGACCAAAGCAAAGAATGTACCTTTCTTGACATGCCATGCGTGATATTTGGTACAATCTTTCTTTAAATATCTAGCCTTCTTACAAAAGTAATAATCATCAGCCTCCTTATGTTGTTTCTTTTCCGTAGGAACCTTATCAGTTTCCTTATCCTTCTTTCTCTTTTTCTCTTTTTCCTTAGGGGTGTATGCCAAATGAGCACTTTCAGCCTTATCATGCTTCAGTCTCTCTTCTTCTTGTACATAATACCAAATGAGCTCATTAAAAGTTCATTTCTCCTTTTGACAATTATAATTGACCATAAACTGATTGTATTGTGAAGGAAGAAAGATTAGTACCAAATGCACGAGCAAATCATCAGAAAGCTCAAGCTTAAGTGCCTTAGATTTTGAAGCAACATTAGGCATTTTCATAATGTACCCCCTTATGTTCCCTTTGCTTATATACTTCATGGAAATCAAGCGCTGCAAAAGCTTGCTAGTTTCCGTCTTATCGTTTTTAGCAAAACGTTTTTCGATCTCAGCAAGGAAATTTTTAGCATTGGTTTTCTTTTCAGATACCGCACCCCTAAATGCCTCTGGAATGCCTTGGTTTATGATCATTAGACTCATGCGATTTGAACGATCCCACCTCTCAAAGTTCTTTATAATATCAGAAGAACTTTCATCCATAAGAGGGGGTGGGTGCATCCATCCTAAGTGCAAGGTCAAGATACATGCAGTCAAAAACAAGCAATATGTTCTCTTTCCAATTCTTAAATTTTGTTCCAATCAGAATAGGAATGTTGTTAAGATTGGCAGATATCGTAGTTAACTTAGCTGTAATTTTAACATAAGAATTAATCAAATATGCTCACATTGTAAAACAAAACCGCAGTAAATTCAAATAATTGGTGAGTCTCTTCTCATGATACCTAGCACAACATCAATATCAAGTCTTTGGACATTAGTAGTAATTGTAAGTGGTACTCTTGTTGTAATGACCAAAAATTGACAATAAGTTCAAGTCAAATATCAATCTTCCTTTGGGCCGTTTAGATATTCACCTGCAAAACTATATGATTGTCACATATTTATCATCACGCACGTATAAATGATTCGGTCAAATATCAGTCTTCCTTTGGGCTCGCTAATATCCGCATGAATAAAATACACACGAATATCAAACATTTTTCATGAATAACTAAAATAAAAGAGGTCACTTTGGTGAAATGTTGTTTCAATTAATTCACTTGTGATGTAGGATATTTACAGTCGGTTTGCAAAGAGACACAAAATAATATTTGAATCAGTATATTTTAACTAATTCATTTATGCGTATTCCATAAATTTCATTTTTTTTTTAATTTTATACATATTGAAAATATGGCTTCATAGCCGTAATTAAAAAGAAAATTTGACATCAATTAAACCTGCAGCAATATATAACAAATGGTATTTGCAATAACAATTAATGATAAAATATTGCATATTTTATTTAACTGTCAATATTCAAGGCAGAAGAAAAAACAAATTTTATTATAGCATGGTCCATACATGTGATATTATGTTACAGAAAGTGAAACTTTTTTTTAATGAGTGGACAATACATATAAAATATATGTAACTATAAAATATAAATGCGTTAAATAATAAACAATATGTTCTTTCTAATTCCAAATACAAATATGTTACATCGTTAAATTTATTGCAACTGGTGCATTTACTACGTTTGTGATAATAAATTAATTTATGTATTACTATAACAACCACATTATTGCAATTATGATAAAAATTAAATGCAATTGACCGTTATATGATCCAATACGTATTACAGGAACGTTAAAAAGCACGAAGATGCTTCCATACGTGTGAAAACAAAACTTAACATGGCAACCATCTATAGCAATAAAAAATTATACAGTCGCAATACCACTGACAATGAAATATGAATAATATGAGTAGCAACAATTAAATGCATCAAATTTGAACAGCAGAATTAATTCATGAATTATTTATATAGATTTGAAACAAAGGCATCAGATGAATCAATAAGAAAAGAGCAAATCTCGCAGATCTAAAATAAAGACATCGGATTAATCAACCAAAATTGTAAATATCAAAACCATAATTTCATATATACTTAAAATCAGGAAATTTCTCAATAAAATCAACGATGAGTGGCTCAGATACCACTTGTTGTGATTAATCTATATTAGATCTGAATACATATAACACATATTGATTCAATTGAGAAACAAGTATATGAAATTAACAACGGAAGGCGTACCTGAATTCATTGATTCTTAATTGATGTGAAAATTAAATTGACACAAGCTTAGATCTGTAAATTCTATTTAGAAAATGGTAGAGAGAATTATAACAAGACTTATGTAATTTGGGATCATAACCCCGTATCTTTACTATTAATAATGAGAATTCCATGAACAGAATTCAACCGTGTCTTTTTGAATTTTCCAAAATACCTTTTATATCTTCATAAAGCAATGTAGGTGGCAACCGTTGGATTGCTGTTCAAAAAGGTAAAACGTAGCCTCAAGTTTCATCAACAGGGAAATGACTAAAACATGGCATGCAGCATGGCTAAGTATGTCGCTCCCAGTAGGGTATACCACCATCTTTCTAGATTACCCTCTTTTTATGGATTTGGTTGTACATGAGAATCTCGATTAAGGTTGAAAGACCAGGATGATGACATATTCGGTACTAATAGTATATAGTGTGACATTTTTCAGTTCGGCTATTCAATAAAGTAAATTGACACTCCGACATTCACATGTTATAATTTTACATGATGAATATACCCTTCAAGTCTTAATATGTTTATTCTAAAAATAAATCACGTAATTAGACTTAATTACAAGATAGTTCATACATTCAAACATGTAGTCCCTTGAATTATTCCAACTGTTCAACACATGATAATGGATTCATCAGCTTTCCACTGTTATATCAAGCAATCGCAAGTTTGCGGTGCCAACTAATGGATTGTAGCCCTTTGATAAAGAAAAAATATATACTGATTGAGATGGTTTAATCGTTTACTATTAATTTCAAACTAACATATTACGACAAAATTTGGTTAGTATTTCCGTGCAAAAAGCAAATTTGTTTGTATATGCAGAATTGAATCTTCTATACGTCGTATTACAGATAATAAAGTTATGGTGTTAGAGAGCTTATATATATTAATGATTAATGCGATATATAATTGCATCATTTCAGCTTTCAGTACTCTTCAGCAGGTAACAACGTTACCAATACGTATTTTTAGATTAATTGTCATGCATTTCTATGTGAATAAATATAATGTTTTGAGCTGCTAACAGAACAGCTTGAATGTGTACATGCTGTATATATGCTGACTAGCAAATATAGTATCATTAGCACGTTGATTTCAAGGTTTGGTTGATTTCAAGGGTTGGTTAATTATCATAACTGCTCTGGAGTGGAGATGTTATTATACATATATACAGAATCAATATCCGTACAAACTGTAATTAGATCGATTTTGGAACCAGCATTTCATTTATGTTAATATATATACAGCTATCACCATGTGACACATAGAAGTTTATAATGCTATTAAATAAATAAATAATCGTTAGTAGAACATTAGACATATTCTTTCTTTATTGCAAGCACCAAATAGTGGTTATATAATGGTGTTTAGATTCAAAAGTTGTGTACGCTTCTTAAGTGTAAATTCATTGACTCTCGTATATTCTTTTAGCTGTAGTTATGTGTCAACATAGACAGATTAACTAATCACGTGTATTTTTAATTTATAATTGCAACTAGAGCAGTTGAAGCAGGTAAGAAAAACTATGCAAATATTTAGAAATTGAAGAAGAAGAAGAATGATTCATTGTCTTCATAAAGGAGTTTTATGCTGCTAATTTCGTAGCAAACATTGTATTAAATTCTTAAATGAAATGAAAACCCATTCTTCTTCACATTCAATTGTTTCTTCTTCGATTCCAGACATATATCCGATCAATTTAGAATGGAAAGCATTCAAAAATAAGTGGAGCTCGATTTTGCTATTTATACTTGTTCTTTCTGCAGTTTTCATTCTCTTTATTCTCAAGTCATCAAATCCTTACTATATTATTCATACAGATACTTTCGCAAACATCAATACCATACCTCCAATATACAACACCAGTGCAATTACTTCAACAAAATCTAGCAGTCCATTACCAATTCAAGATCAGATTCTTTCAGATAACAACACAGTCAAAGAAAAAACGAAAATTTCTACAAACAATACAAGCATTAGCCAAGACAAGAAGGAGACATACAGAGTAGCTCCTTCTCAAGAAGTGACCGTGGATGCAAAATGCAATTTGTTCGAGGGGAAATGGATAAGAGATTACAGAGGTCCAATATACACAAATACTACATGCAAGACGCTACCTGATCAAAAAAATTGCGGCAAATATGGAAAAAATCAAGACTACATTAACTGGAGATGGAGGCCTAACGGCTGTGAATTGCCTAGATTTGATCCATGGAGTTTTTTGAGGATTGTCAAGGGAAAGAAGCTCATGTACATCGGAGATTCTCTTGCCCGAAACATGATGGAGTCCACTCTATGCCTTCTTTCTCAGGTTTGTATATGCTTAGTTACATAACTATCAGGAAATATGAAAGACCCAGAAAATGATTTCTGTGACCACACCATAACATACATCTATGTATCTGGACACGTTTGGTCCTCTACATAGAAAAAATATGAAAATGAACGTAAGAATGAGTTAATTGTCTTCTTCGAAGGTTTTTCGAGAAAGATAGAATTAAGAAATAAAAATCTTAATGAAGAGATAGATCGTTCGAATGATAAAAAGGATCCATACATTCATTCCCTCAAAATATGACTAATGCTTCCATTGCGTATTGGTACTTACCAGGTATAGAATGGATCTGCTTTTCTTTCTCAGGAGTAGAAATTAGGATCCACCTCTTATTTTCAAACTTAATACATGAAAAACCCTTCTAAAAAACAAACTTAACTAAAACAACCCTTTAATGTTTTTAGTGAAAATATACATTTTAAACTGCATTTCTAAGATAGAACTGTATATATTTGCAGTTTAAATGCAAATATGTGTAGCTTAAAATGTACGTATTTGTAAAATAAATATTTGCAGTGTGGGCTGCAAATATTTAAAGTGTAGAATGCGCATTTCTACAGCGTAGACTGCAAATTTTTATTTTACAAAAATATGCAATTAGAACTTCAAATATTTGCAATGTAGAATGCAAATAATTGATGTTCTAACTGCAAATACATACAGTTTAAAATGCACGTTTTTGTTGGAACCATTGATGGAGATTTTTCGTTAAACATGTTTTTGACGGAGGCGGAAGTGAATTTTAAAACTTTGAAGGGTTTTTGAAATATCGTCATTTGTCAAAATGCAGGCAGAAGTTCCAACGGATATATACAAGGACGAGAAGGACAAACACAGAACGTTTTACTTCCCAAACCACGACTTCACACTTATGGTCATATGGACCGAATTTCTAGTGGATGGACACGAAATAATCAAAAATGGAACACCTTCAAACACGTTCAGTATAAACATGGACAAAATGCATCCGAGCTGGGGGAAAATACTGCCAGAATTGAACTATGCAGTGATCAACAATGGCAACTGGTTCACAAGGGTAACATACATTCATAAAGGTGGTAAGCTGATAGGCTGCGTGCATTGCCATCCTCAAGAAAATGTACCAAATATTAGTGCTGCATCAGCCTTAAGGATGGTTCTTAGAGCTGCTCTTAAATACACGAGCGAATGTAAAGAATGTGAGGATTTGCTTATGGTTATGAGGACGTACTCCATGTCACATTTCGAAAATGGGAGTTGGTTTAGTGGTGGGTATTGTAATAGGACTGTACCGCTGGAATATGGAGATGATGAGACGTACAGGAAGGGGCAGAGTTGGGAGTTCTGGAAAGTTCAGATGGAGGAGTTTGAAAGGGCAAAGAAGGGGAAGAAGAAAAGGTTTGAAGTGATGGATGTGACAAAGGCGATGGTGGTGAGGGCGGATGCCCATCCTGGAAAGCATTGGATTGCGAAGCAGACGAGTGATTGCTTGCACTGGTGTATGCCTGGACCTATTGATATGTGGAGTGAGCTTTTGTTGCAGATAATCAAAAGGAGAAGTCTATAGCGTTACGGTTGAGCTGTTATTATGATTTTTTATTTATTGGAATTTATACAAAGCACTGAATGAAGATGTATGATTTGTACATGATGAAACAGAAATCAAAATTTGTGGCCAACTTCATGTTATCTATAATAATAGTGATCATCAATTAACTATCAGCAATTAACTAAAAGCATTAAACTGTTACCAAAGAATCAGAGGACGATCCCAAGTCTCCGACCAACACTGTAACCTAAGTCCGGGTGGAGCCGAGCAGACCCTGACCATCTCCAGATCGCTCTAGCCTGCGAAAGTTAGCTCATAATCTCCTCTTTACTTCACATCAATATGACATCTCACTCATTGCCTTTAACCGACCGCCAGAAATGACCGTTAATTGATGTTTATACATAATTAATCATCGTTAGTCCCCATCAATTGATCATTACTGCTCCAATTAAAAACCAATAACACAGCTATTACACCTTATTTAAGGTCGATTAATCTTATTCAGTAGGCAGGATGTTGCAACAATTACGTAATCATCCACCCACAAGCAAAATCCCCAAAAATATGCACTTTTATAGTGTGAATCTGGATGTATTAGGTTTGTATTCCCCGAACATCGATTGCTAATTATTGGTGTGTTAAGTACTTAGCAGCACCTCTCTTTTCTAGGGTTTCCCATGCCCACCCACCAATATTCTCCGTAAGGCCACTTAAACCGAAAAAGAAATCAAATGATTAAAACACTCAAAAAAAAACCCATTTCAACCAGTTATGGAAAACCGAGTGAAAATCAAGGTATCGTTTGTTTAAAATGCTGAATGCTGAATACTGAAAACTGAACACTGGATGCTGAATAACAATTGTTGAATGCTGATGGCTGAATACTTAAAATATTGTTTGTTTAGGAATTTGTTTCGTGAACATAACTTAATACTTTGACAATATTACCCCTCAAAGATAAAATTAATTATTCTTTCATGTAACTGTCATACAAAGCACACTAAATCATCTTATTTTATACATTATATTTTATATAAAAACAAATGCTCATATGTATATGTACTATTAAATCTACAGAACATATCGAAAATAGTAAATTTGATGACGTGGATATTTTATAAAAGTTTGGTCGAGAAGAAAATATTTTATTATAATAAATTTGAAGCTTGTGGTGTGTTTGGATTATTAGTTAATGTTTTTAACATTATATATATATTTATGTATGTGTGTGTGTATATATGTATGTACATATACGTGTATATATATGTGTGTGTATGTGTGCATATATATATATATATATATATATATATATATATATATATATATATATATATGTTAAACGTACTGAAATAAATTATTATAAAAACATCAGACGATTTTGTCCAACTTTTCATAATTATTTAAAATGTTGAGTTTCCATATATGTATTGCATATTTTATTTAAGTTTTCATATATCTTAATATAAATCGGTAATGTTCAGCTTGTCGAAATTATTTATTTATATTTTTTCACACTTGTATTACATATTTCATTTTTTTTCTTTTTCATTCTTATTAAACAATTTATAAATTATCATATTTTAACTTCCAATTATATGCAAACGTTGCTAGGATGTCATCAATTTTTTTTATCACTGGTTTTTAGTATATTTCTACTGATTGAAAACTATATTATAAAATTAAAATCAAAACAAAATGAGAAAAAATTACCTCACCATAGAAGGGGATAGAACTAAAAACAAAATTGATGTTATACATGAACGTTTCTAACTGTTTGATATAATTAGAAAAAACTTTATAAAATAGTTACATGTTATGTCGCATATGGGTATAATTGAAAATTGCAGTGCAAAAAGTGATCAGCACTTACAATAAGCATTAAAATTTTGCTTATTCAATTAAGTGAATAAAAAAGCTTAATGAGAGCACTTATATAAAAACAAACAATCTAACAGGCTCTTATCACTTGTTTAGTTAAGCATTAAGCCATTTTTTCCTAAAAACAAACGCAGCCTAAGTCATTCAGTTTTTTCAAAATCGGCCGAAGCAAATATATAAAACATAACCCTAATTTTAGAAGTCGTCGATAGCTTTTCCAATTAGCAGTAACGACAGCCCATCGAAATCAAACGATATAAGTATGACCTCTATGGGTTGTTTCTGAACAAATACTTGGTCGATTGATAGTTTACTCGATCGCTAACCAAAATATGCAGCTATTTTTGTTTATTAAAATCTCATTAAATTGAAATTGAAAGTTGAAGTTACTGTATTCTATTCGGATCTATTTTGTAGAACAGGAAATTATTGTAAAAAAAAAAAAATTCTTAGCTTTTTAGCCAAAGGACAGACCTTTATTTTTGTCAGAATGACAACTTTCTTTAAGTATCAGTTTTTAGTTATTGGTAGCAGTTTTTATGTATCAGTTTATAGTTATCGGTAGCAGTTTTTAGGTATCTCGGTAGCAGTTTTGAAAGAATTTTTGTCCTTATGAATAATTTTGAAAGAATGTTTGTCCTAATGATTAATTTTTAGAAGAATGTTTGTCCTTATGGTTAAAATGTTGAGGTCGTGTCCTTGATGCTAAAAATATACAAATTTTTGTCATTTCAATTAATTCTTCTTTGTAGAAATATAGTAACTGATAATAATTAAGTTATTACTTAAAAAAGAACAGCATTAGGTGATTTGTTGCTTGAATCAAAAAACCAGAAATCGGACCGAAATTTGTTTGATTCATCGTTGTTTTCAAAACTGTGTGGTATAATTTTTACCACCACAACAGTTTTTAAAAATTTATAGTTGATTAATTTTGTTTAATTTTTGAACTTTTTGTTGAATGATCCGTAAATGGTAATATCTCTATGATGTTATTTAATATGCAGATCGTAGTAGTTCTTGCTTGAACAAAATCATATTAATTGATTTGTTATTTGAATTTAAACATTTGAACTTGGCTCTGATTGGTTTTCCATAACCGATATGGTTGGTAGCGATGTATTTTGATAAATCGTTCAGTATTTTTTTGATGACGATGTTTTATTGAAATTTGTTAATGATTAGTTTGGTTACTTTTTGAACTTTGCTATTGAATGTTCAGCAAATGGTGGTATCTCTTTTTTTTTAATGAATATGCAGATTGCAGAGAATGTTGGTTGCTTTAGTTCAGTATGTTGTAATAAGGAATCTATTGGTGATTGGAAAGGACGTGTAGACGATTACAATGATATTAAAATAGAAGATGTGGTTATAGAAGAAGTGATTTTAACCTCCTCCATAGAATTGATCAGGAATCGAATCATGAGGAAGAAATAAAAGTTGATTCAACTGAGTATTTTACTACCGAAGAAGTAAGCAATTGTATAAAATATATATACAAAATTTGAAAGAAAGTAATGGAAGTAAAATAATTGTATTAACAATTTGTATGTAGATTTTCCCTTCTCCTGAAGCAATGATTCATTGGTGCCAATCTACTGGAAAGAAGTTGAAAACGATAATAATGACTACTTGATCCGATAAGCAGTTGGTGAAGAATCCACATGTTCAGCTTTGTCGTGAAAGAAGCGGAAAATATCGGGAGTTGAAGACAAGGAAATGTAATAAAATAAATATTAAAGCACATGAACATACTTCAAGTAGAAAATGCGAATGTCCATTTTTATTGAAACATATATACAAAAGAGATATAGATAAAGGAGATGATATATGAGGTATTGAAGTGGTTAATGGTATTCATAATCATGAATTACCAAAATCCTTAATTGGTCATCCAGTTGCTGGAAGATTGACTACCGTGGAGGAAAAAAATGTTTGATTTGTCTGTTTATGGTGTAAAACCTAAATATGTTTTGCTCAATGCTAAAAATGAATTTTCCAAGAATAATTTGATAATAAGAATAATGTACAACTTTAAACAAAAGATAAAAGTGTCAAGATGCAAGGAAGGTCTGCGATGCAACATTTACTCAAGTTGGTTTTGAGCTTCATTATGTTCACTAGGTGAGAGAATGAAGTAGTGATTCTATGATAGATATTATGAGGGCTTATCTAAAATCTATTATATTGTGCAAGTGCTTTCCGTCGGTCTTAATTCTCGATTGCATTAAGACAAATAAGTTTGGATTGCCATTACTGCAGATGATCTTGATCATCCTACAAATAAAAAATTTGTAATTGCACAATGTTTTCTGTCACATGCGAGATAAAATAATTATCAATTGGCTCTTTAAAATTTGAAGTGTTTGTATACTCTAGAAAAATTGCCTAACTTAATTGTGACAGATAGAGAATAGGCGTAATTAATGAAGTGCACAAAATATTTCCACAGTCAACTTATTTGGCTTGCAAGTGGCACATGTCGAACAATGTTCGAACAATGTCACGGAAATTATTTAATCTGTTGAAACTGTAAACTATTTGTAGCAGATTAGATGCTTGTTGTTAGATCAGAATTTGTTAACGGATACGTGGAATACGGGAAAAGTTTTACTAATACATGGAAAGACTGTCATGATGCGTTGAAGTATATAGCTTACCACCGGTTACCTTATCAAGAGCATTTTGTTTATGCATGGACTAATAAAGTCATACATTCTGGTAATAGAACTTCCAACAGAGCTGAATCAACACATTCCATATTCAAATTTTACATTGGTAAATCACAGAGTTCATTCATTAGTATTCGGAAAAAGGATTAATTTTTTTTGCTTTTACAACATATAGAAATTATTGCCAATTTTGAAAAAAGTTTGGGCGAAGTTCTAATTCGATGAATTATTGCTCCGCAAGAAGTGGACGCGTGGACGTGTTAATATTTGATTTTCTTTAAACTATAGCATAGGTTTTAGAAAAGACTATAACTTTTTTCTTAAAATCTAAGTCTAGTCCAAATCAAATCGGCTTCGGAAACGACATCAGGGTCCAATTTTCAAATATACTAAATATAGAATTTCATTTTTTGCTTTAGACATGATTTGTGATGAATTGATTCGCATAAAAAAGGAAGATTTTGTTTTTTCCACTTATGATCACAAGCTTCGAAAGATATTCAGTTTACCTTATGCACATGAGTTGAATCAAAATTACAATGATATCGTTTCAATTCCATTTGATGCAATTCATGAACATTGGCGACTACTTGATTATGTTCCTCACATTCAAGAATCTAAAGAGTTGGATCATACTCCTGAACATATTGACTTTAGAAAATGGTTTGAGAATGCAACTATCGATGAAAAATAAGTTATGTTGTAGTAGTTGAAGGAAATCAGAGTACCTTCAACGACATCAATGCTAGAACCAAAACCTAGATTTTGTAAAGGTCAACCACCTAGAAGAAAAGGGCAAACCAAACCAGAGAGGACAAAAGTGTGGTCTACAAAACGAGATCCTTCAAAATTTGAAAGAGTTAAATAGCATACACGACAAAAGTTTCAGTCAAATGTTGCAAAAAAAACTTACTCCAAAACAAAAGGGAAAAAATGAAATGGTCGAAACTGATCTTGAATTCAGCAAATTGGAAAATAAAGCAGTAAACAAATTGTACATGATTGACATCATATACACAAGCTCATTATAATCTAGAGTTTCTTCACCCTTTTGCTCTTAAAGTTGAGGATTTTGTCACAGATGATAACCGTGGTTTGTTAGAACCTTATATTTTGATGTTTTGATAGTGACAACTATACAAGTATATATTGTATATACTAACCATTTTTGCAGGAAATCACATCAACTTTATAAAGAGACAACTATATCAAAATGAAGACAAGATTAACGCTATGAAGAACCATCAGTCATTGTGTCCATAATGAAATCACATCAACTTTACAAGAGACAACTATATCATGAAGACAAGATTAATTCTACAAAGAACTATCGTTGACCATTTCTATATCTAGAAGCATAAAGTTGTTAAAATCTCTCCTATGTGATACTCACACATACATACAATCTTCCATTGAAATCTATAAAACATCCTAAGAAATTTGAATTTCACCAGCTAAAATACCCAATTCAGCCGACTGAATCTGTGCACATGCACATATTTATTTATGAATATTCACCGACTATCTGACAATATTCAATCGGTTGAATATGGCCTAAATCGAACTATTTCCTTGCTGATTTAAAAAATCATCGATTCAGCTGGCTGCCAAACTTTATTCACCTGGCTGAATCTGCATAACGGCTAGTTTTTTGAAAAGGAACGTATTATTCGTGAAGAGTTACAACTATTAATCAAGAGTTACAGTCACAGATCTTTACCGTTACTCTTCACGGACGATTGCAACTATTAAACACTATATAAAGCAAAGTTGTTTTGATAACCAATTCTATTCCCAGTTCTTTCTATCTTTACTATTGAACACTCAAGCATTCAGTTACAAATCGCTTTACATTTTTTATCACACATTCATTCAAGAAATTTTTTCTTGTAATCAAAATTACTTCCTTTCTTCACAAACTACACGATATACCACAAAAGAGAAGATTATAGGAAGGATATACATTGTTGACTTATTAATGCTATTCAAGAGCACATTCAGTCAAATACTTTTATGTTGTTTATAATTGAAGTCCTATTATAGTATCCTCAGACGGTTGAAGTCCAATTCGGTTGTCTAGGAAGTTGAAGTCATATTCGATTGCTCAGGCAATGTAATACCTGTTCCTCTAGGGTATAGATTAAATCCAAAAGGAATCTATGACTGGACATAGAATAGAATGTTCGAACCAGTATAAAATTCTCTAGTGTCATTTACTTTATTACTTTTACTTTTATATTTATATTTCACACAAGTAAACAGTCTAGTTAATATTTTATATTACGTGATCCTTGGTCACTTTCATTTGGTATCAGAGCAGGGTCATCATATAACCATAATAAAGTTTCTGATATTCAAGTAATATGGATAACAACATAGTACCGAGTTTTGTTGAAGGTCAATCCATTGCATGATAACCACTATTTAATGGGTTAAACTATAATTATTGGTCAACTAGAATGAGAATTTACATGCAAGCAAATGGACACGAATATCACTCAATAAGAATATTTTTTACCTACCACTCATTATGCACAATGGTCAAATACACAGAAATTAGATGCTACTGAAAATTCTGAACTATGAATATGTTTTTTTTCCTTAGATAAAAATGAATTCACTAGAGTTCATATATGTACTTCGGCATATGAAATTTGTTGCACTCTCAAAGTTACTCATGAAGGTACTAATAAGGTTAAACAAAGCAAGATATCTATGCTTAAGAAATAATTTCATAATTTTAGAACGAAGTAGGATAAATCATAAATGAGATGTATTACAGTTTCAAGATATATATCACCCACTTTTGGCATTAGGAGAAAAATATACTAATTTTGATATAGTTTTAAAAATCCTAAACTCTTTAACGGATGAGTGGGTATGAAAAGTCTTAATAATTGAAGAATCTAACGACATTTCTATCATAAAGCCAAAAGAGTTATTGGGAAATCTCATGTCATTAGAAGTTAATTTGAAGGAAAAAAGAGTTCAAGCTCAAGATAGAAAAACAATAGCATTCCAGGTCGAACAAGAAGAATCTGATGAAGATGAATATAATATGGCGTTTATAGCTAAGAACTTCAAAAAGTTTCTACAATTTAGGAAGAATAAAAAGTTTGGAAATGATACAAACAACAGCAAACCATCATCCTCAACTCTTGAATGCAATGAATGTCACAGAAAGGGCATATGAAGAAAGATTATCCAGATCAGAAGAAAGATAAAAGTAACTACAAAGACAAGAGCAATAGATATAAGAAGAAACAAGCCTTTTCAGTTACATTGGATGATTCAGAGTCCTCTTCCTCATCAGATAGCAACATCGACAATGATTCAGAACAAGCCAACATATGCTTTATGGCCATAAAAGATGATGTAAGTGATCTTACTTTTGATGATTTAGTTGATATAAATTCTGGATTATTAGATAAACTAAGAAATCTTAAGAGAAAGTATAAAGGTTCACTAGAAAGGTTAAATAGAAATGAAATCAAAGTTGATATGTTAATAGATGGAAAAAAATCTTAGAAGAAGAACTTGTTATTTCACAAGAATCTTGTTCTGATATTGCTTCTCAACTTACTGAGTTAAGTAGTGAAATCAAGACTAGAATGAAAAGAATGACACGTTATCAATAGAAAATCATAAATTGAAATCAACTGTTAAGATACTAGAACTAGACATTAGCAGTCTTAAAACAAAGTTAGATAAATATTACCAAAAATGTGTCTCACTTTAATAGAGGTGGAGAAAATCTTTCTAAGATTATAGAAAAATCACAATCCACTTCTATTAGAAAGGGATTAGGATATAACAAATTTACAAAAGTAAAACCTAGTCCTAAATAGTATAACTGTCTATATACAAATGTTAAGAAGAAAAACAATAATCTTGAAAAGCCTGGTTTAAATCTATTAGTCAAAAGAAAACTACAACCAATTCAAATCTATTAAGATTTGGGTCCCAAAAACTAATAATCATTTGATTAGAAATAAGTATATAAAATCTTTTATAACTTATGTTCATAAGAATAATAATTTTGTTTACAATGGGAATTCTACACACTCATGGAATTGGTTTCCTAAGATCTAAATCTTAGGACCCTAACAAAAGAAGTGGGTACCAACATCATTTCTATATCTTTTTGCAGGTACCACGTAAAAAATAGGAAAATGGATACTTAATAGTGGTTACTCATAACATATGACGGGAAATAAAAAAATATTAACAAAAATTATGTACTCAGATGGGGGATCTGTCACATTTGGAGATAACTCCAAAAGATATATCATTGGCAAAGGCGATGTGAGCAAAGATGGTAACTTACCACTTATTATAATTGTTCTGTTAGTTAATAATTTAAAACATAATCTCTTAAGTATTAGTCAACTCTGTGATAATTTCGAAAAATTACTTTTGAAAAAGATAAATGTAATATTTGTGATAAAAATTAATTTTTTTTTAAAGGAAATCATAAAAGAAATATATACGTTTTAAATATGAAAATTAATTATAACACAAAATTATGTTCAATAACCTAAGAAAATGATACTTGGTTATGGCATAAGAGATTTTGTCACATAAATTTAAAAGCTATAAACAAATTATCTAAAAATAATTTAGTAAAGGATTACCGAAAATGACTTATAAGGTAAACAATATATTTGATGATTGTCAATTAGGAAAACTAACAAAATCATCATTTAAATCTAAGAAATTTCCAACCACTTGAGCTATTGCATTTGGATCATTTTGGCCTACTCAAGTTCAATGAATTAATCATAATAAATATGTATTTGTTATTATAGATGATTTTTCAAGATATACATGGATAATATTTCTAACGACCCATAAATTTTCAATAATTAATTTGGTTATCTAATAAAAATTTTGTGATTAAATTTAGAAGAAATAAAATTTTTAATTTACATCGAAGTAAACGTTAAGAGTGGAATGTAGCAATAGTTATTAAAAAAAAATATTTGACTATTGAAGTGAAATCACATTTTAAATGAAATAAGGAAAATTGTTGCACCTGGGTATAAAATTTGAAATAAATAGATTAAGGTAAGTGTTGTATAAATAAAAGAAGTTTGAAACTTGTCAATGAATTTATAATGGGAATAAAATATAAAAATGTTGATGTAAGATAATAAATATATTAATTCAATGCCATCCCAATTAATTGAAACAGATTTGTAAAGCTTTATTTGATTGTAATTTGTAAGTAGGAAAATAGATTCAAAGTTATATAAATTGTTGGAATGATAAGTAATAAAGTGCAAATTAGATATAATCAATGTTAGTATAAATTTAAGGAATAATTGGGAACCATATTTACGAAATAATAACGAGAATGCAAGATAAACAATGCTAATTAAAATTTATAATTAATGGAACTAATGAAATAACAATGAATAAAAATTATATTATACTTGACTCTAAATGGAACTTAAGCGAATAAGTGGAATATTAAATGATTGTTTATAGTATTTGAATGAAATTCAAATTTGTTGGAATAAGGGAAAAGGAATACTTGTTAATAAATTTAATATAGGAAAACGAACTTAAATATTGAATTAATGAATTAATATATGTTGAATAGTAATAACGTAAATTAATGGAATAAGGATGATGCAGGTTGATAAGTATTCATAATGTTTGTGTTGATGATTAACGTTACTTTAATGATTGTAATATAAAATAACGGAAGTGGATGTAAATATTAAATTAATTAATGAAAATATAATCTAAATGTTATGTTTGGATAGAACATAAGTGAATGAAATTAGTAGTATGGAAATAAATGCAAACATTGATTTGTGGGTAATAAAGGCTTATTTATGTGACTAAAGAGTAACGGTAATGTTTATTGTAGGTTACCTATTTATTTAGATTGTTAATTGAGATTGGAGATAAATTGTAATAAATGTAAATAAATGCTACATTTGGGTGAAATGTAATCCAATGGTTAGGAGTTGTTAAATCGGGCATATTAAAGTAATGAATGGGAAAAACAAGGTAACTAAGTTTATCGAGTAGTATTGAACTTAATAAAAGGATTTGAATTAAAACGAATTAATCCACTGAAATCCAATTTATGAGAAATGTAAATTTTGCCTATTATATTTTCTATATATAAAATAAATTTTTATAAATGATATATATATATATATATATATTTGGTTGCAATATATTGGTTGTTAGGTAATGAAATTTATAAATAATGGTTGAAATAAGATTGGAAATAAAATAAATAAATAAATTGGAAATTTAGAATCTAAGTTCCGTGGTTTTGAAAATTTCTTTTGAATGATTTTTGGAATATAGTAATAATAGTATTAGAAGTATTTTCTGATATAAATATTTTAGTATAATTTGAAAAAAATGTTTTAAAAGAAAATTGGAAAAGAAATAAGTTCTGTACTCCCCTCTCTGTCGTTGAAAAATAATTTCGGTGATGGCCGCTGCATCATCGACATTCATTTTCGAGTTTCGAAGTGGGAAGGCCACTGTAGTAGTTTATTGCAGATTTGTTTTTGATAAACCAAATATAAAATTTTAAATTGTTTAATTATAATTGGATATATAAATTATAAGTATATATTTATCCGTTATTTTAAAATGATTTGAAATTTAGCCTGGTATTTAGTTATCAAGTTTCCAATTAATTAATAGTTTTAGCTAGTGTAGTGAAATAGAATTTAACTAATAATTGAAACCTCTAAATGAAATAAGAAATGTAATGCTAAGTAAATAGAATTAAAAGAAAGTTGAAACTATAATCGATAAAACAAAAGATGAAATTATTGAACATTAAATTTAATTAAAATAAATAAGGTAAAAACTTGTATAAATTTAAATTGCATTCTTAAAAGCATATATATAACTTACCAAAAGATTTAAAAGTTGAAATGGCTGATAAGAAAATGTAATAAATATTATACAAGTAAGAAATTTGAGGTAATAAAAGTAATTAATGAAATGCTTTTATAAATAAGGATTTAAAGTTATAATTATTATATACTTAAGTTATGAATGAAAGGCCACTAATTAAATATAACAGAAAGGTTATAAAGAAATGATAATAAACTTAAGTAAGTGTTGAAGGCATTTATTTTGAAAATAAGCAGAAAGATGAACACTGTAAATAAATGAATTAAGTAGTGAATAAATGAATGTAATTTAATAAAAAGGAAAATTTCATGATATGAATAAGTGGAAATGAGATTTTTTTAGAAATGAATGAAAGTAAATGAAACTGTAAGAAACAAATTATAAATTGAAAAGATAAATTATTATAAAAATGAAAAAGAGAAATCAAACAACAAATGAATGAATGGAATTAATAAGGATAAATTAAATCTGTTGTTTGAAATTTGTTGATGTTTGTTTTGGTTTAGGATTGTTTGGGCAAGGATGCTTTAAATTTGTTGGATGTATGAATAATCTATATAGTTTCATCTAAGACTGTTGAGTAAATGGTCCACTTAATAGTTTATCTTACATTATCTACAATTTAAAGTTTTGAACCGAATAACTATTTTTTTTGTTGGATACGAATGGATGATTGATTTGTATTGATGGTTGTTTGCTTGTTGCAAGTGATTGATGTTTGTATTGATTTGGTTTTCATTGGTTGAAACAACTTTAAATATTTCATTTTATATAATTGTTAAAATTTTTGGAATTATGTAAGTGAAATACAGGTTATGGAAGCAATTGCTACAGCTTTTGGTTTCATAATTAAGCGTTAATTGCCCGACTAATAGGTACGTTTTCGGATTACGATTTATAGCGCTATTATATTGTTTCCCGGGTTGGGATATATTATTTTGGAAAATATATGTTGTATATTATTATTTTGATATTATATTTTCTCCCGAAACTCTTCGTAAAAAGGAGACTTTGCCAAAAATTTCCGTAAATTTTGGACTCAGAAAATATTTTGAAAATATTTTCCAAACTTTATTAATTTAAGTATAGAAAGATTTAATGGTTATAAATTAGTATATTTTATTTAAAATAAGTAATTTTTTAAATTTATTGTTATAAATTTAATATTTTAAATAAGTTATATTGACTTCTTAATTCTTCTTTTCCCTCCTTTTTCCTTTTCGAGGACGAAAAGTTTTGAGTGGGGGAGAGTGTAATGACCCGTAAATTTTCAATAATTAATTTGGTTATTTAATAAAAAAAATTTGATTAAATTTAGAAGAAATAAAATTTTTAATTTATATCGAAGTAAATGTTAAGAATGGAATGTAGCAATAGTTATTAAAAAAAACTAAATTTTGACTATTGAAGTGAAATCACATTTTAAATGAAATAGGGAAAATTGTTGCACCTGGGTATAAAATTTGAAATAAATAGATTAAGGTAAGTGTTGTATAAATAAAAGAAGTTTGAAACTTGTTAATGAATTTATAATGGGAATAAAATATAAAAATGTTGATGTAAGATAATAAATATATTAATTCAATGCCATCCTAATTAATTGAAACAGATTTGTAAAGCTTTATTTGATTGTAATTTGTAAGTAGGAAAATAGATTCAAAGTTATATAAATTGTTGGAATGATAAGTAATAAAGTGCAAATTAGATATAATCAATGTTAGTATAAATTTAAGGAATAATTGGGAACCATATTTACGAAATAATAACGAGAATGCAAGATAAACAATGCTAATTAAAATTTATAATTAATGGAACTAATGAAATAACAATGAATAAAAATTATGTTATACTTGACTCTAAATGGAACTTAAGCGAATAAGTGGAATATTAAATGATTGTTTATAGTATTTGAATGAAATTCAAATTTGTTGGAATAAGGGAAAAGGAATACTTGTTAATAAATTTAATATAGGAAAACGAACTTAAATATTGAATTAATGAATTAATATATGTTGAATAGCAATAACGTAAATTAATGGAATAAGGATGATGCAGGTTGATAAGTATTCATAATGTTTGTGTTGATGATTAACGTTACTTTAATGATTGTAATATAAAATAACGGAAGTGGATGTAAATATTAAATTAATTAATGAAAATATAATCTAAATGTTATGTTTGGATAGAACATAAGTGAATGAAATTAGTAGTATGGAAATAAATGCAAACATTGATTTGTGGGTAATAAAGGCTTATTTATGTGACTAAAGAGTAACGGTAATGTTTATTGTAGGTTACCTATTTATTTAGATTGTTAATTGAGATTGGAGATAAATTGTAATAAATGTAAATAAATCCTACATTTGGGTGAAATGTAATCCAATGGTTAGGAGTTGTTAAATTGGGTATATTAAAGTAATGAATGGGAAAAATAAGGTAACTAAGTTTATCGAGTAGTATTGAACTTAGTAAAAGAATTTGAATTAAAATGAATCAATCCGTTGAAATCCAATTTATAAGAAGTGTAAATTTTGTAGCAATTGGAAATAAATGTTATGCAATTTGAAATAAAGATAAATTGGGAAAAATGTTAATTTATCAGGATATGTATCAATGTAAATGGTACCTAAGATGATAATATGATAATTAATTGAATTAAAAGAATGGGAGTCAGGATTTATTTATTTATTGGAATATTAAGTTAAATAATTGGATTTATTGCAAATAAGTAGAATTAAATATAAAATTTTACGTTAATTGCAATGAAGATGGTATATGAGGAACTTTATGTTATAGTTTTGAATCCAATTTTTAATCCATCTATTTGACAGGAATGAATGGAATAATAATTAATTTATTTAATTAAAAGGAATTTTGGGAATTTTATTTATAAGTTTTGAATTTAATGAAATTGAGGTAAATAGTGAAATTTATAAATTTATCATCTAAATTGACATTTAAATTTGTTTAAACCCATTGTAAATGATTGAGAAATCAAAAGTGATAAGAATTGTCAATTTCAGAATTTAAATGAAAAATTATTTAATTAATCAATTATTAATTTATTTAATTATTGTAAAAATAGCCATTTTGGCCACTGGCTCAGATTTCGACGAAACCATTTTCATCGGATCCGTAATGGTGAATTATAGTAGGATTTCAATTTTCGTAGCGATCGAACTTGTCGTTTGATCGTACGGACCCAAAAGGCCTTGAAATCAATGAAATTGAAATCAATCGAAATCAATTTGAAATAAATTGATTTTAGCATAACTTCTTCATACGATGGAATTTGAACTTAAAAACTTTTCCATTGGGTTTAAAATATTTTAAAACACCTATTTTGATATATGGGTTAACCCAATTTCGTTACGGAGTCGAAACGGGCTTTTTGAGCCATTTTGCTGTTAGCGCGTATATCTATCTTATCCACCTATTCTATTTTCAACTTCGCCTATTTATACCATGTTATAAACCCTAGCCTACCTCTATTCTCATTTGTCTGTGCATACAATTCCTCAGCTCCTCCTCTTCCCAATGTCTGCAAACCCTAATTTCAATTGCAATTCAAAAACAAAATGAAATTTCAAACTCCTCAAAAAATTCAAAAAAAATACATATCGAAGCTCTCGAAGAGCGCAAGTCAGATCTGCAGTCTGTTTCTCGATCTGAGTTTTTATGTGGCCGGAATTCGAGGAACAAATCTCAGCCTTTCATCTCGTCGTAATCAACTGCGACGGATCAGCATATCCTTTCTGGGTTTTGAAGAGGGGACCGAAGGGACTTCATCCATACAGTTTATTTGGCGATTCAACGGTTAGATTTTCTGCAAAATTCGAATTAGGGCTTCTTGCTTGTGGCGGCTGCTGTCGTTTTTGGTCATCGGGAGGAGCGGCGTCGATGCCGCGTGGTCGTAGGGGGAGTAGGTGTGGTTGTAGGCGTGATGCGACGTCAATTTGCGATTGGTGGCGGCTCGTTGCTGCGCGTGCGTGCTGGTTGGGTTTTCCAGAGAGTCAACGTATTTTAGAGGGGAAGAACGAACGTGTTTGAGTGCGTGTGTTGTGCTGGATGATGAATTGATGACGTGGCTTAGGTGAAATGTGTTCTTTTTCTTTAAAATTTTATAATTGAAATTCTAATGCAATTATCGCTATAACTTTTACATACGAACACCAATTCATACGCAGTTTTTTTGGTTAGGATCTTATTGAAATTTCGAACATTTCGATGCTGGTTTGGACGAATTCTGAGACTGTCAAATTTAGGGTTTAAATTGGATTTAAATTCAATTTAAATTCGAAAGGTGAGTGTTTTAACCAACTCACAATTTCTAAAATTTCTTATGTTTGTTAAATTGATTTAGGATGTGATTAGAAATTGATTTATGACTGTTTGACTTATTTTTAATCATCATCCCATTTAAATTTAATTTATTTGAATTAAATCGTTATTTAATTTATTTATTGCATATAAATTGCCAGTTAAATTTTCATTTAATTTATTTTTGAATATAAACTACTAGTTGATACCTGTTGTTTATTATCCATCACATATTGATGCTATTGATTTAATTGGATGATGATTGTGATTAATGGTTGATGGTTGATATTGGGTGAATGGATTTGTATTTCATATCGTTATAAACTGCAAGTTATTATGCATTTTTATTTCATTCGGAATTGTGGTTTGAAATGATATAGAACCATAATTTTTATTTTAAATTACGGATTGAAATGATAAATATCCGTATCACTTGACCATAGGATAGAAAATTATATACAGACACCGCGGTATATATATATATATAATATATTGAAATGATTTCTATGGTTTTGTAAAGACATATACGGATTATATAGATATTGTTTTAGATGTTATGTAAACGTCAAATTTATTATTGATTTTAGCTATATATAAATATGCATTGCAATATAAAAATAAGACCAATAATAAGTTTGATTATTTTATATAATATGGTTTAATGAATATTGATTTTTGATATTATATAAATATTATTTTTATATATAGTAAAATGCTTTAATTTAAGCTATGTATAAGTTTGTTAAATAAGAATGAAGTTTAATAATTGAGTTTAATTTTTATTAAAATAAATGTGAGTAAGTATTTAAATTTTATTTTAATATAGAGTGTATAATGATTTAAATAAATTAAGGCTGGGAGATAAATTGGAGATTTATTTGGAACTAAATTTATTTAAGAATTAAACTCTAAAAGGTTGATGTGGAATTTATTAAATTGAAATTTTTAAAAGGTATAATTATTATAGCTGGATTTTTTGGTCTAGGTGAATAAAATGATTATTTCAAGATAAATGAATTGAAGAAAATATTTAGTATTTGAAATTTGAGTTTTGTTTAAAATGAAAATGGATTTATTATGTAAAATATTTCAAACTAAATAACAGAAGATTTGATTTTTAAATCTAGATTATCGAATTTAGTTTTGGAATTTTGGAATATTTAAGCCTTGAAATATATCGAAATTGAAATGTTTTATCGAAATTGAATTGTTTCTAAGTTATGAATTTCAAAGTATAATGTTTTAAAAATGTATAATTTCAAATGTTGGTTCCAAGGTATATATATTTGAAAGCGCTATGATTTCTTGGAAAAGGATATATTTGGAATCAAATGATATCATATAATTTGGGTTTTAAAATAGAAATGATATCCTATTTATATGGTTTTGAAATGGATATTATATTCCAGTTTTAAAATATAAACAATTTTGGAAAGACCGCGGTGTTATAATAACGATTGGTTGTTGAAGAGACCGGGATCGGAAGTTGTCATACTCTCTATCAACTCTGAAAACCACTTTAACAACCTCGTATGCGGTGGATATTCCAGAATGAAGTAGGATGGTGACGACGTTCTATTAATGTATATAAGTGGACCCGACTCCCGTGAGTTGGCATAAGGTGGCTAAAACAGGAGCGATTCTCGGCTACGGAGGTAGCCCCTCTTATCGGATACATCCCTTCAATATTATACTCTGACTTTTGGATTGACTCGGTGGCCACTTTTGATTTTTGATGTTTGATTTTGGCGGTGTGGCTCGAGGTGGGCGGTATCTGCGGCTATGCGTTACCACCAGCCCGGATGCGTAATTGGTATATCTACCATGGTATTGCCTAGTTGTGCCGTGTCACCTACCCTAGCGTGCCTTATACGATTTTGTTTTGTACCATACCTATGGACTGCCCTCTGACGACGCCCAGTACGGGGGAGATTACGGTACTTTATAGACTATGGGAATATAAAAGTGTGTTAAGGGATATATGGGTAACCCCTTAACGCTATTTTTAGTATATTATGCTTTACTTTAGACACTATTATTATAGCGTATATTACTACATAGTAGATAGTTTAACAGATCCTTAGGAGATGTGAATCCCGAGCATCTCTTGAGTCATTGCACTTACATTAGATACTGAATAGGAGATGTCAAATCCCGTAAACATCTCTGACGCCATTTCACTCATATTGTTTATTGTTGATTTAACTTACATAAGATATTTTAGTTCTGACTCGAGTGTTTTGTCTTTTCAATTCGCTCGGGTCAGCCTGAGCATTTTAGGGTTCGAAGACTTTAGCTCTGGAGGACGAAGACGAAGATTTTACTATTATTATTATTATAGTATTCCACCACATTCAAAATGTTCCGCTGCATTGTTAATATTCCTTGGTATGTGAAACTCTTACATATATTTTATAAGAATAATCGAATATTTTGTAAACAGCTTCATGAACTGTATATTTGATTATTATATTTTACCGTTCCGCTGCAAGATTCTATTTTTGTTTATTTTCTTCCTCTGCTTTTTCTTATTTACCACATAACAATCCGCCCTTCTGTATGATTTGAATTGGCACGTGTGTCGATTTAAAGCGTGCGGAAAGGCAGGCCGTTACATCTGATATCAAAGCTTTGGTTTAGCGATAAACCTTAGCTTTGTGGGGTTTGACTCTTTATTAATTGGGTAGTAATACCCTATGATGAGTCACTGAGCGTATATATGAGAGAGCGTATTTGCTAGTGTTATAAAAGGTTTTAATACTGTGTTAATTTGTTCCGTTTTGTATTTATAAATTCTGGTTGGTGCATGGAACGCTATGACATCAATAGGGATTTCTAAACACTTAATAGGACAGACCGACGCAATATTTGTTTTAATATAGGTGAATGAAATAATTTTGCCTATTATATTTTCTATATATAAAATAAATTTTTATAAATGATATATATATATATATATATATATATATATATTTGGTTGCAATATATTGGTTGTTAGGTAATGAAATTTATAAATAATGGTTGAAATAAGATTGGAAATAAAATAAATAAATAAATTGGAAATTTAGAATCTAAGTTCCGTGGTTTTGAAAATTTCTTTTGAATGATTTTTGGAATATAGTAATAATAGTATTAGAAGTATTTTCTGATATAAATATTTTAGTATAATTTGAAAAAAATGTTTTAAAAGAAAATTGGAAAAGAAATAAGTTCTGTACTCCCCTCTCTGTCGTTGAAAAATAATTTCGGTGATGGCCGCTGCATCATCGACATTCATTTTCGAGTTTCGAAGTGGGAAGGCCACTGTAGTAGTTTATTGCAGATTTGTTTTTGATAAACCAAATATAAAATTTTAAATTGTTTAATTATAATTGGATATATAAATTATAAGTATATATTTATCCGTTATTTTAAAATGATTTGAAATTTAGCCTGGTATTTAGTTATCAAGTTTCCAATTAATTAATAGTTTTAGCTAGTGTAGTGAAATAGAATTTAACTAATAATTGAAACCTCTAAATGAAATAAGAAATGTAATGCTAAGTAAATAGAATTAAAAGAAAGTTGAAACTATAATCGATAAAACAAAAGATGAAATTATTGAACATTAAATTTAATTAAAATAAATAAGGTAAAAACTTGTATAAATTTAAATTGCATTCTTAAAAGCATATATATAACTTACCAAAAGATTTAAAAGTTGAAATGGCTGATAAGAAAATGTAATAAATATTATACAAGTAAGAAATTTGAGGTAATAAAAGTAATTAATGAAATGCTTTTATAAATAAGGATTTAAAGTTATAATTATTATATACTTAAGTTATGAATGAAAGGCCACTAATTAAATATAACAGAAAGGTTATAAAGAAATGATAATAAACTTAAGTAAGTGTTGAAGGCATTTATTTTGAAAATAAGCAGAAAGATGAACACTGTAAATAAATGAATTAAGTAGTGAATAAATGAATGTAATTTAATAAAAAGGAAAATTTCATGATATGAATAAGTGGAAATGAGATTTTTTTAGAAATGAATGAAAGTAAATGAAACTGTAAGAAACAAATTATAAATTGAAAAGATAAATTATTATAAAAATGAAAAAGAGAAATCAAACAACAAATGAATGAATGGAATTAATAAGGATAAATTAAATCTGTTGTTTGAAATTTGTTGATGTTTGTTTTGGTTTAGGATTGTTTGGGCAAGGATGCTTTAAATTTGTTGGATGTATGAATAATCTATATAGTTTCATCTAAGACTGTTGAGTAAATGGTCCACTTAATAGTTTATCTTACATTATCTACAATTTAAAGTTTTGAACCGAATAACTATTTTTTTTGTTGGATACGAATGGATGATTGATTTGTATTGATGGTTGTTTGCTTGTTGCAAGTGATTGATGTTTGTATTGATTTGGTTTTCATTGGTTGAAACAACTTTAAATATTTCATTTTATATAATTGTTAAAATTTTTGGAATTATGTAAGTGAAATACAGGTTATGGAAGCAATTGCTACAGCTTTTGGTTTCATAATTAAGCGTTAATTGCCCGACTAATAGGTACGTTTTCGGATTACGATTTATAGCGCTATTATATTGTTTCCCGGGTTGGGATATATTATTTTGGAAAATATATGTTGTATATTATTATTTTGATATTATATTTTCTCCCGAAACTCTTCGTAAAAAGGAGACTTTGCCAAAAATTTCCGTAAATTTTGGACTCAGAAAATATTTTGAAAATATTTTCCAAACTTTATTAATTTAAGTATAGAAAGATTTAATGGTTATAAATTAGTATATTTTATTTAAAATAAGTAATTTTTTAAATTTATTGTTATAAATTTAATATTTTAAATAAGTTATATTGACTTCTTAATTCTTCTTTTCCCTCCTTTTTCCTTTTCGAGGACGAAAAGTTTTGAGTGGGGGAGAGTGTAATGACCCGTAAATTTTCAATAATTAATTTGGTTATTTAATAAAAAAAATTTGATTAAATTTAGAAGAAATAAAATTTTTAATTTATATCGAAGTAAATGTTAAGAATGGAATGTAGCAATAGTTATTAAAAAAAACTAAATTTTGACTATTGAAGTGAAATCACATTTTAAATGAAATAGGGAAAATTGTTGCACCTGGGTATAAAATTTGAAATAAATAGATTAAGGTAAGTGTTGTATAAATAAAAGAAGTTTGAAACTTGTTAATGAATTTATAATGGGAATAAAATATAAAAATGTTGATGTAAGATAATAAATATATTAATTCAATGCCATCCTAATTAATTGAAACAGATTTGTAAAGCTTTATTTGATTGTAATTTGTAAGTAGGAAAATAGATTCAAAGTTATATAAATTGTTGGAATGATAAGTAATAAAGTGCAAATTAGATATAATCAATGTTAGTATAAATTTAAGGAATAATTGGGAACCATATTTACGAAATAATAACGAGAATGCAAGATAAACAATGCTAATTAAAATTTATAATTAATGGAACTAATGAAATAACAATGAATAAAAATTATGTTATACTTGACTCTAAATGGAACTTAAGCGAATAAGTGGAATATTAAATGATTGTTTATAGTATTTGAATGAAATTCAAATTTGTTGGAATAAGGGAAAAGGAATACTTGTTAATAAATTTAATATAGGAAAACGAACTTAAATATTGAATTAATGAATTAATATATGTTGAATAGCAATAACGTAAATTAATGGAATAAGGATGATGCAGGTTGATAAGTATTCATAATGTTTGTGTTGATGATTAACGTTACTTTAATGATTGTAATATAAAATAACGGAAGTGGATGTAAATATTAAATTAATTAATGAAAATATAATCTAAATGTTATGTTTGGATAGAACATAAGTGAATGAAATTAGTAGTATGGAAATAAATGCAAACATTGATTTGTGGGTAATAAAGGCTTATTTATGTGACTAAAGAGTAACGGTAATGTTTATTGTAGGTTACCTATTTATTTAGATTGTTAATTGAGATTGGAGATAAATTGTAATAAATGTAAATAAATCCTACATTTGGGTGAAATGTAATCCAATGGTTAGGAGTTGTTAAATTGGGTATATTAAAGTAATGAATGGGAAAAATAAGGTAACTAAGTTTATCGAGTAGTATTGAACTTAGTAAAAGAATTTGAATTAAAATGAATCAATCCGTTGAAATCCAATTTATAAGAAGTGTAAATTTTGTAGCAATTGGAAATAAATGTTATGCAATTTGAAATAAAGATAAATTGGGAAAAATGTTAATTTATCAGGATATGTATCAATGTAAATGGTACCTAAGATGATAATATGATAATTAATTGAATTAAAAGAATGGGAGTCAGGATTTATTTATTTATTGGAATATTAAGTTAAATAATTGGATTTATTGCAAATAAGTAGAATTAAATATAAAATTTTACGTTAATTGCAATGAAGATGGTATATGAGGAACTTTATGTTATAGTTTTGAATCCAATTTTTAATCCATCTATTTGACAGGAATGAATGGAATAATAATTAATTTATTTAATTAAAAGGAATTTTGGGAATTTTATTTATAAGTTTTGAATTTAATGAAATTGAGGTAAATAGTGAAATTTATAAATTTATCATCTAAATTGACATTTAAATTTGTTTAAACCCATTGTAAATGATTGAGAAATCAAAAGTGATAAGAATTGTCAATTTCAGAATTTAAATGAAAAATTATTTAATTAATCAATTATTAATTTATTTAATTATTGTAAAAATAGCCATTTTGGCCACTGGCTCAGATTTCGACGAAACCATTTTCATCGGATCCGTAATGGTGAATTATAGTAGGATTTCAATTTTCGTAGCGATCGAACTTGTCGTTTGATCGTACGGACCCAAAAGGCCTTGAAATCAATGAAATTGAAATCAATCGAAATCAATTTGAAATAAATTGATTTTAGCATAACTTCTTCATACGATGGAATTTGAACTTAAAAACTTTTCCATTGGGTTTAAAATATTTTAAAACACCTATTTTGATATATGGGTTAACCCAATTTCGTTACGGAGTCGAAACGGGCTTTTTGAGCCATTTTGCTGTTAGCGCGTATATCTATCTTATCCACCTATTCTATTTTCAACTTCGCCTATTTATACCATGTTATAAACCCTAGCCTACCTCTATTCTCATTTGTCTGTGCATACAATTCCTCAGCTCCTCCTCTTCCCAATGTCTGCAAACCCTAATTTCAATTGCAATTCAAAAACAAAATGAAATTTCAAACTCCTCAAAAAATTCAAAAAAAATACATATCGAAGCTCTCGAAGAGCGCAAGTCAGATCTGCAGTCTGTTTCTCGATCTGAGTTTTTATGTGGCCGGAATTCGAGGAACAAATCTCAGCCTTTCATCTCGTCGTAATCAACTGCGACGGATCAGCATATCCTTTCTGGGTTTTGAAGAGGGGACCGAAGGGACTTCATCCATACAGTTTATTTGGCGATTCAACGGTTAGATTTTCTGCAAAATTCGAATTAGGGCTTCTTGCTTGTGGCGGCTGCTGTCGTTTTTGGTCATCGGGAGGAGCGGCGTCGATGCCGCGTGGTCGTAGGGGGAGTAGGTGTGGTTGTAGGCGTGATGCGACGTCAATTTGCGATTGGTGGCGGCTCGTTGCTGCGCGTGCGTGCTGGTTGGGTTTTCCAGAGAGTCAACGTATTTTAGAGGGGAAGAACGAACGTGTTTGAGTGCGTGTGTTGTGCTGGATGATGAATTGATGACGTGGCTTAGGTGAAATGTGTTCTTTTTCTTTAAAATTTTATAATTGAAATTCTAATGCAATTATCGCTATAACTTTTACATACGAACACCAATTCATACGCAGTTTTTTTGGTTAGGATCTTACTGAAATTTCGAACATGTCGATGCTGGTTTGGACGAATTCTGAGATTGTCAAATTTAGGGTTTAAATTGGATTTAAATTCAATTTAAATTCGAAAGGTGAGTGTTTTAACCCACTCACAATTTCTAAAATTTCTTATGTTTGTTAAATTGATTTAGGATGTGATTAGAAATTGATTTATGACTGTTTGACTTATTTTTAATCATCATCCCATTTAAATATAATTTATTTGAATTAAATCGTTATTTAATTTATTTATTGCATATAAATTGCCAGTTAAATTTTCATTTAATTTATTTTTGAATATAAACTACTAGTTGATACCAGTTGTTTATTATCCATTATATATTGATGCTATTGATTTAATTGGATGATGATTGTGATTAATGGTTGATGGTTGATATTGGGTGAATGGATTTGTATTTCATATCGTTATAAACTGCAAGTTATTATGCATTCTTATTTCATTCGGAATTGTGGTTTGAAATGATATAGAACCATAATTTTTATTTTAAATTACGGATTGAAATGATAAATATCCGTATCACTTGACCATAGGGTAGAAAATTATATACAGACACCGCGGTCTATATATATATATATATATATATATATATATAATATATTGAAATGATTTCTATGGTTTTGTAAAGAAATATACGGATTATATAGATATTGTTTTAGATGTTATGTAAACGTCAAATTTATTATTGATTTTAGCTATATATAAATATGCATTGCAATATAAAAATAAGACCAATAATAAGTTTGATTATTTTATATAATATGGTTTAATGAATATTGATTTTTGATATTATATAAATATTATTTTTATATAAGTAAAATGCTTGAATTTAAGCTATGTATAAGTTTGTTAAATAAGAATGAAGTTTAATAGTAGAGTTTAATTTTTATTAAAATAAATGTGAGTAAGTATTTAAATTTTATTTTAATATAGAGTGTATAGTGATTTAAATAAATTAAGGTTAGGAGATAAATTGGAGATTTATTTGGAACTAAATTTATTTAAGAATTAAACTCTAAAAGGTTGATGTGGAATTTATTAAATTGAAATTTTTAAAAGGTATAATTATTATAGCTGGATTTTTTGGTCTAGGTGAATAAAATGATTATTTCAAGATAAATGAATTGAAGAAAATATTTAGTATGTGAAATTTGAGTTTTGTTTAAAATGAAAATGGATTTATTATGTAAAATATATCGAACTAGATAACAGAAGTTTTGATTTTTGAATCTAGATTATCGAATTTAGTTTTGGAATTTTGGAATATTTAAGCCTTGAAATATATCGAAATTGAAATGTTTTATCGAAATTGAAATGTTTCTAAGTTATGAATTTCAAAATATGATGTTTTAAAAATGTATAATTTCGAATGTTGGTTCCAAGGTATATAAATTTGAAAGTGCTATGATTCTTGAAAAAGGATATATTTGGAATCAAATGATATCATATTAATTTGGGTTTTAAAATAGAAATGATACCCTATTTATATGGTTTTGAAATGGATATTATATTCCGGTTTTAAAATATAAACTATTTTGGAAAGATCGCGGTGTTATAGTAACGATTGGTTGTTGAAGGGACCGGGATCGGAAGTTGTCATACTCTCTGCCAACTCCGTAAACCACTTTAACAACCGTGTACGTGGTGGAGATTCCAGAATGAAGTAGGATGGTGGCGACGTTCTATTAAGGTATATACGTGCACCCGACTCCCAAGAGTTGACATAAGGTGGCTAAAACAGAAGCATTTCTCGGGCCAAGGAGATAGCCCCTCTTATCGGACACATCCCTTCGATATTATACTCTGACTTTTGGATTGACTCGGTGGCCGCTTTTGATTTTTGATTTTAGGGGTGTGGCTCGAGGTGGGCGGTAACTACGGATATGCGTTACCACCAGTCCGGATGTGTAATTGGTATATCTACCCTGGCATTACCAAGTTGTGCCGTGTCACCTACCCTAGCGCACCTTATACGATTTTGTTTTGTACCATACCTATGGAGTGCCCTCTGACGACACCCAGTACGGGGGAGATTACGGCACTGTATAGACTATAGGAATATAAAAGTGTGTTAAGGGCTATATGGGTAACCCATTAATGCTATTTTAAGTATATTATACTTTACTTAGATAGCGTATATTACTACATAGTAGATAGTTTAACAGATTCTTAGGAGATGTGAATCCCGAGCATCTCTTGAGTTATTACACTCACGTTAGACACTGAATAGGAGATGTCAAATCCCGTAAACATCTCTGACGCCATTTCACTCATATTGTTTATTGTTGATTTAACTTACATAAGATATTTTAGTTCTGACTCGAGTGTTTTGTCTTTTCAATTCGCTTGGGTCAGCCTGAGCATTTCAGGATTCGAAGACTTTAGCTCTGGAGGACGAAGACGAAGATTTTACTATTATTATTTACTATAGTATTCCACCACATTCAAAATGTTCCGCTGCATTGTTAATATTCCTTGGTATGTGTAACTCTGATATATATTTTATAAGAATAATCGAATATTTTGTAAACAGCTTCATGAACTGTATATTTGATTATTATATTTTACCGTTCCGCTGCAAGATTCTATTTTTGTTTATTTTCTTCCTCTGTTTTTCTTATTTACCACATAGTAATCCGCCCTTCCGTATGATTTGAATTGGCACGTGTGTCGATTTAAAGCGTGCAGAAAGGCAGGCCATTACAATTTTTTTTTAAAATATACTTTTGAAAATTTTAAAATCTTTACCAGAAGAATTCAATATTGTAAAAACTAAGAACATTAGAAGTGATCATGGTGGTGAATTTGATAAAGATTTATTTGAAAATTATTGTAATAAGAAAGGAATTTTTCATAACTTTTCATTTCCTAGAACTCCACAGCAAAATGAAGTTGTAGAAAGGGAACTTAGAACAATATAGGAATGCGCTAGAACTTTATTTACCAGTAGTAATTTGCCAAAATATATTTTGGCAGAAGCTGTAGCTACTACCTGCTATGTTTTAAATCGTGTCTCTATTCGTTCCTTAACTAAACACACACCATATGAGCTATTCAATGCAAAGAAACCTAATATCTCTCATTTTAAAATTTTGATTCTAAATGTTTTTTATTAAATACAAGCGGTTAGCTTGGAAAATTCGATCCAAAATCGGATGAAGGAATATTTATTGGATAATCAAAATGAAGTAAGGCATACTAAATATACAATAAAAGAACAAAAATAATAGAAGATATACTACATGTTTCTTTCGATGAAAATTCAAAAATTAAAAATAATTATGAAGACGATGAAATCAATACAAAACAAAGTAATTCAGAAGATGAAAATATTTGAAATATTGTTGAAAATAATATTGAAAACCTGCCCATTGAAAATGAAGTATGTTCTCCACCTAGAGTATCAAGAAATCACTCGATCTAAAATATTATTCGAGAAATAAACATAAATGCAAGGACAATAAATCAATTAAATCAAATGGAACATGTTGCTTTTATTTCTAACATTGAACGTAAAAATGTAAAAGAAGCTTCAACCGATGACTGTTGAATTTTAACTAAGCAGGAAGAGCTAAACCAATTTGAACAAAACGGCGTTTGGGACTTGGTTCATAGATCTAGTGATCAGATAATTATTGGTATAAAATGAGTTTTTAAAAATAAAGTCGACGAGCAAGGTAATATAACTCATAATAAAGCTAGATTTGTCGCTCAAGGTTACAATCAAGAAGAAGGAATAAACTATGAAGAAACTTTTGCTTCTGTCGCTTGATTAGAAGCAATAAGTATCTTGTTAGCCTTCTCTTGTTATCATAATTTTAAATTATATCAAATGGATGCAAAAAGTGCATTTCTAAATGGTTTTATAAAATAAAAAATTTATGTACAACAATCACCATTGTTTATACATGAAAAATATCCAAATCGTGTTTATAAACTAAAGAAAGCATTATACGGTTTAAAACAAGCACCTCGTGCTTGGTATGATCGTTTCAAGAGCTGTCTTATCAACTTAGGTTTTGAAATTAGAAAAGTTGATCAGAAATTTTTTATTAAACAAGATAAGAATGATATTTTAATAATTCAAGTTTATGTAGATGATATTATTTTTGGTTCCACAATGAAAAATTATGTAAAGAATTTTATAACATTATGAAAAGTGAATTCGAGATGTCACATATCGGAGAACTCTCATATTTTGTCGATTTACAAATCAAATAATTAAGTAATGGTATTTTTATAAATCAAGAAAAATACTGAAATAATTTATTAAAACATTTTGGTATGGAGAACACTTTTGTAAAACCAACTCCCATGAGCACTACGGTCCATCTCGAGGCAAAAATGGCAAAGTATGGAAAAATTATATCCAAGTATGATTGGTTCTTTACTATATTTGACTGCTAGTCGTCTCGATATCATGATGAATGTGCGTCTTTTTGAAAAAATTTAGGCAAATCCGAAAGAATCACATTTGCTAGCCGTGAAACGAATTTTGCGCTACTTAAGCAACACTAGAGACTACGACCTCTTTTATCTGAAAGAATGTCCTTTGGATTTAGTATCATATAGTGATGCTGACTTCAGTGGATGTCGAACGGACCGAAAGAGTACGAGTGATACATGCCACTTCATTTGACAGTCTCTAGTATCATGGTTCAGTAAGTAGCAAAATTATGTCTCACTCTCGACATGTGAATCAGATTATATCTCTGCTGATGCACAAGTAATTTACGTGCAACATACTCTTCAAGATTTTGGCATCAATCTTTCTAAATCAACGATTTATAGTGATAACACAAATGCCATTAACTTATCCAAAAATCCAATAAATCATTCTCGCACCAAACATATAGATATTCGACATCATTTTCTACATGACGACAAAGTAAAAGATGTTATTTCTCTTGAATTCGTATCTTCAGAAAATCAAATACCATACTTTTATAAAATTAATACGAGAACTTGGAATTGTATCTCTACAAAAATTATAATTTTTCATCTCCATATAAGATAATGAAATAAAGTGCATAAAAAAATTCAGCTAAATCAGCATATCCTTTCTTGAATTAGATTCTGCTATTTAGGTAAATCAAATAAAAGGTCATAAAATTTGTTTTTGTATTAACCATCGGAAAAATATATATTTCATGGGTTACAAAACAAAAAGGATTTTGAACTTTCCAATTTTTTCTAAAAAATAGAAATCATTAATATATATATATATATATATATAAGATTATAATAAGTCATAGTCTCCCTGTCCCCAAAGTTTTCACGTCAAAAAAAATGTCTGCTCCTCCTGACCCTCACCTTTCCCCTCACGTCTCCTCAAATATTCCTACCATACCTACGGTCAACTCAGCCGTATCACCTCTTTCCCTTGTTCTCAACGTACAATCACCAGTTGTACTTCCTCTTCCACCGTCCAAGGTGGACCATGCTCCTGTCAGTACTCCATCAATCTCCCCTCACCTCGACCCCCCTGATCCACAACCTTCAGCTTACAAGCCCCCAATTGCTCTAGCCGATTCCCCCCTTCCCTCTGTTTTTGGAGAGCGGAAATGGTCTTCCTTATTTAAACGCAAACCGAGGAATGCTGGGAAGTTCATCCCTGTCGATCTTTCACCTATTTATGAAGATGAAGCATTAGTGCCCCCTGTTGAAGTTATTGCAGCTGGAGCAGCCATCTGGAAAGAAACTCTAGTCGGCTTTTTCCTCGACAAACCACTATCGTATACAGCTGTTGTCCAGAAGTTAAAGTACATTTGGAAGCTTAAAGGTGATGTTTCTGTAAAATCGGATGGTATCATCTTCTTATTCAACTTCTCTTGTTGTGAAGATAGGAGATCAATACTGCAGAGTGACCCTATCATTATGAATAACAAACTTTTCATAATAAAACCATATGACGCGGCGGTGAGTAATGTCACAGGCTCTGTAACATCAGTACCAGTATGGGTTCACTTGTATAATCTTCCTTTATTTGCATGGTCACCCCTAGGAATTAATTGGCTAAGTAGTCACTTGGGTAAATTGTTATGTATGGACGAGATGACAGAGAAGCAAGAAAGGCTGAGCTATGCAAAGTGCCTGATTGAAGTAAGGCCGGAGAAGGAGCTGGTTGAGGAGTTTTTAGTTAAACTGGTTGAGGGAGGATATCAAAAAATTTATGTTGAATACCTATGGAAACCAGATGTTTGTGTTTTGTGCAAGAATTTTGGACACAAAACTGAGAAATGCGATATTAAAGATAACTGTGATGCTAAGGATGTGAAAGAGCAGAAAACAAATGGTGTAGTGGAAGACAAAGTTGGATATGCTGGAAGGTACAGAGTCCATAATATTGTGGTTTCAAACAACAAGCAAACTAATAGTAAATGGCAACGTGTTCAGGGAAAGAGAAAAGTAGTTACGAAGGAAGCTAATTTGGATCAAATAGAAGAGAAGGAATGTGAAGGTAACAAAGAAGAAACTAGTGTTGTTATTAATACTAAAGAGAAGGATTGGGAGAATGTACAAGTGGAGAAGGAAAATGTGCAATGTTCTACTGATGATCGGGGTGGTATACAAAGGAGTGAAACTATAGCAGTCAACTATCAGGAGAATGCAAACATAATAAATGTGGAGAAACTAAAAACGCCAGAGATGAATAAGGAAGGCGATGATTTTATAGATAGTATTCAGCAACACAACAGATTTGAAGTTCTAAATGAACTAGAAGCTGAGGACATCACAGTTAAAATGTGTGAATCACAACAAAGTGTGAATGAGAAAAGTAAAAGTTTAAACGAACACAATGAGGACGAAGGCAGAAATGAGAATGTTCAAAGAGATGCCCAAAAGAAAACTAGTATCAAAAATCCAAAAGGCAAGGAGGAACATTTGGTGCAAATATTTGATGAAGTAAACACTCTAGAAGTCAACACAAGTAGTGATACTGAAAGTAAAGACAATGGGACGAGATGTGAAGGAAGAGGTATACAGGGGAATAATTCAAGTGATAAGAAAAATAAGAAGAAAAAACAAATGAATGCTTTTCACAGGAAGGAAAATGAAATGTGTCAGGACTTGCACATGCATGATCACTCGTGCAAACTGGGTTCCCTGATCATTCCCAAACAAGCTAATGGAGAACGAAATGTTCCACCACTACTCAATGTATACTCTAAAATAAAACCTCCAAATGCTTATAAACCCCCTCCAATGCCTATCATGTCACCAACCTCTCTTACATCTTCACCTTCATCACCAATAAACCCCAATCAAGTCAACCCCCCAACTAAAGAAGGTACATCCAATTGTGAAACCACACCACTTTCAGTTGTGATACCTAACTACTTGAACTCTTCTCAAGCAGTGACTAGGAGAATGAAAATTGAAATTATCAATGCCAGTGTTCATCAGTGATGATACACTTTGGAATATGGACTGTACGTGGGGGTTACCATGCCAGCTATTTTGAGCAATGTAAACTTCTTATCACTGTGCCTATGTATTTGCTGAAGCACACTGACAAGCCCAGAAGGAAATGGAGATTGAGAGCATGGAATGAGGAAAATAGTATGAGAGGAAACAATTTTCTCTGGAAAATACAACAACGTGCCAACCTAAATAAAGCTAAACTGGAGAGATATGGTACGAATGACGATGTTATGTGTTCTTTCTGCCATGACATAGTTGTATCTGCTGTGTATTTATTATTCGAATCCAAGGATGTTATTCAGCTATGGTATTCGGTTATGGCCACACTTGGTAGTGTTAATATTTCATATGATAAGCAGAAAAAATGGAACATAATACGTGCGAAAAGGGGTTGCAGGGAACAATTTAGGAGTTATTTTCATGCAGTTATGAAAAGATTGTTTGCTGAGGCTTGGAGAGAAAGTAAATCTCGGGTTTATGTTAAAGACAATAGGAAAGCTGAGTTTTTCATGAAGAATTGGGTTGTACACGTGACAAGTGACTCTCTGGAATTGCTTCCTTTTGCCTTCGCTCTGGGCATTAACCAAACGTTATGAGTCTTTCCCTTGTTTTTTATTCTTTGTTTTTTCTTCTTTTAGTTTCCAGTTTTTTGTAGCGCTTAGTTCTCCTTTGTGTTCTTCGAGCCTTGCTCATTGTTTAATCTGTTGTAACTCTTTGGTGCTGCAATAAAATGGTCGGGGTCCATTCAACCCCGTCGGCCTTGCCAAAAAAAAAGATTATAATAAGTGTAGAAGAATAAATATAAAACTATAATCAACTTTTCTGATAAGAATGTCTTCGCAAGATAATTCTCCATACCCATCCATTAATTTTAGCTCATCCACTACAACACCTTCAAATAACCCAACTCCTATATATGTTTCCGTATGCGTTACATCTTTCCCAAATCATTACATTGGCTGTACTTCGAATGGGAAGCGAGTCGGAAGGAATGTAGATTTTGGTTCACCTTTTACCCAACATCAAATAAATGAAATACATCATTTTCAACAAGAAATAATTAGTGTTCAACGCGAAATATACTATGAACGGAAAAATTAATGAGCCCGTTTGAGTTTCCTTGGGAAATTTTCTCTTAAGATATGTAGTCATTCTTCAACAAGTAATAGCATCCAAAGACAATCACCGCATCGCACGGAAACATCTCCTCATAATTCATAGTAAATAGGTCCATCAAGCAAACTCATCCCTGTTTTAAAAAGTTTTTGTCCCCTATCAAACCGTTGACAGAGAAAACTAAAGTTGAACCGGTTTCGTTTAAAGGCTGCTCATCAGAAGAATCTGAGCCTTCTGAAAATAAATAAATATGGTTTCCATATATGCCGAAATATTTGCATAATTTATATACGGTTTCCATGTATTAAATAATATGTTTATTGCATAAAACTGTTTAAAATTATTTAACATGAGAATAAATCTTGTGTGTGTGTGTATAATAACATGATTATATTTTGTTATAAGCTGAACTGTGCAAAGACAACGGATTCAGCCGGCTGAACACCCTAGTTTAGCCGGCTGAATCTTCAATCGGGCGTCAATTTTTTCCGACATTCAACCGACTGATCCCAATAATTCAAATGGCTAAATTGACCCTTTTTTGGCCTATTTTTTTGCTGGTTTGGTTTTTAAAGCAATCAGACGGGTGAATTATCCCTAGCAGCCGGTTGACATATCGAACAGTTTTTTTTAATAACTAGCATGTCTTTTGAGGCACCCATTCAATTCTCCACCAATAATTACATCCCCTTAACCCTTCTTTTCATTACCAAATTTCATTTCAGTAAACTAAAACCCTTTCTCCAAAAAAATCACATTTCAACATCATACTTCACTTAAAATAAAATAATGGCTCTAAGACCCAAAAGATCAAGACAAACCTCCACTTCTACTAGCAATCTCAAGATCAAATCAGAACATGGCTTCATGATGATACTGTTGTTACAAGGTTCAATAGCATGAAAAATTCTAAAATCTTTGAAGGAGCTTTAATGAAATTCATCGATTTGAATGAATATGAAATTCGGCAAATCACAAAAGCAATTAATTTTGATTCTCTTATAGGGTATGATGCTAACAATGCCAAGATTTTACGCTCTTTTAATTAAACTTTTCTTTACAAACATGAACTTAGATAATCAAAATTCGCAAAACAAGACTTATTGTATTTGGACTATGGTTTGTAGCGTTAAGATTTATCTTCCTCTACAACGCTTAGGACATAATTTAAGATGTCCTTCTCAAGATTTAAATATCGTTGAAATTGAAGTTGACATGTATCATTGAGATGAAGTGTCACATAGATTTCTATCCGACAATATGACCGAACTAAAATCTAGTGCTTTGCGTCTTGCTCTTATCCGGTCGCTTCAACCTTGTACCGATAGCTATGAAAAATTTCATAAAAGGGATTTTCAAGATCTATATACGATTTACTCATCTCAGCCTATCAATTAGGGTAAGATAATTTTGGAAGAATTTGAAACCGTTAATTATAGAGTAATCACAAAACAATTCATTATGGAGCACATATTATACATATCTTGCAAAATATTGGAGTAGTTATACCAAATTCTGAGTTTACGACAATAAGCGAACTCAACTCCCAAACATTAAGTCTAATGGGTCTTCCAAAGCGTTCCACAAGTGATGACATAATTACTTTTAAACAGTGGGCTGCAAACCATGACCAAAGTATTACACTACCCCATGACACTGGTATTGCTTCCTCCTTCCAAGGATCGCAAACTCAAGAAGATATTATTGAATTGTAGAAACCAATATGGATGCCTCTTCCAAACAAGCTTTTGTTACCTTATCCCAAAACCAAAGTAGGCTCGATCGTCGTTTGACCAATATTGAGCACAATGTTTCAAAAACCAAATAAAAACTCAATTCTATCAAAGGCTTCTTGAACAAGATTTGGGATAAGCTTTCTTGATCTTCGTTAACATCTGTATTCCTCTTACTTCATCAATAGGAGTTACTAAAACTCCGGCTCCTTTCACTTGGAAAACTACTGACGAGCCGGACGAAGGAGGTAATTCTGAAGCCAAGACTTTTGTTTCTTCTCTATATCATGGTAAGTTTTCTATTATTAGCTTATTATGACTCTTATTTATGTTCGGTGTTTAAATCTTTCTAAACAAATTGTGTCGAAATGTTTGTGATGACTTGATCGTTATGTTTTGTAATGTTATGTTGTATATTTATTCGTCATATAATTATGCTTAGTATTTCCAGCAAATGACTATAATGTATCATGTCCTCTGATCTGTGATGTTTTAAGTGATGTAGTGATTGTATGTTCTATGATGTTTTGAGTCTAATACTGCTTCTTGTAAATTGTTCGTTCTTACAAACTTTTTATTTCTCCTAATAATATCTATTTCTTTTCTGTCGATGATAAAGGGAGAGAATAAATTAAGGCCATATCGATAAAGGGAGTAAACAAGTTAGGGGTAGAATATCTAAATTTAAAACTAAAGTTATATAGTTGTCATCATCAAAATGAGAGAGAATGTTAGACCATACATTTTGATGTTTTGATAGTGACAACTATACAAGTATATACTATATATACTAACTACTTTTGTAGAAATCATACCAACTTTACAAATAGGCAACTATATAAAAATGAAGACAAGATTGACTACAAAGAACTCTCAATCATCGTGTCTATAATTAGTGAGTTGCATTCCAAGAGTGCAAAAGTCCCCTTACTTCTTTTCTATGAATATCAAACTCAACAGTCAGGAATTTCTTCCTCCTTTTCCAATCGTTATTTATATCAGTTTTTCCTTTCTCCTATCGCAATTTACTTTGTTTTCGTTCCCCTCTTCTTTACCAAACACCCTAAATAAATTTCAATTGCCTTCTGACCTAAGCCAGATTTCCATATCGCTAAACATCTGCCGTTGTAACCTAACGGAATACCTTCATTCGAGGAATCAACTGACAACTTAATGCACCGCGTAAGGCAATAGATGATAGGCGATAAACGATTGCAATCTTCAAAATCTGATTGTCATCGCTTAGATGGTTTTTTCGGCTTCAATTCAGGTTAAGGAATTGGTTGATAGCTATGTCCATTGTGGCATCGCTTCCGATCTTCTTCATCCCATCAATGCAAGATAACAAGCTTCTCCAGTATAGCTATCAGCCTTTCTATCCTATTGTTGCTTACAACTAATTTCCATTTATACAATTGTTTTTAGGTCTTAGAATCAATTAAGCTTCTGTTGAAATTATTAATGCCGGTGAACATGTAATGATTTAGAATGTAAATGCTTTAATAATAGCAATTATAGGCTTTCTTTAACCAGTTTTTGCAGTCTTTATTTATTTAATGTTCTTCTTTCTTTGTGTTGGAGGAGAAGTTATGTTTAATCATAGTAGTTATATACTCAAAACAAGGTAAAGTTATGTTCTATCATTCAAAAATATTTCACAAATCACCTGTTAAATTTCTAGAAGACGCTCACTGAAATAAGCACTAGCTGCTGGATATCTGTATGTAGAATAATCTCTTGTACCTTCATTTTGTTTGTTGTATATAACTTCATTTGGTTGCATTTAGTTTTGAAAGTTTTTGTTTTCATCGTTGATTAATTATCTATTAAACGTTTCCTAACTGTAAAATTTTAAATTCTTTACAATTATAAAAATAATGTGCAATTATTATTTTATACAGTTACTTAACAAATTTGGAAATATATAAAAATAGGCATTTTTTATCCCACTAACAAATATTGCTTTAGTGACTAGCACACTAAGCAACACTCTTTTATATAATATAATCTCCATGAACAAAAAATCTTGAATTATTTTGCAAATAGTTACTGGTACAAAATGATGAAATGAGAATGGTTGACAATAATCATATTTTTTATTACAATAGAAGATTTTTCTCTACCAAAATAAGAAATGACTGAAAAAATTATCTAAAATCAAGTTTCATTTTCCATGTAAAGCTTTATTTCCAAAATTTAAAGGTTAAAATTTGCTATTTTCGAGGTAAACACATTATTTTAAAGGGCTTTGTAATAACTTGTTGGTTTGCATTTATTTGATTTCCATATTTATTCCAAACTTTTATGGGTAGCTATATTTATTATGCCCCGTTCACTTTATTTCATTATTATTAAAGAAATCAAACGTTGGATTTTATTCATTTTGTTATCATGTTGTTTTGATAAATATGATATCGGCAACTAAAAAGAACAATTTTGGTAACATATAACTTCCTTTAGTTTTCTACGGTCAAACACTCTACTAGCATGGTCCTTTGATTTTTTAGGCACATCAAACTACTTTGATTTTTTTTTTTGGCGGCAACTTGGTCTGTACTTTTTACATCTTCGTCCTAATACTTTATCGACGTGCTTCTTTACAATTTTTCCCCAAATCAAATTTGTAACGACCCTAATTTTTAGTAACATTATTTAGGATATTTAACTAGATAAATTAAATTAAATAATTTGATGATTAGAGGATTAAGATTTGTGATTAAACTAAGGGGTAGCCTTGCCTAAGAGAATAAATGAACTAAAATGAGCTAAATAAAAATGGGTAAAAGAAATAGGTGAGGAGAAAAGTTGGAATAAGAGTATTCTAATACCCTAAACCCTTAGGAATTCATTTCATACATTCATTTGCAATACCAAACTAAAATAGAGGCCGACCACCATTAGCAAGAGCAAGAGGAAGAAGATAAAGAAAATCAAAGGAAGGAAGATTAATCAAAATCAAATCTATTCAAATCTCTGCTCCTTAATCTTAAAGCTAAAGTGAATAACGACTACGTCTCATATTTTCTATTGTTTTCAGTTTTAAGGTTAATCCAAATTATTTTGCAAGGTTATGCCATGTTTTGAATGATTAAATGTTTATATATGCTTGTTGATAACTTATGCTTATTCATATAGGTTTCATGATATGTTTTAATGTGAAAAACCTATTAAATAACATCCAAATACCTTGTGATTTTAAATTTATATCAAAAATGATATTTTAGAGAAGGGTTTAAACTTTTATAATTTTTTGAATTAATGTGGATTTAATATTAATTTTCTAGTGTGGAAATTGATTATTTGGGTTTAAAAACTATTTACGGTGAAGTAATATATGTTTTGGGTCTGAAATTATTATATGTTAGGAAAATATTAAAAATGATTTTTTGGAATTTAGGTAGAATTTTCCTAAGTATTTTAATAGATATATAAAATTATTTAAGGTAGGAGACTTAAATTTTTTATATATTTACAAAAGAAGAAGGGGTATTTTGTAATTAAATTAAATTGTTTAATTTTGAAATTTCGGCAGGTTTTTTGGAAAAGAAATTTTGCAACCAATCATATATTAGCAAACAAGGCAGGTTAGTTAAAAAGATTATTTTAAAAAGATAAAATTCAGTTTAAACAGGCTTTTACCTATATCGCCACTTTTTGCACTTGGGTTTCCGACTTGGTATTTCCGCCTCCATCACCATTAAAACTAATGCACATAGTATCAAAGACTTGGTACATTGTGAATTGTACTTAGGCGGAAGGTGTTGAGTCGAAGCTATGAGTTCCGAGGGTTCGAAACGTTGTTTTGCTTTTACATGAAAATGCGCCTGCTTTTCTTTCGGAGAGTATGCTTTCGACCTAGTTGGCTTTGACTGGGTTAATTTTTTTTAAAGGAATGGTTTCAAAGAAGATGCGCCTTTCGTTTTAAGTGAATGTTTTTGAAGGGATCGAAACTCCTAGTTGTCGCTTTCTACCTTTTGAAGCAAATGGTTTCGGAAGATATACTTTGTTTTAAAATCCAAGCCACTTTTCCAATGCGTTTGAAGGGTTGGTTTCGACACCATCACTGCTTTACTTAAGAAATGCTTTCAAAAGAGTGCTTTCAACTTAAATGTTTTATGACCCTTTTTCTTTGTTGAAGGTAAAACCCAATGGTTTCGAAGGAGATGGTTTAAAATGATTTCGAAAGGTTGTTCCACATGTTTTACTTGAACCTAAATGGTTTTGAAAGGTTAGATGTTTTAATGCTTTCGAAAGGTATTAATGAAGGTTTCGTATGGGTGGTTTGTAATACCCATATTTTTATAACATTATTTAGAATAATTAATTGGTTAAATTAAATAAATAATTTGGAGATTAATAAGTCGATAACTGATTAGCTAAGGGTAGTCGTGACATGTTAATGTGCAAACTAAAATGAAATAACCTAAGATAATGTGTTGGGATATGAGAAAGGCAATATGGGAAGTAGCTGGAGCTTATACCCTAAACCCTTAGAAGATAGTGTGCCCACGTTCATTTCATTTTACTCAAACTAAAATACTAAGGCCGACCACCATTATCACTCTCAAGAAGAAGATTAAAGCTAGGATTCAAGAGAAGCGAACAATCAACTAAATTAACATCAAATCTCACATCTATATTCTCAAATCTAAGGTGAATAATTATTACATCCCAATTTATTTTAGTTTTTGGTTTTAAGATTATACCCAAAATGATTTTGCAATTTGATGTTTAAAATCATATATATGTGTGTGTGTGTGTGTGTGTGTGCGTGTGTTGTTGATGGATTATATATGCTCATGTTAGTTTTATGATATGTTTGACATGAAAACCCTATTGAATGACATCCAAATGCCTTAAAAAATTAAATATAGGTCAAAAATGATATTTTAGAGATGCCTTTCGATTTTCATAGTTTTATGATCTAATATGGATTTTATATTAATTTTCTAGTGAAGGAAATTGTTTATTGGGTTATACACTATTTTCGGCTAATTAATAATTATTTGGGGTTGAAATTTTTATATGTTAGGAAACATATAAAAATAGATTTTTTGGAATTTTTCCATATTTTTCCTAAGTATTTTGATGAACATATAAAATTATTTAAGATATGGGACTTAAATGTTTTATATATTTAATTAAGGATGTTAGAATCTCAATTATTGGATTTTAATGAGAACAACTATACAATTATGCCAAAGAATCTCTAAACTAATTTGCAGGTACATGAGCATAAAAAAGAAATAAAAAATACATTCAAAATGAAGATACACGGTACAAAAAAGAACGAAAGTATGTAAAAGGAGATACAAGAAGAGATATACACGATAGAGGCAAGACGAAGGTGACAAACAAAGTATTATTAGTCATATAGTGTCGTGTCTAGAGTTTACAAATGTTAAAATCTTAGTCATATAGTATCGTGTCTAGAGTTTACAAATGTTAAAATCTTCTCCAAATGGTATACACACATATACATTCATATTTTAAATGAAAAATCAAGTTTTCAAAAAATTACATGGAGCGGGACTCGAACCTGGGTCATTGGTTCAAAAGGCAAGTGCTCTAACCATTTAAGCTATGGTAATTTTTTGTTACAAGCTAAATTCGTACGTCTGAATATTGTCATTCAGACGTCTGAATGCCGAAACAAAATTATGGTTCCATAATATTCAGACGTCTGAATGAAAATATTCAGATGGCTGAATAAGGCCAGAAATAGCCTATTTCCTTGCTGTTTGCGTTTCAACTTAATTCAGAAGTCTGAATTATTTTATTCAGAAGTCTGAATATTCTTAACAGCTATTTTCATGAATAGACGCTTCTCTTCACCGAAGAGAAATGTTTTCAAAATCAATGGTTGCACCTGTTCTTTTCAATATAGCTTTTCATCTATAGTTGCAACTCTTTATACACTATAAATAGATTACAGAATTCAACAAACAATCACTGAAATCTATTTTTAATGTTCTTGAGTTATTATCTATTGTTTATTTTCAAATTGCACTCAAACTGCTTACATTCTCTGATCGCTGATCAATTTATCTTCGACAATTCTCAAAGCACATCACGCTATATATCATAAAGGAGAAGATTATAGGAAGATTGTACTTAATTGACTTATCAATGTCATTCAAGAACACACTACAGTCAAATACATTTGTTATTTATAAAGAAGTCCTGTTCGGTTGCTCGGGCGGTAGAAGTCCTGTTCTGTTGCTCAGGCAGTCAAGTCCTATTCGGTTGCTTAGGCGGTAGAAGCCCTGTTCGGTTGCTCAGGCGGTGTGAACCTATTCCTCTGGGTTAAATGAGGGTTGCTAGTTTTAAATTTCAGAAGGAGTTTGGGACTGGACGTAGAACGGGAGTTCGAACCAGTATAAAAATCTCTGCATAGCGACTGTCAATTGGTATCAGAGCATAGCGACTTTCATTTCGTGTCAAAGCCTGGGATTCTAGAGTTCGTAACTACATCCTAGAATAAATGGCTACAAAGAGATCTAGTCAAGTCAATAGAAAGAGGAAGTGCAATAAAGAAAAATCAAAGGAGCAAACAAACAAATGCTTCATGGTTAAACTCAAATCACAATTGGTACTCGGAGAAACAAAAGAAAAACGATAGATTTTGGAATTTTAAAGAATGATCCATATGTTTAATAAAATTACGTGCTTACAGTGAAATATGGACTTCAACGAATATGGTAAAATCAATTTTATTTTTTCTCCATAATTAATATTGAGTTTATCCCACTATTCACAAAATATTTTATATAATTTATTATATTCCCTCATTCTTTTTGATAATGACAAATGGGTAGAAATTCGTATGCATATTGATAGAGGGAGATATTATATTTAGGGGGAGATGTTATACTTAGGGAGAGCTTTAAACGTATTAATATTTTTTTATTTAGAATGAATATTTCTTAAAATTGTATAGTTGTCATCATCAGAAAGGGGGAGAATGTTAGAACCTCAATTATTGGATTTTAATGACAACGACTATACAATTATGTCAAAGAATCTCTAAGCTAATTTGCAGGTACATGAGCATCAAAAAGAGATAAAAAATGCATTCAAAATGAAGATACATAGTACAAAAAAGGATGAAAGTATGTATATAGAGAAAGAAGAGATATACACAATAGAGACAAGATGAAGGTGACAAACGTCTAAAGTTTAGAATCTTCTCCAAATGGTATACACACATATACATTCATATTTTAAATGAAAAAAAAAGTTTTTAAAAAATTGCATGGAGCGAGACTCAAACCCGAGTCATTAGTTTAGAAGGCAAGTGCTCTAACCATTTGAGCTATGGTAATTTTTTGTTACAAGCTAAATTCAGATGTCTGAATAATGTCATTCATACGTCTGAATGCTGAAACAAAATTATGGTTCCACAATATTTAGACGTCTGAATGAAAATATTCAAACGGCTGAATAAGGCAAGAAATAGCCTATTTCCTTGCTGTTTGTGTTTCAACTTAATTCAGAAATCTGAATTATTTTATTTAGAAGTTTGAATATTCTTAACAGCTATTTTAGTGAATAGATGCTTCTCTTCACCGAAGGGAAACGTTTTCAAAATCAATGGCTGCACCTATTCTTTTCAATATAACTTTTCATCTATAGTTGCAACTCTTTATACACTATAAATAGATTAGAAAATTCAACAAACAATCACTGAAATCTATTTTAAATATTATTGAATTCTTATCTATTCTTTATTTTCAAACTGCACTCAAACTGCTTACATTCTCTGATCGCTGATCACCTTATCTTCCACAATTCTCAAAGCACATCACACTATATATCATAAAGGAGAAGATTATAGGAAGATTGTAATTAATTGACTTATCAGTGTTACTCAAGAATACACTACAGTCAGATACATTTGTTATTTATAAAGAAGTCCTGTTTGGCTGCTTAGGCGGTAGAAGTCTTGTTCTGTTGCTTAGGCGGTCAAGTCCTATTCGGTTGCTTAGGCGGCAGAAGCCTTGTATGTTGCTCAGGCGGTGTAAACATATTCCTCTGGGTTAGGTGAGGGTTGCTAGTTTTAAATTCCAGAAGGAGTCTGGGACTGGACGTAGAACGGGAGTTCGAACCAGTATAAAAATCTCTGCATAGCGACTATTAATTGGTATTAGAGCATAGCGACTTTTAAAGGAGAATGGGCATTTGTAAAATAAAATGATTATTTAATTTTAAAAATAGTGGAAGCACATTTCTGAAAAGTAATTGTTAACCAATGATAACTTGACAAACAAAGTCAGGTTAGTTAAAAAGATTTCTTTTTTATGTTAAAAACAAAGAAATCACACTTTTTTACATGTTTCAGCCTTTACGGCAATAAACCTTCTAACCCAGATCTTCCGACAAGGTTGACAGGTTCTAAGTTTTCGACAAGGTCAAACCAATGCATATGGTATCAAGCTACTTGGTACGTAATGAATTAGACAGAGTCGAAGGGTTCTAAGTCGAAGGGTTGGGGTATGTTTGTTTTGTAAACCAAAAGCTTTCACCTGCTTTTCTTTCGAATAAGAGCTTTCGACTTGGTTGCTTTCAACCAGGTCAAATGTTTAAAGTATAGTTTTTAAATCTTTCGACATAGTCGAAAGATTATTGTTGTTTTAACACTATTAAGTTTTGAAACCTTTCGACACAGTTGAAAGATTACTGTTGTTTTAACACTATTAAGTTTTGAAACCTTTCGACACAGTCGAAAGGTTACTACCACTTTATAAATGTTTTGTTTTGAACCTTTCGACAAAGACGAAAGGTTTACTTGTTTTAGAAAACTAGCCACTTCTCCATGCTTTTGAAAGGAAGCTTTTGACTTAGGTAATTTACCCTTGTTTTATAAATTGAAGTAAAAACCAAAGCTTTCGAAAGAGTTGTTTTAAAGGATATGTTTAAAGCTTTCGAAGTAGAGCTTTCGACTTAGTAGAAAGGTTGCTTCCAATAATTTCGAAAGGTTTGAGTGAATGATTTCAAAAGGTTTAGTTGAAAGACTTCAATAGGTCTAAGTGAATGGTTTCGAAAGGTTTATATTGAATGGTTTTAAACAGTTTATATGGAATGGTTTTGAAAGGTTTTTTGAATGATTTTGAAAGGTTTAGTTCAATGGATTCAAAAGGTTTAAATGGAAGGTTTTCCAAGGTTTTTCTAAGGCAATGTTTTAAAGTGATTTTAATGAAGGATGTCCAAAGTTTTATAGCTTTCGAAAGGTTTGCTTTACAACGGCTTCAGATGGTTTGGAGAATAACTTTGAAAGGTTTAGTGTTTGATTTCGAAAGAGAAGATTTCAAAAGTATAGAAAGAGGTTCTTTCAAATGGTTAAACGTTTTCATCAACTAAAATTTGAGTAAAGAATATATATATATATATATATATATATATATATATGACATGGTGATATGATTTTGCGCAAAGTATAAAGATTATATACTTTCCTTGTTTAAGTTTGATTTAAAGGTTTTAAATCATTTTGAAAATGTTTTCAAAGAAAATTATGGGAGGGGATCCTTAATTAAAAATGACTAAGATATTAGAAAACTGGATGGGACTAGTATGGGATAGCGTCCTATACATTAGTTAATAACCCCAGCTAATTGTTGCCCAAAATTCCAGTGTGTAGGGCTTTGTCACATGTAGACTAAAATTATGGTTACACACCAAAAGGAATATATGTTTGTATATAGATAGGTTATTGGTGAGCCCGAAAAGCATTAGGATTGGGAAGATCTAGAAGATGATTAAGTTAGGGACAGACCATCAAAAAGTGAAATATTTAACAGATAGTTAAGGACGGATCTTGCAAAAGTGAAGTATTTAATAAATAGTTAAGGACAGACCGTCAAGATTTGAAATGTTTAACATATAGTTAAGGATAGATAATCCAAAAGAAGAATATATAACAGGTGGTAGGTTAATTTTGATTATATTATCTATTAGCCCCAAGTCAGTCAAAGGTTAAAAGTTACCCAAAAATACTCGTGTGTCTGAAAAAATAGTTCATTGTTACCTGATATTTATATATGTTTACATAATGATTTCTTTACAATATTTAACCATTGTGGATGTAGAAGCACAATATATGGTTTTATGAAAGGTTTTGCAAAGATAAGTTTTTAAGGATGTTAGTGAGGGAAAACCCGTTCCGCTAAGCGGTGTAGTCTCACTTAACATAATTATTCTGGGATGTATAATATTATTCACGCTAGGCTTTATGTCTGACTCGAAGTTTATGTTTTTCCCTTAAACTCTTGGGTGCTCAAAATTGAGTTGAGTAGGCTGAGGGGTTAAGGTTCTTTTTCAGGTCTTAGAATATTGACAAATAAGCTACTGGAGGCATGCAGGAGGCAACTGATAGCTACTTAGGATTTGCAATTCTTGTTTTGTTTTGATGGATTTTCCAATGTGTTGTTTGTGCTAGGTTTATTATGACCATATGACTCTAATCAACAAAGGAGGTATCTTCATATACCACACTTCACATAATTTGTAATAATTATATTTGATCTGTGCCTGGGAATGATTTGGGGATTATGTGCTGTAAATGTGAAACATTTTATTTTGAAATGTAATGAAGTAAATGTGTTTTTTGAAATCTATGTTTTGTTTAATATTCAAGTGCTTCTGATATTAGTGATACCATTAACATAGCTGTATTTAGTCGCCGGAAGCTTATACTATAGATAACTACAACATCTATAGCGCTTAATTTTAGGCCTCTAGATGGAGGATGTTACAGCTTGGTATCCAAGCATGGTTTATGAAATACTTTAACTAAAAATGATTTTTGAAAACATAATCCTTAGAAATTAGAGCTAAGATCGGGGAATAGGATAATGTTATATATATATATATATATATAAGTATACATTATCTCTCTATACTCCAATCTTAGTTTGGCTATTTATCCGTATCTCATGGGATTTGAATACAGATATGGAGGGAAGAAGAGGTAGAGTAAATCTTGGAGGAGATAGCACCACCACTAAAGGAAATGCCCGATCAAATACTAGGAGAGGTCCCGATCAGGCACAAGCTGAAACTGTTGGTGCAGGAGTTCCCCAAATGGCAGAGGAGAAATGTATCAGTTCTTTGCAAACATGATAACAAGATGGAATAGCAACCGAAGTTGTCAAAGGTAATGCTGCTGGAGGTGGAGCTCAGGAAGTTCCGATGGTCAATCAGTATGCTAATTTGAGTAGGGTTGCATCAGGCTTAGAGGGAAGCCATTTATTGGTACCGAATATGCGACGAGTTGGAAAATTTGCTACTGCATTACGAGAGAATTTTTTCTAACTTAGGATTGAATGATGCACAGAAGAGGAGATTGGCTTCGAGGCAGCTGTAGGGAGATGCTTTATTCTAGTGGAATGCTGTTACTGCTGGAGTTGATGAGGAAACCATAACTTCAGAGGACTTTAGAAGAAGATTTTTTAGAAAGATTTATGTCTATGATAGTGCAGTCGACATTGGTAGGGAAGTTTGCAGAGTTGGAACAAGGATATATGTTCATCTTGGAGTATGCGAGGAAGTTTGAGGAGTTGGCCCGATGCGAGTATACTTTTGTAGACACCGTAATCAGGAGGAATGAAAAGTTTATAAGAGGCTTGAGACCAGAGTTGATAAGTTCCACTTTTCCGCATTTGAGAGATCCCAGTGATATAGTGGTTGAAATGGCATTAAGGCAAGAAGAGGCATTGGGTTGCTTGAGGAAGAAGATGAAGGAGGCCCGGATGGGACAGGGCCGGAAAAGGAAGTTTTTCCAGAAAAAGAATGCTCAGAAAAGGAAGAAGAGAAGAAAGGAAAGGCTGAAGTGGTTTGCTACAAATGCGACAAGAAGGGATACTGTGCTAATGAGTGTCGAACGGGTAAAGGAAAAAGGAAAGAGGATGGTGAAAAGAAGAATGTTAGATGTTTTAATTATGATCAAATCGGTCATTACTAGAACAAGTGCCCAGAGCCTGCAAGAGAAGGAAGGGGCAAGTTTATGCTTTGGAGCCCACAATCTTAATGCCAGTTATGCAGGACAGAGGGAAGGCTATTTTGGGAGGCTCGCTGCAGATTCACGGTATGTTTGTTAGCGTTCTATTTGATACGAGAGCATCTCATTCTTTTATTTCTCGATGTTTGGTAGATAGGCTTAATCTACAACCCTCAGATAGGCTTAATCTACAACCCTCATACTTAGTTAGTTCCTTAAGGGTTGCAAATCCGATAAGAGGGTATGCAACGCTTGGGATGAGGTGTGACCATTTAGAGTTTGATTTGCTAGGCCATACTTTGATTTGCTAGACTTGGGATGAGGGTATACTTTTGATTTCGTTGGACCTTTCCATATGGTTGAGAGGGTTAGGAAACTTGCTTATAGAGCAGAGTTACTGAGTAGTTTGGCTAGAGTCTATGATGTTTCCCATGTTTCTCACCTTAGGAAATGTGTTAGAGACCCGGAGACAACTATAGCACCTACAGTGTTAAAAGATTTAGTAGTAGAACCAGATTTGACCATAGTTAGAAAGCCGATTCAGATTGTGGCTAGAGATGAGAAGAAGTTGAGGAACAAGATAGTCAAGTTAGTAAAAGTTCAGTGGATTGACGATGCTAGAGACTGCACTGGGAGATGGAGAGGAGGATTAGAGACTCTTATCGTGATTTGTTTGATGATATGTTCTACCTTTAATAGTTTTGTTGTGTACCTTATCGTAATTTTGAGGACGAAATTCTTTAAGGTGGGGAGTCCATAACACCCCATATTTTTATAACATTATTTGTAATAATTAATTTTGTAAATTAAATAAAAAATGTGGAGATTAATAAGTTGATAATTGATTAGCCAAGGGTAACCATGCCATGTTAATGTGTAAATAAAATAAAATAACATAAGCTAATGTGTTAGGATATGAGAAGGGGAATATAGGAAATAAGTGGAGCTTATACCCTAAGCCCTTAGGAGATAGAATGCTAATGTTCATTTCATTTTACTCAAACTAAAAATACTAAAGCCGCCCACCATTATCAGTCTCAAGAAGAAGATTAAAGCTAGGATTCAAGGGAAGGGAAACGACCAACTAAATCAACATCAAATCTAAAATCTATAATCTCAAAGCTAAGGCAAATAATTATTACATCCCAATTTCTTATAGTTTTCGGCTTTAAGATTATATCCAAAATGATTTTGCACGTATATTCCATGTTTTTATGATTAAAATTATGCGTGTGCATATATATATATATATGTTGTTGATGGATTATATATGTTCATGTTAGTTTTATGATTTGTTTGACATGAAAACCCTATTTAATGACATCCAAATACCTTGAAAATTTATATATAGGTCAGAAATGATATTTTAGAGATTGGTTTCAATTTTCTTAATTTTCTAAATTAATATGGATTTTATAGTAATTTTCTAGCGAAGGAAAATGTTTATTGGGTTATAAATTATTTTCGGCTAAATTAATAATTATTTGGGGTTGAAAATTTTATATGTTAGGAAACATATTAAAATAGATTTTCTAGAATTTTTCTCGATTTTTCCCAAGTGTTTTGATGAATATATAAAATTATTTAAGGTATGAGACTTAAATGTCTTATATATTTAATTAAGGAGAAGGGGCATTTGTAAAATAAAATGATTATTTAATTTTAAAAATAGTGGTAGCACATTTCTGAAAAGTAATTGTTAACCAATGAAAATCTGACAAACAAAGGCAGGTTAGTTGAAAAGATTTCCTTTTTAAGTTACAAATGAAGAAATCACACTTTTTACATGTTTCAGCCTTTACGGCAATAAACTTCTGACCTAGACCTTCCGACAAGGTCGAGAAGTTCTAAGCTTTCGAAAAGGTCGAACCAATGTATATGGCATCAAGCTACTTGGTACGTAATGAATTAGATAGAGTCGAAGAGTTCAAAGTTGAAGGGTTAATGGCCAAAGAGGTTGGGGTATGTTTGTTTTATAAACCAAAAGCTTTCACCTGCTTTGCTTTTGAATAAGAGCTTTCGACTTGGTTGCTTTGGACCAGATCAAATGTTTAAAGTAAGAGTTTTAAACCTTTCGACACAGTCGAAAGGTTACTTCTATTTTAATACTGTTATATTTTGAAACCTTTTGACACAGTCGAAGGGTTACTACCGCTTTATAAGTATTTTGTTTTGAACCTTTCGACAAAGACGGAAGGTTTACTTGTTTTAAAAAAAAGTAGCCGATTCTCCATGCTTTCAAAAAGAAACTTTTGACTAATTTGATTCACCCTTGTTTTGTAAATTGAATTAAAACCTAAAGCTTTCGAAAGAATTGTTTTAAAAGATATGTTTAAAGATTTTGAAGTAGAGCTTTCGACTTAGTCGAAAGGTTGCTTCCAATGATTTTGAACGGTTTGAGTGAAAGATTTCAAAAGGATTTTTTTTGAATGACTTTAAATGGTTTGAGTGAATGGTTTCGAAAGGTTTATATTGAATGGTTTCGAAAGGTTTATAATGAATGGTTTCGAAAGGTTTATATCGAATGGTTTTGAAAGGTTTGTTTTGAATGATTTCGAAAGGTTTAGTTCAATGGATTCGAAAGGTTTAAACGAAAGGTTTTCCAAGGTTTTTCTAAGACAATGTTTTAAAGTGATTTTAAAGGATGTCCAAAGTTTTATAGCTTTCGAAAGGTTTTCTTTTAATGGTTTCGAAAGGTTTGGAGAATAGTTTCGGAAGGTTTAATGTTTGATTTTAAAAGAGAATATTTCAAAAGTTTAGACAGAGGTTCTTTCAAATGGTTAAATGTTTTCATGAACTAAATTTTGAGTAAAGAATATATATGATATGGTGATATGATTTTGAATAAATTATAAAGATTATACACTTTTCCTTGTTTAAGTTTGATTTATAGGTTTTGAATCATTTTGAAAATTCAGGGAAAATTATGGAAGGGGATCCTTAATTGGAAATGACTCGGATATTAGAAAACCAGATGGAGCTAGTAGGGGATCGTGCCCTATACATTAGCTAATAGCCCTAGCTAATTGTTGTCCAAATTCCAATGTGTAGGGCTTTGTCACAGGTAGACTAAAATTATGGTTACACACCAAAAGAAATATATGTTTGTATATAGATAGGTTATTAGTAAGCCTGAAAAACCATTTGGACCGGGAAGACTTGGGAGATGATTAAGTTTGGTGTAGACCATCCGAAAGTGAAGTATTTAACAGATAGTTAAGGACAGATCGTCCAGATGTGAAATGTTTAACAAATAGTTAAGGATATATAATCTAGAAGAAGAATATCTAATAGGCGTTAGCTTAATTTAGATTATATTGTCTGGTAGGCCCGAGTCAGCCAAAGGCTAAAAGTTATCCAAACAAAACTTGTGTGTTTGAACAGAAAGTTCATTATTACCTGATATTTATGTATGTTTACATTGTCATTGCTTTACAATATTTAACTATTATGGATGAAGGAGCGCAATATATGGTTTTATAAAAGGTTTTGCAAAGATACGTTTTAAAAGGATGTTAGTGAGGGGAAAATCATACGCTAAGCGGCGTGGTTTCACTTAACAAAATTATTTTGGGATGTATAATATTATTCACACCAAGCTTTATATCTGACTCGAAGTTTATGTTTTCCTGTTCAACTCTCGGCTGCTCAAAGTTGATTTGAGTTGGCTGAGAGGTTAAGATTCTTTTTCAGGTTTTAGAATGTTGACGAATAAGACACTAGAGGCATGTAGGAGGCAACAGATAGCTATTTAGGATTTGCATTTCTTGTTATCTTTTGATGGATTTTCCGCTATGTTGTTTGTGTTAGGTTTATTATGACCATATGACTCTGATCAACAAAGGAGGTATATTCATATACCTCCCTTCGCGTAATTTGTAATAATTATATTTGATCTGTGCTTGGGAACGATTTGGGGATTATGTGTTGTGAATGTGAAACATTTTATTTTGAAATGTAATGAAGTAAATATGTTTTTTTTAAAATATGAATTTTATTTCACATTCAAGTGCTTCTGATATTAGTAATACCATTAACATAGCCGTATTTAGTTGCTAAAAGCTAATACTATAGATGACTACAGCATCTGTAGTGCATAATTTTGTGCCTCTAGATATGGGATGTTACATGGTTCCCCAATGGTTTCGAAAGATTTGAAGGAAAGGTTTTCCAATGTTTTTGAAAGGCAATGTTTAAGTGTTTTAAAGTTAGGATGTCCGTGGTTTAAAGCTTTTAAAGGGAAGGATTTTCAATGGTTTCGAAAGGTTTACATGAATGGTTTCGAAAGGAAAGTTTTGGCCTTTCGACCGAGATTATAAAAAATGGAGATTTACTTGATTTCGAAAAGGGTAATTTCAAAGGTTTAAATGTTTTCATTCACAAAAACTTATGTAAAGTATACATAACATGGCAAGGTTGTTTTGAGTAAATCATAGAGTATATATTTTTCTTGTTTAAGTATGATTTAAAGGTTAAATCAATTTGAGATGAAAAAGTTTTCAAGGAACATTTATAGGAAGATTACCCTAAGTAAAATGACTCGGATATTTATATACTAGATGGGACTGGTATAGTGTAGCGCCCTATAAATTAGCTATTAGCCCCTAGCTAATTTAGTCCAAAATTTCAAAGTGTAGGGCTTTGTCACAGGCAAGACTAAAATGATGTTACACTCAGAAAGGAATATATTTGCACAGAGGTAGGTTATTGGCGAGTCTCCAAAACCATTAGGATTAGTTGACCTAGAGAAAGTAAGGTAAGGACTGACCATCCAGAAGTGGAGTATCTAATAGATGTTGGATTATTTGTTTATTGTTTGGTAGGCACGAGTCAGACAAGGGTTAGTAGTTAGCCAAACAAAACTATTGTATTCTAAAAGATAGTTCATTTATTACTTGATATATATGTTTACATGAAAATGATTTACTGTTTTGACCAATTTTGGTTGCAGTATTATGATTTGCAAAGGATATGTTTTAAAATTATATTAGTGAGGGGAAACTCGTTCCACTAGGCAGCGTCGACTCACTTAATATCAAATAACCGAGATTATAGTATTATTCACACCAGGCTTTATGTCTGACTCGAAGTACATTTTTCTCCTTAAACTCTCAGTTGCTCAAAATTGATTTTGAGTACGATGAGGTTGAGTATTTTAAGGTTTTTAGTATGTTGGCAAATAAAGTTTCCAAAGACGAGTAGAAGACTGACGGATAGCTATTTTGGACTCACTGTTTTATTTTAATTCTTATGTATTGTATTATGTCGGTTATAACTATATAGTACTCTGGTCAACCAAGGGGGCATCATCATATATCACTCTTAGCCTATTTATATATAATAATTATATTTTATTTGAACCTGGAAAAGCAGTGGGATTATGTAATTTGAATATGGAATATGTTCTGGAAATGTAATCAAAAATGTTGTTTTTTGAAATTTGTGATTTTTGTTTGATGTTCATATGCTTCTGATATTATGAATACCATTAACACTGCCATATCTGCTCACTGGAAGTTAATGCTATGGATGACTCAGCATCTGTAATGCTTAGTTTCGGGCCTCCAAATAGGAGATGTTATAATTTGGTATCAGAGCGTAGGTTTATGAAAATCCTTAAGCGAAAATGATTTTTTAAAAACATAATCCTAAGGAATTAGAGATAAGATCGGGGTATGGGATAACGCTATAGTAACATACTTGTATTTGCTATATATAAGTATACGTTATATCTCTATTCCCCTATCTCTCTTAGGGTATTTTTCTGTATCTGGCGAGGCTTGAATACATATATGGATGCTAGAAGTGGAAGAGTTAACCTTGGAGGGGGAAGCACCACGACAAATGGGAATGATAGACCGAATACGAGGAGGAACCCAGGTCAGGCACAAGCTGGAAATGTGGGTGCTGGAGTCTCGCAAGTTGATATGGGAGCAATGTATCCGTTTTCATGAATATGATGCAGGCGGGTGTTGCTACTAGAGTAGTTGGAGGAGGAGTTCGGGAGGATTTGGTGGTCAACAATTATGCTATTCCGAGTTGAGATTATGTTAGAGTTGAAGGAAAGCCAATTATTAGAACTGCAGATGCTATTGAGCTGGAGAACTGGTTGCTGCATTGTGAGGGGATATTTGCAGACTTGGGGCTCAATGATGAGCAGGAGAGGATGCTTGCATCGAGGCAGCTTCAAGAAGCATCCTTATTCTAGTGCAATAGTGTGATAGTTTGAGTGAATGAAGAGACGATGACATAGGCTGAGTTTAAGAGGAGGATCGAGGAGAGGTTAATGTTTATGACGGCGAAGTCTACCTTGATCGAAAAGTTTGTTGAGTTGGAACATAGGAAGATGATTATGTTGGAGTATGCTAGAAGGTTAAGGAGTTGGCTAGGTATGGACATACTACTATGGATACCGTGATAAAGAGAAACGAGAAGTTCATAAGAGGATTGAAGCCTGAGTTGGCAAGGGCTACATTACCTCATATTATGGTTCCTTGTGATGTTATAGTAGAGATGGCATTGAGTAGTGAGGATATGCTTGCTTCTATGGAGATGAATAAGGCAAAGGAAGTCCAGGTGGGGCAGGGTCAAAAAAGGAAGTTCTTCGTAAGAAGGGTGCTTAGAAAGGTGGAGCCGTAAAGAAAGGAAAGTCAGATGTTATTTGCTTCAAGTGCGATAACAAAGGACATTTTGCTAATGAATGTCATACTGGAAAGGCGAAGGAAGTGATTGAGAAGAAGACTATTAGATGCTTCAATTGCGATCAGATTGGCTATTATAAAAACCAGTGCAAAGAGCCTACTAAGGATGGAAGGGGTAAAATATTTGCATTGGAACCTGCTACATCGGGACCAACAGCGTAGGAGAAAGAGAAGGCAGTATTAGGAGGTATGCTTCAGATTCATGGTATGTCTGTTAGTGTTCTGTTTAATATTGGTGCATCACATTCTATTATATCTCATTGTTTGGTAGATAAGCTTAACCTAGAACCCTCATACTTAGTTACCTCCTTAAGGGTTGCAAATCTGATAGTAGGGTATGAGACACTTGGGATAAAGTGTGACCACCTAGAGTTTGATTTGTCATGTCATACCTTTGTTTGCAGTTTGCATGTGTCTGACTTCGTAGGGTTTGGAATTATTTTGTGTATGGATTGATTAAGTAAATACGATGTTAGGATATTTTTCCATGACAGAAAAATATCACTTAGACACCCTGTCTATAGTGATCGGATTGTATATACCATAGAAAGCCCTAGTTGTGAGATGAACGCTTTTTTGGGTGTTATGGAGTTAGAGGACGAGTTGAATAGAGTTTTCGTGGTTAGAGAAATCGCGGATGTCTTTGAACCTGTAGTAGAACTTCCACCAAAATGAGCCATTGAGTTTCAGATAGATTTGGTGCGTAGAGCAGAACACGTGAGTAGGCCACCAAGTAGAATGACACCTAAAGAGATGAGAGAGCTGAAGGTGCAGTTAGTGGATTTAGAAGGCAATAGTTTTATCAAACCTAGTAGTTCACCTTGGAGAGCAACCATAGCGTATGCTAAGAAGCCGGACGGATCGTTAAGGTTATGTATTTATATCGTAAGTTAAATGAGAAGACGATAAAGAATAGATATTCATTGCCTAGAATTGACGATTTGTTCGATCAGTTGAGTGGGGCCAAGGTATTTTTCAGTTGGATTTAGCAACAGGTTTCCATCATCTTAGGGTAGTAGAGGATAGTATTCCTTTAATGACATTTAGGACTAGATATGGATCGTACGAATGGTTAGTGATGCCGTTCGGATTAACTAATGCACCAACATTCTTTGTGGATTTGATGAACCGAATTTTCAAAGAGCACTTGGATAGGTTCGTGTTGGTTTTTCATAGATGATATCTTGATATACTCTAGATATGAAAGGGAGCATGAAATTCATCTTAGAATTGTGCTTAAGACGCTAAGGCTGCATCAATTGAAGGCGAAGTTTTCGAAGTGTCATTTTGGAAGAAGGATGTGAAGTTTCTTGGTCTTGTAGTCTCAAAGAAAGGGTTGTCTATAGATCTGACTAAGATTGAAGCAGTGAATAATTGAAAGAGACCCTAGACAGTGACTGAGATAAATATTTTTCTTAGATTGCATAAGTATATAGGAGGTTCATTTAAGGATTTTTCATGGATAGCAGCACCAATGACCAAGCTAACACGAAAGGACGTGAAGTTTGTTTGGACCCATAAGTGTGAGGAAGCATTCCAGAGCTTGAAACACTTATTGACTCATGCACCTATACTAGTTGTTCCAGAAGGGAATCAGGATTTGGTGATATGTACAAACGCTTGTGGAACTGGGTTAGGAGCTGTTAATGCAGAGAGGTAAAGTGATTGCCTATGCTTCTTGACAGCTTAGACCGCATGAGGTTAGATATCTAACTCATGATTTGGAATTAGCTACAGTGATATTTGCATAGAAGGTGTGGAGACATTACCTTTTGGAAGAGAGGTTTGAGATTTATATGGATCATAAGTCGTTGAAGTACTTGCGCTATCAAAAGGAGATAAACATGAGATGACAGAGATGGTTGGAGTTTATAGTTGCTTATGGTTTTGGAATTGAGTACACACCTAGGAAAGGTAATAAGGTTTCATATGCGCTTAGCAGAAAGCATTAAATGCAGTGTTGGCAATGGTAGTAGAGTGGAAAGATTTGGAAGCGTTGTCAACTTGCAGAGTGTAGTGGAGATCCAAGGCTGGGTCTAGTGGAGAATCCATTGTGTTATCTTATTTAGAAGTTCGACCAGTAATGACCGAAAAGATTGCTTCTACACAGATGGGGGATCCAGTATTGGTTGAACGGATCAAGAAGTTAAGGGATGGAATGAAGAGCAATGACTTGGAGGATTTCAGTCTTGACAAGAATGGGTGGTTGAGAAAGAAAGGGAGTTTATATATCCCAAATGTGGGAAGCATAAGGAAAGAAGTTTTGAAGGAATGCATCATTCGAAGTTCACTATTCAATCGGGAGGAACTAAGATGTATCAGGACATGAACCGGAGTTTCTCCTGGGAAGGTATGAAGAGGTATGTAGGCTTATGGGCAAAGCAGTGTTTGAAATACCAATAGGTAAAAGCCGAACATTAGAAGCCAAGTGGGTTGCTTCAGCCATAGGATATTTCGGTATGGAAGTAGGATTCTATTTCCATATATTTTATAGACAGGTTGGCATGATCTAATAGAGAAAATGAAATTACATGGGTCATAGTGGATAGATTGACCAAGAGTGCCCATTTCATTCCAGTTAAGTCAACTAGGATGACATCTATTTTGGCTAAGTTATTTATGGAAAATGTAGTTAGACTGCACGAAATTCTTAAGAGCATAGTAAGTGATAGAGATTTCTTGTTCACTAGTGAGTTTTGGAAGAGCCTGCAGGAGATTTTAGGAACCAAGCTTAAGATGAATACTGTTTACCATTCACAAAATGATGGTTAAACGGAAAGGGTTAACAAAGCCTTGGAGGATTTTTTATGGGCCTGTGTGTTAGATTTTAGAGGATCATGGGAAGACTATCTACAATTAGTCGAGTTTTTGTATAACAACAGTTATCAGGCTAGTATAGGGATGACATCGTTTGAAGCTTTGCATAAAAGACCATGAAAATCTCTAGTTTGTTGGTTAGAGACCGGGATAGGTTGGTTCTTGGTCCAGATTTAGTTAGAGAAGCTGTAAAGAAGACTGAGTTGTATCAAGCTAGAATGAAGGATGCTCAATCTAGTCAGAAGAGTTATGCAGACAAAAGACGGAAGGACTTGGAGTTCTCTGTTGGAGTTCATTAAGGTATCACCGATGAAGGGTGTGATTCGATTTGGGAAACAGGGAAGTTGGCATCGAGATTTGTTGGACCATTTTCTATTATAGAGAGGATCGAAAAACTAGCATATAGAGTAGAGTTACCAAATAGTTTGGCAGGAGTCCACAAAGTTTCTCATATGAGGAAGTATGTTAGAGATCTGGAGTCTATTATAGCACCGACTATGTTAGATGACTTGGTAGTTGAACCAGACTTAAGAATGGTTAGAAAGCCAGTTCGGATAGTTGTGAGAGATGAGAAGAGGCTTAGGAACAAGACAATCAGGTTAGTTAAATTTCAGTGGAGCGACGATGAGAGAGACAGTACTTGAGAGACTGAGAGAAGGATTAAAGATGCATTTCCTGATTTATTTGATGGTATGTTTTATCTTTATGATTGATTTGTGATGAAATTCTTTAAGGAGGAGAGCCTGAAACGACCCAAATTTTCAGTAACATTATTTAGGATATTTAATTAGCTAAATAAAGTAAAATAATGTGATGATTAGGGGATTGAGATTTATGATTAAACTAAGGGTTAGTCGTGCCTAAGAGAATAAATGAACTATAAAGAACTAAAATAAAATGGTAAAAGAAACAGGCAAGAGGCAAAGTTGGAATAAGAGTATTCTAACACCCTAAAACCTTAGCAATTCGTTTCATACGTTCATTTGCAATTCCAAATGAAAAAAGAGGTCGACCACCATTAGCAAAAGCAAGAGGAAGAAGATAAAGAAAATCAAAGGAAGGAAGATTAATCAAAATCAAATCCATTCAAATCTCAAATCCTTAATCTTAAAGCTAAGGTAAATAATGACTACATCTCATACTTTCTATTGTTTTCGGTTTTAAGGCTAATCCTAATTATTTTGAAAGGTTTTGCCATGTTTTGAATGTTTAAATGTTTATATATGTTTGTTGATGATTTATGCTTATTCATATAGGTTTTATGATATGTTTTGATGTGAAAACCCTACTAAATAACATCCAAATACCTTATGATTTTAGATTTAGATCAGAAATGATATTTTAGAGATGGGTTTAAATTTTCATAGTTTTCTGAATTAATATGGATTTAGTATTAATTTTCTAGTGAGGAAATTGATTATTTGAGTTTAAAAATTATTTACGGTTAAGTAATATATGTTTTAGGTTTGAAATTATTATATGTTAGGAAACATATTAAAAATGATTTTCTGGAATTTTTGTAGAATTTTCCTAAGTGTTTGTATAGATAAATAGAATTATTTAAGGTATGGGACTTAAATATTTTATATATTTACAAAAGGAGAAGAGGCATTTTGTAAATAAATTAAATTGTTTGATTCTGAAATTTCGACAGTGTTTTTGGAAAAGAAAATTTGCAACTAATATATTTTAACAAATAAGGCAGGTTCGTTTAAAAGATTGCTTCAAAAATATAAAATTCAGTTTAAATAGGCTTTTTACCCGTTTCGCCCCATTCGGCACTTATGGTTCCGACTTGGTAGTTCCGTTTCCATCACCATCGAAACTAATGCACATAGTATCAAAGACTTAGTACATAATGAATTGGACTTAGGCGGAAGGTACGGGGTCGAAGCTATGAGTTCCAAGGGGGGCAAAATGTTTTTTTGCTTTTAAATGAAAATGCACTTGCTTTGCTTTCGACCTGGTTGGCTTCCACTGGGTCAAAATGTTTTAAAAGAATGGTTTCGAAGAAGTTGTGCCTTTTGTTTTAAGTGAATGCTTTCGAAGGGGTCGAAACCCCTAGCTACATCTTTCTACCTTTCGAAGCAAATGGTTTCAGAAGGTATACTTTGTTTTACAATTAAAGCTACTTCTTCAATGCTTTCGATGGGTTGGTTTTGACACCATCATTTCTTTGCTTAGGAAATGCTTTCAAAACAGTGCTTCAACTTAAATGTTTTATGACCCTTTTGCTTTGTTGAATATAGAACTCAAACGTTTTAAAGGAGATGGTTATAAATGGTTTTGAAAGGTTGTTCCATATGTTTAACTTGAACCCAATGGTTTCTAAAGTTTTGATGTTTTAATACTTTCGAAAGGTTTTAATGAAAGTTTCGAAGGGGTGGTTCCCCAATGGTTTCGAAAGGTTTGAGAGGAAAGGTTTTCCAATGTTTTCAAAAGGCAATGTTTAAGTGTTTTAAAGATGTGATGTCTAAGGTTTTAAAGCTTTCGGAGGGAAGGTTTTTCAATGGTTTTAAAAGGTCTATATGAATGGTTTCAAAAGGAATGTTTTGGCTTGTTGGCCTCGGCTATGAAAATGGGGTTTACTTGGTTTCGTAAGGGTACTTTCAAAGTTTTAAATGTTTTCATCAAAAAAGATTTGTGTAAAGTATATATAACATGGCAAGATGATTTTGAATAAATCATAGAGTATATATTTTCCTTGTTTAAGTATGATTTAATGGTTTGAATCAATTTGAGATGAAAAGGTTTTTAAGAAAAATTTATGGAAAGATTACTTTAAGTAAGATTACTCAGATATTTGTATACCAGATTGGACTGGTATAGGGTCGTGCCCTATACATTAGTCATTATCCCCTAGCTAATTTAGTCGAAAATTCCAGTGTGTAGAGCTTTGTCACGGGTAAGACTAAAATGATGTTACACAGAAAAGGGAATATATTTGTATAAGGGTAGGTTATTGGTGAGCCCGCAAAACCATTAGGATCAGTTGATCTGGAGAAAGGAAGTTTGAGACAGACCGTCCAAAAGAGGAGAATCTAATAGATGTTGGATTATTTGTTTATATTGTCTGGTAGGCCCGAGTCAGCCAAAGGTTAGTAGTTAGCCAATCAAAACAATAGTGTTCGAACGGATAGTTCGTTTGTTACCTGATATGTATGTTTATATAATAATGCTTTACAGTTTTAACCAGTTTTGATTGCAGGATTATCATTTGTAAAGGATATGTTTTAAAAGGATATTAGTGAGGGGAAACCCGTTCTGCTAGGCAGCATGGTCTCACTTAATATCAAATAACCGAAACGTGTAGTATTATTCACACCAGGCTTATGTCTGACTTGAAGTTAGCGTTTTCCCCTTAAACTCTCGAGTGCTTAAAATTGATTTGAGTATGCTGAGGGTTGAGGATTTTAAGGTTTTTAGTAGGTTGGCGAATAAAGCTTTGAGACAAGCAGGAGGCTGACATATAGCGATTTAGGAGTTGTTTTATTTTGATTCCGATGTGTTGTATTATATCAGTTATGACATATAGTACTCTGGTCAACAAAGGGGCATCATCATATATTGCTCTTGGCGTATTTATGTAATAATTATATTTTATCTGAACTTGGAAAAGCGATGAGATTTTGTAATTTGAATATGGAACATGTTTTGGAAATGTAATCAAAAATGTTGTTTTTTGATATCTGTGATTTTGTTTCATATTCATGTGCTTTTGATATTATAGATACCATTAACATTATGTATTTGGTCACCGGAAGTTAATACTATGGATGACTGCAACATCTGTAGTGCTTGCTTTGGGCCTTCAGATTGGAGATGTTACAAAATTACTATGAAATATTCTTCCTTTCTTTTACAGTATATTTATTGTTGGGTTAATATATCAGCAATACTAGAGTGATTGACGCAAAATTCTCAATAGTTCTAGAGGCATAGGTTCTTACTACACCGTGATCGGAATCAATAGGCTATTATATGTTTTTTAGAAAAATGTGTTTGGTTTGCCAATAAATGTGCATACGTGAATCAAATAACCTAGATGAGTTATTGTTCTCGTTTTTTCGAGTTTCCATATGATTCATTTTGTGTTAAATAAGAAATATTCATATAGCATTGAGTTCTTTTGTGTTGTTGATCATTTAAAGTAATCTCGTGTATCTTTGAAATTTATTCATTCCAAGAAAATCATGGATTTACAGCTTCCTAATTTTCTTGGTCCATACTTGAAAGTGCATTTTGATTAAATCTCGGTCATGTCAAGCTGAACATTATTATATTTCTTAATAGCTCTCAATGTTAGTGATTGGTCCATAACATTTTAACCGCCTCCAATGAATATTATCCTATTATTTTGAAATCTTGACTGTTTTTTTACTATGTTTATGAGGATATTTAAATTCATATGTATGATTTATGTTCATATATATTTTTATTAATATTATATGTGGTTATTCTATAATTTTAGTCAACTTATTTTATACATGTTCATATATCTTTTCTACCTTTTTTTCCAAATGCCACAAGGGATAAGGAATAACTAACCGTTTTCTCATCATTTATATAATTAGGCGATCAACCTTAGTGCTAACTTGCTTTTATTTGTACATGCTTTAAGCTATTTCATTTGATATATAGGCATGAATAAAAGCAATAAATTGAAAGTAACATGTTGGTTGCTAACAATAGAACTTGAGTGTAAGCTATTGCATTTGTACAGTTAGGTGATTATGCTTCGCTATTGAGTTTCCATGCTATTTTTATTACAAAGAAACTTTGTAACAATAGTAAAAATATTTTGGATCCTACATGGTTTTTATTTTCTTTCAGGTTTCTTAGCCCATGGATGAAACTATTATTGAGATATTTGCAAAAATTGAAATTATTTTGGATCTTGCATGGTTTTGCCAATTATTAAACTTGAGGTTAAACCATTGCGTTTTTACAACTACATGATTAAGCTTGGTTATTGAGTTTCCATGCCATTTTTGATTACATAGTTGGTTTATAACGGTAATAAAACTATTTTGAATCCTACACGATTGCGTATTTCATTTTTATGGTTTTTTAAACTCATAGAATTTTATGTTGAGATATATACAAAAGATTGATATTATTTTGGATCCTACATGGTTTTTTAAACTCATAAATGAAATTAATATTGAGATATTTGTAAAAATTATTTTGGATCCCTTGTTTTTTCATCAAATTTCTTGTAAATCTATATCAGTCAAAAGATATATGGTTGATAATTTGCTTCATTGCACTTGTTTTATTGTACCATATCAAGATATCGTGCAAGATGTTTGTTGTAATGGTTACCGAGGATGTACATGCCTTAAGTGTCTATTTATGGTGTAATGTTTTGAATAATGGTATACAAATATTAATTTTTACCTATGTGTTATTACATACTCTTTAGTGGATCCATAAGTTTAAAAGTAAAATTTACAGTAAAATAGCATTTTTCTCATTATTTTGGGTGTCATTTGCATTTTTCATTGCCGTTAAATTATGGGCAACTCAACCATCACTAATCTATTGTTTCGAAAATGTTATTAATTTCTACTTATATACTCTTTTCTCATTTCTCGAAACCTTCTTATTCAATTTCAAGTTACAGTTTCTTTTCTCATATTAATGGAAAGGGAGAATACAATATGAACTATAAACTCCAAATTACCTTTCATCTCAAAATTCAAAAAATATCTTGAATTTGAAGGTAACATTCATATATATTTAGTTTGTTATTTTTTTTAATATTTTTTTTCATTTTGAAATCTTAGGTTCACCACTACTTACCCATGCTCTTCGAGTGTCAATTCAATTCCCTTTTCATCGATATCAAATCTAGGGGACTCAGGAGGTGAGTTTCAACCTAATTCTTTTATATATAAAAAGTATGCGGTCTGGTTTATTGCGATTAATCATTTTCGTCCCTTTTTATTCATGTTATAAAAGCTATTTTTAAAATTTTGATTGAATATTTCTAAATTTTATCAATATTTCAAGCTTTCTTTATATTTGCATTCTATGGGCACATTATGGTCTGGGTTCTATTTGGATGTCACGTTCTTTTAATTTTGTTTAATTAAAATGTGCATTAAACAACTTACTTCAGTCGTGCTTCAATGGATTGAGTTTCAATTGCTTTGCATAATTTTTTCTAATGTGTTTTTCACAATAATTAAACATGTCTTCCCTTCTATCTCTATGTTACCTTTTAATTTTGGTATATCCCCATTGCTTTGTAAAATCATTTCAATTTTTGATTCCTGGAAAGTATGCAATTGATGATGATAATAGGATCATGAAAGTCTTTTCCTTGAAGACAAAAGGGAATATAGGAGAAGAACAATGGCCACTTGAATGCAATAACATACTTATGAATTAAATATAAGTGATAAGCGAGAAGAAGTAAAAGTTAACACGAGTATGAAGGATAAAACCATCTTCTGTTTTTGCTATTATTTACGTTGAATTCAATTTTATTGTTGCAGTATTGTATATAATTGTCAAAGATGTACAAAAGAATTAAGGCCACCATTGTCTTTCAGTTTGTGGCTTATATTATAACTCATTATATTTAGTGTTTTATAGTTAGATTTGTTTATTATTGTCTTATACTTTGTAATCTAGATATAATACTACTACATGAAGAAAGGCCCTTTGTGATGGGTCTTTTGATAGTCTTTTAGCGAACGAAGTTCAAATCACCAATGCATGTCTGTAAAAATTATATGAATTAGTTGGCTAACCAAAGACTACAACTTTTAGCTCCTTAAGCAGTTAATGTTGTTACATTTTGTTTAATATGTGTATGCACGTTCATATGTGTATAAGTATGCATGTACTATTGGAAAATTCCAACATGTAGCCACATATGTAAAATAAAATGTGTTGTGCTACTTTAGTGTAAAACCTAATTACAGTGATAAAATTATGAATTAAAGTTAAAAGTCTTAAAGATATAGTTGTCATGGTATTAATGTGTAGACAATGGGGCAACTCTTATTTGTTGAAGGGCCAACATAGAAATGACAACATTATTAATATGAGGTTATGGTCCCCAAATTATATATGCTCTGATTATTCTCCTAATCTCTTATATTGAAATAATTCAGATCTAGGATTTATGTGAGTTTCGAAGATCAGATCCAACTCTTAACTTTTAGATCTATATCTTTCTCTTAATCAGTTTATGAAGGTAGCGACTAGGGATTCAGATCTAATATAAGATCCGAGGCATGTATCAATATGAAAAACAAAACCAAATTTACTTTTTCAACTAACAACTATGAATTTAGGAAGGACTTCCGCTAATTTTTTGCTTTCCTTTGATTTTTTCACACTTAAATCAATATGGATCACCTATTCAGATTCAGGGTTTCAGATTAATCAATCCTAAAGTATATTGAAATCCTAACAAGTGGTATCGGAGTCACCCATCACTGATTTCATTGGGAAATTTTTATGATTTTCTTATGAGTAAGTTTTTGAATTGAGCTTCATTTAGAAGTCATTAAATACTAATTAAATTTCAGATATGCTTGATCTATGTATCAAAGAGTTTTTCTTGTGAAAATTTTGGATTTGGTTTAGTATCAGTTTGTATTATACTATAAATTGAAAGACTGACTTATGAAATTGTTTTGATGTAGAAATATATATCTAAATGGTCTTTACGTTATTTATGAAATAAGGTAGAATTTTGAAATCATTAATTTTTTAGGAAATAACCTAAATTCTCTAAAATTCGAACCAATTTATGTTGATTAAAGCATCCACATGTTTATTATTGTATATTTTATTAATAAGCTGTGAATTTTAATGTGAGTAACACTTTGAATCTGATATATGCAGTCATTTTCTTTAATGTTTATTAATGGTATAGATGGATATATATAATCTAGAACCGTTTATGCAAGAAATAAATCTGGTTCTATGATTATTTTACCTTACTTAACTTTTGATTAAGTAATTTGGATATTTATATAAGATATTTGGGTTTTTTTAGAAATTTTGGTTAATAAGAAATAAAGTATTCTCCTTCAATGCGTTTGTGTTTATTTTATTATTGAATTTTTTTTAACATAACACTAATTTACACTTTTGACCACATAATGGTCAAATGCAGTTATTTTTACCATAAAAGCATTAAATGTGGTTGTTATCGTAATAAATTGATTAATTTATTATCATATATGCAATAATTGTCAAGTGCAGTAAATTTAATGATGCAACATGTTTGTATTTGGAATAAGAAATGATATATGGTTAACTATTTTATGCATTTATGTTTGATAGTTACAAATATTTTATATGTATGACATCTTCATGTTTGTTGATATGATTCATTTTCATGCTTTGGTTAGCATACAATAAAAGAAGCGGCAGTTTTCAGATTTTTCCAACATGCGTGGTGACCTTAATTAAGTATTCAAATAATAAAATAAAGATAATGTGGTACAACAGCGTTCTGTATAGCTATATTATGGTTTGGAAATACATCATAGCTACTACATTCTTTATTTAGTATGACATTTACTACTTCATTTATGTATAATTTTATTTAGCATTTTATTTCAGCGTTTCTCCATGACATTTGTTATATGATTTATTTATGATGCATTGTATCATATTTATTTAGGGATGTCATGAATGTAAGCACATACTTAAAGCAAAAGATTATAATAGCTATCAAAAAACTTGCTGTGCCACACTATAATTCTGAGATTTTCAAATGTCATATAGACCTAAAGTTAATTTGGGAGTGTTTTACAACACTCGTAATATATTGTGCATATATGAAGAAATAAATTCAAATATATTTTTTGGTGTCTCTTTGCAAACTAATCATAATTATCCTACATTCCTAGTGAACTAATTGGAATAACATGTCATTAAAGTGACCCCTCTTATTTTAGTTGTTCATGATAATGTTTGACATTTGCGTATATTTGTCCATGCGAATATTAGCCGGTTCAAAGGAAGACTAATATTTGACCAAATCACTTACACATGTGTCATGATAAATATGTGACAAATATAAGGCTTTACAAGTGAATAATTAATCGACCCAATTGGAAGATTATAATATGACTTGAATTTATTGTTAATATTTGATCATTACAACAAGAGTATCACTTACAATTAATATTACTGTCCAAAGACTTGATATTAATGTTGTACTAGGTATCTTGAAAAGAAACTTACCAATTATTTGAATTTAATATGGTTGGAATTTAGATATGAGCATATACGGTCAATCTTTATTTTTGTTTAATTTTTAACTAATTTGATAAAGTGTCTGCCAATTTTGATAATATTCTCATCTGATTTAGAACTAATTCTAAAGAATAGTAAGAGAACATGTTCTTTGGTCTTAACTTTGTGGATTTACTCTTGCAATTATGAGAGTCATAACCACCTCTATTACAGTTGAATGTTCTTGTAATATTATGAAGAACATTGAGAGGTGAAATAATTCAAACAACAAGAGTCAAATGATCATGAGGTAAAATATTTCAAAAGCTTTTAAGGATGTGGTACCCGTAGGGATAACCCATTTTAAGGAGTTCTTTACTAAGAATGAAAACCATTTTGTCAAAACGGTAAAGGAAAACAAGCATCCTTTACAGTGCTTGATTCTATAAAGTCAAAATAAAGGAAACATAAATGAGTATGGTATGGAAAATATTGTTTAAAGAGTTAAAGCCACTCAAGTTATTATTCTTTTTTTGGTACTCCCTTTATTGACAGTATAACCATTTTAATGTTATTATTCATTATTATTTTTTAAGAATAAAATGACCTCTTATTGAGCTCATCTAGCATTGCGGTAAGAAGAAGAGAGGTTGAAACATGTAAGATTGGAAGTACTCATTTAACATACATTTTAAATAAATGTATAAATAAGGATAAAGAAGTCACTAAGGATCTAGAAGAAAAGAAATAACATATAGATATATTTATAGTTGTTTCTTTAATGAGATACACGGATATAAAGTATATTTTAAGTTATTATTGAGATTTTAGCTATATTGTTTGAATTTATTTGATATTTTTTGTTATGCTGCCATTTAGATAGATTTCAGTTTTCTATTTTAATATGAACTAGGTTACTATTGTGCATTTAGAAATAATAAGACTGATTTATGAATAAATTCAAACAATGTTGGAATTAAAGCTCCTAATGTTTAAAATATAGCTTACACACACGTCTACTTATGCTAATACCTTTTATAATGAAGTCTTAAATTTTGATTTGGTGATTAATATGATTATTTGTTTTTGCTTACTAAATAATTCTAGATCGAGGCTCTAAAAATATAAAAAAAATTATTGATTTTCTAAGCGACTTAAAAGTTATAGTTTTATGAACCCCACAAAGGGGAAGTTTTAGGAGGGGAAATGCAACAGGTTTTGAGGATGTTGAGTTTGAGGGGAGAAACATTGTATGAATTATTGTCTTTAAAGAGAGTCATTATGTTTGACTCAACTACAGTTATTTATTCGGATAATGTATAGGATTTGTTTTCTTTCATTAATACAAGTAAATTTGGGAACCATAATAAGACAATGTTAAGCAATATTTTTATCAAATGAAGGTTATTGTTTCAAGAAAACAAACTCAACAACCACAAAGTGCAAGGTCACTAAGAAAATTCACTTGAAAAGCAAGAAATACTATTTCGGACGACTATGTAGTATTTCTCCATAAAGATAAATATTGGATTGGTGAAGATGATTCCGTGGACTTACATCAATCCATACAAGGTACTAATTTGAAATATGGATTTAAGGTATGAATATATAGTGTAAATCTATAAGGACAATAAATTTTCAGATCTTTCCCTCCACGTTAAGGTAGCAAGATCATTGGTTATGAATAACTATTCAAAACAAAAAAGGATCAAGTAGATAATGTAGAAAGGTATAAGGATCATTATAGAAAAGACTATACTCAAAAGGAAAACAATGTTTAATTTTTAAAGAGGCTTTCTCTTTTGTTTTATCGAAAGACTCCTTAGAATTATTTTGGAACTTGTTGTAGAATATGATTTTAATATCGGAATGATATTAAATTCGGGCTTCTCAATGGAGATATTGATGAAACAACTTAAAAAAATCACTTAGGATTACTCTTTTGTATTATGGATTCAAATGCACCATCATTATTTATGAGGTGATATTTGGATTATCATAAAAGGCTAGGCATATAAGGTTTTAAAAGGGGTTTGGTATGCAAACTGTGAATCTATTGATTCTCTTTTGCCAAAATAAACAAATATTGTCTTATATAATAATATAAGAACATCCTTGAAGCTAAAGAAATGCTAAAGATTTCTTATGCGTTTGTAATGTGGAGTTTAATGCATACTATGGCATATACAAATATGGATATTGCGTGTATTATTTGGCACATACCTTACTGACATTGAAAGTGGATTGATGTTTAGTAACCAAAATGATTATGAGATATCTTTAACGAACAAAAAAATTGTATGCTCATAGATAAAAGATCGGATTGGTTGAAGATCATAAACCATTAGAATCCGAATATTTTGGATGCCAAGAGTACAAAAGATCCATTTCAGATGATGATGATGATGATATAGTTATTGTTACTTTTTTGGATGAAGTTATATAAGAAAAGTTATCATATAGACACTTATAACCCTTCTTTACTATTTTCTGTTATGGGACATCTAACGATGAAAAATAATTGTAAAATTTTATCACAAAGTTATTGACAATTGAATAAAGAAATTGAAAGACCGTTAAAGTAATGTTGTGACAATAAACAACATATTATTTTCCATCAAGGGGAGAGTGCAAAATAGATTGTAATTCATAGAGTATATCATGATAAATTTCATTATGGCAGATCCGCTTACGAAAGGATTATCATCAAAGGTCTTTCATGAGCATCTTGCTCAATTGGTGTAACTTTATGTAAGAATATTTTGGTTTAGGGAAAGCTTTATTTGATACTGCCATATGCCAAATTGCTCTATACTTCAACTATATATATATCAAGTTCTTTTTTCTGATCAGAAACAAAGTAATGAAGTTTTGTTTGCACTCTAGGTTATTCAAATATTGAACGTTTTGACCTCACTGAAGAATGACCAGTTGGAAATAGACATGTATAGATCACATCTCATATAATTTTCATGCTACGCATCCATGATTAAGCTATGTCGTTTGATTATATTGCTATATGTGACCATTGATGAGTTTAGTTATGCTAAAAGTAACAGAAGCCGCTTTGAATTTTGCTAGCATGGTTAATGGACGAGATTGTTTCGAAAACACCTTATGTTGTATAAATAGCTAACTTTGAAGCTCACAAAGCTATACACATTTATAAGGTTATTACATATATGGTCCAGGGGGAGAATGTTGAAAAATTCCAACATACGGGCCATATATGTAAAATAAATTTTATTGTGTTATTTTGACGTAAAGCCTAATTAAAGTGATCAAATTATGAATTAAGTTAAAAGGCTTAAAGATATAATTATCATGGTATTATGTGTAGATTCCAAGGCAACTGTAATTTATTGAAGAACCAAATTAGAAAATGCCAACATTATAAATAAGGGGTTATGATCCCCAAATTACATATGCTCCGACTATTCTCCTAATCTCTTCTATGGAAATAGTTCAAATCTAGGATTTATGTTAGTTGGAAGATCAGATCCAACTCTTATCATTTATATCTATTTCTTTCTCTTAATCAGTTTATGAAAGCAGCAACTAAAGATTCAGATCTAATATAAGATCTGGGGCTTGTATAAATTTGGAAAACCAAACTAAATTTACATTTTCAATCGGCGAATATGAATTTAGGTATGACTTTCACTAATTCGTTTACTTTACTCTGATTTTTCTCAATTAAATCAATATGGATCAACCATTCAGATTTAGGGTTTCATAATTAATCAATTATAAAGTATATTGAAATTCTAGCAGGTACATTTATAATCATATATATTATTATTTGTATGTATACATGTGTATATGTATGCATGTATGCGAATAGTCATAGTACATACATATCCACACATGCGAGTGTGTGTATTTATATACCTATTGGGTTATCCCACGACTTTGTTATTGGATAGAGGGACGATAAGTTGATGATAAGTTCTATAGTTGCCTTCATGAATTTTATGTTACTCGAAATGTTTTCAAGACGTTTCATTTAAAACAATATAAGCTTCAAGAAAAACAAATAACAAGCATTATCCACAAGAAAATTTCTAATGCTTGAACATGATTGCAAGTAAATGATCAAAATTCATATATGGTGTCTATAAGGGTTAACTTCAACTCGCGTGCAATAATAATAGATATTTATTCAGAAAGTACAGACAATAATTCTTCAATTCAACAATCAGCGTGGTTCAATATTAGCATTTTAAACAAAAACAACCAATAAAAGATACTGCAATAGCTTTAAGGGGAGCTGAGAGCATACAAGGGAAGAGTTGCAAACTAACGAGAATCATTTGGTTTGAAAACATAATTCTACTACATGTATGTGTGTCTATAGCATTGAAATAACGATGGGTGGAATAAAAAAATAATTTAAAGTTTGAGAATAAATATCAAAAGATATATGGATATAATTAAACATAAAACCATTAAAAAATAGCGTCCTCCTAACTCCTAATCATAGTTGGTGGCTCATTTCATTCAACATAAACCATTACGAAAGATAGACTCGTGCACGACTTTTAATGTACACGTGACAGTCAGAAAGCGATTCGTCAGAAGGAGGAAAAAAAAAAAAAAATTGTTACACCACTTTCGTCTGTCGTTTCACCGCCTAGGTGAGAATATCTGTCTTTCTGAAATATAAACGATGGCATGCTCTGTAACTTCTGGACCACGTAGCTGTTGTTTGCTTTTTGATTCCATTTTTCTCAAATTATCGTATCTGAAAAGGACATTATTTTTCCTGAATGTCATATCAAACTCATATAGTGAATGATTAGGGAATCTGTCTCTAGTTTATCTGAAGTTCTAAAGAAAACAAAGACTTTCCGCTGGACAGCATGAAATTCCAAACCTGCTATAGTGCATTTTCATACGGTAACGAACAAATCATTGATAATGACTGATCGATGCAACAATATAGAGAAATAATGATGATTGTATGCTGTTAATTGAATGCCAAAAATAAGCGTAGGATGTACAGTTTCAACATTTGGTGGAAGGAAAAAAAAAAAGTGTACCAAGAAAATGGATATTTCAAAACTAAAGTCACATTGTATACAGGCATTAAGGATTAAGCAGCGTCTTTTTATAGGTTAGCTATATATATACTTATTATTACTAAAGTTAAAAATTACGCAGTGTATACGTTAATGTCACATCATTCACGGAGGATGGATAAGTAAAATAGACTTAAAAAGTTATCTTACCGCACATACCGGGCCTGCATACCACTATAAAATGCACAAGCAAGCACAACATAGATAATAATAAGCCCACAACTCTTGAATATTCTAGCTATATAAAACGTTATCGACCCGAGTTTTTTGAAAAAAGGAGGAGGAGGAATGGGTAACTGTCAAGTATCAGAAGTAGCAACGGTAGAAATCCAAAATCCAAAAAGCGAGAAAACGGAAAGACTATACTGGCCTACACCAGCTGAACAGGTTTTGAAACGAAACCCTGGGTACAACATCGCTCTGCTTACTACGCTCTTCATAGGCAAAGAGAGCCATGTTAGTGTAAAATGCTTAAAAGTTCTCAAACATACTGACATGCTATTAGTCGGTCAAGTTTACCGCCTTGTACCCTCTAAAGGTATACTCACAATATACTAGATTTGTATATAAATCGTTTATTTATGTATATGGCGGTCTAAGTATTGTAATGGTGGCTGTTCTATCTGTGTATATCCGCAGAGGTCGGTGAAGCAATGAGACCCTTAAAGGTTGAGAAAACTGTACAGCCTGAGATGATGGAGAAATATAAAAATAGGGGCGAAGGTGAATCAGTAAAAGATGGTAAACAGGTAGTTAATTTTAAGGTCATGGCTTTGATACATTTCTAGCATTGGCTAATGCTTTGTTAAACGAATTCAGGTTGCAGAAAAGAAAAGCACTGATCATCATGTAAAGACTATGGCAAGAGCACGACAATGGCGCCCGAAGTTGCATAGTATTTCAGAAGGTCCGAGCTGATTAGGTTCATTTTGCTACCGGGAACAGAATGTAGAGAAACAATAATAAGGCTTCAGTAGCATGTTTCGCACTTTCATGGTATCATGGTTGATTTTCAAAATGTAGAATATGGAAACAAGGGTTTGCCTTGATGAAAATAGATGTTTTCTTCTACCAAGTTTTTCGTGACGATGTATTTTAAGTTTATTACTTAGCTTTTCTTACTTTGTACACCTTGATTCTCATGTTATGAGCAATTAATGAAAATAAATTTGAAAGAATAATGCACCATTATATAGCAACTACCGATGACTGATTCCTTCATTTTTACGGTTACCTTACCACCCAATAAAATAGAAGATGATGACATTAAGCAAGGTGTAAGACCCTGGTTACAGCCTCTACAAGGGTTTATCCAACTTGTTCAGAATGATATTGCAACCTTGACAAAACTTTGATAGTTTGATCTTCAAGTTAAGGTTTACAACGTTATTTAACACCCGTACAAGAACAAGTAAAGTTTTGCCTAGCGTAGTCTAGGTAGTTCATTCCGTTTACCGTTGAAAGGTAAAGTTCATCACAATTAATATAAACGAGTCCTTTGATGTATGTATAATTATATCTCATTAAAAAAAGTTCAGCTTATGAAGGAGTGCCCAACAGAAACCTAACATGCGTACTTGCAACATTAAGTAAAGGAAATAGGCTCTTGTAATCAATGAATAATAATGGTGTATGTTGGATTGCAGTGAAGAAGGTAAACATGACTAAAAATATTCAGGAGAAAAAACAGGGAAAACATAGACAAGCTTTTCTATATGGAGGAAACAGTGGGGCTTGTATTTTGGATTAATGGGTGTAGTTTCAACTATGGATTGTATTATATAATGCCATGCCTATGTAGGCTATGATCTGTCAGTTTATAAAATATATTTCAGTCATACTCCAGAAAATGGATGGCCTTATAAATGGTCAAACATAGATCAAATGATCGAAGATAAATGGCAAACCAGCTTGAAAAGCGAAAACAAACTAACTAATGTTTCCTAACTGATGCTACTAATATAAGATAATTAATAAACTAGTTTACCGACCAAAAAAAGGTTAACAATAGACTATCAATCAATCAATGCCATAAAATAAATATATTCCTGACGAGTAGGTTGACCCATCTATAATCACCACTTGACCAAACATAAAAAGATTAATGCTAAAAGGCCAAAGACGGTAAGATCATAGGAATACCTAAGGTAAATAGTGTTATACGCAAAAACTTCATGATACCAAAGTTAAAAGAAAAGTCATCCCAAGTCGATGGGCTGTCGCAAGTAGATGTAGAAGAAAGCTACCACAAGTTGATAAAGGCGATCTCATGTTGAAATAAAGGGAAGCTATTGCAAGATTGATGTCGAGGCTATCGCATGTTGATGCTGCTACATACGATTATTGCAAGATGAGCTATCGCAAGTTAATGCTGCTAAGGGAATCGCAAGTTGAGCATCGCAAGTAGATAATGCTTAAATGGCGGTCGCAAGTAGATAATGTTGAAAGCTATCGCAAGTAGACAATGCTAAAGCTATCGCAAGTTGATGAAATTGGCCGCATATCAAAAAAGGTAAAGTTATCGCATGTTAAGGATAATGATGTTATTACTTATTGAGAATGATGTTATCACATGTTGAGAAAATAACTAAAAAGCAACGCTCCAGTTAGCCACATATCATTCTTCGGTACGGTTAAACATGCAATATCACGATGAAGAAATTGAAAGTGAATTGTGCCGCATATCAAATCAGCAATGTGTCATCTCAGCAAATCATAATTGTTCATTTTCTACGAGTCCAACATATCAAAAATCGTAACGTCCAATTTCTCCATGAATCGTCATGTGCCCCCGCTAATAAGGGGTGAATTTCGAATTGTATTTCTTCCTATTTCCATTTTTCTTGAGCATAAAAAAAATGACTTTGGAATTCCAATAGTCGATTAATTAGGTCTAATTTGAATTGTGAATTTGTTACTTGATGCTTAAATAATTGCACCTTTGCTTACTTAACCATCTTGAACATAACGACTAGCGTATACTTGCATTACTAGAACAACAGTAAACAACGACGGAAACTACCAACGGCCACTGACGGCATTTTCCGACGACTAGCGAGGGTTGACGAGCTTCATGGCGTTTTCGTTAATAAAATATACAAGCCGTCGCTAGCGGTCGAAAATCGAAACAACGACGCCGTCAACGGCCGAAGCTATCCATCGAAAATTATCGTATATACATGCCACATGGCCGAAAGCTGCTTTCATTTTTCATCTTCCCCTTAAACCAAAGAAAAACCCTACCACCACCACTCCTCCCAATCTTAGCCAACCGCCGTGCCTCCTTGAGCTTCAAAAACTTCATCATTCTTCACTCTCAACAAGCCTAGCCTCTTCATCAATCTTCAATCAGTTTTTATTCCTAAATCCTAATTAATTTTAATTTGTTATATTAGGGTTAATTTGTTGTCATGGCTGTATAACACCCCATCGATTGTTTGGTATACACTATTGAATGCTAATTAGATTGATATTATAATTGTTTATCATTGAAATGTTAAGGGAGAAAATTGTTTAGTATATATGGTAAATTGATGTATATGCATTGATTAATTAGTGCATATGCGCAGTAGAGCTACTTTGAATTGATTAGAGTCTATGCTTAGAATTTGGTGTATGTGTTTTCAAGATAACGAAAACGACGATTTGGTGTATGCGTTTCTTAGAATGTAAATAAATTATTGTAAAAATTACTGTATAATACGCTTTACTTTTTGTAAATTCCTTAGAGAGTTTTGGCCTCACCTGACAAATATGATCGTTGTATAGATATTCATTTTTAGCACAGAACGGATATTTATATTCATCCGATACATTATTTGTCGGATTTGTCCCTGTATTGGACAAGTTACAAACACAGTAATAATTATACTTTGCAGATCATTTTATTTTGAACTGTTCACAAAATTTCGACAATACTTTCTTTTTGTTTCTTGTGTACACATATATGTGTACGATACATGAAACAAGGGAGAAGTGCTACCGAATTTTGTCAAATCGTTTAAAATAAAATGATTTGTAAAATATAATTACTACTGCGTTTGCAAGTAAAGTAGGATGACCAACCATCAAAGTGTAAAACAATAACCTAAAAATTGTAGATTATATTCATATAAAATCTGTGTAAGTCCATTTGAAAATAAAATTAAATAGAATAATATTATTTTATTTGCGAAAATTTAAATGTATGACCTATTTGAAAAATATGTCAACAAGTAAATGATTAATGTGTTTTTATCATTTAAAGTATGAAAAATGGTCAATTATTTATCGAATGGACCTGAATGTACCAATAAAGAAGAGAAATCGGAGGCTTAATAAGTGATCATTTTAAAAATGGTGAACACGTCTTTATTGAATTCGCTTTACTTAATAATGGAAATGACGAATAAATTCGTTGTCAATGTAGTAGGTGCATACTGTTGAAGCATTTGATACCGGATATGGTAATAGTACATTTGCGTCAATATGTTTTCATGCCGAATTATTTGGTGTGGGATCGTCATGGAGAACTTATAGCGCATAATCCCGTACATTCGGAGGAGTAGGTGGATAATGAACTTGTTCCGATGAAATTCGTAGAAGGTATGGTTAAAGATGCAGCACGTTCAATGTTTCCTACTGTTGAAGTTGATGGTAATGATATTAATGTCGAAGAAGAACCAAGCATTGGAACTAAAAAAAATTATGATTTATTAGAGGCTGCTAAGAAACCCTTTTCGGATGGTTGTACAAGCGGTACTCAACTATCAGTAACCGCAGAATACATTGCGATGAAATCAAAATACAACTTCACGGAAGCCGGGTTTACGGCTATAGTACAAGCCGCAAAACGGCATATTCCACCCGATAATGTAATGTGCGAAAATTATTATGAAGTGAGAAAACTTATGTCTGCTTTTTGTTTGCCGTATCAAAAAATGGATACATGTTTAAATGGTTGCATGTTGTTTTGAAAAGAATATGCCAGTCACAGAAATTGTAAAATATGTATTCTGGAAAGATACAAATCAAGAAAAAAGAAGGGAAAGGAAGTTCCGTACAAGCATGTGCCTTACTTACCCATCACTTCTAGATTTCAAAGGTTATATGCATCTTCTATAACCGCACATTATATGAAATAATATTGTATGAGAACACAAGAAGGTACATTAATACATCCAGCTGATAGAGAAGCATGCAAACATTTTGATAAGACACACCCCGCTTTCACATCGGAGAGGCGTAATGTTAGACTTGGTTTATGTACCGATGGATTTTCACCGTTCTCTCAATTTGGTTCAATATATTCATCTTGGCCTATAATCGTTACACCTTACAATTTGTCTTCGTGGATGCATATGAAAACTCCGTATATGTTTCTCACTATTGCATCCCTGGCCCTGATGATCTGACACAAGGAATCGATATATATTTACAACCATTGATTGAAGAGTTGAAAACACTGCAGTATGAATGTGTTGAAACATACGACATTTCAATTTTTTTCTGTATGCTCGCTTCTCTAATGTGGACTATAAGCGATTTTCCTACGTATGCAATGCTATCGGGTTGGAGTACAACTGGTCATCTAGCTTGCCTTTATTGCATGGAAGAAATACGAGCATTTTATTTACCGCATGGGAAGAAAATTTCGTGGTCTGACTGTCATCGGTGTTTTCTCCATATTAACCATCCTTTTAGAAAAAATAATTTTTTTTACAAGTAATAGAGTTGAGACCTTGCAACCACCAACGATTTGGTTTAGCGAAGATATTTATGATCTTGTAAAGCATTACCCAAAGATACATGAAACCGATGGATAAATTGAAATTCAAGGTAAATCGACAATTCATAATTGGTGTAAACAAAGTATATGTTGGGAGTTGCCTTATTGGAAAAATATCCTAATTCGTCATAATATCGACGTGATGCACAAGGAGAAAAACGTGTTCGATAATTTATTTAACATAGTTCTGAATATTAAAGGAAAGACTAAAGACGATTTGAAATCATGACATGATATTAAAACAATATGCAATCGTTGTGAACTTCATATAAAGCCAAATGACACAAAAAAAAGTCAAAGCATGCTACAAGCTAGACAGTAACCAAGTTAAAGTACTGTTAAATTGGGTTGAAGGATTAAGATTTTCTGATTGGGTTTCCTGTAATCTTCATAGATTTATCGACTATAAGAACGGTAAACAGAGTGAGATGAAAAGTCATGATTGTCATGTAATAATGGAACATTTTTTACCCATTGCTTTCAATTAACTGTTGTCCACAAAAGTTTGGACGATTGTAACGAAACTTAGTTTATTTTATAAGGAGCTTTGTTCAATTACCAAGTAGATATCGAGAAAATGGAGAATTTGCAATAACAGATGATCAAACCGATTTAGAACCTCTAAATAATGAATCAAATGTATTAGTAGATGCATTTGAGACCGTAGAGGAAAACAATATAGAGTATGAGAGAGAGTCTGAAAAAACGATGAAGACTAATTTAATAGTATACATGTTGGAAAAAGGTAATATATGAGAGTATTGATGTTACACTTTTTTTGATGTTACATGCGATTATTGATGTTAAATCTTGATATATTTACTCATAATTAAATGATATATTCTGCCATTATAAAATAATATGTATGTGATAGGTATTACTGATGTCCTTTTTTAGGAGGTGGAGTTCTTCACAGCCTGGTTCCCTCATTGGGTCTCAAAGAGGGACAGGTCGCAGCATGATGGCAGCGGCCCTTTGTAGGAGGTGCCACGTACGATAATTGGATTGCTATCAAAAGCTGATGGCTCGTAAGTATTAAATTTACTTCAGCATTGTAAATATTTTATATGATATATTAGTCATGATTTGTCTATATCATATTTAATGTAGGTGGTTTTGAGCTTGAGCCTTCTAACATTGTGCTCAGCATATTGAAGTAGGCATATGGGAGCCATATGACTACATGCTGGCCGAAGTGGAGCAGGACCCCTGACCATGTACGGAAGAGCATATGGCAGGACTTCTTGATAAGTGTAAAATTATATACCATTATATATAATCACTTTACAATTTACCAACTAATTATAAATATATTACTTATATTTTTTTCAACATATATACAAAGGGCGGTAGGCTTACAATAGGAGGACGTGTATCTTTGTCAATGCCACTGGAACTCAAAAGTGGCAAAGAATTATAGGGATATGATCTTTACCATAAGAAAATCTGGGAAGAAGCCAAAATGGATGGGCGCCAATGTTTAGGATGTTTGGGTCGCATGGTGGAGTAACGACGAATTCAAGGTAAGTCTATTAGATATCACCTTAATTTATTCAGTAGAGAATACATAATTTATACATATCTTAAATTTTAATTTATAGATGGGTTCGAACAGGAACACTGTGAACATGCAGAAAAATCCTATCATACACCGTGGCGGCTCAAAATCATTCCAACGCCATCGCGAAGACCTGCTAAATTAATTAATTACAATTACGAACAATTATTACGTTTTTAGTATATAAACAACAATAATATACACCAATTATTGCAGGAAAGAGCATGTGGGGGTTCCATCTCGTATATAAATGTGTTTGAGCATACCCATGCCGTTAGACAGACAAACGACGAAGGATCAGTGTCATATGCCTAACATGAGGATGATAGAGTGTACGCCGCACATGTAAGTATATTTTAAGTTATAAATTACTAATAACGATCATTTTAAATTAATTTGTTGTAAAATGTTATAATAATGTAATGTAATATTTATTTTTATTTAATTTTGCGTTGTAGGAAAAATTTATGCAGGCACGTGCACAGATGCTTGAGCATTCCGGACGGGAACAATTAGCCACTGACGAGGAGGACGCAATCTTTGACTCTGTTATGGATCAAACCCAGAGAAATAGACGCTAGGGCTACGACAATCAATCGATAATTTATAAAAATTAAATATGCTGTAAAATTTGTTTAATTTTTATAAAAGTTACATAATAACTTAAACATATTTCGACTTGTTTTGTAGGCTCGGACATCACAAAGAGCTAACCAATGGGCTAAGGACAACATAAAGATTAACGAGCTTCGACATCAGGTTGCATAGCTGTAGGAGCAAGACCGCCTCCGAGCAGTGCAAATAGAGCAGCTCAACCAGAATTTGGCCGAGTATGTGGAGCGTCATCGAGCATTCCCTTCGTCCGGTTGTTGGAGCCAATGATGAGTCTTGAGGTATGATTTGTAGTTTTTTTTAAACCGGTGTATATAAACGTTGAGTGATGATGAGGTTAATTTATGGACATGGTGTTTGACAATGATTTGTGTGGTTGATTTGTAGAGTTGATATGTGGAGTTGATATTGTACATTGATGTTGGATATAAATATTGGAGTTGATGAGTGAAACTGATGATGGAAGATATGTTTCGTATTGATTGAATATGTCTGCATTTGATATGATGATGTTTGAGTTTTATACTGATATTGTATTGATTTTAGTTTATTTATCTGACTTATATATTGATTTTGATGAGTTGTGTTATATATTGTTATGGAAGTGATGTTGTGTTGCAGAAAAAAATTCACCCAGATTTCGTACAACTTCCGACGGCTCCCGACGACCTATTGGCCATTATTTTTTACGGTGAGCGATGGCTTTGGACGGTTTTTTGGGCAAAATTTGCGATGACTTAATGGAAAATTTCCATGCCACGTGGGCGTTGTCGCCGTCGGAAACTTCGTCGGAATAATCATCAGAAAAGCCATCGCTAGCCATCGCAATAAGGTCGCCGAAGCCGTTGAAATCGGATGAAAGTCATGGTCCGTATCCCAACGGCATTTCCGACTGCGGCCGTCGATGGCTGCGAGCCATCAGAAATTGCTCTTGTTCTTATAGTGTTGTCTAAGGTTCTAATCTCTTGCTTAATTATTATTAATTTGTAAAGACAACGTAAACTAGTGAAGACTAAAAATTGACCTAATATTTTGTGGTGCTTTAATTTAAAATAGAACTCAAGGATCAATTCTATCTAAAGATTATCCACTATGACTATTTCTCAGAGCCTAACTTAAATTCCTCGACCCTTTTACGAATTATTCGCAATTTAGTGAAGAAAAAGTGCTAAACCTGAGAAACTTGGCCCTTTAGACTTCGTCACAAAAGAATAAAATTGTCCAATGCAATCTAAGCACATGGAGTTTGAATTCTTTTCGTATAGTAATAATGCCTATTTTTTCTCTAATAACTGAACTGAATAAGGAATGACTGACTCACAAAACATTAAAAAGATGAAAAATTGAGAATTGTCCATTTGTCCGAATAAGAAGAGATAGTCGATCTCAAGCTAAAGGAAAAATATTTAAATAGAATTTAACCATGATTTTGATGAATTTGCTCAAAAACGAAGAAGTATTGTCAGCATATCTCTTAAGGAAAACAACCCTTCAAGTTTCAAAGAGGAAATTGGGGGCGAATCAAGAAGAAATCAAGATTTTCCAAAAGAGACACCAGAGTAAGAAAGGGATTCTAGAGGACCTAAAATAAATAATTATATCTTTTTGTGTGTCATAAAAAGAAGTCTACTTTCTTACTAAAGAAATGTTGAATTATTTGACTTCCCAGAAAAGTATGAAAAGGGAAGAAAGGCACGGAGGAGATTAATGTTGTTACTACCATAAAGTGAATGAACATAGAACTAAAGAATACAAGACCTCATCTAGGATTTTAGAGTACTAGGCAAGGACAGCTATAGAATTTGTTGAGTATAATCTCTCAAGGAGTTAAAGATAAAATAGTTAATGTTCTGAATGATAATAATGGTATATCCTTATCATGACTCCTAATAACTAGAACTAATACTCAAAAACATATTATCAAAAGAAAATAACTTCATATATAATAAGGAATCAATCAAGCCTTTGGTCCCACCTTCGAACCCTGCCAAAGCACCCATTCAAGGGAGATGGTCAAAAAAAATTGGTCGTGCTTCTACATCCTATCAAATCACACATTCAATAAGTGATTGTCAGTCAAGCCTTTAGTCCCACCTCCGGTCCCGGCCAAAGTATTCATCCAAGGGAGATGGTTAATAAAGTCGTTGATCCCAGTTTTACACCCGACCAAAGCATCTATCCAAAGAGTGATAGTCAATCAAGCCTTTGATCCTACTTTCGGGCCCAGCTAAAACACTCATCTATGGGAGATAGTCAATAAAGCTTTTGGTCCCACTTCTGTACCAGACCAAAGCATCTATCCAAAGGGTGATAGTCAATCAAGTCTTTGGTCCCATCTATGGGCTCGACCGAAGAACATATCAAAGGGAGATGATCAATAAAGCCTTTGATCTTGCTTCTATGCCTGGCCAAAGTACTAATCCAAGGGAAATGGTCAAAAAAGCATTTGGTCTCACTTCCATGTTCGGCCAAAGCCCTCAACTAAAGAATAATGGTCAATTAAGTCTTTGGTCCCGCCTTCGGGGCTGCAAAGCAATCATCCAAACAACAATGGTCAGTAAGGCCCACTAAAGAACAACCGGCTAAAGAAGAGCTACATGACAAAGGAAAACGTAGAAAAAACATATCAATTATATCAAAGAGCACAAAAAGTAAACAATCCATTACAAAACTGGTATGCAAAATGATTATTTTTTATGGAACTTTCATATTACAAAATATAATCCTTTTACACACAATTATTAAAACATTATGATATATTTTACAATATTCGTGATTTCAGAGGATGTAGATAAGGGTAATGTCGGTAAATTAACTTTTTTTCTCTTCAACTTTTAACCCACATGAATAGTTTCTGCTAGTTAAACCTGCATTCGTATAAATAGGAGATCCACCTATATCTTTAAGAACGCCCGAGCATTCATATAAAAAGTGATAGAGTTAATGGTATGCCTTAGGAAAATTATCAAATTTGTTACATAAATATAACTCAATAACCAACCTTAATCAAAATAAAAGGTGTTTTCTTTCTATTATATACTTGTAATAATGTGTTATGAATAACTGATTATTCACTTTAAGTATATTTAATAGAAAATCCATAAATATTATGTTTTGTGATAGTAGTTACAATGTGTTGTAACCACTGGTAATTTATCACAATATATAATAGAGACACCATTTTCAATTTTCAATATTCCTACTCAAAATATATTGAGACTGGATATCGATACATCTTTTGAAACTAGAGTACGTAACACTCTACAAATTTTGGTCATTATATTACTCATAATTGATGGGGGCACCATGGGGTTACGTACTAATAGTTATTAGATAACTATCAAAATGACACACCCGATAGATTTCTGTTGGTTAATATAACTAAGGTCAAAAAGAGAATATTGATGTGATAATATTACACAATTCCCTAGGCTTGGGAATGCCATTGAGCTTCAATGTTGAAATTCCTCTTTGATTATAGTTAAAGCAATGCATGACGTCCATCAAATGACTATAGTTGTGTCATGTGAAAGCACTCGGTTATATGGAGTTATTATCATGTGATCAACTTAAGTCAACTAAAATTCAATGTCTCTAGGCAAAGCATTTTTGTTAATAATAACTATTATTATTGAACCAAGGAGTTTACATTTGGGCTTACAAAATTAAATGTGGACAATGTCATAATTTTGACCAAAACAAAATTTCATAAATCCTAATGTAGTATAGTTTTTATGAAGATAATTAATGTAAATAATTGTCACTATCGAGTAACACTTAAATAATAAAATTGAATTTTATCAATAAAGATAAGCGACGAATTCAGCCAAATGTCACACCACTAACTAAGTTGACATATGAATGTTAATTTTGAATTGCTCAACTTTAATTGTTAAATCAATCTACACCTTTGAGTCACACAACTAGAATAATGAATATTCTGAATGAACCTATAACAACCCAAACGTTAATAAGCCTGAATTTTGACTAAATCTGAAATCCATGTCTACTAGGTTACGAATCGTTGGTGTTGGCAACCTGAATTATACATAAGTATATTAGAGAGCTATCTATATCAACCCATAACAAAATAGAAAAATATAATAGAACATATGTACCTACTAAGGATACTACCTTGGATTCAATATTATTCCTTGGACATATGAATGCCTTTCAGTATCGAGTATGAATGAGAAAACTTCTCCCCCTACTGTTTCCATCTTGGACCAGTAGCATGTCCCTCTAAATCTATCCTATGGACTGTAATGTGGATAGTGCCAGAACAATGTTCTGGTGACTGAAAAATTACGTACTTTATCTGTAACACAAGTTTATACCGATTGGTTTCTATTTAAGTGGTATGTCTATTATTCATGGCTTATCAGTTTAATTCCATATGCAAGTACGATATATCCAATCTTCTTTGAAATATAACTATATATATGTATGTATGTGTGTCTATACATATACATATATATGTATGTACATATACATATATATGCATGCACATATACATATACATATACATATACATATACATATACATATACATATACATATACATATACATATACATATATATGTTGTACTACCCAAAAGAAAACCCCAGCCACTTAATACTTCTTGAATAGAGAAAAAGCAAACCTAATAGTCATTTGATACCTCAACCCTGCAAGGGGCCTTCCGTAATCTGATCACCAATCAACTGGCCCTTAGCTACGAAGGCTGATTTTGATGAACCTCTTTTCATTCCATCGAAAGACGAGTCGTAATATAGAAAGAAATAGGAAGAAAAGAAATATATAGATAGAAAGAACTAAAAACAAATCACAGAATCTCACAGCGGAATGGATGATATATATATTACATTACATATATCACATAGTCACTAGTACAGTACATCAGAGTCATAATTTTTACACACATCATACTAGACAGTCGTGGTGACCCGTCTATTCATTACAAACCAAAATGCAGACATAGATACTAATACAGTGGAATAAAGATATAGCTAGACACGTTGAAGCCACCTGCTCCAACTTCTCCTCCAAAATACGTCGTGAGCAAACCAGGAATCACTTGGCTACTTATAAAAATTTGAGTACCCAAGAGTTTAAGAAAAACAGAAAAATAAAATCTGGGTCAGACACGGGTCTGGTGCGAGTAAAACAGTTAAGTTACTTTAAATTGAAACATTTGAAATCAAGGGTATCTCGTAACACTCGCCGCACATAAACATGGACGGGTTTTTCCCTTACGATAACCAAAACACCTTTATAGGAAATCCAGGGATATTATAATAATGTCTAGGGTTTTCAAATAAATTATTCACATAGCTGAAACTGTTACATTAATTAAATTCCAATATAATAGGTATACAATTAAGACCGAAGGCTCTTATTAGAGAATGGGTTCCATACAATGACTGGGCTATCGGGGTACCGCCCATCACTGCATCTCTAGAAAAATAACACCGAGGACCCCTTCGGGATCCCATACTACACAAGACCGGACTACCCATAACTTGGATAGTCCAAATAAGATTACTCCGCGATTGGGATCAGCAACCGCACCACACAAACCGAATACAAGGAACTCTAGATAAGGGTAACCTTACCCTACTTGGGAGTGACCCACTTAGCCTTGCTGCATCTCCATTGTTCTAGTCATTCCCGGTTGAAGAGGCTTGAGGCTGCGATTACCTCTTTAGAACACATTCACTTGGAATTCTCATCGTCCTCCAATGATGATGTTCTGATAGCATTCGTCCATACAAGTCCGTTCCAGGTCCGAAGGCACAATCTCCACTACACCCATATTGGAATTATCCTCAGAATTAGTGACAAATAGCCCTTGCATTCCGAATCTTCATTTTGGATCTTCCCTAGAATCTTCATGATCTGATCGTTTATTTTGGATCAATGTGGTTTACGGATAATACAGATATCGATCCCGGCCTCTTCGAATCCAAACAACAGATGTTAAAGGCCAAGTTGTTTTAACAAAACAATTCAAATTTTGGGTATCAACATTCATATAGAAATTTCACTATAGATATCTATTTCCAATATAACGTCTCAACATTTCAATTTTTAACTATTCAATTTATGGGGTACTTATATCATAGAACAACTAAAATGAATACAATAGAGAAATCAAGACAAATCACATAATTTGATCTATTTAAACAATTTATAGTCTATATTAACCAATCACAACCATTATCAATTTAATTTAAAAACAAAATTAATTATTTTTCAAATCCTGCTTACTTATAATTAAAATTAATTACAAAAACTATTTATTATTAGTTTAAATAAATTTTAGAAATTTATCAATAATTACCATATATAAATTAACATAAGATTTAATCAATTTAAAGTTTAAATTGTTTATTTACTTTGATTATTAAAAATTAATTCAATTCCATAATAATAACTTAACCAAGTGGATTAGGAAAAAGGGTTTAGGTGATAAAATGATTACAAGTTCCTATATTGTTTTTAAATTTAAGAAGATAAGTGTTTAAAAGTTCATAGGTTTTTAAAATGAAATCATTGATAACCTTTTTGTACATTTTTCTAAATAAAGACCGGTCCATCGGCCCAAACACGAGAACAAAACAACCCCGCCTCTTCCCTTTCTTCTCTCTTTTACTACTGCTCTTTCCTTCTTTATCTTTTTTTGCTTTCGACCTGCACTCACCTCGCCGTGCATGTGCACACGCCGGTGACCCATCGCTACACATCTCTGGCCATTCCCTCAAGTCACCTCCGACCTTCGCAATCCACTGGCTACCCAGTTTTCCCACGGCAAACCCAGATTCGAAAACTCAAAATAGAATCCACATCTAGGGATGACGCTTTCCCCTTTTACCCACCTCGTCCGACCACCGGCGTCCACCGAGCTTCACTAGCAGCCTCCCCATAATTCCCTCTTCCTCTTCCAGCCTATACCGCAACCCTAGAAACCCTCCACGACGCCACCATCCAATGCCAGCCGAACACGACTAAACTCCACCTCCAAACCCTATATCACCTCCGACCAACCACCATGCCACCAAATAAAACACAACGCCATTTTTCCCGAGCTCCCCCTCCTCCGAGCACCCTTCTGGCCGGACCCCGACCTCCATCATCGACGGGCACACCGTACATTCATCTCCGTACATCTCATCATATATGTAATTAAAAATCATGAGACAACCTTCGAAATTCATTATTTCACATGGCGGTCAAGTTTACATAAATAAAAGAGTAAAACATGATATTCGAATTTTTTTAAAATTAGGTTAACTTACTATAAAATACAATTTTCAACCTCTATGCTTAATAATATTCAACCAAACGAATTTTAGAACAAAGTACCTCCAAAAACAGACAACTTTTCCTTTTACACCATAACTTGAAACAAATTAGAGTGAGAGATAGGGATTTTTAAAGCTGAGCATAACATTTCTTTTAATTCTACAGAGTAGTGTTAAAAAGAAAATAATGAACAGGCCTCTGGTTATAACGCTTAACATATATTCATATATAAGTGTATATATACATGCATGTACAAGCACACATATCAATAATACTTCAATTTACAGATCCAAGAATATAACACAAGTTTACAGTATAAAAGAAATAAGTTTTACTCACATTTTTCTTTGAAACAGAGACACTGTTTTTTTGAAAATATTTTCATGCCTTTTGGTTTTGATCCTCTCTGTACTTGAATGTTTTTTATTTCCTTTAAGTTGTAATAGCAGCTTGTATTTTATTTCTTATCTTGTTTGAATGCAAAAATATGAACAAAGGCAGAGCCTATTTATAGAGAGAATAGGCTGTAGTTCATTATGTACAGTGATCCATTTTCTTATTTTTTTTGTTTTATCTTGATTTTGAACAGACCTGATAGAATGTAGGTGATTTGATTATTTTAAATGAGGATTTAATGTATTATATGCTTGAGAGGATGTATATTATATGCCATGCCCCTTTATATGTTTACATGTATATATTCATCTTTGAATATACATATATACTACATGTATATGAACATAGTTTTTCTGTCTTATTTTACCTTATACAAATATATATATTCATATGCCTAGCCTTGCATCATTTATATAAATTTTACTTATATGCTATAACTACAAACAAATATAATTAGCCACTCATATGTATTTATTCCTATTTTTATACATATATATTTTATTTTAAATTTTACATCAAAGCCAAGCATATCATACACACATATATATATATATAAATATAAAAATATCTCATAATAGAAAAGTGGAGTTTTTATTTAAATATTTTTAAGAGATTAAAACCTTTTTAAATCATAACTTCTCGAATATATATATAAAACAAAACAACACTAACTACCCTGACAACAATTCTGGATAGGTTTCCTTTACATTATCCAGAGTTTCCCAAGTACAATCTCTGGGATCCTCGCTACGTTTGATCTTAACTTACTTCACCACCTTGTTCAGGAGCTTCCTTTCATCTTGATCCACAATCTGAACTGGATGCCTGACCACGGTTAAGTTCAATTCAACCTCCAAATCTTCCTGAACCGATGGTTCTGCAACCAATGATGGGTCATGCACATATTTGCTAAGATGATATACATGTAATACATTGTGAATCCTTGCCATCCTGTCTGGTAGTTCAATCCTATATGCCAGAGCATCGAACCTTTCAAGAACACGGAAGGGTCCTATATATCTTGGAGTCAACTTTCCAGTCGTACCAAACCTGATTGCTCCTCTGATCGGAGAAATCTTAAAGACTACCAAGTCTCCAACTGCGAACTCCAGATCCCTTAGTCTTTTACTGACGTAGCCTTTTGACAATCCTGGGCTGCCTTCATTCTCTTTTTGATCAGCTCGACCTTCTCCGATGCTTTTCGAATCATGTCCGTTCCAAGGATTAAACAATCCCCTGACTCCATCTAACAAGCTGATGATCTGCATGGCCTTCCATAGAGAGCTTCGTAGGGTGCCATTTCCATGCTTGCTTGGTAACTGTTATTTTAGGAAAATTCTACCAGATGTAAATGATCCTCCCAAGATCCCCCAAAGTCTAGAATGCAGGCCTTCAACATATCCTCCAGAATGCGGTTCAACCTCTCAGTTTGCCCGTCCATTTGAGGATGATGAGCAGTGCTTAAACTTAGCTTCATCCCAAGGGCTGTCTACAGAGCTTCCCAAAATTTGCTGGTAAAAATTGGGTCGCGATCACTTACTGTGATTATGGGAACTCCGTGTAGTCTCACAATCTCCCTCATGAAAATCTCTGCCAAGGAAGTTGCGGTTCTGGTTGATTTAACTGGGATAAAATGTCCGCTTTTAGTTATCCTGTCTACAATTACCCATACTCCCTCATTCCCCTTTCTGGTTCTGGGTAACCCATCGATGAAATCCATCAATGTCATCTCCCACTTCCACTTCAGAATCTGTAGATGTTGTAACAGTCCTGCTGTCTTTTGCTGATCAACTTTTACCTGTTGATAGCTCGCACATTTATTGACAAAGGTAGAGATGTTTTTCTTCATTCCCTTCCACCAGAAAACTTTTTTCATATGCTTGTACATCTTCGAGATACCCGGATGGATAATTAACCTTGAGCGATGGCACTCCGACAAAACCTTCTGTCTAAGATTCTTGACATTTGAAATATAGATTCTTCCATTGATCCACAAGACTCCTTGATCATCAACCTTGAAACTGGTGCACTGCCCCTCCTTAACCTTTTTGATGATTGCTCTTAAACTTCTTTCCTCTCCTTGTCCGCTTGTAATCCTTTCTAGAAGAGTCGGGGTAACTTCCAAAAGAGCCAAGACTGCATTCCTACTCAAAGTGTCTTCCATCACATTTGCCTTCCTCGGTGTATAGAGAATGTCCAAATCATAGGATGCCAGGAATTCCACCCACCTTTGTTGCCTCGGGTTCAAGTCCTTCTGGGTGAAAATATATTTCAGGGGCTTATGATCCATGAAGAGCTCAAATTTTTTATCTAATATAAGAAAGAGGTTCACTCCTTATTCTATAAGAGTTAACAAGAAACTAACAAGAAATAGAGGGTCCTTTCCCAACCGATAGTGCCTCTACATCTTTAGTGCAAAAACAACAGCCAGCAACTCCAAGTCATGCGTAGCATAGTTCTTATCATGAGGCTTCAACTTCCTGCTCGCATATGCAATCACTCTTCTACGCTACATAAAAACAGCTCCTACACCCTACTCTACAAGCATCGGTGTACACTGCGAATTCATTGTTCCCATCTGGAACAGCCAAAATGGTGCACTGGTTAATCTCACCTTCAATTCTTGAAACGCCTCTCGCACTCTAGAGTCCATTCAAATTTCACTCCCTTCTAAGTCAGCTTGGTCAAATGGGAGGAAATCTTAGAGTAATCTCGAATAAATCACCTATAGTAACCTACCAAACCAAGGAAATTGCGAACCTCCATAAGAGTCCGTGGTTGCTTCCACTCCTGAACAGCCGCCACCTTTACTAGATCCACATAAATACCATCTCCCGATACAATGTGTCCTAAATTTTTTACCTTCGATTGCCAAAAATGGCACTATATAACTTTTCTTTAAGGACATGCCTTCTCAAGGTTTCCAATACAATCTCTAAATGATGTCTATGCTCCTTCTCTGATTTGGAGTAGATAAGAATGTTGTCGATGAACAACAACAAGAACTTGTTCAGAACATCTATGGAAACACGGTTCATTAGATCCAAAAAATAAGCAGGTGCGTTGGTTAGCCCAAAAGGCATAACTAGCCACTCGAAGAAATAATCAGGCCCTCTGAATGTAGTTAATAGTATACTGTCTTCAGCAACCCTCAGTTAGTGAAATCCAAAAGCTAAATCCATTTGGGAGAATACGGTAGCCCCATGAAGTTTGTCAAAAAGATCGTCGATGAAAGGTAAGGGGTACTTATTCCAAATGGTCAGCTTATTCAATTCCCTATCGTCAACACAAAGTCTTAACGATCCATCCAACTTAGCTGCAAACACTATAACGAACCCCCAGCTAGGAGCTATGGGTCTAATAAATCTCTCCTCAGGAAATCCTGTGTTTAACTCACCAACTCTTCCCACTCTCTTGGAGCCATTCTCCTTTTTGGTTGGACTATAGGTCTTCCCCCTGGAACTAAATCAATACATAATTCGATCTCTCGTTGCAGGATTAAACCTTTAACTTCTTCAAAAATGTCAGGAAAGTTTCTAACAACTTCAATGGGTCCTATTCCTTCTTGAGATGCTTCGAGCACATGCAAGAGACTACTCAGGTGAATTCCGAGGCTATCACATTCCACCCTTGCAGTCCTTCTTAACTCAGTTTCCAAAGATACGGCTCTCTCCTTACATTTAAGAACAACTTTATACTTGGTTAACTAATCCATTCCAAGTATAAGGTCAAATCCTTTAAAATCTAGTACATAGGGATCACAAGAAAAGCTATGGGAAAGAAACGAAATTTTCAAGCCTTCAGAAATCATATTCAGCTGGGTCACTCCCCCTATGGGATTGGATACGCAAATAGAATTGTCTACGATATTAGGGGTAAGGTGAAATTTCTTTACCATTTTCAAAGAAATAAAGCTAAGAGAAGCACCAGAATCAAATAGTACTCTATGATAAACACCATTTAAAAGCAAAGTACCTTCGAGGACGCTTTTACCCTTCCCATCCGTTGAAGCTGATGGTCCATTCTGGAAAGCAAATACCTTGTTTGGATGTGCCTTCTGTAAGAGTGCGCAGGCTTTCACTATGTGCCTGCAATGATGGTAAATGAAGCACAAAGTCTTCTGAACCATTTGAGAAATAAGCCCGCTGTGCTGCTTCGGAGCTTCACCTCTTGGACAGAATCTGGCAATATGACCTTCCTGTTTGCAATTATAACATTTCCTACTCGCATGGTTGCCTCCTTGTTTTCCTTTACCTTGTTTCTTCCAATTCGAGTTAAACTTCCTCTTATTCTGATTTGTAACACCACCACTTTGTGTTGCAACTGCTGCCGAGGGCTTCCTTTCCAAAAGTTCTTTATATCTCAAAGCCATATACACAAGCTCCATAAATGATCCCTTAAGATAAGCGGTCGTCTTCTTGTGGAATTCTTTCCTTATTCCTAATACAAACATTTCATTTTTCTTAAAAGGGATATCTGTGACTCCAGGGACATAACCGAATTACTCATTAAACTTGGTTTCGTACTCTACCATAGACATATCTTGCCGCTTGAGGTCTAGGAAACTCCTATATAACCAGATCCTACCCGCAATCGGCATGAACTGCTTCTCAAACACCTCTTTGAATTTACTCCATGAAAACTCATCCTCGGGGACATTCGCTGTGATTGAGTCCCACCATGAGGCTGCTGTTTCCTGGAGATTTGACCAGGCAACTAGGTACTCGGCATTAGCACACTATTCGGCAATTGATGGATCGTTCAGCATTTACATAACGTTTGGCATTCTGAACGCTCGGCGCAAATGGTTCGGCTGGCATTCATGTTCGAATAGGATTCGTGAGTACTCGACATTGGGAAGTGTTCGGCAGTCAGGGTCGTTCGACATTTGGGAGCGCTTGGCATCTAGGAGCGCTCGACATCCAAGTTCGTTCGGCATCTATAAGATGTTCGACATGCAAGAGCATTCGGCGTTGAGAGACGTTCGGTATTATATATCGCATATATGAATGTTCGGCATGGCAGAATCGCCAGGCATCCCATATTGCTCGGCATCCATACCTTGTTAGGCACATCACTCCGTTCAGCTCAAATCTCGTTCGGTAATCGCCTACCGTTCGTCATCCAGCGTCGTTTGACACAAATGGGTGCTCGGCATTCAGAGTGTCCACTTCGTCCGGCATAAAGATGGAGGTTCGGCATTGGGTCGTTCGACGTATTCGGTTTGGCATACAGGGCTTATTCCATTAGGACCGAGGTGTTCAGCTACCAGGTCCATGAGGGAAGTCCAATCCATCTTCGTCTATAAATAGAGGGGCAGGGGCACAGTGAAAGGGATCGGTTTTTTCAAGAACACTGGGGAAACTCTGCCGCATTCAACACTCTCTTAAGACATAATCTTTTACTTTGAAATTGTATTCAAATAATTGGAAACGGATTGAATCTGTAATCAGTTATCAAACAAAGGAATAAAGATTAACTTCAAAGTGGACGTAGGCGGTTACGTCGAACCACTATAAATTTGGCGTTCTTGTTCTTTGCATTCAAGTTTGCATACTGTCTTCAGTTTTTAATTTACTATCTTCATTAATCTCTCTACACAATCTCTCTTAAGGGTGTTAGTGGCCAATTTTGGTGCTAACATTTTGGTGCTTTCACTGAGAGTCGAATTCTCAGGCTGTTAGGATCTGCTTTGTAGCTACTGGATTGCATAAATCCCCCAGAGGAGATCCAAGATCATTCACAAGGCATCTGTTGATTCTATTCAGAGTTACAACCAACAACTCTACCATGGGGAGACCACGAACTAGATCGGCCTCTCACAATGCAAATGTCCACGAGACTGCTAGCGTGCAACAAGTTGGACCTAGAAATCAGCAAGCAACTCGAGGTACATAGCCCTCCACCCAAAACCAAGCGGAAGTTGTTTCCCGAACAGAGTTCAACGACTTGATAAGAGAACTCAAGGAAAGTAGAAGGCAACTTGCTGAGCAGATTCAAGCCAACACTAACCTCATGACTCAGCTCACTCATCCGCAGCGTCGGAATGCTGGAAGTAACCCTACCCCTTGTTCTGAATCTGATAGTTTAACCTCAGCCGATGAACCTCCTAGGCGTAGGCGTCGTAAGGATGAAGGTGCACAGGAAGGTGTCACAGATCGATCGACTAGGGATCAAGCCCGTGAGGAGACTGGACGTCCGAATCTCCAAGGCCCAAATCAGGCGGGACATCAACCCGCACGGTCCCGTGGAACGGAACCCAACCTTCCATCCTCCATACAAACTCCGGACTTTACTGCTATGGTCAGGCAGTTGATGAGAGAGAACCAAGGCTTGACCAATGAAGATTGGGGAGTGTCCAGAAGTCATACTCCCTTCACAGATGATATCCTACAGGCTGAAAAGTTCAACATGCCGACTATCCCAGCCTACGAAGTGAAGACTGATCCCAGGCAACATGTGATGAGGTACGGATAGATGATGGATTCCGCAAGAGCCAATGATGCGACCAAGTGTAGGTGCTTCCCAATCACTCTGTCCGAAATTGCCACCATATGGTTTACTCGACTTCCCCCACGATCTATATCCAGCTTTGACGAATTGGCAATGAAATTCATAGAACAATTCAGGATACACACCACTCGCCCAAAGGATGTGATGTCCTTATCGAGCGTAATCCAAGCTCTAGGAGAGTCATTGAAAGAATACTTGCAGAGATTTCATGTTGCTGCAACTGAAGTGAGCAATCCTAACGACCACACAATTTTGATGGCGGTAATGCATGGAGTGGTTCCAGATTATGAATTTGAAGATTGATTGGCGAGAAAACCCCCAGCCACGCTGAAGCTTTTTTATTCGAAAGCTCATCAGTTCATAAGAAGGGAAGAAGCCCGATGGACAAGACGAGACAAGGCACCAGGGCCTGCGCAGGAGACTGCGAAAAGTAACGTCGCTATGAAGCAAACCGGCGATAATTCGGGAAAAGCTCAAGTCAACGTCCAAAACAAGCCTGGGCAGTCTAAAGGATCCGGAGGTGGAAATCCCAGAAAGAAAAGAGAGACGGGGAAATGGAAGTCAAGGATCCCGACCTACAATGAATACACCCCGCTGAACGCATCTCTTGAGAACATCTATTTGTCAACTTGCAACACTTTTCAATGTAGAAAACCACGTCCAAAGGAATCAACAGAGGAACAGAAGCGGACTGGGAAGTATTGCCGCTTTCACGAGTCTTACGGGCACAACACAGACGAGTGTAGACACCTCCATGACGCCATTGAAAAGTAGATTAGACAGAAGAAGCTGTAGGATTTTGTCAAAGACCCACAAAACGGAAGGCAAGAGACATCGGACCCCGGACGCGGGCCAGCTCCACACCAACCAGAACAGCCTGCTCGAACTATGGGTAGATTGGTTATTAACACGATTGCTGGCGGACCTCACCCTGCGGATAAGAATCGGAAAGAGATGGAGCGATATGCTAACTCTTTAAGACATGCGGAGTACGAGTGTTGTTCGAATGTGGAGGATGGGACACCTGCAAAGCAGCAACGCACGATGAATAATGATATTATATTCAGGAGCAGAAATGCAGATAAGGTGGAGGCTCCTACCATCGACCTGATGGTCATATCTGCGACAATCGGACCGGCTTTCGTGAAGAGAATTCTAATTGATTACGGAAGTTCCGTTAACATCATCTTTAAGAAAGCATACGACCAAGTGAAGCTGGAGACCAAGGATTTCAAACCGTCTAAAGCCAGAATCCATGGCTTTAATGGCGCAGCAACGGATGCAGTGGGATGTGTGGAGTTACCAGTTGAACTAAAGCAAGGCGAGCGTAGGAGGGTGCAAATCCTACCGTTCATAGTGTTGGATGTTGACTCTCCATATAACGTATTTCTAGGATGTCCAGCCCTGGCATAATTAGGGCAGCGTTGGCCCCTTGGTGTCTGACGTTAAAATTTCCAACAGACAGAGGTGTGGGAGTGGTACACGGCGATCAGGAGACCGGTCATGCATGCTATGTGGTTGAGCTGAGAGAGGCTCGGCGTAGAGAGAAAGGAAAGGTTGCAGACAGCTCCGTCCGCATCTAAAATTCTGATGATTGATAAGTAGCGCCCGAGCCCTGGATTAGGCAACATTCTCGGATGTATAGAGACATTGATCCGAGAGATGATGATGGGAACCCAGGGAAACAAATGCAGCACCGGCTGAACTAACAATTGACATCCTAGTCAGTTGGGTTGACCCGTCATGAATTCTTAAAATTGGATCACAACTCGATCCCGTGGTGGCCGAGAACCTCACTGATTTTCTCCGAGCGAATCTTGATGTTTTCGCTTGGACACACTCTGATATGTGCGGGATTTCTCCAACAATTGCGAGTCATATGTTGAACATAGACCCAAAGTAAGTTCCCGTAAAATAGAAAAGGAGAGGTATGGACCCGAAGAGGTCTGCGGCTCTCAAAGAGGAGGTGGACAAACTCAGAGCCAATGGGTTCGTCTGCGACGCCCTCTATCCTGAATGGGTATCTAACCCAGTGCTAGTGAAGAAAGCAAATGGAAAGTGGAGAACTTGTGTTGAGTACTCCGATCTGAATAAAGCATGCCCGAAGGATAGTTTCCCTTTACCTAGAATCGACCAGCTCGTCGACCCTACCGCCGGACACGAATTATTGTCATTTATGGATGCGTATTCAGGATACAATCAGATCCCGATACATATTCCAGACCAAGAGCACGCCAGTTTTGTCACGAATATGGGGCTATATTTCTATGTAATAATGCCCTTTGATTGAAAAATAGGGAAGCAACTTATCAGCGTCTGGTGAATCGAATGTTTAAAGACTAGATCGGTAAGACGATGGAAGTCCATGTGGATGACATGCTCGTGAAGTCACCGCAGTCAAACGACCACATTCGAGATTTAGCAGAAATGTTTGATATACTCAAACATTATGGTATGAAGATCAACCCCTTAAAGTGCTCTTTTGGTGTGGCGTCGGGAAAGTTCTTAGGTTTTATTGTGAATGCACGTGGAATTGAAGCTAACCCGGAAAAGATTCAATCTATTCGAGACATACAAGTGCCCAGAACTATAAAGTAAGTACAAAACTTGAACGGAAAGGTAGCAGCGCTGAGCCAATTCATATCCAGAGCCACGGATAAATGCATTCCCTTCTTTGACGTGATTAAGAAGGGAAAAAGGAATTTTGAGTGGACATCCGACTGTGAGGAAGAATTTCGAGCTCTGATAAAGCATTTGGAGAGCCCCCCGGTGCTATCGAAACCAATCGACCATGAAATGCTTTATGTATACTTGGCAGTATCCCAGCACGCTATTAGTACGGCTCTGGTTCGCAAGGAGGACCGAGTTCAAAAGCCAGTTGTGATAACCCGGATTTTAGAATACCTGTAATTTGTAGATTAACTGAATTTAAGTAATGGAAATACTAATTAATAAGTTAAACAAATAATGCTGGTAAAGAAAGTATATATCTGAAAAAGTATTGGTTTAATAATCTTTCTAGTATAATTAATTATATTGGCAAAAATTTATGTTTTCAAACAAATAATAATACATAGACATAAATAGATTTTTTTATAGGAATAGAATTGTTATTTTTTTTTTAAATTGAATAAGTATTTATATAAGTATAACTTGATTTGTAAATTGTATTTTAGAATTTAATTTGAATTTGAATTTGAATTTAAAGTTTTGAAATTCAAAGGATGGATATTTTGAAATATTTGGATTTAAAGATATGTGAATAAGCTTTTATTCATAATTTGTTTTATTACATTCTCTTTACATAAGAAATTCACATATATATTACATAAGAATAAACAAATTAACTAAAACCTTTATTAACATTTAAAATAAAAAGAAAACAATATAAAGACAAGTGTTGTTATATTAAAACTTAATATAACATGTGTAAGATAATTAGCCTTTTAAGTGACAAGTGTTTAACAAATGTAAACAAATTAAACAAATGGCAAACAATTCCCATGTAAAAAAAAGAGAAGAAACCAGGTTTTCGTTTCTACTCCTTCTTCATTTTTATTTTACCATCAATTTTAAACAAAGAATCTAATCTGAAAACAATCAAGGAAAATTCAACCATAATCAAAGTAGCAAAAACCATAAACAAAGATCTGTAAGTTAAAAACAAGAATCAACTCAGGATATCGGCTGGAAATTGAAACTTCAAGATAGAAGCAAGCTAACAGGACTGGATTCAAGTTTCATCTCAGGAATTCCAAGATTTATTCAAGAATACAACTTTCAGAGTTAAGGATATTTCCAGTTTTCAAGCTTCTGTTCCTGGATAAGGTGAGAAAACCTAACATTAGTTCATTTAAGCTGGAATGCATGAAATTAATCTGTGAAGTTCGAAGTAATAATTGATGCATGATATGAATTAATTATATTTATATATGAACTAGATGCAAGGCATGACTGTTATGTCTCATTCATCTCAGTTTACAAAGATAAGATTGTATTTAGCCTTCAAATTTCAAAGTCACTTCAACTAATTACAGGTAGGCATTGGATTTGAAAACAAATATGTTTGTTTATACACAAATTTAGATATAAGATTAGGTTCAATCATAATCGGCTTGGGACTCTTCTGAAATTAAAGAAATTAAAGCAGTTTTCAGAAGAAAAAAATGATAAATTTGGGTTGCAAGATTTTATAATGAAAACTTCAAAATCTCAGTTTAAATAAGAAAAAAATGATAAATTTGGGTTGCAGGATTTTATAATGAAAACTTCAAAATCTCAGTTTAAATAAAACAGGAATTCAATACACAGCCTCTGTTTTAATAGGGTAAGTAGCTTCACATTTTAAAAGCATTAGTGTTAACTATCTGTTGCACATGGATTGCTAGAAATAAATGTGCTTGGTATGCTTGAATGTGATGAATCTTCTGTGTGCATATAAATATGTAAATGTTTACTGTCTATATCTGTTTTGCCTGTGCTTGGTTTAAAAACTAAGAATTTGATAAAACCCATTATCCTTTGATCTGATCTTAGTTAGGGATTATGATTTAAACAAAAGTTGTTTATTTATTAATGATTTATGTTTAAAAATTATGATTTAGAGAAAATAAAATTTGATTTACTCTGTAAACCCATAAGAGTAGTAATTACTTAAGATAAGTAAAATATCAATCATCTTAAATCATCAAATCAGGTTTATAACTTGAATGCTTATATGAAATCATGATTTTTAAAACTAAAATCACAAGTTTTGGTAATAGATTGAGAGAATAGTTTGAGTTGGACCAAAATTTGGAATTTGGGGTAGTCTCAGGTGATCTCTGTAGATTGGAGGTTGAGTTTCCTTCTGGAGGAAGAAGGGTGAACGGAGAATGTTGGAAAATTATCAGCATGTCGATCAAGTAGTTGTGGTGTTGGTGGTTGGCCAAGAAGTTTTCTAAACCTAGTTTTGAGGAATGGACGAATATTGCTTCAACACTTATCCTATGGTGGATCGAGTGCTACCAAGTTTTGAGTGATGGTGGCTAGGACATGGACGAGGCTAAGGCCGGAGCCTCTGGAGTTCCGGTGGTCGGCAGTGGGAGAACGAGGGTCGTTCCAGGTTTTGGGATGGTGGTTCCAGTTTGGGGTTGATGTCTGGATTTTGATTTTGAGGGTGAATCAAGGCTCCGGTGATTGATTTGGGGTACACTGGTGATTGATGACTTGTTTAGGTCATCAGGGTTGGTCGAAGATAAGGGGATGGCCGGTGCGTGTGCACGATGCACCTTCCAACTCTGGTGAAGTTTGCTTTATAGGGTTAGTTCTCGTGCTTGTCTCGGGAATTCGAATGAAGGACTCGAAGTAAATAAGTGACTGTCTCGAAGTAAAACAGGGAAGGCCCTGGTATATTGTGTTTCGGGTTTTAACAAATAACAGAAAACCTGTTTCTGTTTTTAAATATTTAAAGTAAAGTTTGAATAAACTGGAATTTAACTTTGGATTTTAAACCTGAATGTAGATATGAAATCAAATAGGTTGAATTCTTGTTTTGTAATAACTTGAATTTTTAAAATTTAAGTTTGGTTTAAACAAAACCGAAACCTGTTTTCTGTTTTTAAAATTAGAAGTAAAAAAAAATTCAAACTAGAAATTTAAAGTAAGTTTAAAATCTGATATTTTAAATATGAATTCAAAGTAGATTATTTGTGATTTGAAATAATTTATGTTTTTAAATTTAAATTTGATTTTAAAACTTATAAGTGTAAAAGCATATGTGTGTTTTGAATTTGAATTGGAATGTTTAAAGTGGATGTTTAAATTGATTTGAACTCTAAAATTCTTTTAAAACTTATTTATAAAATGGATGTTTCTTGAACATGTGGAATAGTAAGAATTTAAATTGTTTTAAACTTGTAACAAAGTGTTTTTAAATACTTTATATAAGTAAGAAATGTTTTCTTAAATTAAGTTAGAATTTAAAAATTTAGATTCATTTAAATTATTAAGTTAATTTAAATGGGTAATTAATTATTTTATAATATGGATAATTAATCAAATAATTAAAAGATTCTTAATTTATTGATTAAAGACTTAAGATTAATTAATTAAGGGAGTTTAATCTGTAATTAGGGATTATTAATTAGATTTTAATTAATAATTAAGAATTGATTAATCAAGTAATTAAGGATTAACTAAGATTGCAGTTAACACTTAATTAATTAAATAATTAAAGATTAATTAATTGGAAATTAAAGATTAATTAATTTGTAATTAATGATGGTTAATCTGAGATAATTTCTTAATGAAGAATTAAAGAATAGTTAATGAAGGTCATTAACTTAAGATTATTTAACAATTAATTAATGTGATTAATTTTAATAATTAATTAGATTAATTAATTGATAATAATAAATTGAGAAATTGTTTAAGTTTAATTACTTAATAAAAGTAATTAAGAAATTAATTACTTAATGTAATTAATTAGGTTTAATGTGATTAGTTTAGATTAATTAATTAAGTTTAGTTAATTTAAACACTTGTTGATTGATGAATGATTACTTAATGTAATTAATGGAAGTGTAATTACTTAAGGAAGTAATTAATGGTAATCACTGGATGTTATTAATCAAGGGTGATTAATAATTATGGTTAATAATTAATTAATGAGGTAATTAAAGGTTAATTACTGTATTCGGTTAAGGATAGATTTATTTGTGAAATTAATTTAAGGGATAAATAGAATGATATGGGAAGCCTTTAATTAATTGTTATCCCTAATACGTGGATCGTAATGCTATGTGATAAGCTATGTTTGATTGAAACTGTGAAGATGTGGTTATCTATTGATGACGAACTACTGTGACATCCTGTATTAAAAGCAGAAGTGTATTTCATTTGAATAATCTAAGTTAAGTTGACAATGGTTTCGAAGAGACCGGAGTCGGGTATTAGTAAATACCCGAAACCACTTCGATTCTTATAATTTGATATGGAAAAACTAATAGGCTGAAGGGGAATGATTTAAGTGAATTGGAAATTTTAATCTAAGTTTAGTATTCAGAAATTGATATGATGTCTATAACAACTTGTGAATTTGTAAATTGATATAAGTTACCCCGAGTTTATATAAGTTGCATGTTTTTGTATTCCATGTTAGATGGGTTTACTCACGCTGGTTTCCAGCCTGACCCGGGTGTTACTTTGATGTAATGCTCAGGTCAGACCGATTATTGCTGATTTTCAGGGAGGACGTTCTGGAGCCCAGGAGGCGAGCTGGATAGCAGGAGCGTATGGACCGTACCCGTTGTATATATTGTAGTTGTGTAACTAGGACATGTTGTTTTTAACTGTCCTGTATTGTGTAAATGTTATAACTCTGATATATGAAAATGTAAAAGTACTGATATTGTTCCTTGGTAAACTGTTATTATGTGATATTATATTTTGATCCGCTGCGAATGTGAGGTTTTTCTGTGTCTTGTTCCTGTTTCTTCTTCTTTCTCTTTTCTTCTTTTCTCTAACTATCTGGAATTTTCAGGATCGAAAATTTCGGGTTGTTACACCAGTATATTATATAAGTAAACGCTTGATGAGGGCAGAAAGAAATTATCCAAAGATTGAAAAACTAGCCTATTGCTTGGTGACTGCATCACGCAAGCTTCGTTCGTATTTTCAGGCACACTCAATCAGTGTTTATACTGATCAACCTTTGCGGTAGATACTCCAATGACCGGAAACTTCCGGAAGGATGTTAAAATGGAATACTGAGTTAAGTCGGCTCGATATTACCTACTTGCCGCGAAGGGCCATATAAGGACAAGCACTAGCTGACTTCATTGCTGAATTTACTATGTCAGACGAATCAAACGATCACAATGTCTTACCTCCCATTCGATGGAAGATGTACACAATGGGGCATCTAACGACCGTTGTTCGGGGGTTAGCATAGTTCTCGTAACTCCTGAGAATCGATCAGTTTGCTACGCTTTGAAGCTCGAATTCACAACAACTAATAACGAAGCCGAATATGAAGCGTTCATTGCCGGCTCAAGACTTATCAAAGAACTGGGAGTAAAAGCGGTTGAAATCTTTAGCGAATCGCAACTGGTGGTGTACCAAGTGCGATGAGACTACCAAGCAAGGGGCGGAGACTTGCCTTATATTTGGTCTGAGTTCAGGAGCTGCTAGTGAATCTCCAGTATTATGATATTTCACATGTCCCGCATGAGAAAAACAGAACAACCGATTCATTGGAAAAATTCGCAAGCACTGGCGATGCGCAGCAAATGGGATTATTTCCTGTTGAGACCCTCCATGCTTCGAGTATAGATATGATGGAGATAGATTTCGCGTTCGAAACTGAAATCGAGAAGGAATCGTGGATGACCCCAATCCGGCAGTACTTGCTATTCGAGATCTTACCCGAAAAAAGGAGCGAAAGACGACAAGTCCTTCGTAACGCTTCATGATATATAATGCAAGATGGGGTAATGTATCGGAGGGGATTCTCGACCCCCTTACTCCGGTGCATGGCCCATAATGAGATAAAACGAATATTAAAGGAAGTCCATGAGGAAGAGTGCAGTGACCATACCTGGGGGAGACATTAGCAAAGAAAGTTCTCCGTTATGGATACTGCTGGCCAACTGTGAATCGGGATACTGCAGACTATGTGAGAAGATGTGACAAATGCCAAATATACGCAAAAATCCCTAGAGCTCCGCCGACGGAACTCACGCAAATGGTTAGTCCCTGGCCATTTGGAATGTGGGGGATCGACCTAGTTGGTTCTTTACCCATAGCCAAAGATGGAGCGAAATATGCAATAGTTGCGGTCGACTACTTTACCAAATGGGCAGAAGCAGAGCCTCTGGCCACAATAACCACCAAGAAGGTTATTAATTTTGTCGTACGAAATATCATATGCTATTTTGGCCTTCCACGGACCATCATTACAGACAACGGGACTCAATTCGAAAGCAAGGAGTTCAAAGAATTTTGTCAGAAACATGGCATGGAGAAGAAGTTTGCAACGGTTGCTCACCCGAAGCCAACGGACAAGTGGAAGCCGTAAACAAGATAATTATGTCCATATTGAAAAAGCGTCTGGAAAAGGCTAGAGGCAAGTGAGTGGATGAACTTCCAACGGCGCTTTGGGCCTATAGGACCACCCATAAAACCGCAACTGGCCACACTCCATTCGCATTGGCATATGGCACGGAAGCCGTCATATCCGTGGAACTTGAAGTTCCATCACATCGGGTAACTTATTACGACCCCGCGTCGAACCAGAATCATTTATTGGAATCGTTGGACTTCATTGACGAAAAACGCGAAGAAGCCAATTTGAGAGCGGCTGCATGCAGACATGGAGTCGCTAAATATTATAAGGAAAAGATCCGACCGAGAATTTTTGATGTGGGAGACCTTGTTTTGAAACGATTTTTTCCGGTCCCGTCTCATATGAATCCCGCATGGGAAGGTCCATACGTCATCGAACAGAAGCTTGGAGAAGGAACTTTCAAGTTAGCGACCGTCGATGGTGCGACACTACCCCGAGCATGGAACAGCGAGCACTTGCGGCATTATTATACTTAGTCTATTTCTTTCATGTATTAGTTGCATTTATTTCCAGTTCGCTTTTAGTTCTAGTTCTTGGCATGTAATAAGACAATTTAACTTGCTTTCATTAATAAAGGCTTGAAGCCTTCCTCTCTATGAATTACTAATGTTTCTGTGTATGATGATCCTGTGATAGGCAAATAAAATTATATTATTCTGGCTGACGTATGAACACGTGCAAACGACTCAAAACTCCGAGTCCCTAGAGTGCGGACTGGAGTACTCCAAGTTCCCGGAATGCGGACTCGAGTATAAACGATTCAAACCTCCAAGTCCCTAGAGTGCGGACTGGAGTACTCTAAGTCCCCGGAGTGCAGACTCGAGTACAAACGATTTCAAACCCCAAGTCCCCAGAGTGGAGACTGGAGTACTCTAAGTCCTCGGAGTGCGGACTCAAGTATAAACGATTCAAACCTCCAAGTCCCCAGAGTGCGGACTGGAGTACTCTAAGTCCCCGGAGTGCGGACTCGAGTATAAACGATTTAAAAATCCAAGTCCCCAGAGGCGGACTGGAGTACTCTAAGTCCCCGGAGTGTGGACTCGAGTATAAACGATTCAAACCTCCAAGTCCCCAGAATGTGGATTGGAGTACTCTAAGTCCCCGGAGTGCGGAATCGAGTATAAACGACTCAAAACTCCAAGTCCCCAGAGTGTGGACTGGAGTACTCTAAGTCCCCGGAGTGCGGATTCGAATATAAACGACTCAAATCTCTAAGTCCCCAGAGTGAGGACTTGAGTACTCTAAGTCCCCGGAGCGCGGACTCGAGTATGAACGACTCAAATCTCCAAATCCCCAAAGCGTGGACTGGTGTACTCTATGTCCCCGATGTGTGGACTAAAAAATATTCTAAGTGCTTGAAGCATAGAAGGAAAAATGAACAACTCTCAAAGAATCTCCGAGCTATATGAAGGTGAACCGAGAAATCCATGTTATTCGCAAAAGCTTGGATTTAAATCACAATCACACAAAAATTGAACGACAGGAGCCTTTTGAAAGACAGAAGAACTGAGTTTTATTCACCAAGAATAAGTTTCTACTACAACTCCTCCGAAGCTCGGAGTCAAAAGTTTATTTACATAAACTACGAAAACAAAAATAATTGCATAATCTAAACTGGCTCTTATTGAACGAGAGCGAAAACTACTTCTTTGACTGTTTTCCCGATGACTCCTCCCTGGTACGTTTACCCTTGATAGCTTTCTTTAACGGGGGAGTAACAGCCGAAAAAGTATGAGGAACATCTATGGGTTTGGACCTGCCAGGGAGAATGACCTTCAACGGCTTGTGCAAAGGATCGTCTGGGTCCACAGCTTGAGGTTCGACCTTGATCTTGATCGTCTCCTCCTTCTCTTTCTCAAGCTGCTCCTTCATGCTCAGCTCGGATGTGTGCTCGAAGATGCCTGTAATTTCAACTTCATAACTCCCATCAATGGGAGAGGAAGACTTAGATTTATCTTCATCAAGCGCTCCGATCACTTGGGCATCTGGACCGGGAGCCTCTCCTGCGTGAGTGGTTTCACTCGTTTTTTCCCTCACCTCCTTGGCGATGTCGCTCCTCGGAGTAGGCTCAAGATCAGAACGGCCTGCACAAAATCACGAAAAGCAAGTATTAGAATACGATAGCTTCTGGTGGAAAGCGAAAGCTCTTGGAATGTTAAAGAAAAAGAGTTGCCTACCAGGTTTCGGCTGGCTCCCAGCCGTCAAGGGGGTCTCACCCTCCGGAATAGGGGACAAAACATGAACACCAAGGCCGGGGTCCTCCGGGTCATAGCCAATGTGCTGTTGAAAAGGATCAAGTATCGGCCGACTGGTCGGCTGGGTGGGCACACGAGCTGGAGACTCAATCCTGGATGGACCGGCGATAACTTCTTTTCCTTTTGTGGAAGGGGAGCCTTTGCTATAAAAAGCTTTAGCCGCTAACATGTCCGAAGGCTCATTTCCCTTGAGGAATTCTTTTATCAAGCCCCCCTCGTCAACCTCCTCAATACCATGTTTGGCCTTTTTGATTTCAATTAAAGTCTCCCACACCTCGGCCAAAGATTTGAGATAGCCCTCGTCCAGAAAAGTCAAGTCTCGATGCATGATAACACGGTCATTGAATTCAGTGATTAGCGGGTCAAACATGCTTTTGACCTCCTCTCTACCTTCTTCTCTAGCCGCCTCAAGACGGGAGTCGATATCCATGGACGCTATCTTCTTGACCTCTTCACAAGCTTTGCTCTTTAATGTCTCGACTTTGGAAAGCTCGTCCACAAGTTTCTCCTTTAAGAGTCGAGTAGCAACGATCTAATCACAGTATCGTTGTGACTCTTCTTGAGCATCCATTTTCTCCTCTTTCTCTTTATGGAGCTGCTCCTCAAGTTCTTTAACCCGGAGACATAATGCATCCCTCTCTTTTTGTACCGAATCTTTTTCCAAAGCCAAAGCCCCACAGCGTTGTATCGCCTCGTCGAGTTCTTTTTTGTGAGTCGATTCAAGACGAGTTACGGCTTCGGCGGTGTCCTTGGCGCTCTGCTAGATGGCCTCAAGTTCATACTTGTAAGTCGCAATCTCTTCGTCTTGAGCTTTAATGATATCTTTGTCGTAGATAGCCTCAAGCTTCAGGCGATCGATCTCATGTTGGCGCTCCATGGATACTTCAGAAAGTTTTTCAGCCAAATGAACAAACGCGTCATGTTGAACATAAACGTCATTGGTACAGGCGATGGCGCTCTGCTTAACATGTCCGGGAATAGGATGAATCGCCGGGAGGAATTTCAGGCCATCAAAGCAGATTTTTGGAAATTTATCTTTGAGCTCGGCCAGCCTCTTCGATACTGTTGGATCTGTTGCAGGAGCAGAAGGAGACAACTTTGAAAGTTCAGTTCTCCTGTGAGGATCTCGGGACTGTCGTGTGGAAGAGGAGTCAGAGTGTTGATCCCGAGGGACATCGGATTGCGACCCCTTGTGGCCGCGCTTATATTTGCTTTGCTCCGGGTGGGAAGAGGTATCCAGGTGGTATTTTGGCTGGTACTAAGTTCTCTTCCGAGATGACGAGTCCCGGGAATGATAATCTCTATCGTCATCACCATCTCTGTCCCACGTCTTCCAAAACCCGAGTCCCGTCTAGGTTGATAAAAGATAGACGAACCGTGAAGGCGATCGAATCCGTGTGAGAGCCCCATGTCACCCGCACAGAATTTAAATAACAACGAATTAGCAAAGAGTAGCGTGACGACGAAAATTTAAGTGCGAGGAAAAGTGCATGTGTTTGTGTGTGTGTCCTAGTGTTTTTCCCCCCGACGGACTAGTTGCTTTACTAATGAGAGTTTTTTCTCCCTGGTTTTGGGCAAGAGCGCCTGCATCGCCTCTGATAGGCGAGTGAATTTGAATGATTCCGGATCGTCAAAGTCGTAATTGAGCAGATCATCGGGTATGGAAAGATTCGATAGGCCCTTTAAAGAACTTTCCAAATGCTGTAAGGAAGCCTCTTTCTCCGTCGGAATGAGATTGGCTTTAGAGGTTGCACCAACTTTTTCCCTCCGTATCCTGTATGTTAGTCTCTTTTTACTCTTAGAAGGGGAAGATGACGTTTCGATGTCGTGCACTTCGACTATCGGATCCTGAGTGGGACCCATGTTCTCATCCTGTGCTTCGGGTGTTTCGTTCCCTTTGATTTCCCCCTCCTCTGGTGAGTCAAAAGTGCGACGTGCTAATGACTCAGCTAATTTTTTCCCTTTTCCAAAGGTGGGCTTGGGAACAGTGGCGCCTTGAGGCAAGCTAATCCGACGGCCTTCGACCAACAGCCCAAACCTTGTGAGTGACTCATTCGAAATGAAGTTTTGAATGTCCCGTTCTTCGACAGGGAGGGCTCTAATAGCTTCAACGGCTTCAGAATATCCACGGCCGTCGGGACGTGGATTGATACCTGAAAAAATTGTAAAAAGAGTTAGAAAAGGCATGGCTTCCATCAAGCATGCACATCAATCCGGAAAAGAGACTTACTTCCTTCCACCCATCTCCTCGCCAAACCAGGAGGGCAACACACATAAAACCATTCCTGCTTGTACAGGGCGAACTTGCTGTAGGCCCCAGTTAAGATTTGGCATTTGTGATGTGGCTCGAGAAACATGTAAGAGGGGCTATCTCTCCGCTTCTTGATCATATATATATATATATATATATATATATATATATATATATATATATATATATATATATATATATATATATGATATCGCTCGGGGTTGAGGGCCGGAAGAGGACATTCATGAAGAGAATATAGGTAACGTAGATGAAGGCGTGACCATTTGGGTGCAGTTGCGACGGGGCAATGTCGTTGTATTGCAGCACATCCTGAAGAAATAAATTGAACGGTGGCATGCTGCCAACCCAGCACATGAATTTATTACACGCCGTGTATCCAACTGGGGGCAAGTGTGAACGATCGTGCTCCGATGGAACCAGCACGTCGTCGAAAGGGATTCCATAGATAGAGCATATTCGCCGGAGCGCAACTTCATTGACCTTCGAAACCTGTGAATCAAAAGGTTATCCAAGAGAATCGCTGCCTCCAGAGCGTCGGGAGCCAAGTTATGGGCAGGGGAGGTTGACGGATTTGAAATATCCACGACTTCTTGTTTTGAAGATGGCCCAGGTCTATCTGAGATCGTGGTGGAGCTAGACTTCTTAGACATCTCCGATAAATATTGAGTTTGGCAGAGCATCTGTTTGAACTATACTCGAAAAACAATCGGCATTAGACTTAACAACATAAAATCCCCCCCACCCCCGTGCGGTGTGTGATCTAGAACAATCATTCAAATATAAACGTTGAGAAATTATAGGTCACATAGTTGATGGTATAAAGTTGAACTTTGAACTCTCATTCTCGAAGACCGTCATCGCTGACCGTCTCCGAAAGCCAGCCTAGCAATGTTTTCAATTTTGGACTCGAACATTAACATTGTATGATGAAAGCTTTTATTTGTTTTTATCGACTTCAGTTCAGGCTTATGATAATTGGAACTAGGAAGTTATCAGTTCAGAATAGTTCGATATGCCAGTTTGCTTAAGTCCATGTCTTTGTTCTTGTCTTATGATTAGGCAAGGTGAGAATGTTGGTCGGCCTAGGTATCGTTCGGTCAAAAATTTGTTTGGCCTAGGTACCGTTCGGCCAAAACATTGTTCGGCCTAGGTATCGTTCGGTCAAAAAATTGTTTGTCCTAGGTATCGTTCGGCCAAGACATTGTTCGGCCTAGGTATCGTTCAGCCAAAGCGTTGGTCGGCCTAAGTGTCGTTCGGACAAATTATCGTCCGGCCTAAGTTCTGTTCGGCCGAAATAACGTTCGACATCCTACCTAACTCATACTTCCTTCCTATCCTTCCATTCCACTACTCGGCATGTGGCGAATTCTGCCGAACCCAAGTTATGCCGAGCCCCAATGCTCAGCACTCTGTCCCTAACAACGGCTTCATTTTTCTTTCCTTCCTCCATCCATACCAAACAACGAGGCCGAATCGTTCGGCGAGTCACGCCGAACCATATAGTTCGACATTCTAGCCAAAACCTACTCCCTCACTATTTTTCCCCAATCTCGTTCGGCACGAGAGAACCATGCCGAACCACAGCACATCTCCTAACAACTCCCTCGTGTGCTCATCTATGGCCACTTCTCCTTTCCTCCACATCGTTTAGCCCTAAAAATATCATAATCGAAGTTCGATTCTCTCATCCGCACAACCCCTATCGGCTACGGATCTAATTTACGAACTTAAGCCTCTTATTGAAACTTTTTGGTTAGGGAAAGGATTTAGATAAAGGAATCGATACCTAGTTAGTAGATCGAGACTTCTACATATGAGCTTGGATAGATGCACTATTTTCTCCGTTGAGATCGTATCGAATTCTGAACATAATGGAATTGGTTTAGCTCCATTCTGAGATTATTCAAATTTAGGCCTTTATTTGTATTTTAAATCATCGATAAATTTAAAGTGAGTGTTTATTGCTCACAAATGACTGAAATAATTTTTATGTTAGTTATATTATATCATGAAGTGATTGAAATTTATTGATTGTTGTTTGATAAGTTTAATTGACATCTGAATTAATTGATAGAATATGAATTGACATTTAAATTGAATTAGAATTTTATTGCCCATAAAATACTCGATATTGATAATTATGAAATTTCTGTGAATTTTATTGACTGTTTGGATGATTGGTTGTGATTATGCTATTGATTGATATTTTGGATGTTTATTTATTTTGATATATCATGTTATCATCCTGTATATTATTTACATTAGATAAAAATGTAATTGAATTATTTCAAATAAATTAAGAAATATGTTGAAATGATATATATACCTATGGCATTTCTTTTGGATTGAAATGATATATATCCATCCTTGAATTAAATTGAAATAATGGATTCACTTGGCCATAGGATAGAAATTATATACGAACACCGGGTTGGTCAAATTAAATGATTTTAAATTTTTTATTTGAAATTATTTAAATGATTTGGTTTTAAGAAATACAAATCAAATTTATGGAAATAGAATTATTTTTGAATCGAAACTTGAAATGTTGAAATTTAAATTTGGTAAACGAAATTGTTGATTAATCAAAGTTGAGATTTTTAAGTTATAATCAAAATATGACGTGAATTTTAGAAATTGATTTGTTTTAAAAGATTTGACTTTTATTCAAAATTTAGATATTTCCAAGTAAAGGTGATATAAAATGAAATGTCCATGAATTAAAAATCATAGATCGAACTGCCGAATTGAAAAAATTGGGTGTTGTCATAGTATCAGCTAAGCGCATGGGATGGAGATAGTGGACTCGAACCGTTGACATCCGCCATAGGGTAAACCACCGCCTCTCCGGCCTCCCCGGCTGATTGTACCATTGATTGAAGAAGGCCTCCTTCCAGGGAGGCTCGAACCATCAGTGAGATACCACTCTAGAAGAGCTAGTATTCTAAACCTTATGTCAGGACCTACCGGCCAAGGGTTTTCTCATTTTCTTTTGTATGTTCTTACTCAAGATAATAAATTTGAGATTCTGAGGTTCTCCCTAACCAATTCCTAATTTTGAATATATAAAAAAAAATGTTTTGTCTATTCGATGCAAAAAAAGTAGAGAATGCGCATTTGCTTGAAATATTTTCAAGATAATAAGGATTGCAATTTTCCATGAATTTCCCATTTTCACTTAATGACAGAACCTTGCTTATTTCTTTTTTTAAGGACTGAAGAATCAAATGATATTTTGAAGGCACAACTCCAAGTTGTTCAGGAATAGCGGCGTTGAGTTTCTCGACCGTTTGCCGTAGGATTAGTTAGATCTATTTCTCGATAGGGCCGGGAAGGGATATAACTCAACGGTAGCGTGTCGCCTTAACGTGGTGGAAGTCATCAGTTCGAGCCTGATTATCCCTAAACCCAGCACTTCTATTTATGTTTTTTTTCCAGTAGTTTTCTCTTTCCCTTTGTTCTTGTTTCCCTATCATCCAAAAACAAAAATAGTAATTAATTACTAGTTAATAGAATAACACAAGACCTAAAACTAAAACTTTTTATTTTTTGTGACAAAAAAATGTTGCGGAGGTAGGATTTGAACCCGTGGCCTCAAGTTATGAGCCTTGCGAGCTACCAACCGCTCTACTCCATGCAAAAATTTTATCCGAAAAAATGTAGAACCAAAATGGATGGTTTTATGTCTATTACCAGTCATTCCTCCTGAATTGAGACCAATCATTCAGATAGATGGGGGTAAACTAATGACATGTCTTGAAGAGGAAAGCATTCTGTATGAACTCAATCCATGAAAAAGAGCTTAGACAATGAAGTGAAGGGCTTGAAAGTTAGATCTGGTTTACATCATTGTGGATAGAATGAAGAGAGTGTTTTAATTTCATTTGTTGATCGAATCCTATCTATTTTGGAATTTAGCTTGGAATTTAATAATATTTGAAGGTTCGGATTTTTAAATTAGAATCTGAAATTAATTTGGAATGGTAATTGAAATTAATTTGGAATTGAAATTGAATTCGACTTGAATCGGAATTGAATCGATTAAATCGAAATGGAAATTGGAATTGATTTGAATTGGAAATTTTTGAAAAGCGAACCGAATTGACTTTGAAACGATTTTTAAATAAATATTTTTAGTATAAACGATTTAAAATCTATATTCTTTAAATATTTAAATTATTTTGTTTTTCAAAAATATTTTACCATATAAAATATTTTTAATACTCAAACTATTTTAACTATTTAAACTATTTTCTAAAATTCAAGCTGGTCAAAAGGGTGGAATGTTTATATTTAAATTTTGGATTTAAATGTGACTTGGGTTAAAGTGAAGTAATAATCTAACTTATAATTCGAATCAGATTTTGAAGTGAAATCGATATATCGAACTGAATTGACATTTTGAAGTAAAATATAATTTTTGAAGCGAATATGATGATTTTGGAATGGATTTGATTTTTGAAGCGAATATGATATTTTGATTTCAAGTACATATTGTTTTCGAAATGTAAAGTATCAATCGGTGTGTAAAACGACGTTTGTTTGTTAAAGAGACCAGGGCCTCTTATTGGCATACTCTCTGTCAATATTAGAACCACTTTGACAACCATATATGCGGTGAATGATATCCAAAATGTAGTGGTTGAATTGGCGAACGTTCACTGGAATGAAGTAAGAGAATAATGATGATAGCCTTTACATTTGTGTTTTAATTAAAATGACTAAAACAGGAGCCTATGTCTGGCCAATGAGGTTAGCTACCTTTAGCGACACTGATTACTCATACTATCGTGATTTTGTACTCGATGATGGGTTGATTATCGCGGTCGGCCATGGATGGGTTACGACCAGCCAGAAAGGGTAAACTGATAGAATCCTACATTGGGCATTGCCTCACACGCCTTGTCATATTTATCCTTATATGAGCTCATTGCAACTTTGGTTTACCTATAAAAATGTGTTAAGGTGGATCAATGTAAAGCCTTAATGCTATTTTGATATTTATTTTACTAATAGACATTATCTATTATAGCGTATACTATTATATATAAATAGTTTAACGGATCCTTAGGAGATGGAAAATCGCGTAACATCTCTTAAGTTGTTGCATGCATGTTATACACTGGATAAGAGATGTAAAATCCTGTAAACATCTCTAACGTTGTTACACTCATTTTTCGTGATACTGATTTGACTTACATAAGAGTACTTTTGTCCTGACTCGAGTGTTTTGTTTTCCATTGCGCTGGGGTCAGTCCTAAATTTTAAACATATTGAAGATTATTCTCTGGAGGACGAAGATGAAGATTGGTATATTACTATTATTATTATCCCCTGCATCACGCTATTCTACTGTATTGATTATTTATCCCTGATGTATATATATATATAACTCCGATAAATGTGTATAGATTATAATTAAATGTTTAGTAAACATCTTTATGAACTATTTATTTGAGTGTTATATTTTATCGTTCCGCTGTGAGATTCTATGTTTGTTTTCATCTTCTTTTCTTATTTTTCTTAATTTTCCCCATTGATTATCTACGGTCTAGATTATTTAAGTTGGACATGTGTGGATTATTGTCGATTTAAACTTTTCGAAATATGGGTCGTCATAGTTGGTATCAGAGCCTTGGTTTAGCAATAACCATGGCTTTGTGAGGTTTGACTCATTAGAGATAGGGTAGTAATACCCTAGATTGAATCTGTTTGAGTGTATAAATATGAGAGAGCGTATTATTTAGTATTATAAAATATTTTATATTTTATTTACTTATCCGTTGAGTTATTTATGAATTCTGTTCGATGCGTGGGACTCCGGGTCAACGATAGGTGTTTCTAAACACTTAAACGAGGCAAGTCGACATAACATTGTTTTAAAATAGAGTAAGTGGAATAATTTTACCTAAATTATATTATATATAAATAAAATCATAATTTTTGATGAAATTGTTGTTAGGCGTTTGATAATTAATGAATTTTATTTTATGAAGCGTTTAATAATTAAATTGAAATCTAATAAAAATAAAAACTATTGAGATAACTAAAATGAAAAGTAATGAAAATTTTTATAATAAAGAAATGGAATTGTATAAGCTATATTATAAATAGAAAGATATAAAAAAAAGAATTTTAGAATTTTAGAAATTGAATCCCTTGGTTTTCAAAATTGTTTTCAAGCCTTCAAAATTAATATTAATATATTTGGAAGAATTTTGACTAGAAAAAAATTTATTTTAAAAGGAATTTTAGAAGAAATAAAAGCATTAAACTCGTTTTGGTCGTTGGAAAATAATTCTGGGAATGACTGCAGCATCACAAGTATTCATTTTCGAGTTTCTAAGCAAGAATTGCTACCAAAAGAAATTTATTTTCGGTTAAAACAAGTTTTGTTATGAAAAATTATTCTAATTATGATTTGATAAATATATGGAAATAGTTTTGAACTTATAATTGAAAATAGTACATAAAGAATAACTTTATAACTTATAAATTTAAAATAGTACAGAAAAGAAATAAGTTTGTGACCTATAAATTTGAACAAGAAATAAAACCAATATTAGAATGTTTAAATTTTTTGGTTAAGCAAACAAAAGAAAAAAAAATCGAATTTGAGATACAAAATAAAATACTTAACTAAAGAAATGTTAAATAAATTGAGTTAGGGAAATGAAGTAAATAAAATATAGTTTAACTCATGAAAGTTTAAATAAAATATGAGATGTAACTGAAATGAATTAGATAAAATAATAAAATGGAATTTTAAATGAATAAATTGTATAATTCATAGATTTGAGAATATTACGCTAAAAATAAATTTTAGATTTGTAAAATGTGAATGATAAGAGAATTTAACTTGAATAAAATTTAAACAAAATGAGTAATGGATTAAAATGAATTGAAGTTTAACTTAATATTAAATAAATTGAATTGGATATTAAATGATACTAGGGGAATTAGTAAAGTGAATTATTTTCACTTGAGCTATAAAGTGAACTAATAGATGAATACGAACTTGAATTTTTAAAATGAAATGTACTTTAAGTGCGAAAAAAATTAAATAAAATAAATGAGTGCAAGTGAATTAATATGAGGAATTGGATTTAATTTAAATTCTATGTAAATAAATTAAATGCAAATTGAACGAATTTCAATAAAATTGAGTGGTAAATAATCGAAAATGAAATAAGTTAAGGGAATAAGTTATAAATTGATGTTTAACTTAAGAGGAATTGAATAAAATTGATGGAAAAAATATATTATGAATATGAATTGGAGTTATAAAATAAAATTTACTTTAGTAAATTAATAATATGAATTTGAATAGATGAAGTGAATTGATAAATTAATAATAACTTAAGATATGAAGTAATAATAATAAACATGAGTTGTCTAGTATAAAATATTTATAATAAGATTAGATGATTTATAAATGATGTTAGTAGTGAAAAAAAATAGAGAAGAATATACTAAGTGGAAATAAAACAAAATTTAAATTAAGCATGGTTAAGTGGAATAATTTTATAAATGGTTCATAAATGAATTTATATGAAATAGGTTAAACAAAAAGCGAAACAATTGACATTTCACAAATTGAATTGAATAAACTAGAATATAATGAATTTGTAACGAATGTTAATAAATTGAAAGGAATCGATTGAAGGTGAACCAATTAAATTCGAAGGAAATCCACGCGAATAAATTAAAAGCAAACAAATTATATATAGATGAAATAAATGTCAATGAATTAAAGGTAAATCAATTTAATATTGATAGGAAATGAAAGTATAATAAGCTGAATATGGATATTAGGAAGTATTGTTGTGAATAATATTGGATGGGTATTGTTTGTTGGATGTTTGTTTTGTTGCATTTGCTATATTCGTTTATGGTTATTGCATAATCCATGCTATATATTGATTTTACTCTTTATACATATGCTTTCATTTGATTATTGAGTGTTTAGTATGTATGGATGGCGTATGCTAGCTTTTGGAGCTTGTTTACGCATTATGTTGCTTTTGCTTGCTTAATACGAGCGAACCCACTCGTATTATTAATAATAAGGTACGTATCTCAGATTACACACCATGATTTTATATTTTTACCTCCGGGTTACCTCACCATTGAGATGAGATGTATATTTGATGTATATTGGGTATATTTGTATTATATATTAAATTGTAAAAAAATTCCGATCGAGCCGTGCAAAGGAAACTCTGCCGAATTTTTTCGTAAATCCGGGAGTTAGAAAAGCGTTTTGAAGTTTTAAATTTTTATAGCTTGTTTTATACATAAGTTATATTTTTCGCAAAACCGATATCAAAGTGGCATAGTAGAAGCGTGGTAATAGTTTTGCAAATAATATGTTTACGTTTGTAAGTTAATTATTTTGTGAAAATATATTATATGTTAAATTCTGTACTTCATGCCTTTTCGAGGACAAAAAGTTTCGAGTGGGGTAGTATGTAAAGACCTATATTTTTAACTACTTTAAATTATTGGATTTAATACGATTATTGGATAAAAATGGTTTAAAAATAAAAATTAATGAATTATTAATGTAGTTATTGAATGTAAAATTGAACAAAATTTTGAGATTAAAAAATTCCGGAGATTTTGGCGATAATAAATTCTATGTATTAAGTGTGTTTATAATCAATAACTGAAGTTAAATAATAAATGTGTATTTTTTGGATATAAATAAAATAATGTTGATAACAAAAATTTATTTGAAATTTGAGGATTTATTGATATTGATTTATCGGATAATTAAATTGTTCAAATTTAATAGTGGAATTATTTAAATAATTGAATTCTGAATTTAATATGAATGAAAATGGCATCGAAAATTGATTTAACTTTTATTTAAATATGAACGAAGATGGTTGACATTTAAAATTGGATTTAAATATGAAGAATTAAAAAATTGAAAATTTTATATTTTAATTAATGAGTAAAAATAGCCATTTTGGCGACTGTCTCGAATTTCAACGAAACTAGTTTCATCGGATCCGTAATGGTGATTTATTATACGATTTCAATTTTCTAGCGATCGGACGTATCGTTTTGCCGTGCGAGCTTGAAACGCGTAGAAATCAATTTAAGAAATTCAATAAAATAAATTAACTTTGAAAAGCTATTTTCGACATACTTTCGAAGTAGGCCTTGAAACTAGTTTCATTGTATTTGTGATGGGGGTAAAACTTTATAAACGCCAATTGACACGCCTCGATTGGAGTTAAGAGAGTTTTTAACCTAACTATATAAAACCAGCATACTAATCAAGAGAGTTTTATATTAAAATATCCAAACCCTAATCAAAAACCATGGCCACGTTTTTAACTTTCAATAGCCAAAAATTCACCAACTTCCCTCCTAAATTTCTCTCGATCTCCTAAATTTCTCTCGATCCGTTCATCGAAATTTAAAATTTCCAACATGAAAGTTGTAGATCTCGGCGAGCTCTTCAAATCCGTATGATTGATCTATTCTATTTTGTCATGAAATCGCCAGAATCCAACTTGGAAGCATGCACGTGTTTTGGGTTCTATCGTGCAATTGGAGGCGGCGTGTTTGACGCTGTTCTAGGTGGAAGTGGAGATGGTTGTGGCACATGCGGTGGTAGGGGTGGGCGTAAACTCCAACGCTATGCGGAAATCGCCCGCACCAGTCCACAAAAACGGTGTGGAACCCGCACCGAATCATCTAATCAAAGCAGACACCCCAAACCAGACCAACCCGCATCGATACAGTGCAGTTGCGGTTTGGACGAGTGAACCAACCATATTAAACATGACCGAACCAAAAATTTACACTAGTAAACTTATAATAAAAATATAAGCAACTCTATATTATTTTAGATTCTAATGATGTATATTCTATTTTTAGCATATGTTGTTATATTAATAATAATCGCTTGCACAAAGGATGAAGTTGTAGTTTTTGGTATAAAATTTTTCATCTTATTTTTTTTGGATAAATGCTAATTATAATCTTATCCTAGCCATTCTCCTTAATGATTATGCATTGATTAATGTTGATGTTTGGTTAATCCACCAAAAAAATCTCACCTGTAGGTACATGTCAAATTGAAATATTCATACAATTAAGAATTAATCATTCATTTCAGTATAACATTGTGTGTTTTAACCTTTAAGTGTGAAAGTTTCACACAGTTGCTTTCGTAAATTGATTTTTGATGGAAGTAATTTTCTTATTTCATATTTAATATGGGTTCAAACCGGACTAGACCAAAACCGAACCGTATTACATCCAAACCGAACCAAAACCAAACCGTTTAAAAGATTAGTATAATGTTTTATATTTTTGATTAACCGTTTGATGTGGTGCGGAAGCGGTTTGGACTCCAACTGCACCAAGCCGACCCGCGCCTACCCCTACGCGGTGATGGTCGTGGATTGAACTCCGATCGTGTATATTTGTGTGCGTGCGTTAGGATCACAGTGCATGGATGGGTCTGGTTCACGGTTGTAAGGAAGATGATGTACGCATGTTTTTTAATAATTTATTTATTTTATATTAAAATTTAAATTTTCTAACTCAAATAACTTTTTCGTACGTGCTCGGATCGACGTGCGGTTTTCTCCATTGTGAACGTATCGAAATTCGGATATTAAGGAACTGGTTTCACTGCATACTGAGACCATTCAAATTGAGGCCTTTATTTGTATTTTGAATCGTTGATAAATTTAAAGTGAGTGTTTATACAATCATAATTGACATAAATAATTTTTATGTTAGTTCAATTATATCGTGAAGTGATTTGAAATTTATTGATTGTTGTTTGATAAGTTTAAGTGACATTTAAATTGGCATCTAAATTAATTGATAGAATTTGAATTGACAGTTAAATTGAATTATAATTTAATTTCCCATAAAATACTCAATATTGATTATAATGAAATCGTTGTAAATTTTATTAACTGTTTGGATGATTGGTTGTGATGATGCTATTAGTTGATATTTTGGATGTTTATTTAATTTGATGTATCATGTTATCATCCTGTATATTATTTACAGTATGCAAAACTGTAATTGAATTTTTTCAAGTAAATTAAGAAATAGATTGAAATGATATATACCTTTGGCATTTTGGATTGAAATGATATATATCCATCACTGAATTAAATTGAAATAGTGGATTCACTTGGCCATAGGATAGAAAATTATCTATGGACACTGGTTGGTTAAATTAAATGATATCATTTTGATTTGAAATTATTTAAATGATTTGGTTTTAAGAAATAAAAATCGAATTTATGGAAATTGAATTACTTTCGAATTGAAACTCGAAATGTTGAAATTTAAATTTGATAAACGAAATTGTTGACTAATCGAAGTTGAGATTTTTAAGCCATAATCGAAATATCATGTGAATTTCAGAAATTCATTCATATTAAAAGATTAGACTTTTATTCGAACTTTAGATATTTCCAAGTAAAGGTGATATTAAAAGATATTTCGAAATTTAGCTCAGAATTTAATAGTATTTGAAGGTTTGGATTTTTAAATTGGAATTCGGAATTAATTTGGAATGGAAATTGAAATTAATTTGGAGTTGAAATTAAAATCATCTTGAATCAGAATTGAATCAATTAAATCGAAATGGAAATTGGAATTGATTTGAATTGGAAATTTTTGGAAAGTGAATCAGTTTGATTTTGAAACTATTTTTAAATAAATATTTTTAGTATAAAAGGTTTAACTTCAATATTCTTTGAATATTTAAATTATTTTGATTTTCCAAACTATTTTACTATAAAAAAATTTAATACTTAAACTATTTAAACCATTTTCTAAAAATTCAAACTGGTCAAAAGGGTGGAATGTTTTTGGGATTTAAATGCGAATTGGATTGAAGTGAAGTTATAGCCTAAATTATATTCGAATCAAATTTTGAAGTGAAATCGATATATCGAATTTAATTGACATTTTGAAGTAAAATATGATTTTTGACGCGAGTATGATGATTTTGAAATGGATTTGATTTTTGAAGCGGATATGATGATTTCGAAATGGATTTGATTTTTGAAGCGAATATGATATTTTGACGCCAAGTACATATTTTTTCGAAATATAAAGTACGAACCGGTGGGTAAAACGACATTTGGTTGCTAAAAAGACTGGGGCCTCTTATTGATATACTCTCTGTCAATATTGGAACCACTTTGACAACTGTGTACGCAGTGGATGATATCGAGAATATAGTGGTTGAATTGGCGAACATTTACTGGAATGAAGTAAGAGAACGTGATGGATAGCATCGACACTTGTGTCATAATTAAAATGACTAAAACAGGAGCCTATGTCTGGCCAACGAGGTTAGCTACCTCTAGCGACGTTGATTACTAGTATTACTATCGTGATTTTGTACTTGATAGATGCACCCTTTTTGATCGGATTGATTGTCACGGTCGGACACGGATGGGCTACGACCAGCCAAAAAGGTAAGGATCCAACACTCGGTGAAAGAACCAAAGTCAAGTAGCATTCATCTGTTCTCGGAAGGGGGCGTAGTTCACACCAGGCAAAGAGGGAATTTTTTATTTAGTTCCAGACGACAGGGTAAATTGATTTTGGTAAGAAGGTGCCATCCTCAAGTTAGGATTCTGCTTGAACTGTAAACTGGTAGAATCCTACCTTGGACATTACCTCACATGCCTTGTCATATTTATCCTTATATGAGCCCATTATGTTTTTGGTTTACCTATAAAAATGTGTTAAGGTGGATCAATGTAATGCCTTATTGCTATTTTGATATTTATTTTACTAATAGACATTATCTATTATAGCGTATACTGTTATATATAAATAGTAACGGATCCTTTGGAGATGGAAAATCCCATAACATCTCTTAGGTTATTGCATGCACATTATATACTGGATAGGAGATGTAAATTCCCGTAAACATCTCTGACACTGTTACACTCATTTTTCATTATATTTATTTGACTTACATAAGAGTATTTTAGTTCTGACTCGAGTGTTTTGTTTTCCGTTACTCTCAGGCCAGTCCTTATTTTTCAGCGTATTGAATATTATTCTCCAGAGGATGAAGATGAAAATTTGATATATTACTATTATTATTATCCCCTATGTCATGCTATTCTGTTGTATTGATTATTTATCCCTAATGTATATATATAACTCTGATAAATGTATATAGATTATAATTAAATGTTTAGTAAACATCTTCATGAACTATTTATTTGAGTATTATATTTTATCATTCTGCTATGAGATTATGTGTTTGTTTTCTTCTTCTTTTCTTATTTCTCTTAATTTTCCCCATTGATTGTCTACATTCCAGATTGTTTAAGTTGGACATATGTGGATTATTGTCGATTTTAAACCTTCCGACATATGGGTCGTCACAGTTGGTATCAGAGCCTAGGTTTAGCGATAACCTTGGCTTTGTAGGGTTTGAATCATTAGAGATAGGGTTGTAATACCCTAGAATTAGTCTATTTGAGTGTAGATATATGAGAGAGCATATTTGTTAGAATTGTAAATGTTTTATATTGTGTTTAATCATCAATAGCAGAGACGAAGCCGAGTCTAGCCCTAGGGAAAGCGAGACTAAGGGTTTCACTCTTTATCTATTTAACTTGCTTACTTGGTGCTCTTAGTATAACTTTAGTCTTAATCTTGATTTTATACCCATTTTCTTTTCCCTGTTACAGTACCTTTTAAGAATGTCGGCTTCTAATATAAGAGGAAAGTAATTAAGAAAAGGTTCAGGTTTCCCCTTGGACATAGAGGCTATCAACTTGAAGAAGCAATAGGTTTCTAACTCTCCCGAAGCTGAAAGTTCTAAGGAAAAAGATTCTTTTTTCCAAGAACAACAAGCATGCCATATGGATCACAAGGGCTACTTTTGAAGGTGGCCTTTCTTCTACCATCAGTGAAGCACATGCTAGGCCTCCAACCTCTACTTTAGGTGTTAGAAAAACGATTGAATATATCCTCCAGGAGAGTATCAAGGTAAAAAGAAATTCTTGTAAGGGCTTATATTTCAATATTTGTGCTTACTCTATTGCTTTATCTAGACCATGTCCGAAATCTCTACCCTTTAAAACGGATGGTTGAAAATGGAGGAGACAGTTGTTGGTGCCGGAGCGACAAAAAAGGAGTTTGTGGAATTCAAGGCTAAGGTTCAAGAGACGATTACACAAGTCGAGGAATCAGGTAGGACTGTAGGAGAGAAGGATCGTAGGATCAAGACCCTTGAGAAAGCCCTGAAAGAAAGGGATAAGAGGTTGAAGAAAGCTGAGGCTGGAGTGATTAACAAAGAACATTACATTGTAAGAGATAAGCATAATAGAGAAGCCAGTAGGTGAGTCTTTAGGCACACGGATGGGACGAAAGACCCAAAACCTCTTTCGTACAAGTACAATTGGTACATGGACAGCGAAAATGCTTCAGAGGCTGTTCGGTGTAGATGTTTTCCTATCATTCTGGAAGGAATTGCTTCTATGTGGTTCACTAGGCTTCCATCGAGATCCATCTCCACTTTTGACCAACTAGCAACACGATTCCTAGATTGGTTCAGGCTCCATACCACGCAACCCAAAGTCATGATGTCCCTGTTTGGACTATTCTAGGAATGAAAAGAATCGCTGAAGCCTTTCATGAACGGGTCCAATACCGAAGTGACAGAGGAGAGCAATCCAAATGAGGACATGGTTTTCATGGCCGTGGTCTGTGCCATTCGTTCGAAACTGAATTCGAGAAGTGGATTAAAAAAAAGCAACTCACTACAAAGAAGGATTTCAATCTCAAACCAAATGCCTAAGATTGGAGGAGGCGCAAAATCTAGAAAGGAAATCTACAGGAATGCGGCCAATGAATGTTGGACAGAGTGACATGGTGATGAATCGGAATACAAACGCTTCCGGAACTTCTAAAGGAATCACAGATAAAGATGGAAATTAGAAAAGGAAGAATTAGAATTCCAATAAGAAAAATGGAAACAATAAATGCCTTAAAGGCTTTAGGCCTGAAGATTACACCCCTCTCAGTGAAACTCCAGAAAACATTTATCTAACGACGCAAGGGACTAAGGAATATAAAAAACCCCGTAAGAAAGAAACAACTGAACAACAAAAGTTCTAAAGGAAATTCTTCCACTTCCACAAGAGGCATAGTCACAACACAAACGAATACCGCCACCTAAAGAACTTGATTGAAGAGCTAATTTAGGAAACAAACTTCAGCAATACATGAGAAAATCACAAAATCCTGCCTAGCGAGCAGCACCTCAAGCCCCTATGAACTAAAGAAACCAAGCTGGAACCAATAAAGAGGGATCAAATTGAATTGATCAGAGACTCATTATTGGAATGATATCTGGAGGCCAACATCCTACATAGAGAAGTTGGGGAGAGACGAAGCGGTATGCAAGTTCTTTAAAGCATGCTCCGAAGGAATCGTATCTCACAATAGAAGATGGGGCTCCAACAAAGCAGCATAAAACTTTGAATGATGATAGTGTATTTGTAAATCGAGATACCTATGGGCTCGAGGCCCCAACTCTCGATCCAATGGCGGTGACAGTAGGAATCAGACCCGCTATGGTCCGACGAGAATTGGTGGATAGCGGTAGTTCTGTCAATATTCTTTTCAAACATACCTTTGACCAAATGAAGATCGGCATGAAAAGTGTGTTTGCATGCCAAACAAAATTTGAAGGTTTATTGGAAAACCCAAACAACCTATAGGGACAATTGACTTGCTAGTGGAGCTTGGAGAGGGCGACGAAGAATTCCCTCATTCAGATCTTCATATTTGTGGACGAAACTTCTGCGTATAATGCCTTCTTGGGTTGACCCACCTTAGCTGATTTTAGAGTAGCTTTGGCCTAATGGTGCCTTACTATGAAGTTATCAACTACAAAAGGAATCGAGGTGGTCAAAAAGGATCAATGCGTCGCCAGAGAATGTTACATTGCAGAGTTAAGCGAATCTAAGAGAAAGGAAAATAGGAAGGATATGGGGAGAACCTTCCACATTCGTGAACTTTCTGGATAGCAACTACAGAGCAGCCCAAGATCGGGGACTATAGCTAATTAAACAAGGCTTTGTACCCTAGAAAGAGGATTTTAGGGGAGGACCGAGCAACACCGGCAGAATTGACCTTGTCTGTCCTAGTCGATATGGACGACCCAACAAGAGTCTTGAAAATTGGATCGCGTCTTGGAAATGATGCGGTTAGAACTTACTAAATTTCTTCACACCAAATTGGATGTGTTCGCATGGACACATTACGATATGTGTGGGGTGTCACCATAAATCACATGCCATGCTCTCACCATTGACCCCAAGTTCACGCCAGTAAAGAAAAAGAGGCGTAGCCTAGGTCCTGAATGGTCTAAGGCATTAAGAGAAGAGGTGGACAAGCTAATGGCCAATGGCTTTATCGATGACGCAACTTATCCTGAATGGGTATCTAACCCGGTCTTAGTGAAAAAGTCCAATGGGAAGTGGAAAATCTGTATCGACTACTCGGACTTGAAAAAAGCTTGCCCGAAAGATAGCTCCCCTCTGCTTAGAATATACTAGCTTGTGGATGGAAGGACATGACATGAGATACTATCATTCATAGATACATACTCAGGGTACAACCAGATCCTGATGCACGAACCTGGTCAAGAAAACACCAGCTTCATCACCGACCTAGGACTATACTGCTACAAGGTAATGCCATTCGGTCTAAAGAACGCTGGGGCAACTTATCAAAGGTTGGTAAATAACATGTATAAGCGCTAAATCAAGAAAACCATGGAGGTTTACGTGGATGATATGTCGGTCAAATCGCGAGTAGCTATCAATCACCTGGGTTATCTCGCTGAAATGTTTGAAATACTCCAGAAGTATGGAATGAAACTCAATCCACTTAATGTCACTTTGGAGTAGCCTCCAAAGAATTATTAGGATTCATAGTAAGTGCCAGGGCATTGAAGCAAATCAAGAGTAGATAAATGCCCTATGAAAAGTTCAAGCCTTGAAGAATAAGAAAGAATTGCAAAGCTTGAATGGGAAGATAACATCATTAAGCCGATTTACTTGAAAGCCACTGACAAGTGCATACCATTCTTTGATGCATTAAAGAAAGGAGAGAAAAATTTCGAATGGAGTGAGGCATGTCAAACTGCATTTGAAGAATTGCTGCGACACACCCCACCAATCCTATCAAAGCCAGTAGATGGAGAGGACCTACTCATTTACCTAACAATCTCACCTCATGCAATGAGCGCTGCCTTTGTGCATGGAGAAGTGAAAATCCAACGACTCGTATACCACATTAGCAAGCAGTTTACCAAAGCCGAGAAAAATCACCGAAGGATGGAAAAGCTAGCGTATGGCCTTCTGATCACGTCTAGGAAGTTACAACGGTATTTCCAAGCACATCCAATCAAAGTACTGACTAATCAACCTCTGAAGCAATTACTATAGCGACCCGAAACCTCTAGACGACTTTTCAAATGGAAAATTGAACTAAGCCGGTATGATATTACTTACATCTGAAAAAATCTATTAACGGGCTAGCGCTGGAAGATTTTATCGTCAAATTTTCCCTACGGGATGATGAAGAAGGAACACCGTTAGAAGCAAAGATGCAATGGAATAGTGGTCGAAACCCCCAAAGGACGAGCCATTTGCTACGCCTTACATTTAGAATTTCTTGCGACAAACAACAAAGTGCAATACGAAGCATTGATAGCAGGGCTGAAAGTTGTGAAAGAACTCAGAGTAAAGTCCGTCCACATCTACAATGACTTCCAGCTAGTCATCTGCCAAGTCAAAGGTGAGTACCAAGCTCGAGGGAAAAAAATTTCCCCGTATCTATCTGAAGTACAAAAGTTGCTGAACAACATCGAACATTATTCCATAACTCACATTCTGCGGGAGCAAAACACAAAGGCTGACTACTTAGCTAAACTGGCAAGCTCCAAAGAAGCTAAATCGTTGGGACTAGTCCCACTGACTGCCCTGAGTGTATGTTGACTGGATTCTCGATACCGCCGCCGAACCGGAAACATGGATGATGCCAATCAAGAGCTACTTACTTACAGGGACCCTTCTAACTGACCGGAATCAACGCAAAAAGCTTATTCGGAAGGCGCCGTGATTCGTAATACAGAAGGGATACTACCGAAGGGGATTCTTAACCCCCATCTTAGATGTGTGACCAATGATGAAGCTCGACAGATCTTGAATGAAGTGCACGAAGGAAAATGCGGGGACCATACCGAGGGCCGAATCCTTGCAAAGACAGTTCTCCGATACGGGTATTTCTGGCCAATAATAAACCGCGACACAGTAGACTATGCTAGGCGGTGTGATCGTTGCCAAAGATTCGACAAAATTAAAAGAATTCCCTCAACAGAATTAATGCAGATAGTCAGCTCGTGGCCATCTACAATATATGAAATTGACTTGATTGGCGCATTGCCAGTGGCTAAAGGATGGGCCAAATATGTTATAGTTGTTTTTTACTATTTCACGAAATGGGCCGAAGTGGAGCCGCTGCCACCATTACCACTAAGAAAGTCATTAATTTTGTTACTAAAAACATTATTTGTAGGTTTGGTGTGTCACAAAAAATCATCACTAATAATGGGACACAATTCAAAAGTGCCAAGTTCAAAGACTTTTGCAAACACTTCCGAATTGAGAAGAGCTTTTCCGCTGTCGCTCACTCGTAAGAAAATGGGAAAGAGAAAGCAATAAACAAGATCGTCAAGTCCAGTATCAAAAAGCGACCACCTAAAGCAAAAGGGAATTGGGTTGATGAACTTATACTTGCACTATGAGCTTACAGGACAACTCACAAAGCGGCAACTGGACACACTCCGTTCGTTTTAGCATATGGCTCAAAAGAAATGATTCCTGTCAAATTAAAAGTCCCCTCTCATCGAAGGCAAAACTTTAAACAGAAGCAAAACGAGAAGCTCCTACTCGAATCACTGGATATGATTGAAGAAAGGAGGGAAGAAGCCGAGTTGAGGATCGCCGTCCACCAAAAAAGGGTCGCGTGATACTTCAACTCCAAAGATCACAACTAAACCTTCGAAGTGGGAGACCTCTTCTTTGAATGAATGTATCCCATGCTGGGATCCCTCGAACTAAACTGGGAAGGGCAGTATGTGACGAATCAAAAGCTAAGGGATGGAACTTTCAAGTTGACGACCGTCGACAAAATCCAAATTCCCAGAGCATGGAATAGTGAATCATTGTGCCGCCACTTCACTAAAAACTACCTTCTATGCTTTCTATTTTTCAGCAAATAAGCCATCTCGGGATGCCGAAGGAATTTTAAATAGGCAAAAGCTTGCCCAACTTTCCTTAATAAAATTAATTCGCTTTTTGAACCCACAAAACTGTGTTTATAGTAGTAACCTGCTGAGTCGACGGGGTCAAATTGACTCAAAACCATGCAATTTCTACTTGAGAAAGTGGAACCACGCTCAAATATGCCCCACCTACCAGCCGGGTCGACGGAAGAAAATCGACTCAAGCCGTTGAATCAGTGGAACCCGATCCCCACCTTCTAAGAACCGGTGTTCCCCAACAGCATTGGAAAGGCTCAAATAAAAAGCCACGCATCCTATAAGTCATGCACTAACTTTTTGAGCCATTAAATCACCCTCCTAAAAAGTAAACTCCTCACGTTGCTCGAAGATAAGCAACATTGAGAAGCATAAAAAGTGTGGCGCATCCCGAAAGCTACGCACATGAATTCCATAAGCCGCGCATCAACTCTCTAAGCCGTGAAATCTTTCTCTTAAAACATAAACTCCTCACGTTGCCTAAAGATAGGCAACAATGAGAAGTATCAAAAGTCGTGCATCCCATAAAGCCACACACACTTTTAAGTATTGAAATTGCACCGACAATATCGAGAAACTTATCCATCACAGGAATGATGAGGATTAACCCACTCCCATTACCATAAGTAACGGGCGTGGATCCAACAAAATCAAAGTGCTACTAACTGGCAGAAAACTCCAATTGCTGACATCCAATGATTAACTATAATATTTAACGTGGATAACATTTAGCAATCTATAGTTAACTCATATAATTACATGCCCTAAGCAATAAATCGCGTGTTTGAAGATCACAAAATTCGTAAGAAATAATATGCATAAGTGTTTACCCATTTTCTTGAGGAATGATAAGTGGTTTAACTTCTAAAAATTTGCAAAAATTATTCATTTACGCGAAAAAGTGTTTCTGAATTCTCTAATAGCTAATCTGATAACTATAAACCCTGCACTCAAGTTACATTTTTATGCACATTTCCAACATACATATGTTATACACCGTCTCCCGTATGCTAAAGTTAAGAAACTTATAGAAGATCAAATCGTATTCCAAGTTTTATTCCAAGTTTTAGTACCGGTTGTTTGCCAAGTGTTTGAAGCAAATAACCCTGTGAACTAGGGGCCATCCACTGGTACTCAAGTAAAAGTGCTCAAAATGCTCAAAAGCAAAAAATACTTCGCAAGTTCTGTTATTTCAAACAAAGAATTTTGGCAGTAATCACTGGACTAGATAAAGTAAAATGGAAGTAAGTAAAGTAGGTATAAGTGCATAGAAAATAGATAAGCATACAAGTGATGTTACAGTCAAAATATTAGCAATATATTACTTATAACTCTTTTTTGTATAAGGTCAAAATGTGGGGGTCACACACACAATATCGGCCAACAAAAGAAAAAAGTACAGACAATGCAACAAAATCTTGAGTGCAAACTCTACACTTGAATAAAACAACACAAAATGACTCAAAATTAGATTAACCACCGTTCAAGCTTTTCAACGCCGTTTTCCACCACTCCCCTTCCTGCCTTTCGTCTAAAGTTGCTACTTCGCTTCAGGAGTAGTATCGCTGCCAATAATGCCAACTATGTCCTTGGTGCTGATATCTCCTTCCTTCTCTTTAACTTTCTCGAAAGCTTTCTCTTCAGTCTTGCGCTTCCAAGATCTACGAGAGCACTTAAAGGACTTTATCGCTTTAACTTTCTCCTTCCTGAAGGCAACCAATTGTTGTTGAGATTTGCACGGCTGCTCTATCCGCGTCTCCTACTTCCGATCCTCGACTGCTATGAAGTCACCCTCCAAAGATATGGAAGGATCATCCAAGCCATGTAATACATAAATTATCTCTGACTCCATCCCCGGCCGCGAGCTGGACACGGACACGACAACCTAAGAAAATGGACGCGGTCGAAATAGCGATAGGTCCAAGTACTGTAGAAACAGGCGGATCGACGGACAAGGAAGACAGACCTATAAGATCAAAAATGAAAGCGTTAAGTTCATCCTACCCTTGCAGCGTGAGTTGAAAGTTCTTGAGCTTGTGAGAAATAAGGAGATTACCTAAATCAGAGAAGCGTTGAAAGTTCTTGAGCTTGTGAGAAATAAGGAGATTACCTAAATCAGAGAAGTGACCTAGAATGTCAACCTCACACTCACCACCTTCTCCCTCCTTAGATGGTTCCACAACCCACGGGGAAGCTTCAAGCTCAAAAATTGTTGGTGGATCGTAGGGCTGCCTTGATGATTCACCGGGACTACCATGATGATTCGCCGGACTGAAAATAAAAGGCTCTGGGAACGCTTTGATAGTTATTGTCATAGTAGCATCAGCAGCCTCCTTCTCCCTTTCAATTCGCTAAATCTCCTGGCCTTCTAGTAATGCTTTCTTTGATTCTTCATTAAGATAAGCGTTCTCTAGCTCTCGCTCGGTATAAAAATCCCTGCTATCACAGAGATGGGTCAAGATTTCTTCCCAAAACATGACAAGAGTGCGTGAAAATTTAGGGCCCAAGTAACTTAGACTTCCCTGGTGCAATAGAGAGTTGACATACAAGTTCATGACAGTCTCTTCCATCTTCTCCATTTTTCTCTCAAAGGCGTTCTGAAGCTCTAAATTATCCACTGTAACGATGGCCTTTTCAACTTCAATACGAGTTTTATCAGTGCTAAGCTACACAATTCGATCTTAGAGCCTAGCGATCGTCTCAGGCTGGTCGGAGAAGATTTTATCGTGCGACTTCACGACTTCTTCATATTTCGCAATTGTTTTACTATGCACCTATATGATAAGGTCATGGTCGAAAATCATTCTCCTTTAGGCCTCAATTGTCACACTGCAAGCTACTACCTCCTCTTTTAACTTGGCTTCTTCTATATGAGACTTCTTAATTTCGTCCCTTTAAATGATCTATATTTTCTCATGAGCTCTTTTATCTCTTTCAGCAAGCCGAGGCTGTTCTTGCTTTCTCAAAGCACTACATCTCTTTCTTCTTCTAATAGCTTGACTTTGGCATCACATTCTACCAACGCTCTTGCATGGTCATCCTTCTTCGATTCCAAGGAGAGAATTTCTTAGCAGTTATTGCAATTTATGTCCGCTAGTTGTTTGCATAATTTCTCCCCCCACTCGGCCTGCTCTAATCATTATGGATTGCCTGAAGGTGGAGCATGTATATATCTTTGTGAATTGGATGAAGATCACGACCAAATCTAACTCCCCTTAAAAACCACCCGGGGAGCCCTGTTTCAAGCCTGGTAGGACCAGACGGAAGAACATAGGGGGATTACTGGTGCAAGCATGAAGAACTGGTGGCAAGCACTACATGAGATGAAGATGGAATAAAGAAAAAAAATTAGGATTTTAGAACCGATTGAAGCGGGTGCCGGAGCGAAAGCCTGTTGTTCTGAAGAATGAGAGCCACGATCAACTTTTGAATTTTTAGATGGATCCTCTTGCTCATCGGAAGTGTTTCTTTTCTAGTATCCATCCTTGTACACTAGATCCCATTCCCTCTTGTCTCGGCGATGAGCTTCAACTTCTGAATCTTTTCTTCTTTAGCATTCCTCCTCTATTCACGAGGCCGATGATGACTGGAAGATTGTTTTGACTGGCATTAAGAGTCGATAAATTCCTCGAGGTCGTCGTAAAGGCCACGTTCTCTCATGGTACCTGACATGAAGAATAAATAAAGAGCCTTTGAAACAGAAGATAAACATGCAAAATACATGTATAAATAAGTGTAACCCTAATGAAACATGTAATGTGTTTAGGAGGAGAGCCTAAAACGACATCACAAACCAGATCGTGCAGGCATTGTGGAAGGAATCGGACTAGTTTCAGGTGCAATATGGCTCGGACAAGGAGACAACTCCTCAAACTTGAAGTCTTCCCCCATGAGCGCATCAAAGTCGACGTGCTCAAATCACCGTAGTCTACAACGGCATCTTTAATCGGAGAATCCTGACGTCGTATGACTTCTATAGCATCATCTTCATCACTTACGTCTAGGGGATGAGAGCTCGAAACAATGGGACTCATCCCCGGAGTCTTGTTACATGATTCAAAATTTCCATCATCGGATTCTACACAAAAATCATCGTCGTCACTGGAGAAGGACACATCGCTACTGCTCTCAATCTGACCCTCCTTCTTTTCTATATCTATCGCGGCTTTGCCTTCTCTTTGATTAGACTCCTCTTCCTCTTCTTCTAGAATCGGAGGCATTCTAGCCCGACAACTGGCTTCGATCGCGACGTCTTTTCCGTCATGAGTCTCTTTAGCCAACTCGCCGGACAAGCCTTCCCTCCCTTGAAAAACACCCTCTTCGAAACCAAGAGACGAAGAAGTGATCACGTACGTATCCTGGATCAAGAAGGGGATGGGACCTCAATTGGGATGGTAAATATCCCTAGTTGCAACAGCCCATACCAGAGCTGGTTCTCGTCTTTCAACAAGAATTTAACCGATCTCTCCTCGGCGTCGTCAGCCTTCAGGGTTCGAAAGGTTTCGTCAGCAACATATTGGAGCTGTATAAGTGGGAAAAATAACTTACCCTTTATTGTCTAGAGATTATTGAATCCCTCAAGACACCTAACAAAGAAATATTGAGTCTTGAATTGAGATAAATTACTTTGCAGCCGCAACACCATTTTACTGTTTCTCTGGGCCTCAATCACAACTATTGACGGACACTCATATCTTCTTTGAATGAGAGAAAATATTTTAACTCGTCAAAGCTTGGGGTGTGATTGAGAGTCCGCATGAAAAGAACATGCATGCAGGTTAGAATAGCGTATCCGCTGGGATGAATTTGAAACAGAGCGATTCCCAAGATAGAGAGGGATTCTTTCAAAAATTCATTGAGGGGGGCACTGTTCCATTCAAGAACATATACCGATGATAAGCAGTATATCCCAAAGGTGAAATATGAGCAAATTCATCCTTCTCTGAGAGGCGCATGTCTTCCTCTGGAATGCCATGCTGCAGGCAAATGTTATGCAAGACTTTAGTAGAAATGATGGAGGAGTATCTCTTCGACGGATTGAGACAAACTCTAAAATTAGGAGGAGTTTGATCCAAGACTGGACCAATCGGAACTAGCTGGCCATATTCGGCCTATGTAGTAGAAGTAGGAGGGGCAACAAATGATGATTCGGCCTCCGAAAGTGCAGGACTTCCTCTGTTAGACTTACAGTGAAAAGACGTATGCTTCATTCTAAACAACAGGATTTGCATCCAAAATGGTTCGATAATTCTACTCTAAAATAAAAATTCCCCATATAATTGAACTCTAAAGAAATATTGTTCATGCTGATGCGTCAAATTTCAATTGTGTACCAAGGTGGGTGTGGTGTTTTATCTATCGGTGGTGGGCTCGGTGTCCTAAACACTACAAACACTCTATCCGTGTAGATAGTATGCTCGCAGTTGAGAGGAAAAAGGACTTCCTATATCACTTTCTTTTTTAAATTACTTCTCCTACACTTACCCGTTACCGATAAATGATCAATAACGGATCCGTTGTTCGAAATGACATGGAAAGTTCCTTTCAGTACAGGTACACCATGCGTGCAAAAGAAAGCAAAACAATCTGAATCCTCTAGAAGGACGAAACCAATTCACGATGTGTTGTGCGGTATGTACAATGGGACCTGGCACAAGTCAATTCTAGCTCAATGGACGAAGACAACAAAACATGTCAAGCACTAGGGCAATGCTCGAATGTTGTTCCATGAAGAACTCAAGACCCAATTTACTATCTTCCTCCATTAGCCGCAATCGACTTGGAGTTTTCATGACTAACACCATGAATACAACTCCATCATTAAATCAATAAATCAACGTCATAATCAGCAAACCCACCTTGAATTAGTAATCAAGAGGCAAGGAGGGTTGAAATTCTCGATCTAACGACCCAATCTGTGGATCGACGATGACCTATGTAAGTCAATGAGATAACCTAGTGTTTGGTTAATGGTGGAAAAAGAGGACCGGAAACAACGGTGAAGTGTTGGCGGCAAGGTTATGAATTCAATGGCAAGATGATCGACAGAAGCGCTGGATGGCTAGACGAGCTTAGGGATTGATTGGAAGATAGATCGAATCGTTGAGGAAAATGGGTCAGGTCATTGAAGTAAGCTCGAATCACTGGAGGAAGTGGTAAGCTCGGGTCATGAAATATGAATAGGGTAGGTCGACTCGAAGGCTTAAATAGAATATGAACTAAAAAAAATTCCAAGTAATTGGACAACTAGCGATCTATTGTAATGGATCGCTAGCGATCCATAGGATTGCTTACTCTTTGTCTCAAACCTTCCTAACGACATCTAAATAATATTTCAAGGCATGTGGGGAAGTTATAGAGTAAAGTTTGGTCAGTTATGACAAGAAATGGTGGTCGAGGTCAAAACTTGGCAAGCAACAGCATAACCTAGCTTACATTTGTGTGACCCTAACATGACTACTTGAAATTCAGCAAGTAGAGACTAAAAAGTGATTACTTCTGGAGCGTGCCTTATTTTCAACGAAGACATACTCTAGGGGGCAAATGTTATCTAGGTTTTTAACCTAGCAAGAATCAAGAGAAGTCGAAACAACTTGATCAAGTCAGTATAGCTCAATAACCAACCAAAGGGACTAAAACAAGAAGCTAAAGGAGGCCAAGGAAAAAGAATGAGAAAATATACTAAGGAAATGGATCGCTAGCGATCTATGACCTATGGATTGCTAGTGATCCACGTTATTAGCTTAGGAGTTTGTCGAGTTCATCATGATTCAATCCAGATTACAGAAGCAATAACTGAGTTTGACGAGATTCAAAGTTAGTTAAACCAAGAGACAAGCATCCGTCTAGCCCAATCAACAGCTACATACAACTAGTAAGTAAACCTTCATCAAAACAAGGCAATGTGCAATAAGAGTACATGAACAACATTGACATAAGACGAAAAAGATACTTTAGACACCAAAGTCCAGAAATAGCTAAGTGCATGAATCGCTACATTATGAATCACCAACGATCCATACCTCATCATAGGATCGCTGCGACTCATATAAAACAAAGCAAAGGGTAAATGCTAAGGAGTTGGCTCGCATTCGAGCATACACTATGGATCGCTAGCGATCCATGGTTTTGGCTCGAGTCGGAAGGCATACTTCAATGCACCTTCCTATGATCATCTACAAGTAGTTGGTGAATAGCTTTGCCCAATAGCTCTCTAAACTCTATAAATACTCTCCTATCTGCAACGTAAACATGATCTTCTAGATTGTTTGCTGAAACTCTGTAGAAAGCTTTCTTCACTCCTCTCCTTCCTCACAGCAATCATCCAAAAGGTTCACTGTAATTTTCCAATGAACTCTAGCATTGGGGATTTGATCTAACTAGGGACATTCAAGAACTTTGTAATCCGATCAACTTTATAATAGCAATTAGTCAATAATAAAACTATAAAGTGGACGTAGGCTTCATTAACAACCGAACCACTACAAAAATCTTCTTATCTTCTTTCTATTTCTGCTCTTTTACATTTATTCTCTTTATATTGTTCTGTAAGAACAGGGTAGGTGCTTTCATACTCAATCCATGATGTTGATCCATTTTTGGGTTAACACCCAACATTCTAATCTAATTGAAAATCTACCCAACATTCTCATCTATTTGGGAATCTTCCCAATATTTTTATCTAATTGGGAATCTATCTAACATTCTCATCTAATTGGAAATCTACCCAATATTCTAATCTGAGTGGGGATCTACCCAACATTATAATCTAATTGGGAATCTACCCAACATTATCATCTAATTGGGAATCTACCCAACATTCTCATCTAACTAGGAATCTACCCAACATTCTAATCTAAATGAGAACCTACCCATCTTCTAATTGGGAATCTATCTAATAATCTACCCAATTGGGAATCTACCCAACATTCTAATATAATTGTGAATCTACCCAACATTGTAATCTAATTGGAAATCTACCCATTGCACCGTACTACTTGACCATGGATCACTATTATTGGGAATCTACCCAATATTTTTAGGGATCTACCCAGTTCATGATTCCACAGATCATGACTTACTATCAACATGCATTCTGCTTTTTGACATCTTTTTATGCCCAGGTGATATTGACCTTACACTTTGTTGCACATTTCTACGGAGTGCTCTTATGGATACCAATTTTATCATTGGATCCCTATCTACAATCACTTATGGCAGGTATTGGCTAATCTAAAACCACTTTTGGCTGGTGTCGACTATTCTACAACCACTTTGGTTGGTGTCGGCTGTCTATAACCACTTTTGGCTAGTGTTAGCCATCAAAATCTATTTTAATCTAATAGTTTTATAGAAAGTTAATTATAACTTGAAAGATGGGAAATATGGGTTCTTTGAAAAGACTACTTTGGGCTATTTTGTAAAGATTATTGAAATTATGTGGTTTTTAAATCACATTGTTAAATAGGAAGTTGGTTCAAGGTTGAGAAAGAAGATTATTGGTGGAAATATTACTATTATCCACACACACATACACACACATATATATATTAGAAAAAATGAACTCTTCGTTGATATCATTAGATCAACGTGGAGTTTCAATCCTTTAATCCTTAATGCAAGTATGAACAGGAATTTCGGTTCTTAAATCCTAAATGCAAGTATGATATGCACAAGTTCGTAAAGGGAGAAAACATACCGAAAGGGAGACCGTAAATATGGAGACTTGAATATTCCCAGAGAGTCTGAACCCGAGACAGGATTATGCCAAAGATGGATGTATCGAGACCCACCGATTAATTTTCCAAAGATTCGAAACTAGGAGGCGCCCTTTCCTTTTGGATTTGAAATTTTTGATGTTATAATTGAGATAAGCAATTTAATGGAATTGGGGTCCTTTATTTTTGTGTGGGAATTTGACTTATGAAAAGAATTATTTTTGCAACTTCATCATGGTGGAAAGAAACATCATATGCACTCATTTGAAAGGATTACAAGAAGTTCTACGAAAAGGAGACTATGAATATCGATAGTTGAATATTCCCTCAAAGACGAAATCCGGGACATGCTTATGCTTAAGATGGATGTAAGGAGACCCACTGATTAAACTTTAGGATATCGAAAACTATGAGGTACTCTTCCCCTTCGGAGTTGAAACTTTTGAAGTTATAACTGAGATAAGCACTTTAATGGAACCTGGGTCTTTTATTTGTCTTTGGAAATTTGACTTATGAAAAGAATTCTTCTTGCAGCTGCATCTTGGTGCAAAGAAATACTTTATGCATTCATTTGATAAGGGTTGCATGGAGTTCTCCTGGAATCATAAAAGAAAAATGAAATGAATAATCATAAAATAGGATATTTAATCTAATGCTTAATGAATTTAGTTAACGTCCCTTTTTGTAGATCTTTTGAAATTTGTTTGTTTCATGTCTATTCATCAAGTGGTAAGCGCAATACTTCTCACTCTTCAAATTTTCTTTTTTTAATAGGGTAATTGAGGTAAGAGAGGTCATCACATGTTTCCATAAATATCCTAGACAAGCTTTGAATGAGTGGGTTAAGTCTTGATCATACTTCGGCCTCTTTTGAAACTCAACGTCTTGAGCATCCGAGAGGGCTCTCTTGTTGGAAGAAACTAGACCTTCATGTTTTAATAATTCAATGGATAGGTCCCTAACTTCATCATTTAGGGCCTTAATAATCTTTTAGAGCTGAGCTAATTCATGAAGTGATGTTTGGAGGTATTCTAGAAGCTGCCTGACTTAGGAAGCCTAAAGTTCATAGACAGGATCATAGTCTCTACAACTCTCTTTCTCTGAAAATGTGGGTGACCAATCTTTTACGGTTGTCTTCTTGAATAAGCGAAAGCGAAGGTTGAGAGCAGTTCGAAGATGACTCTTATGTTTCAGAGACTACACATAACTTGCTGAAAGGCTCTTATTGGATCTCCAAAAGGAAAAGAAATGCGAAGGTTTAGGCCCTACTTCTAGGGCCAAAAAATATTAGTTCTGAATTTCTTTAACACCAACACATAAAGTCCGAAGGTATATCTCCGGGAGTTGAATAGGATTTTGGACTCAGCAAAGAGATTGCCGAGACATGTCACAACTAAGTCTTGAGTTTAGAATGCTAAACCATATAGTAATGATAGTATATGTAAGAAGGTGAAGTGCCGAAAGTGGATAACACAGATACTTTTACAATGGTTCGGGCCGAAAGTCATCCTTTCCTTATCTAGTCAATCTTATACAGCCGAGAGGTTGTTTACATTGAGCTTTGGCATTTCCGCCATTAATGAGTTTTCAAATAGAGCTCTAATATAGGAAAGTACACCTATATTTTTATGTCATTTTTTGCTATGTCCTAAGATCCTCTATGCCCTGGAATTGTCAACTACTTATAGCCGATATGTTATAACACCATTGGTGGAGGGCCTTCTTCTTAGATAGATGACCTGGCTTGTCATGTGCGACTTTTATTTAAATACTTGTCATCATCTGGTTGAAAGTGCTTTGATGCAGATTATTGACATGGCATTTTTATATATTGTTCCTTTGATTCCTTTCGTTTATCTTGGTCATTGGTCTCGGCCATTGGTCTATCTGAGCCATTGATTGTTGATACTTGTTGAAATATTTTTGATCTATTAGTTGCTACTCTCGACTGAGTTTGTTGTCTTAATTGGACAATGGTATTGATCTTCATTAATGTCTTTGCTCTTGCATTCGAAACTAATCACTCATGCTTTTGGATATTGAGCTCGGTGCCTAACCTCTTGGTGGAAACAAAATAATGGGTCTCGAAATTACAAGCCAACAAGTTTTCCTTTCTAATATTCATAATTTGTGCTTGTATAAATTATGGTGTAACAGATTTAAACAATAATAATACTACTTCGTTTTTGAAAAATTTTGGCACACAAACAAGCCATGTCTAGCCGGCCATGCTTTAAGAAAAAGGAGTTACTTGAATTTGAAATGAAAAGGCTAAATCTAATTAAAGGATAAGTGAATCGGGTTATCTTTACGAGAGATTTATTTCCTCCTTTATTATATTATCCTCTATCATTTTTATTCTCACCTCAATTTTTGAGATCTAGGCCAAAAATATTTATGGTGGTAAGGTACAAAATTCTACAATCAAACAAGACAAAATAAAATACAAAATATGGTTATCTCTCTAGTACTTGCAAATCTAGAGATCAATTTGCTAGATCTAGGAATCTTCACATCTTCAAGGTGTTTCTCTTGGCATCATTTAAATGGTGAACTCCAATTTTGTTTATATGTTATTTCATCATGATTACATGTTCTTATTCTTCAATTATTCCATTCATTCATTTGTATGTATTTGGATAATGTTATGGGCATTTGTTTTATTTTCTTGAAAAGTCTTTATCCTCATCACGTTAATATGATTTAAGTTATCTTATTTACATTCTCCATTATTCACATATCATCAATGATAATTATTTTGAATCTATCCATATTTTGTTTAGTTGTATTTGTTATGTATGTGATTAGGTTTTCCTTTCAATGTCACAACTTATAAATGTTAGTGTTGTCTTTTTTATGTAGAAACTCTTGTCTAAATAAAATTTCAAATTTTTTTTTGTTTCATATTGTAAAATTGAAAATTGATGATTCTCACTCAAGTCAATTTGAAATAATTTTTGTTTGTCGTTTATATAAAATATTAGGCAGACTTGAAATTCATAAGTTGATTCAAAAAAATATTAGTAATCAGATTGACACTAATTATAAATTAGCTAATATATTTTAATTGCTTGTTGCATTAAAATCTAAACTTGAAAGAAATATACATATTATTTATTTGAAATAATTTGGAACATTAGTATAAGTTTTGTGTGGTTGTTATTTTGGATATAAATCTTTTTATATACGCTTTGTATGGTTGTTAATTTGGATATAAATCATTCGTCATGGTACTTTTTGGAAAAAGGGAAGTTATACGTGAACTTTTATGCAAAATGTGACATGCCCCTTAACCCTTTTTGTTAAGATTGGATTTTATTTTACTAAAAACAATTTTTAAATAGATATACATATAATTGCATGTCCCTTCAACTTGAAGTTAATAAAATAGATTCTAATACGTAATCATTAATTTAGTTTCAAAACTCATCAAATTAGATAACTTTTTAAGTCCGGAGATTTCATAGCGTGTTAACTTATTAATCTTTATTTTAATATATGCATGTGTGTGTATTTGTGTGTGTGTTGATATATGTATGTGTATATATTCATATATACATACATATATACATACATATATACATACATGTATGTATGTACAAGACCCACATAATATATGTGGTGTATGTGTATGTATTATTAGTCAAAATTTTAGACAATGAAGGCATGTGTGAATTTGATAGTAAATGTCATTTAATATGTCAATTAATTTAGAAAAAGAGAGGGAGAGAGAAAGATGAAAGGTTTCTATCTACATTTATAGCTTATCTTCCTTAATTAATCATTTGTGTTGAAAGATGGAAAGAAAAGGTTTCTTTCTCTACACTTTTAAATGTTTATTTACATATATATGCTATACTTATATGTTGCTCTTACCATTTAAACACTTGAATGTATTTGATACATTCATTATATTACATACAAATTTAAATCAATTTAAAATACATTTTAACTAAATTAAATAAAATATGATTTTATTTAAAACATTATTAGATTGGATCTAATAATCTTTTTGACTTCATAGGCCCAATAGATCCAAAACAGAATTTATTTCCAAAATTTACCTATTTCACTTTTTTTTGACTGACCCGATTTCTTTAGTAGTATCAGACCCAAATAGTCTGTGCGGTCTAAAATTGTCATATTAGGGCTAATCAATTAAGCTTACAATTTAGTAGAAGTCGAGAAAAGTAGTGTTCAAGTTTGGTTAATCAAGTACCATTCCCTCCATGACCGTTGGCTAGCCTTGAAAATTGGAGTGAGCCCAAAAATTGCCCTAAATAGAATATGCCCAATTTAAACTGGGCCTTGTGCTTATTTTCAAGATCGTTTGTTTTTAAAATTTAGAATTTAGAATAAGAAATATATTATAAATGTTATAATATGCTCTCAAATTTGTTTTGAAATTAGAAAAAGAATTTTAATATAAAAGTTATGTTTAGTATAAGAATTACATTAAAAATGTTATAATGTGAATTTCAAAGCTAGCTTTGAAAACAATGAATATTATAAATGTTACAATATAGTTTTCAAAGGTGCTTTGAAAATATAATAAACATAATTCAAAAAATTTAATATCCATTGATGAGATTTATAAATTAAATAAATTAATTAAATAGTTTATTAGTTAGAGTGTATATATATGAACAATATATACACTTACATACACATGTACTACATTATCTTGAATTATTTAAGATGATGTAAATATTTATGTATATACATAAGAAATTATCAAAACAAATATTTAATTAAATTGTCCAATTAAATAAGTTAATTAGCAAACAATATATATATATATATCTCTGTGTGTGTGTGTCTGTGTGTGTGTTTGTGTATAACCATAAATGTTATGATATACGTATTCAATTAAAATGTTTAATTAAATAACATAAATAATTAAAATGTCAATTATTTAAACTAATTGAATAAGATTCATTTAATATAATGTACGTAAGACTACTATATAATTGAATCAAATTATAAAATAATTAAACTTACATGATATGAATGTATAAAATCAAGTAGGAAAAACCCTAATAGACATAAGGGATAAATACATTCGTATGGTACAGGTATCATGATTTCTGATGTGTCCAACACTTGAATCACGAAGGTATCTCATAAGAAATACATTATTCCATAAGTCAATATCACTCAATATAATATATTAAAGATTACGGATCTTTATATGCAATTATCCTCGACCATTTGTATATATATAGGTTGCTTGCATACTCTCTAGCTGTTGATTCTTCAAGCTAGAGATGTTATGTGTGGCACTATTAGTATATCGACTGGACGAGGTAAGAAGATACATGCACGTGTTTGTTGATATTTCTAAAGGTACATGCATTATACTTAAACCATCATGAAATGGTGGGCACGAGTGCATAATCTCTGTCGATTTATTTATATTCTTCAAAGTCGAGATCAGATTACGACAAAGACTATGGGTTAGAAGTTGTATTTGATACAATCGGTAAAGTGTTATTGTAACGACCTGAATATTCGTTACTTCAAAAAAAATTCAAAATATTTAAATATAAAATTTTTTAAAACAAAAATAATGATAGTTTGAATAGTAAATAATATGAGAAATATCATTCTGAATAAATATTTACCAAAAATATACACTTTGGAATAAATATCAATAAAACGACCAAAAATTATTTTATCGATAAACCGCTCTTTGGCCATCTGACATTGTGCATGTAGCCCGATACGTACACTCATTTATCCATATTAGTGAGAATATGTAGTAAAATAATTTATTTTAATTTGGAAAATTAAAAGTATATATGACATCATAATAATGTCGCTATTTTGGAATAATTGAATTTGAATTTAAATGGAGTTTAAATGATTTAAAATTATTTTAATTGTTACATAAATCCTTTTAATTATTATATAATGATAGAAATATTATTATGTAACATCTTTAAATTTTGATAACATTATTCAGGAAATATAATTAGATAAACTAAATAGAATAATGATGATAATGAGACTGAGATTTGAATAAACCATGTATAGAGTCGTGCTTATTAATAAAGTAAACGAGATTTAATTGGGTTATTAACTAATTAAATTACACATGGGCATATTAGTAAATTAGCGTCTTTATCATACACGACTATACATGTCTTACCCATGTCCATTCACGTTCCATTTTCATTTCTCACAAATGCAAATCTAGAACCTAAAATAGAGCCGACCATTACCAAGGAAGAAAGAAGGGAAATTTATCCAAAGCTAGGAAGGATTAATAAAAAACAAATCTTAAATTCCTTAACATATCTAAGGTGAATAATAATTTCATATCACCTCTATTTTATTTTATGATTACATGTTTTCGGGTTTATGATTGAATTCATTTTTATGATGATATGGATGATGATATGCATGGATTATATTATATTTGATTTATCTTAATACATTAACATACGAAATTATAGGGTTTTAGGGAAAAATCGAGAGTTTATTATTTTAGAATGCCATGGAAATTTTTTTGTTAAACCTGATTTTGGAGATGGGTTTTAATTTTCATAATTTTCCAAGCTATGGAAAATTTATTTTGAATTTCTAATGGAAAATATGATATAATTGGGTATAAAATTTATTTCTAGAACTTGTAGAAGAAGTTGGGTCTAAATTTTTAATATGGTCGATTACATAAAGAAATTGAATTGGGGATTTTACCCAATTGATTTACTAGGGAAAATAAATTATTTTAAAAGAATAAATTTTCTGTAATTGTTGGTTTGATATATGGAAGGGCCTAAACGTTACAATTTTTTGATTTAGATCTATTAAAGTGGTAGTTTTTAATAGTAAAGTGTTCGAAAAGTTTAAAACTATCCAATTAAGGAATTACAACAGGCAGGCTAGTATAAAGTAATTACTTTATTTAACTAAAATCCAACGTCTTTCAAAAACAGGTGGTTCCGCCTATTTTGGAGATACCTTTCGACTCCTTTACCTCCGCATCAACCCAGTCAAAACCATTAGAGTCGCAACCTAGGTTTAATTTTAAAAGAAAAGAGCCTGCCTAGTTTCTGAAGGGCTTTCGACCAAGTCGATTCCCTATAAGGTCGAGATCTTAGCTGGCTTTCAAAAGATAAATTCATGTTTTGTTTTGCTTAAAGCTTTCAACATAGTCGAAACTCTTGCTTTCGAAAGGGACTGTATAAATAGCTTTCGAAAGGGTACCTTTTTTCTTTATATTAGTGCTTTTGAAGGATTGGTTTCGACTAAGTCGAATCTCAACCGCTAATTTACCTTTCGACTATATTGAAGCCATCTATGCTGTCGGAAGGTTAGCTCTACTTTAACTTAAACTAAGCCTTTTTCTGAATTTTTCCAAAGGGGATTGAGGGTTTTGAAGGCAATGGAGTCGAAAGAAGGCAATGGACTTAGAAGAGGGTTCCGACTCTATCCTTCAAAGTTTTAATTTAATGTTTGTTGCCTTCGAGTAGATGGTTTCGACACCATCAATTTTTTTCCCAAAATAATTATTGGTTTCGAAAGAGATACTTTCATATATAACTATTTTAACTGAAAGGATATTTTTAAAGAGTAAACCCAATGCTTTAGAAGGGATACTTTTATTTGTTTTGAAGCTATATTTTAAAGAATGTTTTAGATACCATCAAAAGGTATAATTGATTTCGAAAGGAATGTTTATTGTGTTTTGGAAAGAAGTCTTTGCTTTCGACGGAAGTTATCCAAAGGTTTCGAAGGAGATGTTTTTAAGATTCAAAACATAAACCTAGTCTCAACTTAAAGGAATAATCATGGCATATATAAATAAAAAAGGTTTGGAATGAAGAAGTTTTCCTTAATTAAAAAGGTTGAAAGGTTTGACCAGGATATATATGTATGTATGTATGTATGTATATAAATATGATTTCAAGGATAATAAACCACAGGTGTTGGTAATATTTTGTTGCTTTGTTTACTTCTTCACTTACTAATTCACATTGTTATTAACCCATAGCTATATTTTGGGAAAGGGCAGAATAACCAGTTAGGTTGACCCAGTAGTGAATATAACTTAAGAAAATGTTAAAATCTTAATTAAAGATATTGGCAGGAGCCAATATGTTCGCAGTAAGCCCATGAAAACCATGTATAACAAATGATATTGGAGAGGCCAATAGGTTCACAGTTAGCCCATGAAAACTATGTTTGATATTGGCAGGGGCCAATAGGTTTATAGTTAGCCCATGAAAATTATATCTAGATTAAGATATTGACCGATAGTTAATAGGTTCCTAGTCAGCCCAAGGAAACTAGGAAAAGAAAAAATGATATTGGAGTTACCAATAGGTTCTTAGTGATCCAATGAAAACTATGTATTCGGACAGAAAGTCCATAAATAATTAACATATTAATAATACTCCTTAAAACTATAATTGAGACATATAGTCTGAATGAATGGGGATAGGTAATCCATATTTGATTTACGTGTTTTGCATATCATCATAACATTTTGAAATCCTATACTTTAACCATTGTGGAAGCAGGAGCACAATATATAGTTTTACAAATGTTTTAGGATACTAGTGAGGGGAAAACCCGTTCCTCTAAGCGGTGTGGTCTCACTAGATGTCTAAATGGTGTGAGATTGTATGTTATTATTCGTACCAGGCTTTACGTCTGACTTGAAGTTTTTGTTTTCCCTTTAAACTCTTGGGTACTCAATTGATTTTGAGTAGGTTGGGAGTTAAGATTTTTAGGTATTCTTTTAGACGAATAAACCTTCTAAAGACGTGCAGAAGGCAAGCTTGTTGTTAGGGTTCTTTTATTTCCGCTATGTGTTTGATTGTAAAGGAAAATTGTTTAGCGTGTTATTATATACTCTGATCAACCAAGGTAGCATCTTTATTTGTCGCTCTAGGCGTATTTTATAATAATTATATGTTATTTAAACGTGGTCTGTGAACTAGGATCATGTAATCAATTTGGAATGTTTCGAAATGGATGTGGAATTTGTTTGCTATTTAAATTTTTTTCTATATTCTTGTGTTTCTATGTATCAATATATCTAATATCGCCATATTTGATCGTCGAGGATTAATAACTATGGATGACTGTAACATCCATAGCCGTTAGTTTTGAGCCTCCAAGTAAGGGGTTGTTACAAGTTGGTATCAGAGTATAGGTTTATAAACTTTAAAAGAAATTAAACCTATAATTATTTTCCAAACATAATTCAATAAATCGGATAATATGATTGGGGTTTGGGTAATGCTATAGACGGTTCTTCTATATCTTACTAAGGTTCGTATGCAGGTTTACGAGGAAGGAGATATGGAAGCGGGAATGGAAGTTGAAATCTCGATGGTGGAAGCATCACAACTAATGGAAATGCTTGATTCACTACCATGAGAAACTCCGGTCGACTGGCTAATGATAGTAATCAAAACGCTAAGGCCGATGTGGGTGCTACAAATCCACCAATAGATATGGGGTGATGCACTAGTTCTTTGCTGGTTTGATGCAAGAAGAAGCAGCTGCTGGTGTTGTTGGAAATATAAAAGGAGCTAATCCTGTCGCTCCAGTTGGGAATAATTATGCTTTGCTGAATAGGGATTACACTAATTTGGGTGGGAAGCCATTCTTTGGAACGGAAAGTGCCATAGAGGTTCTGTAACGACCCAGAATTTGACCACTTTAAAATATACTATTTAAAGCGATTTTAAACATAAATTAGGTAAGATTATATGATTCAAATAAAATTGGATAGGATTTGGAAAGAGCAGTATACATAAAAATTGTAACATTTGCCTATATCGACAAAAGTGACAAAATGCTGATTTAGAAAAGTGAGTTTCAATGGTTAAATAAATTATTTTAATTTATTTATGGGTGTTTATATTTTAAATAACATTATACAAATTTATTTTTAAATTTGGTTTACATAAATAAATAGTTTAACTAAAACATCAAAATGTGACCGTAAAACATTTTGTCAAAAATCAACGTTATGTCGATTAAAAGTTATCGCAGTGTCGTCGCACCTTTATTTTCTTATATAGGAACATATATTCAAATAGTATAAGTATTAATTAATTAACTAATCAAGCTTACTTTTACTAAACTTGCTTAGAAAATTCTAGAATGTAATTAACAAAAAGTAAGCACAAAATGACAAACATGTCATTTCAAAGCAAAAGGTAAACATCAAATCAAATCAAACATAATTATTATATTCTTTACTTAATATTTAAGTGAAAATGACATAAAGTAATGATTTTAAATGTGATGTTAAGTGTTAAACAAATAAGGTTGCTTAAAAAGTAAGTAAAGGGTATTTTGGTCTTTTTACAAAATATTATTTTAATCCAAATTTTTTTCAATAAACAAGCATCCATATTCTCACTTTTTTCACTTATTCTTCTTCCTTTTTCAAGCTTTTCTCCACTTCTTTAATGGCTTCTTCTTCTCTTCCATTTCCTTACTAACTTTTTCAAAACTATATCAAACAAAGTCAAAACTCCACCAAACTTTGGCAAAGTCCTTAGAATACCATTAAAACATGGTTTAGCATCTTAGAAGTGAAGAAAAAATGGAGGATGATGGAGAACTTGTTGTGGCCGAGCTTTATGATGTTTGGAGGTAGTGGCCGAGCACTTTGAAGTATGGTGGAAGAGTTTAGGTGATGGTTTGGTGAATATAAGATAAGTTAATGAAGTGTTGGATTAAATGAATGTTGGCATAAAGTTAAACAATTTGGTTAAAGATGAGTACTCAAACCTTAGTTTATTTTAATAAAACTTAAGTTGATAATACACATGTTAAACTAGAACTTAATATGTTGAATATTGGTTGATATTGGATGATAACTTGGTTGATATTACGGTTAATTATATGTTTTTGATATGGGTGATAACTTGGTTTGATAAATGATAAGAGAAATGGTTTGTAAGCATAGTCAATTAAATGAGAATCAAATCCATATGAATGTGTGTATGGAAATTATTTAGCTTCTTAATGATTTCAAAATATCTAAAAAGATTGGATATGATATTATAATAATGTAATATTATAATATGAAAGGAAATGAAATATGAGTTTGAAATGATAAAAATATTGTTTAAAATGTGTTTAAAATGATTTAGAAATGTTTTATATACATTTAAAAGTGATTTCAAGAAGTTTGAAAATAAATTGAAAAACAAGTCAAAACTAGGCGCGTCGCGTAACGGTAGTTCACGGTTTCGCGCCATAAAAGTTAAATGAGTGTACAAAGTGGAATATAACTTGGAATTCTTCGAGATAAGAATTTTGTGGTCTATTATATCCATTGTTTTCCAACGAAGAAAGAAAATCAACATTTCATCAAGTAGATTTTGAAATATGTCCAAAATAATTTTTTAAAATATGTCCAAAATAATTTTTTAAAATATCGCGGTTTTACAGTTCGAAATCCAAAACGGGATTTCTTCATAAATGATATTTTTATATGATTAAAAATATGAAATAAATTTGATAAATATATTAAAATGGTTTAAAAGGGATTTGGAATGGAAAATATGAATTTCCAAATATTAAAAAGTTGTTAAAATCAAATAAGCTTATGTAGTACTTTCCGTAGCACTTTTATGCTGCGAATTCTATAACCTTTTGAAATGTAATTTTAAAGTTAACAATTCTTTCCTAAATATTTTTTGAATGATTTTAAAGGAATAATTAAGTAATGTAAAGATGATTTTGAAGTTTTAATAAGAGTTTGAATAAATGGTTAAGACGAATTGTTTATACCACTTAAACAAAAAGTGAAGAAGATTGAATATAATAATAAACTGAGTATGCGGAAATGACTAGCACATTTATCACGCATGTGAAATCTGGGAAGATAAAACAAGGTGTTTAACTAAGATTAGAAATGGAGCAACCAGTGCCCTGAACTTGCTTGGCCTATGTTTTCTCTTTTTAAGCGAGGGGCGGAACGGATCGAAAGGAAAGCTCGGATGCTCAAAAAGGTTAGATTTAAGTTTTCCCAAGATAAGAGGAAAAAATTCTTTGAATGTTATTTAACCACTTAACATCTTTTATTCGATGACTTGCACGAAGGAACCAGGATCAGATTTGGGTGATTCCAATTCGAAGAACCGTGATCGGATTTGGGTGATTCCTATTCGAAAATCACTTTAGACTAATTTTCGAAACCCCATAAGAAATTAACATCTTTTATCGATGATTAGCACGAAGGAACCGGGATCGGATTTGGGTGATTCCTATCTGAAAAACCGAGATCGGATTTGGGTTATTCCTATCCGAAAATCCCTTCAAACTAACTTTCGAAATAAAACAAATTGAAGACAATGATCATTGATGACAAAGATATTTATGATGTAGGATTACTCGCCATTAGTCCCTAGAGGTGAAATTTACCATAGATAAGGTAACAATAGTGCTCTGTTATGAAAATATTCGATTTGCAAGAATATGATTTGAAGTTAAGAAGGAAATCTTTGATTTAGATTTAATAAATGATTTGGGAATATTTTCCCTAAGTTAAAGTTATAAATTGAATATAAGAAATCTTTGATTAAGATTTAATGGATGATTTGGAAAAGTTTTCCTAAGTAAAAGAGAAAATGATTTGGAATTATTCTAGGATCTAAGAAAGATTTAAATAAACCAAATGATTTGATACATGAGGCTTAATGATTCCATATACATTTGAAAAGAAAATGGAATAAATTAAAAAGAGTATATCTAAGAAAGGTATTTGATTTAAATAAAAGATGAAGTAATTGATTGATGATTGATATCCACATAAGAACTAAACATCTCTTTAAAGCTATAATTGGCTTCGAAGGAACTGGAGTCCGATTTGGATGATTCCTATCCGAAAACCACTTCAAACCAACGTATACGTTCGAAAGTGAAGACATATTGAAGATGATGATTATTGAAGACCATGGATCTTCAAAGCATGAGAACTGCTTGTTGACATGCTCTAGGTCGCTTCCATTATAGAGTTATATATAACAGTGGTCTCCTCGTTATGGAGATTTTTTTGGATTGCAAGGGCTTCTCACCTAGTAATGGCCTAGGAAAGAGTCTTCGATTTCGTTCAGTCCCAGAATGAACTTGCATGGACGAATGTCTGACATTGCATTTCTAAGACACAACGTTTGACTTTTAGAAATGTACATCTGGTTGGTGGGGGAGAAGGCAACTTCTCTTAGCTTAACACTCTTCTCTGAGACATATGAGCTAAGAGGTTGTATGCTTATTAGAATCAAACAGTGATCAAAGGAATAGCAGTGTAGCATTCAAAGTGGAACTTGTTATGGTCAAAGCGTGGCTTTGAAGAAATTGATCATAGCCTCACGAGCCTCACAACTCAGTTATGATGAGATTCTATGTGGTTGGATGTATGCTTGCATTTCAAATAGTAGTGATTTGGGTTGTCTGATTTTATGAGCCCTAGGTACCAGATACGTCTGAGCCTTATGGCAGGGATGCGCGAAGTCCAAGTCCTTGGATGTTATTCGCAAATTGTATCCACTTTTAGCCACTTGTGTTGTTGTATAACGACATTTGAGTCTTGGACATAAGTGGTGGATACAGATTGATCTTTCCACGAGTTTCCTATCATGTTGGAAATCCAATCCCATTATGAGATTTACGGTTTTGATTGTATTTCCAAAATAGTTGTAATAACTTGCAAACATTTCAGCTATCCCTTTTGGGTATCATATATTCCGTTTGGCATATTCCGTTGACATAGTCCTGATATATTACCTTAGACTTAGTCCAGATATTGATATCTTATTTGAATAAGTTTGTTTGAAAAGTGTTTTCAAAAGAGTGTCATTAAAAATAATATTAAGTGTATTTTTGTATAAAAGTGTTTTGGTTATCACAAGGTAAAAACCCGTCCATATTTATGTGTGAGTGTGGTCTTATGAGATACCCTTCTTTTCAAAGGTTTTGATAATATAGTCATTTTAAATTTTGAGTATCTCACGCTGGTTTATCAAGCCTGATTCAGGTATTTTAAATACTCGGGTCAGATCCGAGTAGTTTCAGGTTGAGTTGAAGACGGTTGGAGTTTCCAGAGGAGAGCTGGAGATCTTCATCATCGTATGGACGTATTCTATTATCCGCTTTGCTTTATGAGGTTCGTACATGATAAGGGGTTATTGCTTCTTGTTAGGTAGGGAACAGATGACTCTTACTCCTACATGTCCCTGAGATCTAGTATTGAAGAGTTGGTCTACAGTCGAAAGGCTGTCTGTAAAAGTAAATTGTGAGGTACCAATGTAAGCTACATCAGAAAGTGGCCGCTATCGATGGTTGAAAAATCTAAACCATTAAATTTGGTATCAAAGATGAAGGTTAAGCGAGAACCTTGGCTTTTTTGGGTTAAAGACTAATCATAGATAGGGTTAGTAATACCCTAGGATGAGTGACTCATTAGAGATAGGGTTGGTAACACCTTAGAATGAGTTTGAGTGTATTATATATGCGTACGTATTTGTTATTTGATGTAATAATGTTTTGTTTTGATTTATTGGTTAAGGGTTTATAAATTCTGGTCGATATGGAAAGTACAACCGTATTGATAGGTATTTCTAAACTCTTAACAAGGCATATCGACACACTGATTTTGAAAAATTGGTAAATGAAATAATTTTACCTAGGATTATATTTTGAATATAAAGTATATATTTTGAAAAGTTGTATAGTTAGAAATCAGGATTAGCGAAATTTAAATATGAACATCTGTTAATTAGAATTTCATAATTTGACTATAAAATATTTATAAAGACAATCGATAAGTAAGAAATCTGATAAAGTAATCAAGATCTTTAATATTTATTCCAAAATAATAAATTAAGAAATGATAATTTTATGTTACTATCATAAATTAATCAATTGTTTGATTTAATAGTTTAAGTACAAATACCTTGTGAATTAAGTTTCACGATTTGTCTATCAGGTGTCTGATAATATGATTTATTTAAGGAATGAACATATAAGATAAAAAGTATTAAAAATAATTATGTGAAACGAAAAAATATATAAAAGGAATGAGAGTTTAAAAGATAATGTGAATCATTGATTAGTAATCTTTATAAAAGTGTTTAAACCAAAGATAAATTTAGAATCGCTAACTTATAAGACAAAGTCGGATTCTCGATAATTGGGCGGTCAAAAATTTCTAAATCACACCTAAATCAAAGCTAAGAAATTTATGAAAACTAAAAGATTGTGAAATACTATGAGTAAATGAAATAAGATACAGATAATATATAAATCTGTTTTGTAAAGAAAAAAAGATTTAAGAGTTAAGAGTATGAGGATTTAAATACGGGTGGTTTTAATTTTTTTTTCAAAGCTAGAAAATTAATAATAATATTAAATAAGAAATAAGTTTTATAATTATGAATTTGAGATAATTGTAAATTACAACAAAGTTTAAATTTGTTAGACAGGCGGATTTAAGTAAAACCAATTTTGAAATTTGGGATTTGTATGTAATCTTAGGATGTAAAGGTATATCATACAAATAAATATTTAAGTCATGAACTATTAAGTAAAATAATGACTACTCAAAAAGATAATTATAACCTGTAAAATGTTTTATTAATGAATTCTAGCATTAATTAAGAATATGGACTTAAGTCTTTAAAATATGATTTGTTTACATAAGTTATAAGATGTAATAAACTTATGTGATAGTTTTACAAAATGATTCATAAATAATATTAGTGTTAAAGAAAATATACTGAGTTAAAGGATCGTCGGAAAAAAATCATAATGAAGATAAATTATCTTTTGAGTGAAAGATGATTTCTTTATAATATTTTCCTTTAATAAAAATATTTGGAAATAAATAATTAAAGGGATTATATAAAGAAGCACCTTTATAAAGTGTTTGAGCTTAAGATAAAGTTTTTATGAAACTTTTGAAAAGTTAATAAATACATATATTATATGTAGATCATTTCATCGCACAAATTTTGATATAAGATTCGAGTTTGGAACTTTGAGGTGTTTACATTAGTCCGAAAAATGATTTATCACTCGATTCTTGACGGCGAACGTTGATTAGGGTTTATGGTTAGGTACTTGAGTTTTCTATCATAGTTGAGAGCTATGCAAGGAAAGCAAAGGTTTCTGAGCAAAGAGCCTGATTAAAGTCCCTACTAGAGGATCAGAGGATCGATACTAGTTCAGCAGTAAAGTTGTGTATTCAAATAAGAGATTGAATAAGATATTTCATATGGATGTTCTGTGTATATAATATGGAATTAAGTTTAAATATAAATGTTTTGGGCAAACGTTTGTTTTGGGTAATTTCGAGGACGAAATTCTTTTAAGTAGAGGAGAATATAACGACCCAGAATTTGACCACTTTCAAATATACTATTTAAAGTGATCTTAAATATAAATTAGGTAAGATTATATGATTCAAATAAAATTAGATAGGATTTGAAAAGAGAAGTATACACAAAAATAGTAATATTTGCCTATATCGACAAAAGTGACAAAATGCTTATTTTATAAAAGAAAGTTTCAATGGTTAAATAAATTATTGTAATTTATTTATGAGTCTTTGTATTTTTGAATAACATTATACAAATTTATTTTTAAATTTGATTTGCATAAATAAATAGGTTAACTAAAACGTCAAAATGTGACCGTAAAACATTTTGTCGAAAATCAACGTTTTGCCGATTAAAAGTTGTCGCAATGTCGTCGCACCTTTATTTTCTTATATAGGAACATATATTCAAATAGTATAAGTATTAATCAATTATTAATCAAGTTTACTTTTACTAAACATACTTTGAAAATTCTAGAATGTAATTAACAAAAAGCAAGCACAAAATGACAAACGTGTCATTTCACAGCAAAAAGTAAACATCAAATCAAACCAAATATAATTATTATATTATTTACTTAATACTTAAGTGAAAATGACATAAAGTAATGATTTGAAATGTGATGTTAAGTGTTGAAAAGATAAGGTTTCTTAAAAAGTAAGTAAAAGGTATTTCGGTCTTTTTATAAAATATTATTTTAATTCAAAACTTTTAAATAAATAAGTATCCAGTTTCTCACGTTTTTCACTTCTTCTTCTTCCATTTCCAAGCTTTTCTCCACTTCTTTAATGGCTTCTTCTTCTCTTCCATTTCCTTACTAACTTTTTCAAAACCAAGTCAAACAAAGTCAAAACTCCACCAAACTTTGCCTAAGTCCTTAAAATTCCATTAGAACATGGTTTAGCATCTTAGAAATGAAGAAACAGTGGAGGATGATGGGGAACCTATTGTGGCCGAGCTTTATGGATGTTTGGAGGTGGTGGCCGAGCACTTTGAAGCATGGTGGAAGAGTTTAGGTGATGGTTTGGAAAATATAAGATGAGTTGGTGAAGTGTTGGATTAACTGAATGTTGGTAGGAAGTTAAACAATTTGGTTAAAGGTGGTTACTCAAACCTTAGTTTTATTTTAGTAAAACTTAAGTTGATAATACACATTTTAAATTAGAAATTAATATGTTGAATATTGGTTGATAGTAGATGATAACTTGGTTGATTATATGTTTATGATATGGATGATAACTTGTTTTGATAAATGATAAGAGAAATGATTTGTAAGCATAGTTAATTAAATGAGAACTAAATCCATATAAATGTATGTACGGAAATTATTTAGCCTCTTAATGATTTCAAAATATCTAAAAAGATTGGAAATGATATTTAATAATATAAGATTATAATATGAAGTGAAATGAAAAATGAGTTTGAAATGACAAAAATATTATTTAAAATGATTTAGAAATGTTTTATAAACATTTAAAAGTGTTTTCAAGAAGTTTGAAAAGAAATTGAAAAACAAGTCAAAACTAGGTGCGTCGCGTAACGGTAATTCGCAGTTTCGCGCCATAAAAGTTAAATGAGAGTATAAAGTAGAATATAACTCAGAATTCTTCAAGATAAAAAATTTCCGGTCTATTATATCCATAGTTTTCGAACGAAGAAAGAAAATCAACATTTCATCAAGTAGATTTTGAAATATGTCCAAAACAATTTTCTAAAGATACCGCGGTTTTGCAGTTCGGAATCCAAAACGGGATTTTTTGTAAATGATATTTTTAAATGATTAAAAATATGAAATAAATTAGATAAATCTATTAAAATGGTTTAAAAGAGATTTGGAATGGAAAATATGAATTTTTAAATATTAAAAAGTTGTTTAAATCAAATAAGCTTATATAACACTTTCTGCAGCACTTTTATGTTGTGAATTCTATAACCTTTTGAAATATAGATTTAAACTTAACAATTCTTTCATTTGTGAATTATTTTAATGATATAATTAAGTAATGTAAAAATGATTTGAAAGTTTTAATAAGAGTTTGAATAAATGGTTAAGGCGAATTGCTTATACCACTTAAACAAAAAGTGAAGAAGATTGAATATAATAACAAACCGAGAATGTAGAAACGACTAGTACATTTGTTTCACCTGTGAGATCTGAAAAGATAAAACAAGGTGTTTAACTAAGTTTAGGAATGGAGCAACCAGTGCCCTGAATTTACATGGCCTATGTTTTCTCTTTTTAGGCAAGGGGTGGAACGGATCGAAAGGAAATCCCGGATGATCTAAAAGATCATATTTAAGTTTTTCCAGATAAAAGAAAAGAAACAAAATTCTTTGAATGTTATTTAATCGCTTAACATCTTTTATTCAATGATTAGCACGAAGGAACCAAGATCGGATTTAGGTGATTCCTATCCAAAAACTGGGATCGGATTTGGGTGATTCCTATCCGAAAATCACTTTAACCTAATTTTTGAAACCCCATATGAAATTAACATCTTTTATAGATGATTAGCACGAAGCTACTAGGATCGGGTTTGGGTGATTCCTACTCGAAAAATTGAGGATCGATTTCGGGCGATTCCTATCCTAAAATCCCTTCAAACTAATTTTCAAAATAATACATATTGAAGACAATGATCATTGATGACAAAGATATTCATGATGCAGGATTACTTGACATTAGTCCCTAGAGGTGAAATTTACAATATCTAAGGTGGCAGTAGTGCTCTGTTATGAAAATCTTCGATTTGCAAAAATATGATTTGAAGTTAAGAAGGAAATCTTTGATTAAGATTTAATAAATGATTTGGGAATATTTTCCCTAAGTTAAAGTTATAAATTGAATATAAGAAATCTTTAATTAGGATTTAGTGAATGATTTGGAAAAGTTTTCCTAAGTAAAAGAGAAAATGATTTGGAATTATTCTAGGATTTAAGAAAGGTTTAAATAGGCTAAATGGTTTGATAAATGAGGTTTAATGATTCCATATACATTTGAAAAGAAAATGGAATAAATTGAAAAGAACATTTCTAAGAAAGATATTTGATGTAAATAAAAGATGAAGTAATTGGTTGATGATTAATATTCACATATGAACTAAACATCTTTTTAAAGCGATAATTGGCTTTGAAGGAACCGCTGTCGGATTTGGGTAATTCCTATCCGAAAACCACTTCGAACCAATGCACCTATTCGAAAGTGAAGACATGTTGAAGATGATGATTATTGAAGACCATGGATCTTCATAACGTGAGGACTGCTTGTTGACATACTCTGGGTCACTCCCATTATAGAGTAATATATAGCAGTGGTCTCCTTGTTATAAACATTTTTTTGGATTGCAATGGCTTCTCGCCTAGTAATGGCCGAGGAAAGTAACTTCAGTTTCGTTCAGTCCTAGAACGCTTGTATGAATGAATGTTTGACATTGCATTTCTGAGACACAACATTTGACTTTTATAGACGTACATCTGCTTGGTGGCGGAGAAGGCAACTTTTCTTAGCTTAACACTCTTCTCTGAGACATACAAGCTCAGAGGTTGTATCCTTGTGGGAGTCAAATAGTGATCAAAGGAATGGTAGTGTGGCATTCAAAGTGGAACTTGTTATGATCAAAGCGTGGTTTTGTATGAAAAGCGTGGCTTTGAAGAAATTGATCGTAGCTTCGCGAGCCTCACACCTCGATAATGATGAGAGATTCTATATGGTCGGATGTATGCACGCATTTCGATAGTAGTGATTTGGGTTATCAGATGTTCTGAGCCCTAGGTACCAGATACGTCTGAACCTCATGGAAGGGATGCACGAAGTCCGAGTACTTTGATGTTATTCGTAGATTGTATCCATTTTTAGCCATTTGTGTTATTGTATAATGGCGTCTGAGTCTTGGACGTAAGCTATGGATACAAATTAATCTTTCCACGAGTTCCCTATCATGTTGGAAATCCAATCCCAATACGAGACTTACGGTTTTGATTATATTCCCAAAATAGCTATAATGACTTGCAAATATTTCAGCTACCCTTTTTGGGTATCATATATTACGTTTGGTATATTCCGTTGACCTAGTCCGGATATATTACCTTAGACTTAGTCCAGGTATTGATACCTTATTTGAATAAGTTTATTTGAAAAGTGTTTTCAAAAGAATGTCATTAAAAATAATATCAAGTGTATTTTGGTATAAAAGTATTTTGGTTATCATAAGGTAAAAACCCGTCCATATTTATGTGTGGGCGAGGTCTTATGAGATGCCTTTCTTTTCAAAGATTTTGATAATATAGTCATTTTAAATTTTGAGTGTCTCACGCTGGTTTATCAAGCCTGATCCGAGTATTTTTAGGTTGAGTTAAAGATGGTTGGAGTTTCCAGAGGAGAGTTGGAGATCTTCATCATCGTATGGACGTAGTCTAATATCCGCTACATCTATTGCATTTGTTTTGTTGTTTTCAGCATTTGTAAGGATAGAGGTTTATAACTGTCCAGGCTGAATCTAGGTTAGACTCTGATATTGTATTTCAAAATTTTCCACTGTAAAGATTATTATTGAAATAATATATGTTATTCCTTTCGTGTGAGATTCTTTTCTGTCTTTATTTTCTTTCTACCTCTAATGGTCCGATTATTCGTGCAATTTAGGTTGGACATGTGTGGTTTATTATCGATTCAAAGGTATGAAAAAATGGGCCATTATATGTTTAGAATTGGCTATTGCATTGTGAGCGTATATTTACTAGTTTGGGCCAAGATGATGAGAAAAAGAGAAGGTTGGCCTCTAGAAAATTGCAGGGGTCAGCACTACATTGGTAGAATAGTGTCACTGCTGGAGTTCCGAAAGAGCAGTGAACTTAAGCTGATTTTAAGATGGGATTTGAGCAAAAGTCGGGATCTGAATTTTCTAAGTCTAAACTAATAAGAAAGTTCATGGATTTAGTTCAAGGAGAGATGTCAGTAGCCGAGTATGCTACAAAGTTTGAAGAACTGTCTCGATATGGATATGTTGTTATAGATACTGACATCAGAAGGATCAAGAGTTTCATTCAAGGATTAAGGCCCGAGATTGCTAGAATGACCATGACATATGTTCATGATCCATGTAATTGGGGGTGGGAATGGCCATTCGCCATAAGGAGTTACTTGCTGATCAGGTTAAGGAGAACTTAGTGGAAGCTCAGGGTTCTCAAGGGACGAAGAGGAAGTTCTTTAGAAAGAAGGAAGCCCAGAAGGGAGATACAATAAGAATTCAAAGGCTAAGGTAGTTTTCTACAAGTGTGACAAGAATGGTCACTTTGCGAATAAGTGCCGGTCAGGAAATGGGAAGAAAGTAGCAAACAGGAAGAATGTGAAGTGCAAGCTAAAAGGAGGATCCCAGGAAGATAGGTCGAAGAATATCACTTGTTTCGACTGCCAACAGAAAGGCCACTTTTCCAACAATTGGGCACATGAAGATGGATTTTTCATTGATAAGGAAGGGAGAATAAGTTCGAGTTTTTGCGATCAAAGATGAACCCTCACCTTCCTTCGATGCAAAGGGACTTTTGGAAGGTAAAATTTGTGTTAATGATATTTTAGTTAGAGTGTTATTTGATATTGGGGCTTCCCATAGTTTTACTGCTAAGAAATTAGTTGATAAGTTAAAACTTACCCCAGAAATAGTAGATACCCTTATTTGCATGTTTAATGCCATAGGAAGTACCATTAATCTTTGTATGATTTGTAAGAAAATTTGAGTTACCTACCTAACCCATAAATTCTTATGTGATATTTATCCTTGATTTTGTTGGGTTTGAAATTATACTTGGAATGGATTGGTTGTCTAAGTATAAGGTTACTCTGGATTGCACTAAGCAGATGGTGGTGTTAAAAACGGCAACTGGAAAGGTGCTGGATAGAATAACGTGCAACGAACCTAGTCCAATGAGGGAGGGATTCATGTATGCGTTGGATTTATCTCAAATGAATTTGGAGTTAATAGCAATTGTTAATGAATTTTAGGAGTTTTTTAAGGAAGTTAAAAGTTTACCCCTACGTAAGGAATTTGAGTTTCGAATCGAGTTGATTTTTGGCGCGAGGTATGTTTTTCACTCTTCTCGAAGAATGGCCCTTAAAGAAGTAAATAGGTTAAAGAATAAGACTGATGAATTATTAAAGAAAGGACTCATTAGACCGAGTTTCTTAAGTTAGAGTTCAGCAATAGTTTTCGTTGCAAAGTCGGACGACTTCCTAAGACTTTGTGTAGACCATCGAGATCTAAACAAGCAAAAGATTAAGAAGTATCCTCTACCCCATATTGATGACTTGTTTGATCGACTTAAAGGTGCTCGAATATTCTCTAAAATGGACCTTGCTATAGTATTCTATCAGATAAGGATAACAGTAGAATGCATTTCTTTAACTGTATTCAGAGGACCAAATGATTTCTACTAGCGGTTGGTTATGCCTTTTGGGCTAACCAGTGCCCCCGCTTATTTTATGGACCTTATGAATAGAGTATTTAGATATGCGCTCCATAATTTGTGTTGGTTTTTATTGATGATATCCTTATATTTTCAAAGACCAAAGAAGAACACGAAAGCCATTTAGAGATTGTAGTAGAAATATTGCAAAGGAATGTGCTCAAGGCAATTTTTTCAAAATTCCACTTCTAGGATGGAAAGGTAAGGTTCTTTGGACATGTCGTGTTAAAGGTAGGAATCTCAATTAATCCTGAAAAAATTACAACCGTTTTAGAGTGAAAGCAACCATAGACTCCAAAGGATATTCAGGTTTCTTAGGATTGGCAGGATATTACTAGAGATTTATTCAACACTTCTCCAGGATTTCTCAGTTCAATTAAAGAAGTTCACTATGAAGGTTGTTAAATTTGGATGGACTCCGTAATGTGAAGAAGCATTCGAGGAACTCAACAAAAAGATTAACTACCCTCCAGTCTTAACTATTATTGATAATGCAGCAGGCTAACCGTTTATACTGATGCATGCAGAGAAGGGGTGGGAGCAATGCTAATGCAACACACACTGGAGAAGGGGTGGGCAGTTAAAGATGCATGAGTGAAATTATGAAACAACGACTTAGAACTATTAGCCGTTATATTCGCACCAAAGATTTGGAGATATTATTTACTTGGTAATAATTTCTCATAGTTTATTTTGATAAACTTTATTTGAGCTTGGTAAATGATATTCCTTCTTTAATTAGGCGAGAAGTTCGAACTCTTCATAGATCACAAACCTTTGAAGTATCTTCTCACTTAGAAGGATTTAAATATGAGACAATAGCGTTGGCTAGAATTTCTCACGTCATATGATCTAGATATTCTATATGCACCTGGAAAAGCCAACGCAGTAGCAAATGCATTGAGTAGGAAGCATGCCGTTATAGCTTATTTGGTAGTAATCCTGACTCTTCTAAAAAAAATTGCTAGCAAGAAAAAAGAAGATCGATTTCTAAAGGAGATTATTAAAGATATAAGAAAAGGGCAGAGTTCAAGCTTTAAAGTCGATAAACATGGGATATTATGGTTAAAGGGAAGAATTTGTGTTCTCGATGTTGACAACTTAAGACAAGATGTATTGACTAAATGCCATCAATCCAAGTTAAAAATTCTCCCAGAAGTTAACAAAATGTAAAAAGATGTAAACGTACATTTTGATGGAGTGAAAGAAAAGGAACATCTCCGTTCATGTTAGCAGATGTGCGAATTGTTAACAGATCTAGAGCGATCAATAGAAGACTGCTAGATTACTTCAACCTTTGTTCCAACTTGGAAACGGGATCAAATATTAATGGATTTCATGGATAGGTTACCTTGATCAAGGAAGGGAAATGAAGACATTTGGGTTATCGTAGATCGATTGACCACAAGCGTACACTTTATCCCACTAAAGCCAACGAAAACAGCTGCAAGTCTTGCACAAATACACATAAGGGAAATAGTTCGATTCCATGGTGTCTGAAGTAGCATAATTAGTGATTGAGATCTAATCTTTACCAGTAAGATCTAGGAGGCATTGCAAACAACTTTGGGAATGAATCTGAGTATTAGCACCGCATGTCACCCCTAGACTGGCAGACAAACCAAAAGGGTAAATTGAGGATTGGAAGATCTTCTAAGATCTTGCATCTTGGATTTTGGAGGATCAAGGGAAAAGTTTGTTCATCTTGTTGAGTTCTACTAAAACAACACCTATCAGGCTAGTATTGGCATGGCCCTTATGAAGCTTTGTATGGCCATCCATGTAGATCCCCAGCATATTGGATCGAGACCAGAGATCAGTTACTACTAGTTCTTGACATGATTAGAAAAGCTTCAGAAAAGGTTGGCATAATCAGAAAAAAGATGAAAGAAGCACAAACAGGCAAAAAAGTTGCGCTGAAGAAGACATAGAAATTTAGAGCTCTCAGTTGGAGATTTTGTATTCTTGAAAGTCACTCCGATTAGAGGAGTGGTAAGATTTGGACAGGGAAGTTAGCATATAGATTTGTTAGACCTTTTTTCATTCTAAAGCGAATAGCCCATTAGCTTGTCATGTAGAATTGCCCGAGAGGTTGTTTGGCGTGCAAAATGTCTTTCACCTGTCTTATCTAAGAAAATATATGCATGATCCAGAGCAGATTATAAAAAGGGCTGCCCAAGAAGATTTAGAAGTTGAACCAAATTTGGTAGTTATTAGCCACCAGTTCGAATCGTGAATCACGATGAGAACTGATTTAGAAGGAAAGTTTTCATATTGGTAAAGTTCAATGGAGTGGTGATGCAGAAGACCGCACCTGGGAAACAGAAGACAGAATGAGGAAAGCATATCCTGAGTTTAGAATTAACGTTGCATCGAGATAGTGTACTCACTACCTGTGGTGTAGTCACTTATCATATCATGTATATATTTAATTTTTTCAAATTCATTTCTAGTTATCTTCTTGTTATCTAAAATTTCGAAGACGAAATTCCTTTAAGGGGGAAGTATGTAACAACTTGAAAGTTCGTCACTTTAGAAAAATTTCAAAATATTCAAATATAAGATTTTTTTAAACATAAATAATGACATTTTTAATAATAAATAATATGGGAAATATCATTTTGAATAGATATTTACAAAAAATATATACTTTGAAATAAATAGTGATAAAGTAACCAAAAACTGTTCTATCGATCAACTATTCTTTGGCCACCAACATTGTGCATGGAGCTGGATACATACACTCATTTATCCGTATGAGTGAGAATATGTAATAAAATAATTTATTTTATGTTGGGAAATTAAAAATATATATGACATCATTAATAATGTCTACATTTTGAAATAATTGATATTTGAATGCAAATGGAGTTTAAATGATTTAATAATTATTTGAATTATTAATAAGCCCTTTTAATTATTATATGATGATAGAAATATTATTAACAATTTTTTTTACAAATATATGTATATTAACTAAGAAGGGAAAATATGACTAGGAATCGAAATTGGAATTCGTAACTATTCAATGTGTAGAAGTTATGCAACGTTATGGATTAAATGTTTTACACATGTTCACATATACATAAACACATACATGTACACACATATGTGAAGACATTCACATGCACATGAACACACATATACACATACACATCAAAGTACATGCACTTAATACTTAAGCGTTCCACCGTCAACACTTACACATCAAAGTACATGCACTTGAGTATGCACATGAAGGGAGGTTCATGTCGGCTGAACCATGAGGAGGCAAAGGAGGTGATGGTGGTGATGAAAGGTGAAGTATATGCACTTAAATATCATGACATCTTCACTCCTTCCTTTGCCTATAAATACCACATCATCTCCACTTCATTTCCTCACTTCTCCTTCTTTATTTTCCTAAGCTTTCCTCTTTATTTTCATAACTACCGTACTTAAAGAAATAATGGAAAAAATATTTGCAAAAGAAAATTAAATTATGTAGTATATAAATATATACCAAACCACTTCAAAACTATCACCAAATTCCTCCTTTCCGCACCCATTACCCACGACCGCCACCCTAAGCCCTAAGGTTGAGCCTTCTTCCTCTCCAAGCCAAGGCCATGAGCACCTACCACCATCCAAAGCATAGGCCGAGCCATCTAGAGGCATTAGTGCAATGGTTTATGAGCTTAAAGTTCGATTTAGCAAAGCTATAGTTTATCTTTTAGTATAAAACCAAATTGAGAAACTCGATTTATATAAGATATAATATGATGATGTGATATGATTGTTATGGTTATTTACTATGCTTTAATCATCGAGTTTGGATGTTGATTATATATTTATTTTGATATTGAAACAAGTAAGGTATAATACACGTCAAATGTCACGAAGGAAATCACTTTCCTTTAATAAACGAAATAGTGTATATGAGATTGTCAAACATCTTTAAAATGGTTTATAAATGGCTTATAAACACTAAAATCCAATTTGGTAAAGTTTTGACAAGTTGTAACAATTGAGTAAAAAATAGGCGCGTCGCGTAACGACAATTCGCGTTTTCGCACCATAGAAAGTTCAATCCATTTATACGATGGATTCGGAGTCAAAATTCTTTAGAATAAGAATTTTTCAAACTCCTATAACCATAGTTTTCAAACAAAAGAAAATGATTAAGATTTCATTTAGTATATTTAGAAATATGAACAAATCAAGTTTTCAAAATAGTCGCGATTTGGCAGTTCGAAAACAAAAGAGGCAAATTCGTTATAAATAATATTTTTAATTCTATAAAAATGGGAGATAAATTATATAAATGATTTAAATTGTTTTAAAATAGATATATGTAATAAAAGTAAGTTTTTTATGATAGAAAAGTTGTTGTGATCAAATAAGCAGTAAAAGCACTTTTGCAGCATTATTCGTAGCACTTTTTGCAGCAGTTATAATAACATTTGAAATGTAGTTTTATACTTAACAATTCTTTTATAAATGTTTTTGAATGAATAAATAAGTGTTTTAATAATAATTTTGGGGGTCTATAGTTTATTTAAATGAGTTTAAATAAATGATTTCAAGAAAATCTTTAATAAATAAAGTGATTTAATCCTGGCTCTAAAAGCCTATAAGTAGACTGAATTTTTATATTCATGAGATTAGGATGTGAGGCACTTGAACTAAGGAGATGTTCAAGGGCAACCAATGCCCTGGCTAACCTGGCCTCTTTTCTGGATGAGGAATAAATAAAGCTGAAATGTCGAAAATGAGATAAGTATAAAAGATTCAAATTAAATTTAAATTTATACAACTTGGATTGTATAGAGATAATCTTCTTACACTTGTATTAAATTCCAATAAGGGAAGCTATACTATATGTATAAATTTTAAAGGTGAGTTCACCGTTATTCAATGGATGGTAAAGGTTGAATGTGGAAATTGATGTAGTGTAAAAGTAGTATAATTTCTATCGACCCTTGTTACTAAATAATGTACCGAATATGACTTATGAAAATGATTTGTGTTCGCAAAAAAATTGGACAAACACCTCTAAGTTCGAATTTGTCTAAGTCATGTTTAAGTTGGTTGATATGGAGTTCTTAATGTTCCAATTAGTTAACAGATAGTTTCTATAGTCACAGAACATCTCATAAGCTCATAATTGGAAAGCAGTTAAAGGAATAAGTCACACGAAATTTTATAGTGGTTTGGCCAGAGCATGCCTACATCCACTATCCATCTTATTATGCTCCTTTTATTTGATTACATATAAAAGGTCAATCAGAAAGAGAAAAAGAAAAACTTAGAGTAACTGGGATTATTAAGTCTCCACAAAGTTTTCTCTCTTTTCTCCAAAATTCCATCCCAATTGTTGTTGCGGAGCTCTGGTATTTATAGAGTGATGCTATAAAGGGTGCAAGTGGAGATATAACCTCCCAGGCTTGGTTCGGTATGATGAGGGCTTATTTGGTTCGGTATGGAATTCTTTAGGTTTTGGTTCGACAATGAGGGATATGGAGCTCTTGGGAGTCGCTTCTGTCCTAAGGTCGGCGTGCCATCTTGTCGGTTCAAACATTTGGTTCGGCTGCTCCAAGCACCGGACCAAATGCTTGGGCTGGTGTTGAGATGTTGTGCCGGACCAGATGTCTAGTCCGGTAAGTCAATGTTATGCTGGACCAGATATCTAGTCCGGCTTCTCAGTGACATGCCGGGCTCTGGCATCTCAGTGTTGTGCCGAACCAAATATTTGGTCCGACATCTCAATGCCATGCCGGACAGATATCTGGTCCAACATTTTTAGGGATGCCGAACCAAACATCCTAGTTTCCTTTTTTCCTTATCATTTGTCTTCCTTGCATGCCAAAATACTGAGCCAACACATGCCCCCCAAAGTACGTTGTGTTCCACACGACGTGCTTTTCTTGGTTTGGCACTTCCTGCCGACCATTCGACTTCCTTCCCCTTGCTTTCTAAATATTACTCCCCTCTTCTTATTTTCCTTCTTCTATTTTCTTCCTTAAATTTCTTTTACCTACTTTCAATCGATCGAGGTCCGACTTAAGTTAGTTTTTATTGTCTGCACCCTAGATACTTCCACATCTTCATCACTTGAGGTAAGGCTATCTAAATTTGATCTCTATCCTAAGGCTTTTGGGGTTATATTTTTAGAGGAGCTTAGTATGAGCATGAATGTTTTTGGCTTCAAATTGAGGAAAGGGGGTGAGTGAGGGTATTTTAGAGAAATTCGGTGAAGAAGAAAATCGTGCTTAGTGAAGGCATGGTGGTGATTCCTGACAAAATGCTGGGTCATGGCATCGAATTATCCTACAATTCGGTTGTCTACAGGATGCGTGATGTGGAAGATTAGATCAAGAGTGGATAAAATTCTAGTTTAAGTAGGAGCTATGGGGAAGCATGTACCCAGGTTGGAAAGAGAAGTTTTTATGAGTAATATTTGCACTAAGATGCAAGTAATGGTTGCTCCAATTATTGCCACACTCCAATCATTCAAGTAACATGAGGTGTTTGGTTGTGTCGAGGGGAACAAATTGGAGAGTGTCAAATGCATGACATATGCATATTCATGCAATTATTACTTGGGCTCTTCTCCACTCTTTACTCGGCCTTCAATATCACAAGCGCTTCATAACCCTCAATTGTGTTACAGCTAGCATTACCTAACGCGGCTGGGATATGATACGTGTTTCTATGTGGAGTGGTTATGTGAATGGTTTGGTTACAGGAGGGCGATCTTCAGTCCATCATAGTTAGCATTCGGTGGATTTGGTTCGGCACTGTGATGCCGCTTGGTTTTCGATATAAAATAAAACCAGACCAGATTAGTTCGAGCATGGTTATCAGTGGTATGCCGAACCAAAGTAGGGAGATCCTTGAAATGGTAGTTTTAGTTTCGTAGGATTAGGTTTGGAGTATGGTTGTAACTAGACCAGGCGATAGAAGGCTTTAGATGAGCGTTTAAATTTCCATTTTCGATTGCCTATTGTCTGGGATGTTGGACTTATTCATGCTTTTTACTTCCTTGTGAATGAAAATGTCAGCTGGTCGCGAGCTTTGATCTAAACTTGCATTATCACAGCCTTTCGGGGTTGGCTCTTCTTCTTTTGATGTCATTTCCAATCTTCCAAGACAACCCAGTTCGGCATATTCTTTAGTGGAGGGCTACGCTCCCAACCAGATGCTGGTAAGGCCTTCTGAGTGTTACCCTAGCGTGCTGACAATAGAAAAGCTTAACTCCATAGCTATGAAGTTTGGGATTGTTTGCCTGGACATGATACTACCTGGACCAAATGACAGGGCCTGCTCTCCCCTAGGTGGATATATAACATATAGTAAGTATCACTGCATGTGTGGTGCAATTCCTCCACTCACTAATTAGATTTCCAGTTTTGTGGTTTACCTGAAAGTCGCTTCCCTACAGCTTCAACCGAAATCCTATGCCATCCTAACATGCCTATATCTGATATTCGTGAAGCGCTATCGGAGACCCCTACCCACAGAGAGATCAGATACTTGTATAATGTGAGGAAAGTGGAACCCCTTTATCAGCGTGGAGTCGGCCTACAAATTCAAGCAAGTTCTCGATTTATACTCAAAGTTTAGAATGTTCAAGAAGGAGTATTTCTTTGTGAATGATGATGTCATTCGTCAACATGCTTACACTTCTAAGTGTAAGTCTCCATTGTATTTTCTAAGTTTTCGGTCGACATGGTTCCATAATGCTCCATATTTTTTAGGTTACGTGAAGGCGGCAGAGGATGAGGGGTTAAAACATATGGCTGAGAAAATATTAGCTATCCCGTAGGCTGAGAGGGAAGCCTCATTCTTATACCATGACACAGCCCTTGGCTTTTACAACTTAATCGGCCCTGGTAAATCTGTGTTCAAGATCAGGCCAAGCTCAGCTGAGAAAGAAGCAGGACCCGAAGGAGAAAGGGGAGATGCGGACAAAGGCAAGGATCCGGAGGAAGACGGTGACGAGGCCGATGTTCCAAAATAAGTTGAGGCGTAAGAAGAGCACAGTTTGTCCTCCACGTTCGGGGAAATATTTACACATATGGGATGATCCTTCTCCTGACGACAAGGAAGGTTCTCGCTTGGAGAGAGATAGTGAGGAGGAGGAAGGGTCGGACGGAAATTATAAGCAATAGAATCGGAAGCTCATGCTTCTTAAGATGTAGGGATATTAGCAGCGAAGGCTTGGGCACGATTCCCTTAAAGAATGCCGAGGTTGTGTGAGAGTGGCCCTAGCAGTTATATCAATCTGAGTCGGCCACAGGGCCAACTCTTGTCATTGACCCCCTTAAGAGAATGTAGCTATAGGTGACTTGGGTGGAATGTCGTTTCTTCCAATGCAAAGCGGAATGAGAATTAGCACGGCATTCGGGCTTTCCCCAGATACTTTTGATTTCTGTATGGATTTTGGGGTACTTCTTGAGAACTTTTTGTATTTTGACGAGTCCCGGTCTCCCCTTGCTCCTCAATCCAATGAAGCCCGGTCCCCATGTGTTCTCTTTCATCCGAGTGGATCCCGTCCCAGTGTATTCTCTACATGAATGAGACCCTGTCTCAACCACTTGATCTAGTCTCCCGTAAGGGTTTGTAGTAGCTCGTAGTGTACCGGTGTATTGCATGTTTTGTGTTATGCTTTCTCCATTTCTCTGCTCTAAAGTTGCTATTCGCTTTGTAGGGAAAAGAAGAAATCCGAAGAGGAATGAAATGTCTCGGCGATTTGAACAGTTCAAACAGATGAAAAGGGTTTCCGCTTCGCCTAAGATGGTCTGTCAAAAGGAAAAAACTGCATAAGGGAATGTCGAGGAAACTCCATCAAGCTTGGACATAGGAGAGAGCCATGAAACATCCCAGAAACACGCAAGGTCTTCGGATCATGATGCTGCCTCCCGTGATTCTCAAAACTCTTCTCATTGCCATTTCCAAAATCGAACTGGTCCTGAAGTGCATGAAGTGCCTGACGATTTAGGAGAAGAAAATATTGATACCTATTTCTCAGATTTTCAACCGCCAGTAAGGAATCCCCTCGAGGGCCACCTTGATACTAACCTGGGCTACACAGGTCGTTATCCAGCAAACTTTGATACCGAGTTCCTTCTACCTCGAAAACCTTTGGTCTCGATCTTGGATGAGGCAAAAACTCTTAAATTTGCTAACCTAATAATAAGGATGGTTCAGGTTACTGATGAGACCAGAAAAATTGTCGGTTATCGATCCCGCCTAGCTAAAGCCAGTGATGAAGTAGGGAGCGCTAGTGTACGGTTACGCTTGGAGGTGGGGGATCTTCATAAAGCGCTTAGGGAGAAGGATGTGAAGTTGGAGGCGTTTGAAGCATCTCGTGTAGCCAAGATAAAGATGGCAAAGGAAGAAGCGATGAGAGATGCCGTTGATTTATGCAAGGCACGGATCTAGGAGGCTATCAGTTCAGTGGATAAAGCCTGGAAGAAGTATCTGGAGTGGATCCACTCTCTCAAGAGTAAGGCGAAGAAATCGCAGAAAGTCTTCGTTGAACAGAAGAAGTTTCAGGTCGAGTGGCAGAAGGGACTTTTACAAGGCCGAGATCGAAATGTTGAAGGTGGAGCAGGCCCGGTTGAGGAAGGACAAGGAATATTACATGAATAAGGTGGAGCCCTCCAAACTGAAGTCGACAAGCCTAGCGACTTTTGTGAAACGGTTGACCATATGCTGAAGAACATTTATTATATATTCTGAGAACAGGGGAACTTTCAGTGGATGGATGACTATCCCTAGGTGATGGCAGGAATCCATGCTCGCTGATTGAGGATATAAAGGCTACGGTTGCACAAGAGGAAGGTGCCATGTATGATGTTGGTATGGTGAACCGTCAGTTCACAGTGGAAGAGACCAAAGCCATCGCCAAGGGATATGAACTGCTGGTGGAGGAAGAGGACGATGAAGATGGTTTGGATCTCGAGGGGCTTAGTGACCCACATAACCTCACTGTAGGTATCTCGTCATTTTACTTCTGCTTCATGATTACTTATCCCAGACTGTAAAACTTTTGATTTTTCCTACTTGCATCGTGCAGGGATGTCTTTGGTATAGGCCGGGCCCTTAAAGGGTGCTGATGAGGTGTTGTAACAGGAGGGCGAGTCTCTCAAGCGACCCGAGCCTTCGAATGACATGGCCGGAGGGAGCGGGTTGAGTCATAAGGGTGTCCCTCCTTTTTAGTCTAGGAAATTTACCTTTCTCCTTTTGTACGTCTTTTTGGAGGATGTATGTTTGCCCTGCATATGTATATATAAACGAAAATTTTTGTACATACAGATTTTAATATGGTATTGTTCGACTTTTAACTTTTGCATGTATAATCTGGAACGACTTTGTGATGCACGATTTTTATAGTCTTACTTGTCTACTTGTGAACTTCTTACGACTTAGTTAATCGTTATTGTGTTCTGAGATGTAGAAAACCATAAACGCGTCGTTATGTTCATGGTTGATTGCAAACGGTAATTACTTAGGCTATTGCCTGTGTCGTGAGTATTATTCGATTTATCATTGTCGACGTCTGTAATGCCGATCGTCAACTGCGAACCACCCTTGGCTATAGCCATACCTTAATCGTGGGGTTTATATTCGGTTTGTAGCTGCTGGCGATCCAAACGCCAATGATGAACTGCCTAGGAAATAAATCGTGCCTAATCCGTGGCTTATAATCGGTTCATCATTACCGTCTTAGGGGTGTCGATCGTCAATAGTGAATTGCCAAGGCTTGTTTTGTGCCTCTTATCATGGCTATCTTATTTGCACCATTACCGACGAGCGCCTGCAATTGCTTGCGGTAAGAATAGTCATCAGTTAAACAATTAGATGAAAGAATGTTTAAATAAGACAAGTAATGCGAGACACCAAATTTTTATAGTGGTTCGGCCGAACTATGCCTACGTCCACCGTTTTTCTTTTATTGTTTCTGTTAATACATGCTTCTTTACAGTTCAAGAGAAATAATGGCAGAGATGTTGGAGATTCCATGCTTTCCTAAACACTTATCCGTCTACCGTTGATAGGATGTAAGCTCCATTACAAAAATCCTTATGAACAACAAACGACCCCTCCTAAATCGGATCTATTGCTCCTGGTCGTGGGAAGACCCGCTTGAGTACCAAGTCTCCCTCTTGCAGTGCTCGAGGCTTCACCTTAGAGTTTTATTGCCTTTCCACCTTTCTATCTATGAGCGACAGCTTTGAGGGCGGCGTCATTCTTTTTTTTCCTCAATCAGGTCGAGTGACATGCTCAAGAGCTCCTCGTTTTATTTCGGATTGTAATGCATCTATCATTGCGAGGGGACGACTGTTTCAACGGGGAGCATGTTTTCGGCCCCGTATGCCAATGCAAATGGTGTATGCCCTGTCGCATTCTTGTAGGAAGTTCGGTAGGCCCATAGTGCAGTAGGCAGTTCTTCGACCCATGCCCCTTGGACTTCCCTACCTTTTTCTTGATCAGTGTTTTCAAAACCTTATTTACAGCATCGACCTGCCCATGTTCGATTTTGTCTAAGTCACATTTAAGTTGGTTGATATGGAGTTCTTAATGCTCCAATCTTAACAAATAGTTTTTATAGTTACGGAATAGTTCATAAGCTGATAATTGGAAAGAAGTTAAAGGAAATAAGGCACACAAAATTTTATAATGGTTCGTACAAAACGTGCCTACATCCACTGTCCATCTTATTATGCTCCTTTTATTTGATTACAGATACAAGTTTGATTAGAAAGAGTAAAAGAAAAACTTAGAGTAACTGGGATTGTTAAGTCTCAGCCGATTTTTCCCTCTTTTCTCCAAAATTCCATCCCCATTGTTGTTGCAAAGCTCTAGTATTTATAGAGCGATATTTTGAAGGATAGAGGTGGAGATATAACCTTCCATGCTTGGTTTGGCATGATGGGCACTTATCTAGTAAGGTATGGATTCTTCTAGTTTTGGCTCGGCGATGAGGGATGTGGAGCTCTTAGGAGTCGCTTCTGTCCTAATGTCGGCGCGTCGTCTTGCCGGTTCAAACATTTGGTTCAGCTGCTCCAAGCACCAGACCAAATGCTTGGGCTGGTGTTGAGGTGTTGTGCCGGACTAGATGTCTGGTCCGGTAATTCAGTGTTATACCAGACCAGATATCTGGTCCGACATCTCATTGACATGTCGGACCTGATTTCTAGTTCGGTATCTCAGTGTTGTGCCAAACCAGATATCTGGTCCGGCATTTTTTGGGATGCCAAACCAAACACCTGGTTTGGCATCCTTTAGGTCCGGCATCTCAGTGTTGTGCCAGACCAGATATTTGGTCTGGCCTTTTTTTGGGATGGCGAACCAAACACCTGGTTTGGCATTCCAGTTGCCTTTTCTTTTCCTTGTCTTTTGTCTTCCTTACATGCCAAAATACCGAGCCAACAATTTGGTATTTCCAAAGTTAAAGAGAGGTTAACGAATCCTTATATACCTAAAAGAAATGTTGAATATATATATATGTAGAAGATATTTTTGATAAAAAGCAAGTAATTTATCAAATGATAAGAACCTATTTACTTAATTTCTTTTATCGATGATCGGTTTGAAGGAACCGGGGTTGGATTTTAGTGATTCTTATTCAAAAACCACTTCGAACCAATTTTCATTTCCGAAGTAAAGATAGGGAATTATAACAAATAGAATGAAGGGATGCTTGTCACTGGCCCTTGGGGGAAATTTCCCATACCATATATATGTGGCAGTGGTATCTTCATTTGATCTTCGATGCAAGGGCCGCTCGCTACTAATCCAAGGGGTGATTTCTGACAGGATATAGTAGGAGAATTCCTTTTGGTTTGTCATGTTCCCAGACAACTTGTATGAATGAATGTCTGACTTCTCATTTATAATCACATCAATTGATCCCTATAAACGTATCATCTGTTTGTTGGTGAAAAAGGCAACTTCTCTTAGCTTAACATCCTTTCCTGAGACACACGAGCTCAGGAGTTATATGTTTGTTGAATCAGTTGTGTGATCTTGGAATGGCAGTGTGGCTTTCAAAGTGGAATGTGTGATATTTGAAAGGTAATCGTTACCTCGGGCCTCATCAACCGGTAATGGCTAAAATAAGGTTGCTTTTGGGCTATGTGGTTCGCAATCATTAGGGTATCGTCCACCTTTTTAGATTACTCTCTATATGTCGAGTATGTAGCATATACTATGGGATTCTGGATAGGTACGGTACGACTGGCATGATGTCATATTCGATTCTATAGGCCACTAGATGGGTCTACATGTAGACCAGTTCTAATTCACAGAGGTTTCAAAGATTTCGATCCTTGCTACACTCCTCTGGAGATGTACTGTATGGAAGGTAGTCCTTTACCTTGCCATTTTGTGGAAATTTCTTCCCTGATATATGCCTTCATATTTGATTGTAGAACCTACTTTATAGCTAATATGATGGAATTTGATCAATGTAAAAATTTCGGCAAAGAATCATAAGTTTATTTGAAAAGTATTTTCAAAAGAATGTCATTAAAAATAATATTCCAAGGTTTTGCAAAAAAATGTTTTGATTATCATAAGGTAAAAACCCATTTTGTGTTTATGTGCAACGTGGTCTTATGAGATACCATTTGTTTTCAAATATTCATATTTTGAGCTTCTTACACCAGTCTCATGACTGACACAGAGTTTATTCCTTTTTTCCCTTAAACTTTAGATACCCTATTTTCCCATGCAGCCAAGTAGTTAGATAATCTTGGAGAATTTTGGAATAGTGCATGGAGCATTTTGGGTCTTTTTGTTGAAGTTGTCATTCACTTTCCGCTATGTCTATATTTTGTATTATGTATTACCATCTCTTGTAAGGATAGGTAGTTATAAGTATCCTGGCTGGATTAGCACCTACTAGAACTCTGATAGAGAAATTTGGAATAATTGCATGTACCACTTATATGTATAATTATGTGTTGAATACAATGTAAGATTCTATTATTGTCTTGTCTTCTATTTTTATTTTCTTTAACCTATGATAATCTGCCTCTTCGGCACTTGGATTTACGGCTCGTGAATACGAAGGATGTAATAGTGTCGATCTCTAAGGGTCAAGGAGATGGGTCGTCATAGTTATCCATTTTACTTGCAAGCCCATGATTTATTGATATTCCTCAAGGTCAAAGTCCCAAGCAAGATAGTCCTAACATCTATTATAGAAATCAAATGATTTATGTTTTCATTAGGGTTTTGATAAACATCAAAATCTAGTGGGAGCCTTATTAGAAAAATGAAATGGTAATAATTAACCTTTCTAGTGCTGTAAAAATATTTGTTAATAAATTTCTACAATTAACGTAATTGATAAAATGTTTATCAGTTAAGGTATACAAAAGAACTGAATGAAAGATTGACAAATGAAATATAAAACATACTTACTATAATCATTTTCTTATTTCAATATCCATGTAAGTGCCTAATTTTGCAACTACTAAATACATTCGTAATTGGTCACTTACATGTTTATTTGCCTAATACCGGTTGTTGTCCTTTATGAGTTTTGAACTCTAAATGCAATACTTGAATGTTGATATTTGATCCATGTACGTTCACATATGAATGGTTACAATTCGTAACGTATAAAACCCCAATGAAATAGGTTCGTTTAGTAATAAGCTAGTAAACCATAGTGTGAGATTGTATATTCAATATGATTGAGTACTGTAATAATCTCATCGTGTTAAATGCATCACTAGGCTGAAAGCTATAAAATAGGTGTGAGGACCCCATCTCTATACCCATACTATCTAAGAGTACTATAGAGTAATATCGTCCGATAATATGGAGAATGAAGCTATATGGGTACATACATGAATATCCTTTTAGACTAACACTAATATGTATTAAAACATTTAATAAATAACTCACATATATTTACATATTATTGGTACAATGCAATAATCAAACGTGCCTCCAGGGTAGAATAATCCACAATATACGATGAATACTAGAGAATATAGAATCAGAATCGTAGCGACAATATATAATGAAAATTATACAAATTATATCTAATATATAACACATAAATATTCATATATGAAGTCATATGATACACATATGATATACAATAATATTACATCCTAATCTCCTTTATGCTAAGAATAACAGTAGTCGGTCTAACTGTCCCTAAACTCGAAATCTCTTGGATTGACCCGAGTATTATTTAATTAAACACTGGTCAGACTATGTCTAATCAAAAATCCATTGTAAGGGTAACACAGTGTAAAGAGGTAATGAAATATGATATCATTATTATAGATACTCAAATCATCTAAAAACGAGTCAATATGTGTTCATATGATTATGAATACGTATGCCTAAAACAAATATATAATACCATAAATAATTATCAAGGCATCACATTTCATAAATGGCTTGAAACCATATAAAATCACCGAAGATGATATCAAAAGATGTCATCACCCATACAAAAGCACATCACATCAAAAATCACAAAATCGACTTAAATGGTGAATCACACATATCTAGAAAAAATCATCAAATCCAGAAAACATCATAAGTGAGATATCATCAAGTATTACCATGCTAGTATAAAGCATTATCGAAATATCTCTCTCAATCCCAATAAAACATCATCAATATTAAATAAGATAGGTTTCCTTTTAACAAAAATGAGAATCCACATGTGTAATTTTGTCTCCTCATATCTATCTATTAGAAAGTATCGTGACAAGAAATGACTGTACTACAAACATGAAGTCCCAAGTAGTGTCATATATATAATATGTGGCACTCGACCCACATCATTGCTATGGTGAGGTTTATCAATCGTATATGCCAACCACCACTCCATCAGAATCAAAAGGGAGACTTATAGCATAAAGCGAGTTCCAAAGACATAAAGTCTCTAGGGTCTTATTTACCTCACAATCATCGTGACATGTATCCACCAATGTTTTCAACAGCGTGAGGACTAATCAGTCACGACACTCCAATTGCTCCTATAAAGTTCCACAAAGGTATAGGTAACAGTCTGCTTTCCTAATTGAAACAAAGGGAAAACACATGCATGAAAGTACCATAAAGGTAAGTACCACAAAAAAATATAAACATGGTGTCGCGGATCTGAGGTACGACCCCATGATCAAGCTACTAGGGTAGATTCTAGCCATCTGGTCCTCTCCAACAAACATAATAGGATTATGTCATAATAGAGGTATGTAGAACCAATACATATAGATAAAAAGTCATGGTCATCATTTTGCATGGAGCCATACTCACTAAATATAGACATGGAGCCATATATCATTACTTGTGTCACCTTACACTATCATCTCTATTCCTTTCACATGAATGTTACCTACTTACAATGAATAACTGAATAAATACCACTATAGTGTTCCATACCACTAGTGTGATACTCAAATGTCTAATAACTGCTTATAAATTACACTCTAACAACACTATATTCTATATAACGAGTCTAAAGAATAATCAAAGAAATATTACAGAATGCCCCATCCTAAACCATATTATGACTTTGTTTATTCGGATTTCTCATCATGCAAAATTATATATAATAAAATCATACCAAGGATGTCATCATCATATCATAACAAAATCATCAATCGTATCAACATCAACAGTGAATCATTCATATCAAAATTAGTATCGAGAAGATGAAATATTGGAAAACTCAAAATTCTAACATAATAATGTGTGTATGCGTGTGTACATGTGTGTGTTTGTATGTGTGAAGCTCAAGTTAGTAATTCATAAGTAATTATATATTAAAATTTCATAAACTAAAATTTCAACAAATCTTAACTATAATAATTATTTATTTTCCAAATATTATATATATCCTTTAGATAAACATTTTCAAACCAAAATCTATCCTCTTTTATAAGTCAATAACCTTTTAAATAAATAATTCTTCCAAAAATAGAATATAATATCAATTCATAACTCGCACATATAAATTATTTAAGCTATCTAATAACGACTCATCCATAACATCAAACTCCTAGTAACACGGTGAAAAGCATCAAAACCCATAATAGCCATTTTAGAATTCAAAGCGAATATTTAATTAAGTTTAAGATTATTAAATGAACATGTATAAATAAATAAATAAATAAATATAACATAATTCTATTTAAATTTATTAACCACATAATTTACCTTGAAATACTTAAATACTAATTAGAATATATTTCTTATATACCATAATATTTATTTAACTTTCATATGATTTTTAAATTCAAATATCTAATTTATTCTTTGACTAATTAATTCTTTTTAAATTAATAAATATCGCATTTACTAATTCTCATATAACTTCATAAATCCATTTTAAGCATTTGCTTTTATCAACCTATAATTGCGTCTTGTATAATTATATTTATTTAATTTGTATTATATTTTTATTTCATCATATATATATATACCGGTTAGGCCAAAGGTCGATCCATCGGGTGACTGGTTAACCTACCGGTATCGTGCGTTCGAAGCAGATTTAGCTTCTCTGATAAAATTCTGACTAACATAAATCTTCCAACAACAACAATTCAAACGTATAATTGTTCAACACCCAAACATCAATTTAACTCTACTTGTATGCGTATATGTTCAATGATAAAAACATAGATGTGTGAGTTAAGGAACTCACCTTAACTTATCTGCCAATTAGATTTTATCATCAAGCTTTATCCATTATCTTTGGCATGACATCCTTGTAGTCAGCTCTACATCGCTACCTTTGTCAATCTATTACTGCTTCTTGCATAAATGCACTCGATCATGGTAGAAATCGGTTATAGCCTCCATCTGCATCACCTTCACATGACTTAGAGAAACTCATGATTCAAGTCTTATCATGCATCCATGCTCTTGCTTTACGTCTAGAATTGGAGCTTGCCACTAGCAGTATCGTAAGGTACCTCAACGCCCAGTCGCGTGTTAACATCCAACTCAAGTCAATCTCCAATTAGTGCCACTCCATCGCATCGAAACCATAAATCTACAAGCAATCCCTCAAGATGAAATTTTTATTTTTTTCTTTGTTTTTGAATTAGGGCATGGGATTTTTTTTGATAAATGGAGAGTTCGGGCTTGTATGAAGGAGAGGAAGAATTCTACAAAAATAGAATAAGTAAATGGGCTTGGGCTCAAATATAACTAAATAAATTATTTCCTTGTTTTCTCATTTCAAATAACTTTTATAATTTATATATATATATATATATAATTCCAATCTAATTCAATTTAAGTTACACTTCATTCTATAATTTATATTCGATACTTGGACAATTTTATTCAATTCGATATCCTTATTTTTTATTTATTAATCCATCGTACTATTGCAAAATAAATCTATATTTCAACTATTCTAAACATATTTAAAATTATTTACACTTCAAAATATTTTATATTAAATTAAAATAATTTATTTGATTTCAATATATTATGCAAAAAAATTATTATTTTAATTCAGATTATTATAACAAATATTTTATTAAATAAAATTTAACTAACTAAAAATTTATCTTCAAAATAATAATTATCAAGTCTCAAATTCAAAAAAAAATTAATTAAATTTATTTATTTTTACAACGTGAAAGAAGTGTTGTTACAATAGGTATAGAAACTCCATTATTGAAATTTAATTTTGATCAATTCACAAAGTTTGATATCCTTAAATGTTGAGGATGATCAAATGCACTTTTGTAAAAGGTTCGTTATGATATTTTATTAAGAATGGTTCATCCATTTAGAAAGGAAAACAAATATATTAGGGTAGATGTAACTTAAGGTACAGTTGAGATGAAGAGAGTGAATGGTCAATTACGCTTCATAACGAATCGAAAACAAAATTTGTAAAATAATAATAAATACTTACATTGGAATGATAAATATGATTACTATTCCATAATGTATTTTTTCATATAGAAAATTGTTTCCAACGAAATGTAATCCTTTGAGTTCAAGATGTTTGACGTAAAAATCTCGACTGTCGAATGGTTATATTAGATAGAATAAATAGCCTACACTAAGTGGTTAAATGGACCACCATACTTCTTACGCTATTATAGTAATGCACAAATAGTGGGAGAATGCCATATAATACTTGCATTAAGTTATGAAAACAATAGAACTCATACCAAACATTATTGATGAAATAATAACTGTTTTTCGTTGTTGACTGAAAAATAGACATAGTTTTATTTCTATATGAATATTATGAATATTCATTATAAAGTAAAACTATAATAGTGATATTTATTTTCATAACTAAAGTGATTTATTGGAAAATACACAAGTATTAAAAATTATTTATAAATATTTTAGAATTATGTGCTAAGCCATGGTTTTGAGATATAACTATTTGATTTTATGATTGTGAATCATATGGAACTAGCAAGTAAAGTCTCAAACGGTCAAAAGAAAAAAACATATTTATTGGAAGCAACATGAGAGTTAATGAACTCTACTGATTGATACATTTAGATGTATGCAATCATAAGTTCAATAATACCAAAATTGTTCTGCATACTTCATTGAATTCACCAATGAATAATCACAAACATGAACATGTGTATTTGATAAACGTGTAGCATGTCTATGATAAGTTCATATAATATCAAATAGAAGTAAACAAAATTACAGGTAATATAAATGATTTGATTTGATCGAATAAGTGAATATATTGGAAAGAAAATGATGAATATAGATTCAATCTCAAACTAACTCTTTCTTATGACATGCAATGATGTACCAATAAGAAGTAACCGATCTTTGTTGGATAAAGTACGATTATAATGAGCAAAGTTGAGTTAACTTATTTTTTAAAGTTGTGTACTTAAGAGTGGTACACAAGGTTTTAATTCCATTTAAAGGATAATTTACAAAACCTTATAAGATAATGGTTTGTATGAAACCCCAACATATTCTAGGCCAAGGAGTTGTCAGGTTGAGCGAGCATGCAATAATTGCATGTGAGGTTCTTGTATAAATGGCTTAAAAAGAGTTTGGGAACGGTTGTCATTAAATAACCAAGTTATGTTTTGAACATAATTATTATAAACTAAAAATAAGTTTGTTTTATGTAATGCAATTCATAAAATGTTTATGAAAACCTATTCCATTACACTGTGGAACAATTCTTGTTTTAAGAAATACCAACTTTGCAGCAAAGGAATTTCTTTTAGAAATTATTGGTAGCAAAGTGGATTTGGATACGATCCAGGGATAAAATTGATCACGAGGGATGAAATGAATTAAGAAACCTTAATAATTACAATGCATTAGAATATCTAATAGGTATTCCCGCACATTAAAGTGAAATTATGAGTTTCTTATCAATGTTGACAACAGATATTCCTCAACATTCAAAAAAACCATTAAGAGTATTGACTCTACGTTATAATATGATGTGAAAATCCAAAATATATTCCAAGCACATTATCAGAATATGATTTAATGGTTGTACACAAAAGGATTTGATCCATCAGCTATAAATGGGTCTTCAAGAGAAAGACTAATGTAATTCGAATATTGCAAGCCACATTGATAAGAGTTACGCCATTTTGATAGTGTAACAGATTCATCATTTGATTCAATGTGCGCAAGTAAATTGGGATTTTATGCACAAAATTATCCCATGTTATGTCTTTGTGTTTTGGTACATATGCGTTGAAACATAAAATTTTAAATAATGAATTAGAATAGGCCATTTGCATATAACAACCAAAATGTCAATTTGTGGGTTTTAAGAAATGATCCAAGAATGGATACGAAAGTATTGTCCGACAAGCATCTGAGTTAAACAAGTATTTTGATAGAAATATCAAATAGTTTGATTTTTATTCAAAAGCTTGTGTCCATAAAAAGAGTATTAAAAAGGTATATAAATATTTCTAAAATATAACTAAACAACATACTGGTGATTATTAACGATGTACTTATGTTAAAATCGATTCTTGTTTGATTATTTGATACTCGATATTGGATTTGTAAATTATATCTTTAATAATAAGTATATAGGATGCTGGGAATGCCCCAAACGTATACAAAGACACCTTATTAAAATGTTTAATATAGAATTTGTAAGAGAGATTCCTTATGCATTGGAAATAGGAATCATCATACATGTTGTATTGTATATAATATCTAAATTTGCTTATATATTTTATGCATGAAACAAATAGCAGTTCCAAATTAATATCACTAAGTGATAGTTTAGAGTGTTCTCAAGTATTTACGAATACTGGGGAATAGTTTATAGAATCAACAAACTCCTTATGAAGGAGTATTTTGACTCAAATTTCATAAATGATATTGAGTATAATATGTCAATATCAAATTCATGCTCAAACCTTAGTTAATGAGTTTTAAATTGGAAATTTTACATACGAAAGGTTGTGGGTGATTCAACGAAAAGGCTTAGTACATTGCCTTGAATATCGCCACTGTAACACCCCGTAAAATAAATGGTAATTAATAAATAATTAATAAGGCTCAAAAATGGAATTCAAGCAAATATTGGAATTTGGTCATGAAACATGCACCATTGTGTTTGTGGCGATTTTCCAAGCAACTTTCATATTTCAAGTTTTGAGGCCTGAGTTCAAATGAAGCAATTATTAGCATTTGAAGTTTTCAAAAAGAAAATAAAATGTGAAATATATATTAATAACTGCAAGATCCCATCGGTCGACCCGCTTCTTAGGCCAATCAACCGCTAGCGATCGATTGCCTATATAAGACTGGTCAACTGGTTTGGGTGGTGATAGCAAAGGTTGAACCTTGATCGAATGGTCCTGATTTAACTTTTTTTAGTCTAACGGATACGACTAATTCGAGCACCTATAAATACAGGCATAATCCCTCACTTCACTTCTTATATTTTCTGATCAAAGCCATAAAGCTCTACCATTTTCCCTTCTCCATTACTCCTTAAAATTATAAAATATTATACAATTTGTATATAAATCAGAGAAGGGTGGAAAACAAAAGAGAAGAAGAGAAGAAGCGAATAAATGTTGCGAAAGAAAAAGGTATTTCTATAACTATAAATCAATATTCCTCATTATTATCCCACCTTTTGGCAAGGTCGTGATATCAAGAAATTGAATTGAAACCAAGGACAGTTCATCCCGAAGATCAATTGTATACTGGCTCACCATGGATGTGGATAAAATTTATCCGAGTCCAGATCGAGCTACAATTGATATGACAAGACAATCGAAGCTATGAAAGCCAACGTCCCAAATTTCAAGTCAATCCGAGTTCATATGTTCCAAATATGACCGATGCAAACCAGGGAAGTAAATCCATTCGTATCCAGCTGTTTGTATCCATCTGTTCGCGTTCGCCAATTCGCATCCATCTGTTCGTAACCATCACGTGCGCTCCATTTCGTATCCATTAGGTGTTAGTTCGATTTCGAATCCATCAATTGGAGTCAATTCGTATCAATTGATCAACGATCGATACGAACGAAACAACAAACGAACGATACGAAAATGACCTAGACCTATAGATACAAAACAACTCCTCAGCCATCGGTACAAAGTAAGAGCAAAGGCAATCGATCGATACGAACAGAATAGTTACGATCGATGCGAACGTAACTCAAGCGGATCGATACGAACAGAGCAAGATCTGATCGATACGAACAAGACACTACCGATCGATACGAACAAGGTGCATGCATAGGGAAGACTCGATCGTTCGGCATAAAAAGTGATCGATCCAAGGAGTTAGCGCCACATCAACCTGCAAACACGTGCTCAAGAACGATTCGAACAGATCGATACGAAGTGTATCGATACGAACAAGACAGCCTAGAGAAAACGCGAGCTTGCATCGGTCATAACTCACAATCTACAAGTCCAAATGCCACCAAATTTTCATAGGAGCTTACGTATAGCGTAAAGAATGTTCACGCCCAATTTCGACTCAATAGGGTCAAATCTTGATCGATACGAAATTCGTTCGTATCGATCACGGACCGAGTGCAAATCATATGGGATCGATTGCGTGGGCCCGCCGACGTGCCAGAAGATGTCTCTCGAGATTGAGCGAGATATTTGAAACCTACGCCTATAAATAGCATCTCAGAGCCTACAGAAAGAGGACTTTTAACTCTCTGACGTACAGACTCTACCGAATCCATTTTTGCACTTCAAGATCACTGTTGTACTCCAAATTTACTGATGTAGTTCACTCTAACCAGTTGTAATCGGCAAGAAAACATCAATAAAGTCATTAATCTCATAGTGGACATAGGCTATAAGCCGAACCACTCTAAATCACTATGTTTCTGCATGTATTTCTGATCTGTTTTTGAAGTGTTTGTTAGATGATTCTCTTTTTACATTTACTTCCTTCATTTTATCTCTTTAAATACTTTCGAAGGGTGTTGTTCCCAATTTTGGTACAAACACTTTGGTGCTTTCACTGAGAAAACATAGTTTTTCTCCTGCTTATTGGATCTACTATCGATACCAAATTACACAATCTAAGAAGAAGATCCAGATATAAATTTCAGAGTTCTTCCATTCTATATAGGTTTGCATAAAATCTAAGAAAGAACTTCGCCATCCACCATGGTTAGCACAAGGATCACTTCTATAGCTGCAGATCCAGATGGACGGGATCGGCAGAATCCCACGCAACTCCCTCCAACTAATCAGAATGATGCTGGACCATTAGATCCGTCAGGCCCTGTCACCAGGGAAGAGTTTCATATGCTTATGCGAGAGTTGACACAGAGTCGACAACGAATTACTGAACAACTACGCGCCAACGCAAAATTGGCCAACCAGCTGAATCACCAAAGGCGTAGGAGATCCAAGAGGGATCAAGCCTCCTATTCCTCCACTGAGACTTCAGCCTCTTCAGATTACCATCATAGATCTATGCGCCCATGGCTAGATGGGAGTTACACTCAAGCTACTGGACATCAATATACGCTGAACATTAGGCAACCAAGAGTTGGCCCGTCGACCAGCTACCAGACTGGACCCTCCTTTCAAGAAGGTATTGTTCCTCATTACGCCGTAGACAACCACACCGCCACCGCTGCTATTGAACCAGGGGTCGATGCCCGGAATCGGCCAGACCCGATCCAACACCAATGTACTCCAAAGCCTTATATCCCTGAAGACTTAAAACCAAGGAGGCGAGATCTGGACTGTTGACCGCGTCCGGCCCAGCCTCGCAATGTGGAACACGACCACACCTTGGCTCAATATGCTCAAGATGCCCAAATGCCGGATATACCGACGATGATTCGTCAAATGATCCGAGAGAGTCAAGGCCTCACTAATGACGATTGGGAAATCTCCTAGAGTCATACTCCTTTTACCAATGAGATACTTTATGCTGAACCATCTCCGCGATTCAGGATGTCGACTTTTTCGGTTTATAAAGGGAGTTCTAATCCCAACCAACACATCCTGAAATATGAGTGGTTGATGAATGCTACACGAGTTGACAATGCAGTTAAATGTCGAAGCTTCCCGATCTCTCTGGGGGACATAGCTACTATGTGGTTCACTCATTTGCCACCTCGATCTATTTTATGTTTTGACCAATTGGCAACAAAGTTTGTTGAACAAATCCATATGCATGTCGCAAGGTCGATGGATGTTAACACTTTGTCTAGTGTCACTCAAGCTCCTGGAGAGACACTCCGACGTTATTTAGAAAGATTCCATGTTGCATGTGGTGAGATCTACAACCGTAATGATAACGGCCTAAGGGGATTGACCTCGATTCTGAATTCGACAACTGGTTGGCCGAAAAACCCCTTGCTTCATTAGACCATTTCTATTCCAAGGTATCCCAATTCTTGAGAAGGGAGGATGCAAAACAGTTTAGGAATAGGATAATGCAGGGCCCAGCATGGAGAGAAATCAAAGCAATATTGTTGTGAAACAATTCGAGGAGAGTTTCGAAAAAGTTCAGTTGAATATACAAAATAAACAGACTCAGCAGAGAGGTAATGGAGATCGAAATAAGAAAAGGGATCAGAACCATGGTCCATGACGTAGGGCTCCAATTTTTGATATATATACTCCATGGAATACGTCATTGGAGAATGTACGTCTACAAACCTGCAGTACTATCCAGTACAAGAAGCCTGCTCTGAAGTAATCATTGGAGAGACAAATCCAAACAGGGAAATTTTGTAGATTCCACGAAAGCTATGGCCATAATCAAAATCATGTACAGAATCAGGCGAGACAGGAGAAACCCGCCCGTACTGGCGGAGGATTAGTGATAAATACTGTAGGTGGTGGTCATCATCTAGCAGACCGAAGCTGAAAGGAAATGGAGTCGTATGCCAGTTCCATTAGGCATGAAAAGTTTGAGTGTTGTAATCATTTTGATGATGGGGCTCCGGCTAAACAACAGAAGACGATGACTGACGACATCACTTTCGAGATAGAGATGCTGACAAGGTCGATGCCCTTACTATAGATCCACTTGTCATATCAGCTCAGGTAGGACCTGCTTGGATGAAGAGGATCCTAGTTGACAGTGGAAGTTCTATGAATATCTTGCTCAAGAGAGCCTATGACCAAATGAAGAAGGAAGCTAAAGATTTGAAGCTTTCCAGTCTCGAATTCATGGCTTTAATGGAAGCGCTACTATACCCACTAGAGTACTGGAACTACCAGTGGAGTTGGGAGTTGGAGAACACCGGAGAGTCTGGATATTGAAATTTGTTGTTTTGGACATAGATCCGCCATATAATGCTTTCTTGGGCCAACCGGCCCTAGCTGAATTCAGGGCAGCCATTGCCCTATGGTGTTTGACCCTAAAGTTTCCCATCGTTCGTGGAGTTGGAGTCGTTCAAGGAGATCAGGCTACTGGACGAGCCTGTTATGTGGCTGAGCTGCGCGGGGCGCAATGAAAGGAGAAAGGAAAAGGTGTAGAGGAATCTCTCTGCGTCCGTTTTGTTGAAAATTAACAATTGGTGCCTTGGCCCAGGCCCGGGCAGTCCAACCAATTCCAAAGAGAGCTTGACCTGAGAGATAATGAAAGTGAAGATGAAAGTAAAGACAGTCACGTTTCTTCGGCCGAACTGACGATTGATGTCCCGATTCACGAAAGCGATGACTCTAGAATGATTAAGATTGGGTCTCAGTTAAGCCAACAAATGCAAGAGGAATTGGTTGAATTTCTCTGGGAAAATCTCGAGTGTTTGCCTGGACACATTCTGACATGTGTGGGATCTCGCCGGACATCGCGAGCCACATACTGAATATTGACCCACGATACATCCCGGTCAAGCAAAAAAGGCGTGGTATGGATCCAGAGAGATCAGCCGCCCTTATGGAAGAGGTCGATAAGTTAAAATCGAATGGATTTATTCGAGATGCCTTATACCCGGAGTGGGTATCCAATCCTGTGCTTGTTCGAAAGCCAAATGGGAAATGAAGAACGTGTGTTGACTACTCAGACTTGAACAAAGCTTGCGTAAAAGGCAGTTTTGCACTTCCTCGAATTGATCGACTTATAGAATCAACGGCTGGACGTGAATTATTATCCTTCACGGATGTGTATTCCGGTTACAACCAAATACCCATGCACTTACCCGACCAAGAACATACCAGCTTCGTAACCGATCTTGGACTATATTGCTACAAAGTCATGCCTTTTGGAGTCAAGAACTCCGGGGCAACATACCAACGACTTGTCAATCGAATGTTCACTAACCAGATCGGAAAGACCATGGAGGTATATGTAGACAATATGCTAGTTAAGTCACGATTTGCCACTGATCATATTGAGGACCTGGAATCGATGTTTAATATCCTCCAAGAATACAAAATGAAGCTTAATCTGTTGAAATGTCACTTTGGGGTTGCATCCGGAAAATTCCTTGGGTTTATCCTCAACGCTCGAGGAATTGAAGCCAATCTCAAAAAGATCTGGGCGATCAGAAATCTTGAGACTCCAACAACCATAAAGCAAATCCAAAGTCTCATCAGGAAAATAGCAGCACTGGGCAGTTTCATTTCAAAGTCCACCGACAAATGCATTCTCTTCTTCGATTTGATTTGAAAAGGGAAGCAGAATTTTGAATGGAGCATGGAATGTGAGGGCGCATTCCGATCACTAATTCAGCACCTCTCCACACCGTCTGTTTTGTTAAAGTCTATTGATCACGAGAAATTATACATTTACTTGGCGGTATTATAAAACGCTATCAGTGCTATCCTAGTGTGGGAGGAAAACTGAATGCAAAAACCAGCCTACTATATTAGTAAACGACTAACCAAAGCTGAGAGAAATTATCCGAAGCTAGAGAAATTGGTCTATTGTCTCGTTATTGCCTCAAGGAAGCTCCATCTGCATTTTCAGGCTCATCCTATCACTGTTTACACCGATTAGCTGTTACGATAGGTCCTTATGCGGCCTGAGATGTCTGGTAGGTTATTCAAGTGGAATATCGAGCTAAGTCAGTTTGATATTGCCTACACTCCAAGGCGAGCCATTCAAGGACAAGTCCTAGTAGATTTTATAATTGAGTTTACTATCTCAGAGGACTTTCTCGAAGCTAGTGAATCTCTTGAGTATATCTGGAAGATGCATACCGATGGTGCGTCAAACGACCGGTGCTCGGGTGTTGGGGTTGTACTTGAAATTCCTGAAGGTCGATTTATACGTTATGCTCTAAAGTTTGATTTTCATATGACCAATAATGAAGCTGAATATGAAGCCCTGCTTGTCGGATGAAACTTGTCCAAGATTTGACAATCATTATTGTGGGAATTTATTGTGATTCGCAATTAGTTGTGTGTCAAGTTCGGGGTGAGAACCAAGCCAAAGGTCGAAGATTGTCTACTTACCTATCTCGGGTCCAGGAGATACTAAATCAGTTTGATTATTATGCTATCTACTGCATCTCCCGGGATCGAAATCAAAAATCCAATTCGTTAACAAAGTTAGCCAGTTCAGGTCAGCCACAACAAATGAGACTTGTTCCCGTGAAGACACTATCCTTTCCGAGCATCAAACGAATGGAGACGGATTGGGTGTTGGAAGTTGTTCCCGATAAGGGATCATGGATGACTAAATTCTGAAATTATCTCGAGCATGAAACATTACCGGAGCATAGGAATGAGAAGAGACAGATTCTTCGAAAAGCTTCGCAGTTCACTATCAAGAATGGAGTCATGTACAGAAGACGTTACTCCAATCCTCTACTCCGGTGTATCGCTCACGATGAAATTAAACGAGTGTTTCATGTTGTACATGAAGGGGAATGTAGCGATCACACCAGAGGCCAAGCTCTTGCTAAGAAAATTCTCCGGTATGGATACTATTGGTTGACTGTCAACCGTGATGCATCAGATTACGCCAGAAAATGTGATAAATGTCAAAAGCATGCTCGAATTCCTAGAGCCCCACCTACTGAGATAACCCAAATGGTCAGTCCATGGCCGTTTGCAGTATGGGGCATTGATATCATTGGCTTTCTACCTCTGGCTAAAGGTGGTGCAAATTACGCCAACATCACAGTTGATTACTTTAACAAGTGGGCCAACGCTGAGACCCTTGCTACAATCACGATGAAGAAGGTGATCAACTTTGTAGTCCGCAACATTATCTGCTGATTTGGTCTCCTACATACCATCATCACTGATAACGGAACCCAATTCGACGGTGTTGAGTTCAAGGATTTCTGTCAATGATTCCACATTTAGAAGAAATTCTCTGCGGTTGCACACCCTCAAGCGAATGGCTAGGTTGAAGCTGTTAATAAAGTTATCAAGTCTATACTAAAGAAACGACTGGAGAAGATTGGGGGCAAGTGGGTTGATGAATTTCCTTTGGCTTTATAAGCTTACCGAATAACCCACAAGCCCACGACCGGACACACATCATTCTCCCTTTCCTACGGTTTAGAAGTCGTTATTTCTGTTGAGATGGAAGTACCTTCACATCGTGTGACATACTATGATTAGAAGACGAATGCCATGAATCCCTAGATTTGTTGGATGAGAAGCACGAAGAGGTTGATTTGAGGGTAACCGCATACCGAAGTCGAGTTGCCCGATTATACAATGCTAAGGTCCGACCACAAACCTTTGAACTTGGCGATCTCGTCCTCAAAAGAATCTACATTGTTCCTTCACACATGAAACCAACATGGAAAGGGCCGCATGTAATTGAACGAAAGCTCGAAGATGGCACATTTAAGTTATTGACCGTTGACGGTCTTACTTTGCCAAGAGCCTGGAACGGCGAGAGTCTCCATCACTACTACACATGAAAGGCTTATTTATTTAGTCTATTTTCCATCTGCAATTTGTTTCTGCATTTTGAAATTTGAATTTGTAATAAGGCAACAGACTTTGCCGTATTTTCTTATTTCAGCAATAAAATGCAATCTCTTCGAACCAGACCTGTGATTTAGTGAATGTGTCATACAACCATCACGATGCACGAAGAGCTAGGTTCGATCATACGGTGGGATTTATTCAAATAGGGAGTGACTGTGATATGACTGGCCACTCACTAAGTGAAACCCAAGCTCGAGGGCAGGTCACCACACTGAAGCCAAAAAAGGATTTATACACGACAATCCTTTAACTAACTCCAGTTTCTCAGAGTGTGAGCTGGAGTATAAACTTATAAATGTGGTTTCAAAAAGGGTGGATCCGTCTGCCTAATGACTTTGCCCGTATCTTGACCAAGTTTGAAGAGGATGGACCAGTTCATCTAATAACCTCACTTGTTAACTCAAGGGGATGTGAATCGACCATCCACGATCCTGATAGATTCGTCGTTCCTAGAGTGTGAACGAAATTCAAACGCCTAAACAGACGTGATTAACTGTCTGTCGGCCAACTCCAAATTCCCTGAGTGCAAATCGGAGTATAAACATCAACTCCAAGTTCCAAGAGTGCGAATTGGAGTATAAGCATCAACGCCGAATTCCCAAAGTGCGAATCGGAGTATAAACATCAACTTCAAATTTCTAGAGTGCGAATTGGAGTATAAACGTCAACTTCAAGTTCCCAAAGTGTGAAATAGAGTATAAACATCAACTAACCCCGAATTCCCAGAGTGTGAAACGGAGTATCAATATAAACCACCTTCAGGTTCCTGGACAGCAAACTGGAGTATAAATGTCGACTAACTCCGGATTTCCAAAGTGTGAACTGGAGTATCGACCGTAATTAACTATGAGCCCCAAGAGTGTGGATAGAGTATAAACATAACTCCGGTGTGAATGACCACTCGTAAACTAACTTAAATCCCTGAAGCATGGACGTATGCTTAAAACTTAGACAGGCGTGACCGACCGCCGACGTATAGATGCAAATCCCCGGAGTGTCGGTGTCATCATTAATAAGTGAGCGAGTGTGACTTGACCACTCGACCCTCGCTTGTTTCAGCATCGATTCAACGACGTTAAACTAGACAAAATGAAGGCAAGATGCAATCGCTAGACGATCTTTACAACTCATCTCCGAAATTGGGGGCAGAACTTAAGTGTAGATCACTGACTGAAGTAGTGCAGCATTGGCATTTAGCTTAATGTCCAGTCACGACTCGTAGCCGTGATTAGGGACTTAACAAGTAAACTCAAAACCCGATCCAAAGGTCGAGACTTCACAAGTTTACCGAACAAGAATTTAAAACGCGAGGACACTTAAACAAATACAACATAATTGACTTAAAGACAAAATAGAATTTCATTTCAACTACTTGTGGAAAGAATTCATGTACAAGTTATTTCCAAAAATCCTATTAGCAGGGGCCGAACCCACATCTATACACGGCCAACGAAAGCTAAAGAAATTCTTATCTACTCAAAAATGAGCCGAGGAGAAGCACGTATTCTTTTTTCTTCTTTGGTTTCCTCTTCGGTGTTGACCCGTTGGAGCTTTCACATGGTTTTCTCTTCGAGCCCGTGCCTTTCGGCGGTCGAACTCCAGTCGGGGGCATTATGTTCACTTCCTCCTCCAAACTCACATGTATGGGTATGCTACCAAAAGGCATAGTTTGAGGGACCGGATCAACTGTAGGAGCTAGGATAGGCACGCTGGTGTCAAAAACCGTACCATCGGGAGATATCATCCTTAGCGGAGCTAGGCCGGGTCCCGCCATTCCACCTCCGAAGCTGTTGGTCCGAGCTGTTGCTTCCATTTCAACATTAATCTCAGCTACAATCTCCTCCTCATGAAGTGTTTTCACATCGCCAGGAATGCTTGCAGCTGGACCTAAGGAACTAGTCGCCGGTGCGATTTCGCTCATGATGAATGGCAGACCTGCAAAGGGGTCACTGTGATGACCGAGAAGTTCCTCCATTATCTGTTCATCAAAGGAAAGTGTGCACCCCTGCATTCCGCCAGTAGGCATGGTAGTTGTCATAGAGACCACTTCAGTTACAATAGCCTCCAACACATGATGCAATTCTTGAGTGGTGGCAGGAGGCGCGACTGATGTTGCTCCAATCACTGGAAAGAAATAAAGGAAACTGTTATTAAGTATTTCAAGTAAAGCTCCTGATCATATACAAGCATACGAAATGTTGAGAGTACCTTCCTCGATATGACTTGTTGGCGGCTGAACGGCCTCAGAAATTTGCTCGCTAACTTGAGATATCTACGGCTGATCCGGGTTGTAAGCAGGAACAGATTGAGAATCAACCGCAGAAGTCGGTTTAGGCTGAGTTGGCACTAGAGTATCAGGATTTGTGTTTAAGTCCCCGACACCAGTACTGTTATCCCGCTTTTTGGCAAAACCGTGATACCAAAAGATTGATCAAAAGCAAAAGACAATTCGCCTCAGAGATCGGTTGCATTCCACTTCACTATGGATATCGATGAATTTTGTCCGAGTCCGGAACGGGCCACAATTGATAGGGCAGATCGTAGGAGTCGTCATTTCAAATTTCAAGTCAATCCGAGGTCGTATGCTCAAGTTACGATGGATCCAAGTTAAGAGGGATGGACATTGCTCAGTTCGAACCCATCACCTTTCGTACGTTCGAACCCATCTAGTTCGAACCCATCATGTTCGAATCCATGCGAAGAGGTGACGTTCGACTCCATCACCTTCGACTCCATCCATCACCTTCGACTCCATGCAACGGAACTCCATGCCATAGTTACCTTCGAATCCCCATGACAAAGCCAACTTCGAATCGATCTGGGGTGACGTGTTTAGATCGATTCGAACGAATGCCACTCCATCGATTCGAGGAAAGCCTTCGAACCCAACACTCGAAGCCATCCAGTGAACACGGCGACAAACACGGATCGATTCGAAGAATGCTGCCCACGTCACAGAAGGATCGATTCGACCCTATGGTTTCGAGGTGATCGATTCGAACGAACCCATAGGATCGATTCGAACCATGCAACATACCAAAAAGTGCCATTTCGAATCGATGATAACTCCCAATCTACTGATCCAAATCCCATGAAATTTTTACAGAAGTTTGTCTACATGATGAAGAACGTCCACGCCAAGTTTCATCGCAATTGGACAATTTTTTGGTCGATTCGAAGTTCACTTCGAATCGATCCCAAACTGGGCACGCATTCCAAGAACGCGGGCCTGTGGGCCCCCCTCACGTGCCAAGCAGCCTCCCCAGGTTTTGGGCGGGATTCCAGCCTTCCAAGCCTATAAATAGAGGCCCTGGTCATTCAGAAAAGGGGTCGGAAAATCAGAAGAGAGAGAACTTCTGCCATTGAACACCAAGACTCTGCCAGATTCAAATCTACTCATCAGAATCACTGTTGTATTCAGATTTCAAAGCTATTATCAGCTGTAATCCGTTGTAATCGATTTAACCAAGCAAAGCAATAAAGAGAAAACCTTCAAAGTGGACGTAGGCGCGAACGCCGAACCACTATAAATCCTGTGTTTGTGATTGTTGTTTGTGAATTACTGTGATTTGTTACTTAGAGCTGAATTCTATATTGATTGTTGCTGAGTTCTGTGTTGATTATTATCAAGTTGAATACGTAAACGGGTGCTATCGTGATATTGGGTGTTTGTGACCAATTTTGGCTCAAACAAGTACCATCTCTGACCTTCGAGTGTTGAGCATCAAGCTTCTCCTTCTCATATGAAATCATAACATCATGGAGAATTTTCCTTTCGTCTTCGTTCAACACTTAGCTCTCAAGCTCGAGCTAATCGACTGATTCACCCATATGGGAAACTTTCTCATCCTCTGCTAATCAGCCCAAGGCATTGTATAAGTGTGTCGGATAATTATTGAGCCAGGCTAGGTTCCTATGCCTAAAGACGTTAGCATTATAAGTGATGAGGAGATCTTCAATGTCAGCCTCTAGCCTGGACTCTTCCATTCGGACCTTCTCCTCGACCGCAGTCTCCACTACACGGACTGTAGCCGTTGCCGCATCCCGTTCGCCCCAAAGCACTACGGCCTGTTCACATGCCTCCTGGGCTACGCTATTTGCGTCGTCCCTTTCCATGACGATTTCAGAAAATTTGGCTTTGAGCTCGTTAAGTTCTTTAAGAGCCGCATCTCGTTCGACTGTGACAGTGATGTTTCGGTGGCCCATCTCCTCCACCAGGTCAAAGTGTGTCTGCCGCTTTCTCTCCATTGCCAAATTTGCCTCTTCGGCCTTTTGAGTGGCCTCTATTTCTGATTTCCGAGAGGATTCAGCTTCATCGCTAAGCACTTGAATGATTTGGTCCTTTTAAGCGAGCTCGGCTTCTATTTTCTCTATGGTAGTCGCCTGCTCAAAGGCCAGCTTCGATGCTTTCTCTACAACTTTCGCCCACTCCTTGTACTGGGTTTAGATATCATGAATATAATCATGCATTGTGTTTTCTGCCTCCACTGGAATTCTCTTTAACTGAGGTGGGAAGATGTAGCCATCAAAACAAATATTCAAAATGTCCTTCTTCAATCGGGTAATCTTAGTTGCTACTTTCCTTGTAGGCTCGGTGGTTTTTATCAAGTTTTTTTTTACATGTGTTCCATACATGCATAACCGTGAGGACTTTTAAATGAGTATGAAAGCACATAATCAAAGATTCCAAGTAATTCACCCATGCATAACCATGAGGACTTTTAAATGAGAGTGAATATTTTGGATATTATTATTTTTTAAGAGAGAGAGAGTTTTGCAAAATCATCTTAGCACCATTTAACTTAAAAGACAAAAAAATGTTATAACCTTTACTTTAAATCAACCACTTTTTAAAACAAAGATTTTCAATTAGGATGTACTTCAAAATTAACACGTATGAATCTTCCTATATAGTAGTTAAACCATTATTATTTGTAATCAAACTTCATTTTTATTTTTGTTAAGACAAATAAATTTTCAAAATTTCAATTTAATAAACCAAAACCATATATTTACATTATAGTGTTTCTTTTAAAAATAAATCAAAAGAAAATTTTTTTTTGGGATTTTTTTTTTTTGGATATTTTAAAGCAAAAATAAACCGTAAAAAAATGAAGATGAGCCTCCCCGCACACTTGATTTTGACTGTGTCCCCATAGTCAACCCAAGTGGAAGGAAAAAAACATAATCTTTATTTAAATGAAAATGAAAAGATGATTATTAACAAGACATTAGAAAGTATGCCGTTAAAGAGTAAATGAACCGGTCTTCCAAAGACCAATTCATTTGTCTCATCATGTATGAGAGACACGACTTAAGCTCGAAAAACCAGACCATAAAAGATTTCGAAGTTGAATGTTGATTTGAAAAAACGAATGTTGTTTTATTGAAAATTGAATGGGTTGTTTTGTTTTCGATGATTTTTGGGGTTGATAAAACAATTGATTGAAATTCAAGTTTATTTTCACCAAGTTGAAGTTCAAACTTATCATCGAAAACTTCTTCAAAATTATCGATTTCAAAATCAAAGTGGTGATTTAAATCTTCCCTATCGGAATTTAACAACTTATCATCCAAAAATTCCAAAAAAAATCTTGTTCATTAAATTCATCTTCCTTTGTTGGATTATCAACAACTTCATTGCGTATCTCAAGTTCAAAATTCAAAGTTTTTGTATTCAAATTTTTATAATTGAGAAAAGGAAGATCGAATTTTAAACTTGGTTCCCCACCCTCAAAAGAATTGAAATCCAACTCAATTACCGTGTTTTCAACAACTTCATTAAAATTGTTATTTTCAGTTTCAAAAGTTATTTTTGATGATTTGGGTAAAAGATGGCTTATCAATTGACTTGTCACACGCTGAAATTTGATTTTGTTTCTCATGAAAATTTTCCACTGTTTTAATCAACAAATTCGTGTGATCATCGTAAATTTCATTCATTTTCTCAACAAAGTCAAATTTGTAATTTTTAACATGAAAATGTTCGATTTGGACTTGTTGAGTACAAGAATTGTCAATTTCGATAAATGGTAGATTATTATTTGATTCTTCACAAGTTGAGATTTGATGATGATTTTCATGAAAAGTTTTGTATTTTTCAAGTAATAAATCCCCATTATCTTTTTCCATTTGGTCAACAAAATCAAATTCATCATTATTAATTTGAACATTTCCATTTGGAATTTGTTGATAACAAAAGTTTTCAATCGTATCGTTATTCAAACTATTCCCATTGCCAAAATTATTTGAAAATTGGTTCGCATTTTCGTCTTGATTTTGAAATTCATTTTGAAACTCGAAATTGAATAGGCATGGGTTATACTGGAAATCATTTGAATTTTGAAGTGAATTCAAATTATGATTATTTTTATTATTTTGAAAACTTTGATTCGAGTTATCGCACAAATATGAATTACACAACTCATTTATCATTTGATTTTGTTGTTTAGCGATTTCAAGTAAAGATGAAACGCTATTTTCAAGAGTTGAAGGTTGGTCATCATTTTGAAAATTTTGAGGTTCAAAATTCGAATCGTTTAAACAATAGTTGTTGTTGAAATATTCATAAGAATTTGAAATGAAATTATACGGATTATATTGATTTTCACAACTGTTGCAAAATTCATGTATGTGGGGAAACTCGGACATCTTCAAGAACGTTTTTGTGTTTTTTTTTTGTAAAAGAAAAATATTTACATATGGAATTTATTTTTCAAAAGGGAAATTGATTTTTGTTTTGGTTTTTGGTTTTTCAAATTTTTTCTTTGTTTTTGAAAAGTTTTTTTTTGGATTTTGGTTTTTCTAAAATTTTTTTTGAAATTCAAAAAAAAAAAGGATTTGAAAATTTCAAAGGAAAAGGAATATTTACAATTTTTTTAGTTTTGGATTTTGATTTTGTTTTTTTGTCTTTTAAATATACATGAATTAAGGCAACTAAATGAATGCAACGGTTAATTACAAATGATTTATCCTAAGTTAACCCAAAATTGTATAATTACAAATTGTCTTAGATAAACAAGATAGTTCTCAGCCAGGTAACGGACAGGATTTATCGATGCACCACGAATCACCGTAGCAATGTAGCCGAAGGTTTAAGTACCTTCAGAGAAATAATTCAGTATAATATCTACGAATCACCGTAATATTTATAACTGATTATTGCTCTTCCGTAGCCTAGACACCAAGAAATTAAATTGTTCAAAGAAGACAAATTATCAATGCACAACTAATTGTTATTGATGTCTAAATATTTTTATTAATCCAAATCTAAGATGAAATGCAAAGCAGAAATTAAACGTGAATTAATTATGTCACTACAATAAAATTGTTTTTTTTTAAATGCAAGCAAACAACAATGCAAAGCAAATAAAAACAAAATAGAATTGAAACCAACACAAATGAAAACTTTCTTATTTGTTTTTTTTGGAAGCAAACAAAATACTTAACACTCGAATAAAATTGAAACAAAAGATATCTACTCTAAACAAAACAAGTGATTCAAATGAAAACACTAAAACAAATTAAACTAACTAAACTAAAACTCAAAAACAAACAAACAAAATAAGTAAATAAAACAAGAGAAAAAAGAAAATCAAATCAAATTAAAAGTTTTTAACCCTGTCCAATACAACAAGTAACCGACCACTTCATACCTTTTTTTTATCGTATAAACTGTTCAACTTAGCGCTTCAAATCAAAATTACTTCCCAAGCTCGTAAATCCCCAAGTTCCAATTTTGGCTTGTATCTGTGGTTGGATTATTGCGAGGACATGGGTTGGTCGCGGTAATTGTTCGAAGGGGATATTGTTCGAGGATCGAGCTTACGATTTATGGAGGTTCGCAATTGAAATCGCGAATTGTTTTGCAACTTGTTCGGCGATTGGTCAGTGATTGGTAGGTGGCAATGGTGGTTGCGATGTCGATGGAGGCAACTGGCTATGAGTTCAATGATTTTAGAACTGAAATTGAATCGAACTTCGATTTTGTGGTGTTCGAATTGGAGGTGGATGGTTGCGAGTTTGTTTCTGGTCTTCGTTCGATTGGGCAAATTCAGGTCAATTTGGCAAATTGGAATAAGTGTTGGTTGTTTGGAATTATCGATTTGGTTTGCTGTACAGTAGAAGGGTATTGCTGTGTAGATATGGTGGGCAGAATTAGTTGTTTGGGAGAGGCTGGTGAAGTCGCTGTGAGGAACCAGTGCAGCAGGAGTTCGTTTCAAGTGAAAGTGCAAAGTAGGCGAATGTTGAGCAGGGAATGAAAGTTGTTGGTGGAACTGCTATGCAGTTGTGTATTTGGAGAGGAGTTGCTTGTATGGGGAGTCTCAGGCGAGGGAGACGGTGAATTGTTGGTTGTTGTGTGATTGAAGGCATAGGGGGAAGTCGCGATTGAAGTAGTTGATGGTGATGTGAGTGATGTTTGGTATATTGGTGACGTGCAGTGTTGGATGGAGCAAGGCACTGGGTTATGGAAGAAGATGAAATAGCAGTGTATGTTGTGGTGGTAGGGTGTGTGGACGCAGCGAGATGAAGTGTTTGGTCAGTGGTTAGTAGAGGAGGCAGTGGATTGATGTGTGTGATAGAAGTGGAGGAAATGCTGTTGATGAATTGAAATGGATTATGGGATGGTTTGGAGGGATGTGAACGGATGTCTGTAGTGGTGAGGGTGGTCTATAGTGGTATTGTATGTGCACTGAAATGTTGATGGTAGGGTAGGGTAGTAGAATGGTAGATGTTATTGGGAGGAATTCGATTTAAAATGAGCAGTTTGTTCTGTGGTTTTTTGATAAGGAAGGGATGATGGTGTAGGCTTTTAAAGTGGAAGTGTGTTGACACTGCGACAGAAGTATATGAACAATGGGAGATGCGAAGCGGGTTTGGAATGTAGTTGCTATGTGATTGTGGAGTGTTGGAGATTCAGATGATGTGCTGGAAGGTAGGCAGTGAAACTTGGTTTCAGTTGAGGATGTGAGGAGTAAATAAAATGTGCACAGAGAAGGGAAGTTTGGAGATGATTCCTAGAAATGATATGCAGTGTGCAGTGTTATCTACAGGGAAGCAGTGTAATATATTTTTCTTTAGAAACTGAAAATGTACAAAAATGTAAATGACTGTAATTGATAAAAAAATTGCAATTGAAATGTAAACAAAATTGAAGTGAAATAAAATGCACTGTTTTTTACTATGCAAATGCAAAACAAACAAACAAACAAACAACAAGCACACAAACAATTTGAAAAAATCAAACAACAAACACAATTTTTTTTAGATGCAAACACACAAAACAAACACACAATAAAAAAAATCAAACGAAGATAATCCAAAGAATAGAAAATCAAAATCAAAGCAAATCCCCGGCAACGGCGCCAAAAACTTGTTTAACGGCGGAATTTCTATCGAGTTAGAAAACCGTCGAAAAATTTAGAAATAAAATAACTGCAAGCGCACGGTGTATGAATGTAGAACGTGGCGAATACGGGTTGATCCGCAGGGAATTGATGATTTTAAAAATCTTTTCAATCAAATTAAACCAAGGTTGAAGAGAATGTTGAACTAGAAAAAAAGAAAAACAAGCAAAAGAAAATTGATAAAAATATGAGTGTTAAGACAATTTAGAGGCAATTTCCACTCTCTAGATCACATAAATCAACAAAATAAAGTTATGATCTCTCTTTTCTTGTCATTAGTGAATTAGTTGATATGCTTATCATAAGTATGGTATATTTGTGCTATTAATTAGCTCAATATAAACCATCAAACTATAACACAACCACTAATACACTTTTAAATCTCATAAAATATGACAACAAAGTTGAAAGCAAAATCTATTTTAAGCATGGCCAATTAACTATTAATTAGAAATATAAGCCATCAAATTTTAATTTCAACAATCACTTCTTTGCCATAATCATATGTAAATGAAGAGGCAATTTGTGTTCTGTTTGTTTAAGCATAGCCTATTTGTTATGAACAACATAGACTATCAAATTCAAAGCTAAACAACATTATTAAACCACTTCAATCATTCTCATTAAGCACAAAAAGAGAGAATAAACATCAAATTTAGTTGAACCTACATGATTAGAGAGCTTCGTTACCCCTAAATTGAAGGGATTAAGCTCTCATATTTGTTATCATATGAACAAATGTAGAAAGCAACATTAAACAAACAAGAGAAAAAAAGAGCAAAAAGAAGAAAAAAACTAATCTACTTGCATGAAATAAGAGAGATCTACACTACTTGCATAAAAGGAAATGAACATATAATTAAAAGAAACAATAATTAACATTGCATAAAATAAAAAGAAAATTACATAAAATAAAAATGGCTAAGTAGCCATGAAAAGAGAAAGAGAGCTTTCTTTTATTTTGAGCCTAAACTAATGAGAAGAGAGACTAAGGAGAGAGAGGAGGCTAAGAGAGAGGTTACATGAAACATATGGGTATTTATACATGTATGAAACCCTAATTCATATTTTTGAAGAATGCCCAAAATGCCCATGAGGTAGTGTGGCCACCAAGTAATCATTAGCATGTCATAATCCCCATTTAAGTGTACATGAAGCCATTAGTTCCATAAGCATGTGCATTAGCCTCCAGTTTGTACATTAAGGTGGTGGGTAGGTAGGGTCCTCCATGTTCTTCACTTTGAATTATTTCCATCTTCATCCCTTTATATTCATGTTGTGCAAGCATGTGTCTTCATGAACCCACTCCTATTTGAGATCAAATTCCTACACAAATATGTTTAAATTTCCAATTAATTTTTCTCAAAGAAATATATGCACACAAGTGACCGTTTTGCCCCTATATGAAGGTGGATATGTGACGATTTGGAATTAATATGAATTTTGGTTAAAACAAGTAAAAATACCCTATATGAATGTTTATTTAATTTAAATAGATTAAATATGATGGTAAAAATATGCAGATTTACATGCACATCATCATCCTACATGACCATTAAGTGTAATTACTTCCATTAAAAAATAAAGGTCTAGCAGTAGATTGTCCTTCGACAAAAGTGTTAACAAATGTACTAATAGTGTTGCTAACCATTAAAACTTTTCAAAGATCAAAGTACGAGTTTTTGAAAACCTAGTTCCCTGATACAAAACGATGGTTATGGAATTGTGGATTTTAAGGCTAAATAAATACTAAAGGGGGGTGAATAGTATTTTCTAACTTCTATAAGTCTTTTTAAATTTCTTTCAAGTTTAATGTTAATTCACAGGTTTTCAACAAAGATTGTATCAACAATCAATCATAAATGCAAATACAGATAAACTAAAAGCAATAAAATAAAGTAGAGAGTTAGAGAGAAGACATCAAGGATTTTATATTGGTTCGAATTTCTTCTAACTTCAGTCCTATATAGTTGCTTGTACAAGTTTCTTTTCAAATGCTAATCTTTAAATGGGTAGAAGGCAAACCAAATTACAATCTCAATTCCAAGACTACGAGACACATCCTCCTGATTTTCGGGCTTAGGGTACATCCACTTGATATGGACGGGCTATAAGCACACCCATTCGGACTTTCAGGGTTACCAAGCACACCCAATTGATTTGAATGGGCTACAATCACTCCCAAACAAATACAACTAGAGTTTGTGGTTTTTCAAAAGACAATTTCTTGAACTTTGGATACACTGAATCCTATAGCCTCTCGAGTAGCACTTTGAACTTGAATTGAGAAAGAGAATACAATGAAGATCGGATTGACTCTGGTTGAATTTGGAGAAATTCAAAAAAACTTTTCGTCAGAAATTTTTACAGAATAAGAGGAGAGAAGAAATAAGAGATTAATTATTACAAAATTTTGTTTGAAACCCCCTATTTATAGAGAATAAACAGACATGTCCATTCGCGAAGAGTTATGATGGATATACACTTCATTTCAAAATTTGAATCTCGAATTTGTGGTATGTATGTCGATATACTCATAAGGTATATACCGAAATATCCCTGTAAACATTGGAAATTCTTTTATTTTTAAATATTTCAAAAAAATTATGTTTTGTAAAATATTTTGATACTTTGTAAGATAATTTAATCATAGTTTATAAACATTTTAAACTTTGAAAAACTTTTATAAAATATTTTTTTAAACATATTTTTTTCTTAACAATAAAGTATAAGAAAATGGAAAATAGAGATCAAAGATTACTACCAAGGACTACAACAATATTATGTGACTTTTATAGTATACTGTAGTCTTGAGATCTTCATATCTTGGTCTTTATACTCATAAGTCTTCATGTCCTTTCTTTGAGTCTCTATATTGTACAGTGTTCGACATAATATATAATATCCTGCACTATATACTATATTGCTTGGCAAAACATCAGCATCCATATTTTAAATGATTGTATTTTGTTATCAAGGTTGTCATCATCGTAATCATTAACTGGGGTATTAATAATTATATATGTTCTATTATATTTTCTATTCCGTTGTGAGTTTTATTTATCATTCTTTGATATGCTTATGTTTATTAAAGGTTACCAAAACCAACAACCCATGCCCCAATGGACTTATATTTTGATTTGGTCAAAATTCAAGCCCATAAGGTGCAACTTTTGCATCTGGTGTTGGAGCATAGGTTAGTCGATCATGGAAATAGGATACGTGGAGAGAAAATATTTGTATTTTTACATATAATTATATATATATATATATATTATGTGCCAAACTCTATAAATTCCAACTACAGAAGTAGTTGCCACCATAATCTAAAAAGATGGATGAGGCAACTATGAGTTGGAGCAATAAATAGAGTTTAACATATAAACCTACCTGATAAACTCATGGAGTATAAGCCACACCGCAAGGCATTCACCATGAAGAGCATGAGTATGACATATATAAGGATTCTTGAAGCTGGATGGTACTTGACTCTTTTGTTAGACCTAACCTACCTTATGATTGTAGATTTCGATGGATTGTGGATTAAAGATGTACATTTCATCTAGACAGAAGGGAGATAAGAACTTATATGTTGAAGCATCTGGAAGTAAGACAAGAAAAAGGATTGAGCAAGTTCCCAAAAATTTTAATCACCATAAGATAATAGCTAGATTTTTAATGAAGAAGAGATTAAGAGTAATGGAAAAGGAGAGTCCAAAATAAAGAGCGATTAAAGTCCATTTCTATGTTTGACCCTATGTGGAAGAATTTAATAAATATATTTTTGAAAATTCTTTGAAACGTTTTAAATGGGTTTCTAAAATATTTATTGGGAAGTAGTTTTACCTGAAAAAGTAAAGAAATTTAGAAATTCTTATTTTTAAACTTGTTGAATCAAAAATTTTCGATTTAAGGTTTTTGATAAAGGAATTTTTCATTTTTTAAAGTTTTTAAAATTCTTTCTCTGAGGGGTGGATAAACGAAGAAGGTTACTTGTAACGACCCAACTTCCACACTCCAGGAAGTTACATCGCTAATAAGAAAGAAGGGATAGAAAAGAGAAAGAAAGAGAAGAAGAAGAAATAACACATCAGAATCTAAATAGCGGAACGAATAAATTATATTAATAACATAAAATATTACATAGTTTACAATCACTATCAGAGTACACAGATAATACAACACATACTAGACAGTTATAAACACCAGTCTAGTATTTACAAACATAATACAACTCAGAGGCAACACAGAACACACAGCGGAATACTAATATCTAACGCAGAAGCCTCCTGCTCCATTGCTCCTCCAATATTCGTCAAAGCTAACCTGAATCCCTTGGCTACTCGTAAAAATTTGAGTACCCAAGAGTTTATGAAAACAAAAGATAAACTCCGGGTCAAACATGGGTCTGGTGTGAGTAACAGGTTAAAGTTGCTTAACTTTCAAAAACCTTTTGAAAAGAAAGGTATCACGTAAGACTTCCCACACATAAACATGGAAAAGTTTTTACCTTACGCTAACCAAAACATTTGATAGGAAATCCAGTGATATTATAATAGTGTCTAGGGTTTTCAAGTAAAATACAGAAATAGCTGGAATGCTTACATCTCACGCTCCAACATAGTTGGGCACAACTAATACGTACGACACTTATTGGATTTTGGATTCCATCAATGGCAAGGCTACTGGGGTACCGCCCGTCACAGTACGTGGCCTAGATCACCGTACCGAGGAGCCACCCTAACTCCCCTACAACACAAGGCCGAACCCATTCCTTACTGAACAGTTCCGAACAAGACAACCCCACAGTTGGTGCGCACTAAAAATTGCCCACTAAGCCGAATAAAAAGGGACCTCTAGACAGGGGAAAATCTTGCTCTCAAGTGAGGGCAACCCACGAAGCCTTGCTGCACCTCCCCTGTTTTAGCCATTCCCGGTTGATGAGGCTTGAGGCTACGATTACCTTTATAGGACACATCACTTAGAATGCTCATCGTCCACTTGATGATGTTCTGAAAGCATTCAATCCATACAAGTTCGTTCCGGGTTCGAACGAAACCGAAGGCATTATCTCGTTACACTCATTACGGAATCACCCACAGAGTTAACGACGATAACCCTTGCACTCTAAATCTCCATCTCGAATCTATAAGTACTATTCCGTCAAACTCATTACGGAATCACCCACAGAGTTATACTGACGTATAGCCCTTACACCTCGAGTCTTCACTCTTCACATAAGATTCACGACCTATCGTTAATTTGGATCGATGTGGTTTTCGGATATCCAATTATGGAAACCCGATCCCGGTCTCATCGAAATCCAAAGCATGTCTTTTAGGTCCAAGTTGTTTAGAGTTTAAAACAATTCAATTATATTATCTATATACACACAGATAGATAATTCATAGATTCACATCAGATAATTATCATTATCATAATCACAAATAATCCACATTTATCACTATCAAGAGATATCTATATCATCATCACAATGCAACCAATGCATCCATATCAATCAACATTACTAACCTCATCTCTGAGATTCAAACCATTCAAAGTAACCAATATCAACCATCTATAAGCAATGACTTAATCATACCATCTATAATTAATTTAAAATGAATTAAATTAATTACGTCATCTTTAATTAATTTAAAATGAATTAAATTAATTACTTACACAATATAAATCTTGCCTACACTATCATTAATTAATTACAAATTAATTAACCTCTAATTAATCATCTTAATTAATCAATCCTGATTAATTGTACTTTAATTAATTCCACAAAATTAATTACCCTAAACCAAATACAGTAATTAACTTTTAATTACTTCATTAATTAATTAACTATAATTAATTACATTTAACCTTAATTAATTACAATTAATTAATTGTCCTTAATTACTTATTATTGATTAATTAATATTAATTAATCAATCTTAATTACATCATTAATTATATTAATTAATGATTCTTAATTATATTTAATTAATTACTCCATTAAATTAATTGCTTTTAGTAATTAATCTAACTTAATCCATAATTATTAATCACCTTTGATTAATCTCATACTGTAATTAACTACCCTTAATTACTTATCAAATTAAATTATTCCTTAATTAATTCTGAATTAATTCCTTGATTAATTATACAAAATAATTTAATCCAAAATTACTTCTCAATTCCAACATTATTCACTAATTACATCCAGTAATTACCTTTAATTACTTCACTGAGTAATCCCATTAATTACATAAAGTAATTATTATCAAATCAAATGTTTATAATTAATTAAACTTAATTAATTAATTTAAACCAACCTTAATAAACTCCATTAATTACGTTAAGTAATTAGTGTCTTAATTACTTTTATTTAAGTAATTAAACTTAAATAAATTTTACAATTTATTAATTAATCAATCTAATTAATTATAATAAAAAATTAATCATATTAATTAATTATCAAATAAACCTTAGTTAATGATCATCATTAACTATTATTAATTCTTTATTTATTTTTTCTTTAATTTCTTCTGAATAAATCTCTAATTTAAATTAATTCAAATTATAAATTAAATAAATTAAATAAATAAGTTATTCCTTAATTATCCAATTTATTTAATTATACTTAATATCTTAATAATTTCTAAGGAAATCCATTCCTTATTAATAATTTCATAAATATTAAAATGTACTTAGAACATTTCATTTTAGAAATTTAAATTCGAATTTCATTTTGAATCTAAAATTCAAAATGATATTAAGAATTAACTTATTTAAATTTTATTTATTATTCTTTAAAATAAATGTAAATAACATTTATTACTTAAAATTAAACTTATATAAGATAAATCTTAATAAACTTGATTTAATAAAAGTTACGTTTAAAATACATTACCATTTGAATTTCAAATTCAAGTTAACAATCATTTAACTTCCTTTATAAACCATTTAATGATTTCGTTTAAAAGGAAAATCAAATTAAAGTATTTGTTTAAAACAATTTTATTCCTAATTAACAATTTTATATTTAAACTAGTTTGAAAACATTCAAAATTTAAAAATTATTCAAATCCCAGATTTTTAATTCAATACACTTGAAACTATTCCTTATTCAAATCATTTATATTTTAAACTTAAAATAAACTTTTGATTTGAACCTTGATTTTAAAACTTTTATTTAAAATACAAATTTATTTTTAAAACCTGAAGATTCAAAAATCTTAAGGAAACTGACTTAAATCTAGATTCAAACTGGTGTTTTGAATCATGAATCAAATTTTAAAAATGAAATTTAATTTTACTGAAAACTGCAGGTTTTATATTTTATTTTTTAAACTGAGAATCCACTTTTAAAATTTTAAAACTTGTAGGATTCAAAATCATTTGAAACTATAATACAAACTAGATTTAAACATGACTCAGATTTTAAAACTTTATTTCCATTTGAATTTAATGTTTAAATTTTATTTTAAAATTTAAAATAGAAGAACAGGTTACTGTAAAACCTGTACTAAACTAACCCCCTATCCTACCCACATATGCTTCGAGTCTTCAGACTCTTTCCTTCGAGCAAACCACAAAAATACCCGAGTTCTACTTCGGGTTCTAGAATACCATTATACCTAGAAAACAACAAATCAAAGAAAATTGCACGGTGCACGTGCACCGTGCCTCCGGCAATCACCAGTCACCTCCAGTGGCTTCCCCATGACGGCGACAAACCCTACGATCCTTCACTACCCTCAAATTGTAACTCAATTCTCGAAATCGAATTCGAGAATCAATCTCCAAAACCTGGAACATTAAAACAAACATTACCCCAAAACCTGTCAACACTAAAACCACCCTCCTCCGACCATCATAAGTTTTGCAACTCCGTCCACAGCCTCATCATCCACCATGCCATCGTTTCCCAAATTCATGTTGAACTCGATCGCCTCTATAGGTCGAGCCAACCAAATCAATATGCCCAGCTAAAACTAGGGCTACAGAAACCTGATCACAACCGCTGCTTCCCTGTTGATTTTCGTCAACATTAATAATTTTTCCCTGCTTCAATGGTTACTATTCTACCCACTAGCAAAGTCCCAATATTCCTAAATCATTAGATCATTAGAAATCACACAAATTCACTTTTCTGTTCAACAGAAAACTGCTCCCAAACCCTTTTATTTTAAATGCTGATTTTTGATTTAAAAATCTTGTTTTAGTCTAGGTATTGAAATTAAGATCCTAGATTTATAAACTAAAATGTTTGGATTTTCCTTTATTCAAAGTTTGCTTTGCTTTTTAAAAATACCCAGTAAGATTTCTAATTTTATTTAACTTAAATAATACTTCAAAACTTCACTAGGATAAAACAATCAAGTTTTGTTTAAAACTTGAATCTTAACATGGCTTTGATCAAGAAGTATGATTTTTATTCCCAAAAACTAGAGCTTGAATTAGAAACAGAGTGGTTACAGGAATATTTATCATACACTCATCATACATGTATAAACATACAGATAATTCATACATTCACTCACATAAACATATTATAGTCATAACAATATGTATTCAAGCATACATTCAACACATTTTATCACAGAGATTTAATCCTGCAACTTATTTATAAATTTAAACTTTAAAAACAGAATGTTACTCACCTGTTAATTAAAAGACAGAGCCTCCATTGTTTTTCATCATGCTTAAAAAATGCTCTTGCTCCTGGATTCATAAAATTACATTGCCCTTTGTTTTGCATGATTCCAGATTCTAAATAGGGTGACAGGATTTACTTTGATGCAGGTTTTAATAGGTTTTACTTCCAGATTTTTGAAAAATGCAAGCATGCTTTGATTTGGTTTATAAAAAGATTTGCATGCAGGCTACAGATTTACTTGCATGTTTGAAGTAGTTACAGGTTTGCTTGAAAGTGAATAAGGTTTTTGATTAACAGGGAAATGATTTACAGGCTTGATTCTTTTGAAGATGTGTAGGTTGCTGTTTTGGATTTGATAAATGAGAAGTTTTGTCTCAGATTTAAGTTTTTGAGAATGTGATTCCTTTTTATTTAGATCAGAAAAGAAATAAAAATGAAAGAGAATTTATTTTATATGTAAAACTGAAATTAAACTTTATTGAACAAATAAAAGAAAAACCAAGTTTAAATGTCACATGTCTTACATTCTAACATTTGTCAAGTAAAGATGTTAATTAGTTAACACATGCTTATTTAATTTGTAAGATGTTTACACTTGTCACAAATGTTAATTAGTTGTAATTAAATGTTAATTAGTTATTTATTTAGATGTTAATATAGGATAAATGTAAGCTTGTATTAATTAATTGATTAATCATGTATTTATTTACATGTACATAAATTTAAAAATGAATAAATATTAAACTTATACAAACATTTCAAAATCAAGATAAATTAAAAACAATTATACTTTAGATTTAAAACTTTGAATTCATGTTTCAAAATAAATTTTGAAATCTAGTTTATTTACAAATATAACTACACAATTTAAATTGTTTTGAAGAACAATTATTTTATGAAAAATTTATTTGTTAAAACAATGCATTGTTATATTTTTAGAAATAACAATATTTAATAACTATAAATAACTACTAAAAGAAATTGTCTTCTTATTAATAAATTATTTATTTTATCACATTATATTTAAAAGAAACTCAAAATAATCTCATTGTTATTCATTTAAATTTTAAACTTGAGTTACACATATTTTAAATCATTTAATATTTATCTTAGGTATTTAAAACCATATTTTATTTATTAAATAGCTTTAAAAAAAATTAACTTTTAAATAAAGTCATAATTTCCAATTTTACTAAAGATATATATATTTTTAGGAAACAAGTTTTATTTATTAATTAAATTTAAAACAATACATATTTACAATATATACAATATTCTATATATATTATAAATATAAAACAAATATTAGATTTAAAAAGATAAAATCTTATCAATTAACTACTTATTATATTGAATTATTAAATTAATTCAAATCTCATTACAAAGATTATCAAATCAATTTAATCTTTATCTCAAATTATTAAATTGATATTGCTTTAAAATTCCGGGTCATCACATTACTAGATTGAATAGGATAAAAGCAATAGAAGGGTAAGAATGCCTGCTAATGAAGATTGGAGAAATATTTCCATATAAAGAAAATATGGAGAAAACAGCCGAAGTAGATATATAAATATCTCTTTTCATGTTAATGAAGAATATCCCTATGATTAAAGTAGCAGGCGAACACACTGCAATTAGTCAATAGGGAAAATAAAAAAGGAAAAGAGTTATGTAAGGAGAAGCCACTTGAAGGAAATTTAGGTAACAGATTTTTTTAGTAGTAGCATTAAGAAATTTAAATAGAAATTGTGTAGGAATTTATATTAAAATATAATTAGTAATCCAATTCGAAATATTATAGGAGATAAACAATATGGATAGGATTTGAGAAATAGCTATAAATATGAGAAGTAGTTGCACATATCTTTTAGGAGTCCCCCTTATGTGCTATTAGAATTTCCGTTAAGGTTGAAAGTTAAAATAACATGAATACTAGGAAAATGATAGAATGGGAGTTATTTGTGTCTATTTTAGTTTTCATTGTTTAAATTTGTAAAGGATATTTTTGGAAAAATGGTTTGGCTTTTTGAACGTAAATAAATGTTTCGAGTTTAAAAATCAGACTTTTAAAAGAACTAAGTATATATTGTAGAAAGTCTTCGAAACAGGAATTATTTTTATGGTTCCTTTTGGAAGGCAAGCAACTTTAGGAAAAGTTTCTATGTTTATATTTTTCAAAGACAAAAGTTTTGGACTAGGTACTTTATGACTACGAAGTTTTAGTTTTATATAGACTAGTGAAACCCAAACCAATTTTTGATATGGAATAGATAGGGATGACTACGTAGGTAAGACGGGATAAATGTTTAAACTATGAATAAAATAGCCATGGATGCTCATAGGGTAGCAACAAGGAATCCTCATTCAATATAAGGAATATTGGTATGAGCATAGGAATATTTTATTAGAGATATGTTGAAGCCATAAGAAGAACCCTTAAAAGAATGAGGAATGTACCAAAGTACAATTTTGCGAGTCCTAGGGTATAGTCGCATGAAAGATTAAGGATAAAGAAGTAAATGCCATAGTTTGATAATACTATCAAGAGATTTTGATTGAGAAAAGATAGTAGTATGATTGGAGAAGAGAGTAATAAGATGGCAAATACACATAAAGGATGTTGGTTGACTCATGGTTATTATAGGCAAGATAAGTGGCAGGAAATTTATTCCACCAAGAAAATTTTTCAATGAGTTATTCTAAATGTCCATGACTTATATTTATTTAGTGTGGGAATGCATAATTCATCGCATAGTCGGATGTAATAACTGAAGTAATGGATGGACCTTATTTAGTGGGAGCCATGATGGTAAGTTAAGACATATGGGTTATAGTTGAATGGCATACTAGAAGTGTCTACCTTAATTAAGAAAGCGGTGATAGGGCCACAACATTATTAACATGGTTTGTGTTGAAGGGTGGCATCCATAAATCATTTTTTGGTCACTTGGGTTGTAATCGTTAGTTATATCCCTTCGGGTGTTGAAAAAGCATATGATATAATATGAGACATGTTCTTATTTTATCACTATATTAATTTTTTAAATGAGCTTAGACCATTATACATATATTGGGAAATAGTGTAAATAGGAAAATCTCATAAGGACCCTTAACTGGCGATAAAATGCTGGTAAGAAATTAAATTAGCAACTATAGGTAGAGAATGCTTTAATCGCAAAAAATTTAGAATTTTAGGAAAAATAAATTTTAGCAAGAAGAAGATAAGGAATGGTTGTTGAGAAATCATGGGTCACTATCCATATGCCTTAAAAGCTAAAATTTATAAATATGCTTGTAGATAGTTTGTTTTTTGAGTAAAAAGAATGGTTCCCTAATTCTAAGATTAACTACACAATGTTGGGGTCAATCATATACATTAGCTCATTAATCGAATCCCGATTATGTTAAGATATGACTTGATTTGTTTTAAGGATGGAGAAGCAAATGCTTTACAAAATTATGTTTGAATGCTTTTGAAAAAATTGTTTGAATGCTTTTGAACATTTAATTTTCAAACTATTTTGCAAGTATGATTTTCTGATTTCCAAATGCCATATGATTAGCGTAGGAAGGGTCGATGTGTTAGTGAATATGAGTTTTACTATTCAACAAGGGTGACTATATTCAAAGATAGGGAATAATAAGGAAAAAAAGCTCTTTTAGCTTTGGAATTTTTATTTACATATCTTATTGATAGTGAACAAAACTTGCATTTAGAATAATTTCAATTTAACATCCAAAAATAAACATCATTATGTAAATTATATCTGGAAAATTTGAAAAAGGTTTTGGGGTAAAAGAGAATGTTCCAAAGTACAATGGACTGGTTATCCAAAAGTAGGGTGGAAATATGAAATTTTCCATCTAAATTCTTTTTTCGTCATAGGAGTATATATTTAGGAAAATTCGATTTTCAGATTTTTGTTGTTATAAATTATGTGTTAGGTATTGGATGGAAGTGATTAGATATAAAATCGGTTAAACTGTACTCCTACTCATAGCATTGCAATTTATTATGCGAAAAAGGATTTTTCGTTTTTGAAAACTTTCATACATATAGAATTGCAGGTATATAAGTTGTTTGTATCATATATTCAAAATGTTTTCAAAAGAATGCATTCATATAGGAGGCACCGATTTAGAATTATTCAACATGCATATTATATTTTGTGATACATCATACATTTGTACATGTTTGGCTGCAAAATTGGTGGTGCACTTGTAACGACCTAGAATTTCTGTCATTTGAAATTCATATATTTAATTGATTTTAAATATGCAAAAGTTAAATTTATAAGATGATAGATTTTATTTCGAATATTTGGATTTAATTCGATAATTTAATTGTTAATTTTATATTTAAAATTGCGTAAATAATTAGAATTTGAATTTAATGTGAATAAAAATGATTTATAAAGTTGTATTAAATCTTATTTGAATTAGAATGATGATAGCGAACTTTTAAAATTGAATTAAAAGTTAATTTGTAGAAATTGAATATTTTAATTTTTAATTGACGAGTAAAAATAGCCATTTTTCAAACAGTCTCGTATTTCGACGAAACTAGTTTCATCGGATCCGAAATGTTAAATTACTGTATGGTTTCAAATTTCATGTCAATCGGATTTACGGTTTGTCAAGGGCAAGCTAAAACGCTTAGAAATCAATTTAAGTGAATTTTAAATTTAAATTAGTCGATTTGAAAACCTATCTTCTAAATACGATCGAATTGGCTCCCGATATATATTCCATTGCGTTCGGAATAGGGGTAAAACATTATAAATGCCAGGCGGTACACGTCGTTTCGAGTTCGGAAAAATTCAGGATGAATAGTGTCGCGTAAATTTTCTATAAAAGGACTTCTATTCATCCATTTTTCACAAAACCCTAATCTTCTAGGGCTGGCCGCCACTTTTTCGTTAATGGCCAGAAATGCTCAATTTTCTTTCCTCGATTTCTTCAAATCCATAAATCGATTCGAAAAACTCTCAACTACAAAAATGAAGATCGTATCGAGATTTATATTCTCAACGGTCATGATCTAAAATAACTACACGGATTGTTGGCAATTTTCATAGGAACACGCAATGTTCATGCATGTTTTTCGAGCAAGATGGTCGACCGAGCTTCACTATTTTTTGGGCGATGGTGTCTCGCATGGGGGACTTCGATTTGGCAGTGGAGTGATGGGGTTTTGTCACAACCCAGAATTTTGAACAATTTAAATTTGAAAATATTTAATTAATTTTAAATATTTGAATGATGATTTGACTTGAATTTCGAATTATCAGAATGAATTTGGCGATTAAATTATAGAATTTAATCTATTGAAGGTTGAATAAAAACTTGAATCTTTAATTTTAAGCTGATTTAAAAATATTTCAAAGGCTTGTAAAATTTATATTGATAATATTAAAGATTTTAGGAGCTTTAGGATTGAATTTAAAAGTGAATTGTTCAGTTTTGAAATTATATCATTTGGATCGATATTTAAAAATAGCGTTCCGAGGCACAGTCTCGGAATTCGACGAAACCAGTTCCATTGGGTCCGTAATATTGAATTATTATCGGATTTCAAATTTCGTATTTTTTGGAGTTGATATGTGAGCACACGGTGTGTAAACACATTGAATTTTTATCGAGATTCAATTTAAATTTAAAATTTAAATTGGTCAACAACACACCACGTTCTTCTTTAATAACACGCCCCTTTGTTTCAGCCTAGTATCGCGCCTGAAATCGCGATATGAAATCGTGAAAGCACGATCTTTTCTCTGTTAAAAGCACGACATTTTCTTTCAGTTGAATTCAAAGGAAAAAAATCGAAGAAATCATGGCCGAATAAATTATTTCTCATTCGAAGGCAAATCCATCTCTCTCTCAATTGAAAACAAAGGGGCCGAAGCCTTCTTAAATCCCAAATCGAGTTCCCTCTTCAGAAGAAAAACAAAATAATAAAATTTATGGCCGATTCGAGCTCAATGCTCGAACGAGTGAGGCGCGGCGCTTGGAGTTTGGGTGATCGCGATGGATCTGGGCGCGCGCGCGAGATGATGAGGGGCGGCGACAGCAAGCGGCACTTGCAATTGGAGGTCGCGCTCGCGTTAGGGCGCAGCGGCGGCGAGATGGACCTGGGATAGTGGCGAAGTCGCGATGGGGGATTCGCGATGCTGATGGAGGCGACCGCGTGGTGGCGCGCGTAGGCCTAGGGAAAGGCGGCGTGGGGACGAGCGCGACTCGCGAGCATGGACGAGGCGACGTGGCGATCCAGTGGAGTCTTCGAGTTCGAGCTTGGGGATTTTCACAGTGAGGTATATTCAAATTTTTCAATTTAATTTAAAATTGAAAATGAATATAAACCCTGTACAGATTATTTTGAAATATATACGTATAAAGAAATTTTAGTTTACAGTAAAAGGGAAAAATTATCAGTTGAATTGAATAATTAGTTTTTACGATAAATTATAGTGGTTAACTTATTTAGTTAACCAATTTAGTTATTTCCAGTTACTAAAGGAATTGATTTAAAATAAAGATATTAATTTAAAATAAAATTTTTGGTTAAATAAATTTAATTATAAAAGGGAATTGGTTTAAAAGTTGATTTTTGGTTTAAAATTTAAATCACGAGTTAATTAAATCTAAATTATTTTTGTGTTACTAAGAATAATTTATTAAAAGAAGAAAATTAGTTTAAAACAAAATCACTGGTTAATTTAATTTGTAAAGGAAAATTGTTAGAAATCCAATTTATTAGGTGAAATGATTTATTTAAGGAAATTTAGTTTTTTTAAATTTAGTTTGTTAAATAAATTTGTTAAAAGAAATTTCTTTAGAAATTAAAAGTATCGGTTTAAACTTAATCTATTTAACTATCTTCAAATATTAATTTAAAGTAAAATAATTAGTTAAAATAAATTTATTAAAGGAGAAAATTGGGTTAAAAGGAACTATCAGTTAATTTAACTATTAAAATAAAATCACCGATGAATCAAAATTATCAAATGAAAATTTATTATTCAATCTGTTTGAATATTAATAAGCTGTATAAATTGATTGTACAAGGTCTATAAATCAAGAAATCGAGTCAAGAAGGAATGGATTGCAAATAAAAAGCAAAGGTGAGAACTTCTCACTCAAAAATTTAAAGTTGGATTTGCAGTTAATTATTGATTGCTATTTGGTTGTGATATTAGATATAGTAGGATATATCTATATATATAGCAATATATATATATATATTGGCATATGTATATATTGCAGTTGATTGATTTCCCGCATTGTATAGCGGATGAGACCCTATTGCGCCGCCTATTAAGTGGATAATATTTTATAAATCCCATATACCGCGATATTCCACCTCGAAGTGGAATTGGTATTGTGCTAATGTCTGTGGATGCAGGGAAACAGGTTGGAGGGATCCAACTGGATTCCTCACAAATATTTATTTGGTTCGGATATTGTGATATTTGATTGTTTATCATATCGATATATGATATTGGAAAGTCGTGATTGACTATTTGATGTGTTGCATCATCGGATCCAATTTTGAAGTTTAAAAATAACGATTTTGATTTTAAGGGATTTCTAAAGTGATTTTTGAAAGTATACGTTTATAAAAATTTTTGGAATTAATTCATCTTAAATAAATAAATGTTATAATTTTAATATTATAAAAAATTATGACTTTTGAGAAATACAGTTAAAAGTTGATTTTTGAAAATATGGGATTAATGATTTTATAAAATAGTTTAAACTAGGATTTCTGAATTTATTATAAAAAGCTTAAAAAATAGGATTTATGAAATTTGATTATTTTATAAATCAAAATGATGAAAATATAAAGGAGTTTAAAGACGTTTTAAAATAATAATATAAATTGATCCATATAAAAGATTTATAAATTGATATTTATAAGTTAAAAATATTTGAATTGTAAAACGAGCTTTTATAAGTGTTAGAATGAATTGTGAATGAATTTCATAAATGAATGAAATCTATAGGATTATAACGGTGTAAGTTATAAAATGGAATTTTATAAGCAGTAGGTTTATAAAAATTGTAAAGTTATTTAAAAGAATAGATTTTGGATAAATAAATGAATCTTATAAGTTATAAGATTTATAATTTGGGAAGTTTAAAAGAACGTTTTTGTAAATGAATAAATTATAAGTATTTAACTTATAATATGAACTTTTAGTATATCATTGAGATATGAAATTGAATAGATTAATAAAGGAAATTATAAAAGGAAGTTGTTATAAAATAAATAGAAATAGAGTTTATAAACATTGTTTTATAAATCCGCAACGACTTATTTCGATAAGTAAATTGTTGTAATTTGTTAATGGAGTTATATTCACGTTTTAGACAGTGAATAATCCTTTAAAATAAAAGGAATAGAAATGATGAAATTGGTCAACAAGTATATTCACGTTTTTTTGAATAGTGAATAGTATATTAAAGGAAATGTTTTGGATGTGATGTTTTAAATAGAATTTAAACGATCTAAAGATGTTTTAAAAAGTATTAACTATCGAAACCATAGATTTCAACATTCATTGTTGAAATAGACGTTTTCGAGAAATAGAAAGAAATGGTAAATTATAACACTGTTGTTATAATAGATGATTTTCGAAAGGAAATGTTTTGTATAGTATTGGGATTTATATATCTATTTTAATTTCGAATCCCTATACTAGTGATTTTGGGTTGTCGTAACGATGTTTTACACAACATTCGTTTTGGCCCAAATAAATATGTTTAAGAGAATGATTTCCTTAAAGAATGAAATATATACTTAATTTCGATTAGAGTATATTGAATATTTTCCAAGTGTAGAAAATAAATAGACTTGTGAATTACTTATAAATAAATAAGTATGGAAATGTTTTCCAATATAAAGTGAATATTTTGAATTTATCTTTTTGAAGATAAATTGAAAATGAATATTAGAAATCGAATGGAAATCGTATATTCATAAATATTTTGGAATGTAAATTCAATATGGAATTTATAAATGAAATTGGGAAATTGGGTTTAAAAATAAATATTGATTTATTTTTGAAGTATTGAAAATATATATCTTGTAAAGATATTTTTGAAAAATAAATAATTTGGAAAATTATTTGGAATCTGGTGATGTTGTGCATATCCATTGATAGTTCAATAACCGACTATCAATATTTACCTTTAAATAGGTATTTGTTGTGATTTGCTTGAAATTGAATGCCACACTTATTTTTTTTAAAAATAAGCGCTCACTATTCGGGTTAACCGGGAAAGGACCTTAGGGTCGTATAACCCATTCCGAATATGTGATACGTCGTTATGAATTGCATTTGAAGACCGGTGTTGAAGACCGGATATTTTCGAAAACGAAAGGGTTTCTTGTTGATTGTCTCTGCACTGGCTGATCCCCGGTATAGAGATCTCCATATGTGATGGGAAATTCAGACGTGATTAGAGATTATCCGGATTGCAAGGACTTCTTTGTAAGTGCCTTCGGTTCTGTTCGAGCCCGAAACAGACTTGTATGGATAGTATGTCTAACGTTACAATTGAGATATAAAGCTGATTTCTTTCAAATATATTTCTGTTGGTGGTGGAGAATTTATTCTCTTAGCTTAACACCCTTCTCTGAGACGTACGACCTCAGAGGTTATATAGTTGAAGGTTATCAGCAATGTATTCCCAATTTGGTAATGTGACATGCTGAGTGTTGCTGTGAAATGATCATTGTGTTGATCATTTGCGATAAGATCATTTGTTTGATCGTTTATCTTTATGATCATTTCTATGATCATTTGTTGACCCAAAGCACAGCTTTTGTATAAAGCGTGGTTTTGTGGACGAGACTTCGTCTAGCCTCACAACCCGAAAATGGTCGAAACAGGAATCGTGGCGGCAAGGTTTCAGGGATCGCTTCCCTAGGGTAGGACCATTCCTTCTGGAAAGGGGTAGTATCATGGTATGGAGCCCAGATACTTACTCATGTGGATACACTATATCTATTACTGTGTGGTGTTGTTGGAATCGAGGCCTCGTATAAAGGTCCAAAAGGACCGGGGGTGGTATATCTGAGGTTTCTTACTCCCTGGGAAAGGGGTAGCCGACCTTGTTTGGCAGAGATCCATTTGGGATGCTCGGGGACGTCCTTCCAGAGGCGTTCCATTTCGGGGTTTGGGCCTTTGCCCCACCATTTGTTGGAAATCCATTCTTCAAATACGCACCTTGTACGGTTTTAGTTGTATAACTTGCCATGGAATGTGGTGGTAACCTGCTATTGAACATGGTAGCTATAGTAGGCATAGTTCGAAATGTCTATGTTGGCTAAGATTTATATCTTTACTTTAGAAATGATTTTTTCTACAATATGCACTAGTAATAATATCAAATGTTTCTTTTTAATGCGTATCAAGCATCTTTGACTATCATAAGGAGAAATCTCCTCCGATTCTGCGTTTGCATTGTGTGTGTGTGCGGGAGGCCTTATGGTAGTCTCATTTTTAAAAGCATTGCGAATTGACTTTAAAAATATTCCTCTATTTTGATTTTAAAGATAAATAAACTGTTTTGAGTTCTCGCACCAGTCACATGACTGACTCGGAGTTTATTGTTTTCCTTCCTAAACTCTGGGTGCCCACCAATTTCGACACGGGCAGTTAAGAGTTAGGTTTATCAGGATATTCTGGAATTCAGGAATTGCTGGAGGCAAGCTGGATGGCATGACGTATTACTATTATATAGTATTTCTTTTCCGCTGTTTGTTTGTTGTTGTTGTTGTACACTCTGATGTAATGTAATGTAATGTAATGAAATAACTGATATAGTTCTTTGTTTAAAGATTATTCATTTATCTATTATATGTTGTTCCGCTGCGAATTGTGAGATTCTGATATTGTTCTGTTATTTTTTTCTGTTCTATCTTCTTTTTCTCTCTTCTTCTACCTCTTTCTTCTTCTTAAAACCATAACATTTCGGTTTTTCGGCAACGAAAAATCCCAAACGTTACATTTGGTATCAGAGCATATGGTTAAGCGACAACCATGGCTCTGTTGGGTATTACTCATTAGAGATAGAGTCAGCAGTACTCTAGAATGAGTTTGAGTGTAATAATAGACATGAGCGCGTATTTGTTAGTGAATATAAAATTGTTTTTGAATCGGGTAAATATGATAATTTTGCCCAAAACTATTTTTGTATAGAAAAGAAATGATTTTCTATGAATCATTATAGTATATGGTTGCATGATTGTTAGGAAGTAATAATATTAAATTATTATCAATAGTATATGAAATTAAATAAAAAATAAAATGGATTGAATTCAAGTAAACTAACTTGATAAATTATTAATTCATGGACTAATGAATTGGAATTTGAATTGGTTAAATTAAAGTTTAGCCGTGAGCTAAATTTGAGAATAAATTTGAATTTGTATATAAATTCAAGTAAGTAAAAGAAATAAATTGAAATTCCCTTTGTTAGTAATTAAGTAAATTCGAGATGAATTGAATATGGAAATTGAAATTTAAAATGAATAAGTGAATGTACTAATTGAATTAAATTAGTGAATGAAATAGATTTGAAATGGTTTGAATGAAATTTGTTTGGTTAATAAAATAAACCAAATAAAAATATGAAATGCAAATTGAACTGGAGTGGAATTAAAATGGTATGAATTCGTTTTGCTTAGAAATGAATAGGATGAATAAAATGAGTTGTAAACCACTTGATTTAATGGAAATGTCATGTGAATTAGTCGTTAGCGACTAAAGATGAATTGAAACCATATGTAATTTGCTAATGGAATTTATCTTGAATGTATTGCTAATGAAATCTATATATTTGTTATTGAAAATGAATGGAATGTTAATAGATTTCTTATATTTGTCACTGACGTGTTTAAACTAAGTAAGTACAGGTTCAGCGAAGTCATTGGGTTGGATTTGATTGTGCTAATAAGCTAATAATTAGCCGCTTTGCTTAAAAATGCTAATAAGGTACGGCTACGCAATAAAAATAGGAAATATGAACTGTTTTTCTGTTTTCCGACCGTGTGGGTCGATGTATACATATTTATACATATTGTAAAATTGCAAAAGCTCCTCCGTACAAAGGAGACTCTGCCAAAATTTTCTGTGAATTTTGGGAGTTAGAAAATTTTTGAAAATTGTTGGAAAATTTTAGTTAACGACAAATCGATTTCGAAATTTGCAAATTGAAAAGAATTAGTGAATGAAACTAATTTAAAGTGATAATATGAATTAGCAAATGAAAGTTAATCATTAGAATTCAATATTTGGAATAGAGAATTGAATTCGAATGGAATTTAGAATTATGAATTGAATTCAAATAGAATTGAAATTGTGAATTGAATTCAAATTGAATTGAAATGTAAAATTGAATGAAGATGAATATGTAACTTCAATAGTGAAGTAAAAATGTATGAGAAGCATATGTTAAAAATTTTGTAATAGAATTGGCAAAATAGTTTGAATGTTGGAATTGGATATTATGGATAGCAGGATATACAGGTGTATTAAAAGAAATGGAATTGAGATTTTGATTTCAAAGATAAAATTGAATTGCTCGACAAAAAGGTACGTATTTCAATTTCAGTATGAAATTTGATGATTTTCTTCTCCAGCCACTTGGCTTTCTCTTTTCTTTTTGATTCTGAGGGGCCGTGGTGCCATTTTGTAGTCATACCAAGCTAGCCGCGCAAAGGAGACGCTGGCGAAATTTTTCGAAAATTTCGAGTGTTAGAAAATTTTGAAAGTTTGAAATTTAAATTTAAATTTAAATTGTTAAGGAAACAATGTTGTTTGAAACTTATAATTGAAGTTGGAAAGCTAGTTGAAATGATAATGGATCTTTAGTAAAAAGATTCAGGTTAGTAAGTTGATAAAACTATTTGGATTGTGAAAAATAGTAGACGGGTTAAGAATCGTTTTTCCTAACTTGCAATTTCGGGACGAAATTCTTTTAAGGGGGGAAGATTGTAACGACCCAGAATTTTAAACAATTTAAATTTGAAAATATTTAATTAATTTTAAATATTTGAATGATGATTTGACCTGAATTTCAAATTATCAGAATGAATTTGGCGATTAAATTATAGAATTTAATCTATTGAAGGTTGAATAAAAATTTGAATCTTCAATTTTAAGCTGATTTAAAAATATTTCAAAGGCTTGTAAAATTTATATTGATAATATTGAAGATTTTAGGAGCTTCAGGATTGAATTTAAAAGTGAATTGTTCAGTTTTGAAATTATATCGTTTGGATCGATATTTAAAAATAGCGTTCCGAGGCACAGTCTCGGAATTTGACGAAACCAGTTCCATTGGGTCCGTAATATTGAATTATTATCGGATTTCAAATTTCGTATTTTTTGGAGTTGATATGTGAGCACACGGTGTGTAAACGCATTGAATTTTTATCGAGATTCAATTTAAATTTAAAATTTAAATTGGTCAACAACACACCATGTTCTTCTTTAATAACACGCCCCTTTGTTTCAGCCTAGTATCGCGCCTGAAATCGTGATATGAAATCGTGAAAGCACGATCTTTTCTCTGTTAAAAGCACGACATTTTCTTTCAGTTGAATTCAAAGGAAAAAAATCGAAGAAATCATGGCCGAATAAATTATTTCTCGTTCGAAGGCAAATCCATCTCTCTCTCAATTGAAAACAAAGGGGCCGAAGCCTTCTTAAATCCCAAATCGAGTTCCCTCTTCAGAAGAAAAACAAAATAATAAAATTATGGCCGATTCGAGCTCAATGCTCGAACGAGTGAGGCGCGGCGGTTGGAGTTTGGGTGATCGCGATGGATCTGGGCGCGCGAGCGAGAAGATGGGGGCGGCGACAGCAAGCGGCACTTGCAATTGGAGGACGCGCTCGCGTTAGGTCGCAGCGGCGGCGAGATGGACCTGGGATAGTGGCGAAGTCGCGATGGGGGATTCGCGATGCTGATGGAGGCGACCGCGTGGTGGCGCGCGTAGGCCGAGGGGAAGGCGGCGTGGGGACGAGCGCGACTCGCGAGCATGGACGAGGCGACGTGGCAATCCAGTGGAGTCTTCGAGTTCGAGCTTGGGGATTTTCACAGTGAGGTATATTCAAATTTTTCAATTTAATTTAAAATTGAAAATGAATATAAACCCTGTACAGATTATTTTGAAATATATACGTATAAAGAAATTTTAGTTTACAGTAAAAGGGAAAAATTATCAGTTGAATTGAATAATTAGTTTTTACGATTAATTATAGTGGTTAACTTATTTAGTTAACCAATTTAGTTATTTCCAGTTACTAAAGGAATTGATTTAAAATAAAGATATTAATTTAAAATAAAATTTTTGGTTAAATAAATTTAATTATAAAAGGGAATTGGTTTAAAAGTTGATTTTTGGTTTAAAATTTAAATCACGAGTTAATTAAATCTAAATTATTTTTGTGTTACTAAGAATAATTTATTAAAAGAAGAAAATTAGTTTAAAACAAAATCACTGGTTAATTTAATTTGTAAAGGAAAATTGTTAGAAATCCAATTTATTAGGTGAAATGATTTATTTAAGGAAATTTAGTTTTTTTAAATTTAGTTTGTTAAATAAATTTGTTAAAAGAGATTTCTTTAGAAATTAAAAGTATCGGTTTAAACTTAATCTATTTAACTATCTTCAGATATTAATTTAAAGTAAAATAATTAGTTAAAATAAATTTATTAAAGGAGAAAATTGGGTTAAAAGGAACTATCAGTTAATTTAACTATTAAAATAAAATCACCGATGAATCAAAATTATCAAATGAAAATTTATTATTCAATCTATTCGAATATTAACAAGCTGTATAAATTGATTGTACAATGTCTGTAAATCAAGAAATCGAGTCAAGAAGGAAATGGATTGCAAATAAAAAGCAAAGGTGAGAACTTCTCACTCAAAAATTTAAAGTTGGATTTGCAGTTAATTATTGATTGCTATTTGGTTGTGATATTAGATATAGTAGGATATATCTATATATATAGCAATATATATATATTGGCATATGTATATATTGCAGTTGATTGATTTCCCGCATTGTATAGCGGATGAGACCCTATTGCGCCGCCTATTAAGCGGATAATATTTTATAAATCCCATATACCGCGATATTCCACCTCGAAGTGGAATTGGTATTGTGCTAATGTCTGTGGATGCAGGGAAACAGGTTGGAGGGATCCAACTGGATTCCTCACAAATATTTATTTGGTTCAGATGTTGTGATATTTGATAGTTTATCATATCGATATATGATATTGGAAAGTCGTGATTGACTATTTGATGTGTTGCATCATCGGATCCAATTTTGAAGTTTAAAAATAACGATTTTGATTTTAAGGGATTTCTAAAGTGATTTTTGAAAGTATACGTTTATAAAATATTTTTGGAATTAATTCATCTTAAATAAATAAATTTATAATTTTAATATTATAAAAAATTATGATTTTTGAGAAATACAGTTAAAAGTTGATTTTTGAAAATATGGGATTAATGATTTTATAAAATAGTTTAAACTGGGATTTCTGAATTTATTATAAAAAGCTTTAAAAAATAGGATTTATGAAATTTGATATTTTATAAATCAAAATGATGAAAATATAAAGGAGTTTAAAGACGTTTTAAAATAATAATATAAATTGATCCATATAAAAGATTTATAAATTGATATTTATAAGTTAAAAATATTTGAATTGTAAAACGAGCTTTTATAAGTGTTAGAATGAATTGTGAATAAATTTCATAAATGAATGAAATCTATAGGATTATAACGGTGAAGTTATAAATGGAATTTTATAAGCAGTAGGTTTATAAAAATTGTAAAGTTATTTAAAAGAATAGATTTTGGATAAATAAATGAATCTTATAAGTTATAAGATTTATAATTTGGGAAGTTTAAAAGAACGTTTTTGTAAACGAATAAATTATAAGTATTTAACTTATAATATGAACTTTAGTATATCATTGAGATATGAAATTGAATAGATTAATAAAGGAAATTATAAAAGGAAGTTGTTATAAAATAAATAGAAATAGAATTTATAAACATTGTTTTATAAATCCGCAACGACTTATTTCGATAAGTAAATTGTTGTAATTTGTTAATGGAGTTATATTCACGTTTTAGACAGTGAATAATCCTTTAAAATAAAAGGAATAGAAATGATGAAATTGGTCAACAAGTATATTCACGTTTTTTTGAATAGTGAATAGTATATTAAAGGAAATGTTTTGGATGTGATGTTTTAAATAGAATTTAAACGATCTAAAGATGTTTTAAAAAGTATTAACTATCGAAACCATAGATTTCAACATTCATTGTTGAAATAGACGTTTTCGAGAAATAGAAAGAAATGGTAAATTATAACACTGTTGTTATAATAGATGATTTTCGAAAGGAAATGTTTTGTATAGTATTGGGATTTATATATCTATTTTAATTTCGAATCCCTATACTAGTGATTTTGGGTTGTCGTAACGATGTTTTACACAACATTCGTTTTGGCCCAAATAAATATGTTTAAGAGAATGATTTCCTTAAAGAATGAAATATATACTTAATTTCGATTAGAGTATATTGAATATTTTCCAAGTGTAGAAAATAAATAGACTTGTGAATTACTTATAAATAAATAAGTATGGAAATGTTTTCCAATATAAAGTGAATATTTTGAATTTATCTTTTTGAAGATAAATTGAAAATGAATATTAGAAATCGAATGGAAATCGTATATTCATAAATATTTTGGAATGTAAATTCAATATGGAATTTATAAATGAAATTGGGAAATTGGGTTTAAAAATAAATATTGATTTATTTTTGAAGTATTGAAAATATATATCTTGTAAAGATATTTTTGGAAAATAAATAATTTGGAAAATTATTTGGAATCTGGTGATGTTGTGCATATCCATTGATAGTTCAATAACCGATTATCAATATTTACCTTTAAATAGGTATTTGTTGTGATTTGCTTGAAATTGAATGCCACACTTATTTTTTTTTTAAAATAAGCGCTCACTATTCGGGTTAACCGGGAAAGGACCTTGGGGTCGTATAACCCATTCCGAATATGTGATACGTCGTTATGAATTGCATTTGAAGACCGGTGTTGAAGACCGAATATTTTCGAAAACGAAAGGGTTTCTTGTTGATTGTCTCTGCACTGGCCGATCCCCGGTATAGAGATCTCCATATGTGATGGGAAATTCAGACGTGATTAGAGATTATCCGGATTGCAAGGACTTCTTTGTAAGTGCCTTCGGTTCTGTTCGAGCCCGAAACAGACTTGTATGGATAGTATGTCTGACATTACAATTGAGATATAAAGCTGATTTCTTTCAAATATATTTCTGTTGGTGGCGGAGAATTTATTCTCTTAGCTTAACACCCTTCTCTGAGACGTACGAGCTCAGAGGTTATATAGTTGAAGGTTATCAGCAATGTATTCCCAATTTGGTAATGTGACATGCTGAGTGTTGCTGTGAAATGATCATTGTGTTGATCATTTGCGATAAGATCATTTGTTTGATCGTTTATCTTTGTGATCATTTCTATGATCATTTGTTGACCCAAAGCACAGCTTTTGTATAAAGCGTGGCTTTGTGGACGAGACTTCGTCGAGCCTCACAACCCGGTAAATGGTCGAAACAGGAATCGTGGCGGCAAGGTTTCAGGGATCGCTTCCCTAGGGTAGGACCATTCCTTCTGGAAAGGGGTAGTATCATGGTATGGAGCCCAGATACTTACTCATGTGGATACACTATATCTATTACTGTGTGGTGTTGTTGGAATCGAGGCCTCGTATAAAGGTCCAAAAGGACCGGGGGTGGTATATCTGAGGTTTCTTACTCCCTGGGAAAGGGGTAGCCGGCCTTGTTTGGCAGAGATCCATTTGGGATGCTCGGGGACGTCCTTCCAGAGGCGTTCCATTTCGGGGTTGGGAAGTTCCTTTGCCCGACCATTTGTTGGAAATCCATTCTTCAAATACGCACCCTGTACGGTTTTAGTTGTATAACCTGCCATGGAATGTGGTGGTAACCTGCTATTGAACATGGTAGCTATAGTAGGCATAGTTCGAAATGTCTATGTTGGCTAAGATTTATATCTTTACTTTAGAAATGATTTTTTCTACACTATGCACTAGTAATAATATCAAATGTTTCTTTTTAATGCGTATCAAGCATCTTTGACTATCATAAGGAGAAATCTCCTCCGATTCTGCGTTTGCATTGTGTGTGTGTGTGCGGGAGGCCTTATGGTAGTCTCATTTTTAAAAGCATTGCGAATTGACTTTAAAAATATTCCTCTATTTTGATTTTAAAGATAAATAAACTGTTTTGAGTTCTCGCACCAGTCACATGACTGACTCGGAGTTTATTGTTTTCCTTCCTAAACTCTGGGTTCCCACCAATTTCCACACGGGCAGTTAAGAGTTAGGTTTATCAGGCTATTCTGGAATTCAGGAATTGCTGGAGGCAAGCTGGATGGCATGACGTATTACTATTATATAGTATTTCTTTTCCGCTGTTTGTTTGTTGTTGTTGTTGTATACTCTGATGTAATGTAATGTAATGAAATAACTGATATAGTTCTTTGTTTAAAGATTATTCATTTATCTATTATATGTTGTTCCGCTGTGAATTGTGAGATTCTGATATTGTTCAGTTATTTTCTTTCTGTTCTATCTTCTTTTTCTCTCTTCTTCTACCTCTTTCTTCTTCTTAAAACCATAACATTTCGGTTTTTTGGGGTAGCTACGGCTTTCAAGGAAGTCGAACAAGTTATGGGTTGTTGCGCACGTTCAATTGCGTGGGAAGGAAGAAGGCATGGACGGGACAGATCTGAGAAAAGAACCAACGACACAGATTAAACGTGGAAAAAAATGTGTTAATTATTATATTATAATTCGTTCAAACTTTAAAATAGCATAACTTTGTCATACGAGGTCGGAAATTCACGAAAAAAATTGCGTTGGGTTCGTATTCGCGAATACTACGCGATGGAGCTGGATTGGACTTGATTGGAGCTAGTGTGAATTTTGAGTAAAATTAAACGCGCGTTTAATTTTATTCGGAATCAAACAATGCAACTGCTTTTGGACACAATGTGAGTACAACTCACTCTTTCTGACTCACTGATATTTTATATAAGTGAGAAAATATTTATTATATGGTTATTGATGATTGTTTGGATGATATATGATATATTGATTGGTATTTGGATATATACCTGCCTATTGGAGCAGATAAGACCCTATACGTTCCTGTGTATGAGCGGATGACCCCTTGTACGCACGTATGTCTTGAAGCGGACATTGTACATATATTCTAATATGTATATTTATTACACGTGACAGGTTGGAGGGATCCAACTGGATTCCTCAACAGTATTGATTTATTTACAGATATTGTGATATATTCTGTTATCATATTGATATATGATGTTTTGGATGCCGTGATTGATGTATCTGGTGCTGTTACAGCATTGGGCCTATATTTTGGAATTTAAAAATGTTAAAGTGATGAATCCAAATTTAAAAGGATTTCAAAGTGATTTTTTAAAGTATACGTTTTATTGAATTTTGGAATTAATTCATTTTAAATAAATAAACGTTATAATTTTAAAGTTATAAAAATTATGGTTTTTGTGAAATAAAACCAGAATATGATTTTTGAAATGTGAAGTTAATTATTTTGTAAAATAGTTTAAATTGGGATTTTTGAATTATAATAAATGGTTTTATATATAAGATTTATAAAATTGAATTTTTATAAATCAGAATGAAGGAATTATAAAGGAGTTTTGGGAATGTTAAAATGGAGTTATAATTGGATTTTATAAGATTTATATTTTTGTGAAGTTATAAATGAATGAATTTTATAAATAAGAGAATTATAAGCTATTAACTTATAATTTGGATTTTCGGCATGTAATTGAATTATAAATGGAATTGGTTAATAAAGTGATTTTATAAGTTGAAGTTTTTATAAAATATATATGGAATTTATAAACATTGTTTTATAAATCCGAAATCAATTGAATTTGATATGTTAAATATAGAAGTTTATTAAAGGAGATATATCTACGATTTTGGACAGTGGATGATCCTTTAGATTTAATGTTGCAATAATAAAGAATTTGATTGGGAATTATATCCATAATTTTGGACAGTGGATTTCCCTTTCGTAAATATGTAGAAGTGTTGAATTTGGTTAGAGATGTATATTCATGATTTTGGACAGTGAATAATATTCTAAAATTAAATTAATGTTTTGGGGCAGTGATCTTTTAAATGGAGTTAAATGGTTTAAAGATGATTTTAAAATGGGTTAAGTATCGAAACCATAAATTTCAACATTCATTGTTGAAATAGACGTTTTCGAGAAATAAGGAAACGATGGACTATAACACTGTCGTTATAGTAAATGATTTTCGAAAGGAAATGTTTTTGTATAGTATTGGGATTTATATATCTATCTTATTTTCGAATCCCTATACTAGTGATTTTGGGTTGTCGTAACGATGTTTTAGGCAACATTCGTTTTGACCCAATAAATGTGTTTAAAGAGAATGTTTTCCTTAAAGAATAAAATATATACTCAATCGTGTTTCAAGTATATGAAATATTTTCCAAGTGTTGAAAATAAATTGAATTGTGAATTACTTATTATTAAATAAGTATTTGGAAATGTTTTCCAATATGAATTGAAATGTTTTGGAGAATATATCTTTTTAAAGATAAATTGAAGTGAATATTTGGCAAGTTATTTAATTTATGGAAGATTAATAAAAGGGCCCAGTGATTGTTATAGTGCTGAAAATTTGTTTGTTTGCTTTGATAGTTAAATAACCGACTATCAAATTGCCCAAAAATTTTAGTTCCTCGACTTGATATGGGAACTATTTAGTCGTACACTTGATACATAGCCTTCTGTGTAGGCTTGATTGTCGTTTGTGTTGAGGATGTTGATTCGTATAGTGCGGAGTATTACTCCAATCTATCGAGCTTCCTTCTTGGCCCGAAGGATACCAAGTTGAAAGTTGGAGACGTGATAAGTCTACGAGACTTAGTTGCTGTGTGAGGTTGAGAAATGCATTTGCGTTGTTGGTGCGAAGAGACCGGGATCAGATTTATCTGAAAACCACTTCGGACCAACGTATATGTGACGATTTTGCAGGTTTCTTGTGATGATATTGGTTTTCGAAGTTTCATAGTGGGTGACTACTTGTTGATCGTTTGGGGTTAAAATTCCAATATACATCCAGTAGCAGTGGTCTCTTCATTATGAAATATCTAATGCAAGGACTATTCGCTACTAATCCTAGGGATTTCCCGACAGGATGTGGTAGGAAAGTACCTTCGGTTTGTCCTGTTCCTGGACAACTTGTATGGACGTTTGTATGACATTGCATTCCTATAGATTACGCACATTGGTTTTTACAAACGTACATCAGTGGTGGCAGTGAAGGCAACTTCTCTTAGCTTAACACCCTCCTTGAGACGTATATGCTTAAGGGTTGTACTTTTGTGGAAGGCAATTAGTAGTCAACGGAAATGGCCGTGTGGCATTCAAAGTGATGTGATATGTGATTTGAAAGGTAATCGTTACCTCATCAGGCCTCATCAACCGGAAATGACCAAAACAGGGTTTGATGCGGCAAGGATAATTGGGTTATTCCCAATTAGGATATGATCATCCTCTTCTAGATATATCTTTACACGCTATGACGTCGTGTATCTGATTATTGCGGTTCGTATGCTATGAGGGCCCTCGGTAAAGGTCGGTAACGACCGGAGGATGACATATTCGGTACCATCTAGTTATAGAGGTGGGCCGGTCTTGTATTTGTAGAGGGCAGATGTTCTGTGCCTCGGGACATCCATTTAGAGGTGTACCCCTTCGGAAGGTAGTCCCTTCACCTGGTCATTTATATGGAAATCCAAACTCCACTACGTTCCTGCCAATTTATTTGTAGAGCCTAGTATGCTGGAATTTAATAATGGTTACAATTTCGGCCATTTTGAATATTATTTGTGTACTAGACACTAGTATAATATCACATGAGTTTGATATGAAATGTTTTAGTTATCGTAAGGTAAAAACATGTCTGTGTTTATGTGTGGACTTGTCTTACGCGATACTTTTGTTTTGATAAAGGAAAAGTTTGGTAATTTAATAAATTCAGTTGAGTGTGTTTCTTACGCTAGTTTACCAGACTAATCCGGGCGTTCTTCCCATTCAATGCTCGGGTCAGACCGAGTATATCTACAGGTTATGCTTTGGTGCTATTGGAGCTTCAGCAGGAGAGCTGGAGGTCTTCATTTTCGTACATCCGTATTTGCTTGATTATTTATTATCCGCTGTGCTTTGTTTGTTGTTGTATATTATCAGCATCTGTGAGGACAGATTATTATAACTGTTCAGGCTGATAACTCTGATTGATTGTTGAACTCTGATTTATGTATATATATATATATACAGTTTCTGTTTTATAAAGATCATTGATATGATATTATATATTTTCTGCTGCGATGTGAGATTCTGTATTATTCTGTTTAGTTCTATCTTCTCTCTTTCTTCTCTTCTCTTATTCTCTCTTCTTTTCTTTCTCTTGATCTTCCGTCAGATTGTGATTTTTGGGTCGGACATCTGTGGATTATTGTCGATTCAAGGGTACGGATTTTTGGGTTGTTACATTTGGTATCAGAGCTTAGATTTAGTATATTCCTAAGCTTTGATTTGTACTCGGTATAGATAGGGACAGTAGCGCCCTAGATTGAGTTTGAGTGTATTATATATAAGCACATATTTGTTAGTGAATATAAAATGTTTTATATTGTGTTTACTTATCCGTTGAGCTGTTTATGAATTCCGATCGTGATATGGGACGCCATGTTATCGATAGGAATTTCCAAACTCTTAAACGGGGCAAGTTGACATAGTATTATTTTAAATTGGGTAAATGGAGTAATTTTACCTCGATTATATTTTGTATATAAAGAAATAATTTCTCAAAAATTATTAAAGTGTTAATAAACTGATTGTTTGGTTGTTTGGAAATGTAAAGATATATAAGTCAATAAAAGATGTTAGAATAATCTAAATATAAACAACAATTGTAAGAGAATAAATTATATAAGTAAATGAATTATAAGTATTGAATTATAATTAATATGATTTACAATTGTGAAATGATCTTATGTGTATATATATATATAAGAAATGAAACTATATGAATATATTTATAAATAGGAGTTATAAATAAAAATGGATTTGAACTAAGAATTTGAAATTTGAATTCGTTTATTTTGAAAGTTGTTTTTCAAAAAGTTCAAGATGTTATAATATTATAAATTTTTATATGATGAAAAATTTTAAAATTATCTTATATATGTAAAGTGAATAGTGAAATTATATAAGTAAAAGATTTGTAAATGTTATTTATAAATAAAAAGATATCTTTAAAAGAATATAAAGCACTAAATTCACTATTGTTACTGGAAAATAATAAGGTGATGACTGCAGCATCATCAGTATCATTTTCGAGTTTCTATGTGATGGATTTGCTACCAAACTGAAATTGAAATTTAACTTTTGTTTCGATAAAAAAATATGGTTTGATAATCCAAGTTAAAATTGATAAAAATAAGTGAAACGAGTTTTGGACTTATAATATGAAATAATAAAATTGAGTTAGCATATTAGATATATGATTTGAAATTTAAATAAGGAAGGTTAAATAAATTAGGTTTGAACAAGATTTGATAAGTTATCGAAATAAAATTAAACTTAAGATGGTAAGTGATTACATAAAATGAATTTGGATGTTTAAATAAACCTAAGTTGTAAAGCGATTGTATAATCAAGAATTGAAATTATAAAATGAGTTTTGTGAACGGAAATAAACTTAGGTAAATGTTTGTGAAAGTTTAAATAAATAAGTTGTATAACTTAATTAAATGAGAAAAGGTAAGTAAAACCAAGTGTTAAAATGGTTAAACTATTTTATTAAGTAAAACAAGATATGAACTTGAATAATGAGATGAAATTTGACTTTAGTAAGAGGTTAATGAAATAAATTAGAGATGAACTTAAGTCATATACGTAAAAGTAAATGCAAGTGAAAATAAAATGAAATATAACTTAAGTGATGTTGAATGAAGTTGATTCTGGTATCGAAGTAAATTAATAAAGTCAAGTGACGAATATTGTAACGACCCAGAAATTTTATTAATTAATATTTGAGTATTTAATTAATTTTAAATATTAATAAGTGAATTTATAAGTCAAATAATTTTTTTTTTGAATTATTGGATTTAATTGGATAATTAAATCGATAATTTAATATGTTAAATTATGGAAATAATTGAAAATTTGAGTTAAATACGATTGAAAATGATTTGTAAAATTTTATTTTATCATATTGGAGTTAGAATGATATTTTAGAACTTTTAAAATCGAATTAAAAGTTAATTTGTGAAAATTGAATATTTTAATATTTAATAATCGACTGTAAAATAGTCAATTTTTAAACAGTCTCAGAATTGAACGAAACTAGTTTCATTGGATCCATAATGGTTAGTTATTACCGGATTTCAATTTTCGTGTCAATCGGAGCTATCGTTTGATCGTGGCAGCTCGAAACGCATTGAATTGTTTTTAATATTAATTTGGCGAGTGAAAATAGCCATTTTTCAAAAAGTCTCAGATTTTGACGAAACCAGTTTCATCGGATCCGTAATGTGATATTATTGTAAGGTTTCAAATTTCAAGTCGATTGGATTTACCGTTTGTCCGGTACAAATTAAAACGCCTAGAAAATCGCTTAAATCGGTTTAATTCAAATTGAGCGTTTATAGCCATAACTCGCACAGATGTCCGAACTAGCTTCCGAAACCTGTTCCATTGTGTCCGGAACGCGGGATAAACCCTAGAAACGCTGGTTACGGCGCGTGAATCGGAGTTCGAAATTTCCGAAATGAATAGTGTTTACGTTCGATTTTCTATAAAAGGAGACCTTTGCCTTCAAAAAAAAAATAATAAAAACCTAAAACTCAAACCCTAGCCGGCCCTAAGCAATGAATGGCCGAAAACTTCTCGTCTTCTTCTCCTCTTTTCTCTTCATCCATCAACATTTACAAGAATCTTTCAACTACAAAGTTATGGAGCACACTGAGATCTACCAATCCAACGGTTGTGATTGGAAACGGAGCTATGGATTGGCTGCAATCGGGGTTTGAAGTGGCCGGCTTTGGGAACGAATTTCGAGAGAATGGGGGCACTGGGGACGTGCGGCCTCTGGCCGTGGGTAGCTAGGGGGGTGGCGACCGTGTGGTGGTGAAGTGATGGGATTTCGACGAACTTTGGTGGTCGCGATCTGGAGATGTGTGTGCGTGTTGATGGGTTCGGCTGTAGGAGGTATTGCGTGTGGGAAGATAATGTTTTTCACGGTCATGATGCATCAGTGATGGATCCCACGGCCCATGTTAGCTAGGTTAAAAATTTAATTAAAATTAGTAAATTTATATATAGTTTAAATTCGTGCAAGTTCAAATATACATATCTTTTTCATACGAGGTCCGTTTCGGACGAGATTTTTTGCGTTGGAATCGTATCGACGAGCACTACGCGATGGAGTTGGTTTGGAGTCGTTTGGAGTTAGTGAGAATTTTGGGTAAAATTAAACGCGCGTTTAATTTTATTCGAAATAAAAGCTGAAACGGAAATTAAAACCAAGGTGAGAACTTCTCACTCAATCGAATCAGTTTCGATTTTATTTTAAATAGTTAGATTTAAAATATTTGAATGCATGTTTGAATGTTGATTAATATCTATTGATTGTTAAATTAGACATTATACGCCGTTAGTAAGCGGATGTTATTTATCAAAAACATATATCGCGAATATTTCATAAACAGTGAAATTGGTATTATAAATAATATCAATATATATATATTGGCATATGTATATATTGCAGTTGATTGATTTCCCGTATTTTTTAGCGGATGAGACCCTATTGCGCCGTTATTAAGCGGATAATATTTATTAAAAACATATACCGCGATAATTTCGTACTGGAGCGAAATTGGTATTGTGCTAATGTTTTTGGATGCAGGAAAACAGGTTGGAGGGATCCAACTGGATTCCTCAACAGTTTTTTTTTTGATTTCAGATATTTTGATATTTGATGGATTATCATATCGATATATGATGGATCGTTGTTTGTCGTGATTGACTATTTGGTGTGTAGCATCATTGGACCCAGATTTTGGGATTTTAAAAGGTTTTTAAAGTGATCTTTGAAAATATTAAATATTTTTGGAATTGATCCATTATAAATAAATGAACGTTATAATTTTTAAAGTTGTAAAAATTATAATTTTTGAGAAATACGGTTAAAAGCTGACTTTTGAGAAATATGAATTAATGACTTTATAAAATAGTTTAAACTGGATTTTTGAATTTATTATTAAAAGTTTAAATATAGGATTTATAAAATTTGATTATTTTATAAATCAAAACGATGAAATCATAAAGAAGGGTAAAGACGTTTAAAGAATAATAATAAATTGATTTATATTAAAGATTTATAAATCGATATTTATAAATTAATAAAACGTTGGAATTATAAAACGAGCTTTTATAAGTGTTGAATATGAATTGTGAATGAATTTCATAACTTAATGAAATTTATAACATTATAAACTGTGAAGTTATAAATGGAATTTTTAAACAGTAGGTTTATAAAATTTGTGAAATTATCAAAAGAATGGATTTTTGCATAAATACATGAATCTTATAGGTTATAAGATTTATAATTATGAAGTTTAAAAGAACGATTTTATAAAATAATCGTTTTATAAGCATTTGACTTATAATATGAACTTTTAGTTTATAATTGAGTTATAAACTGGAATAGGTTAATAAAGGAATTTATAAAAAGGAAGTTTTTATAAATAAATAGAAATGGAATTTATAAACGTTGTTTTATAAATTCGAAATGACTTATTTTGATAAGTAAATTATTATAACTTATGTATGGAGTTATATTCACGTTTTTAGATCGTGAATAATCCTTTGAAATAAAATGCATAGAATTGATGAAATTTGTTAACGTAGTATGTTCACGTTTTTGAATAGTGAATAATACGTTAAAGAAATTGTTTTGAATGTGAATGTTTTAAATAGAATTAAAACGATCTAACGATGTTTTAAAATGTGTTGAGATTCGAAACCATAGATTTCAACATTTATTGTTGAAATAGATGTTTCGAGAAATAAAAGGAAATGGTGGACTATAACACTGTTGTTATAGTAAATGATTTCCGAATGGAAATGTTTTTGTATAGTATTGGGATTTATATATCTATTTTAATTCCGAATCCCTATACTAGTGATTTTGGGTTGTCGTAACGATGTTTTACGCAACATTCGTTTTGGCCCAAATAAATATGTTAAAGAGAATGATTTCCTTAAAGAATGAAATATATACTTAATTCGATTTAAGTATATGGAATATTTTCCAAGGTTGAAAATAAATAAAATTTATGAATTACTTATGAATAAATAAGTATGGAAATGTTTTTCCAATGTGAAATGAAATGTTTTGAGAATTTATCTTTTTGAAGATAAATTGAAAATGGATAATTGAAATCGTATATGCATGGATATTTTGAAATATAAATTCATTATGGAATTTATATGAGAAAGTGGAATTTGTTTGAAAATAAATATTGATTTATTTTTGAAGTGTTGAAATTATATATCTCGTAAAGATATTTTGGAAAATAAATAATTTGGAAAATTATTTGGAATCTGGTGATGTGTGCATATCCAGTGATAGTTCAATAACCGACTATCAATATTTCCCTTTGAATGGGTATTTGATGTGATTTGTTTGAATGTGAATGCCACACTTATTTTTGAATAAGCGCTCATTATTCGGGTTAACCGGGAAAGGACCATGGGGTCGTATAACCCATTCCGAATATGTGATACGTCGTTGTGAATTGCATTGAAGATCGGTGTTGAAGACCCGGTATTTGCGAAAGCGATAGGATGACCTGTCGATTGACTCTGCACCGAGTTGCTCCGGTATAGAGTTCTCCATATGTGATGGTGAATCCGATCAGGATTGTGAATATCCGGATTGCAAGGACTTCTTTGTAAGTGCCTTCCTTCGGTTCTGTTCGAGCCCGGAACAGACTTGTATGGATTGTATGTCTGACATTACAAGTTGAGATATAAAGCCGATTTCTTTCAAATATATTCCTGTTGGTGGCGGAGAATTTATTCTTTTAGCTTAACACCCTTCTCTGAGACATACGAGCTCAGAGGTTATATAGTTGAAGTTATCAGCGATATATTCCCAATTTGGTAATGTGACATGCTGAGTGATGCTGAAATGATCATTGTGTTGATTATTTGTGATAGGATCATTTGTTTGATCGTCTATCTTGGTGATCATTGTGTTGATCATTTGTTGACCCAAAGCATGGCTTTTGTATAAAGTATGTTTTTGTGGACGTGACTTCGTCGAACCTCACACCCCGGAAATGGTCAAAACAGGAAAGATGCGGCAAGGTTATGAGGGGTAGCACCCTTTAGGGTATGTACATTTCCTTCTGGATAGAGGTTATATCATGGTATGGAGCCTAGATATTTAACCTATGTGGTTACTACGAATTTATTACTTTGTGGTTGTTGGTTTTCGGGATCCCGTGAGAAAGGTCGTTTACGATCGGGGAATGGCGTGCTCGTGTCAGTAGTTACCCAGTTAGGGGTAACCCGGCCTTGTGTTGGCAGAGTTCCGGTTTGGTTCTCGGGGATGTCTTTCCAGAGGCATTCTCATGTGGCAATGGGAAGTTCCTTGGCCTGACCATTTGTTGGAAATCCAATTCCCAATACGAAACTTGTACGGTATTAGTTGTAGAACCTGCTATTCACTTATGGTGGTCACCACTGTTTGGATGGTAGCTATAGTAGGCATACGATAATGGTCGTATGTTGGCTAAGATTTATATTCTACTTTCGAAATGAATTTCTTCTACACTATGCACTAGTAATAATATCAAATGTTATTTTAAATGCGTATCAAGCATCTTAGACTATCATAAGGAGAAATCTCCTCCGATTCTGCGTTTGCATGTGTGTGTGTGCGGGAGGCCTTATGGTAGTCTCATTTTTAAAAGCATTGCGAATTTAATTTAAAATATTCTTCTATTTTGATTTTAAAGTAAATAAACTGTTTTGAGTTCTCACACCAGTCACATGACTGACTTGGAGTTTATTGTTTTCCTTCCTAAACTCTGGGTGCCCACCAATTTTCCACACGGGCAGTTAAGAGTTAAGGTTTATCAGGATATTCTGGATATTCTGGAGTTGCTGGAGGCAAGCTGGATGGCATGGCGTATTACTAGTATATAGTATTTCTTTTCCGCTGTTTGTTGTTGTATGTTGTTGTACACTCTGATGATATGATATGATGTAATGAAATGTAATGTAATAACTGATATAGTTCTTTGTTTAAAGATTATTCATTTATTATTATATGTTGTTCCGCTGCGAATTGTGAGATTCTGATGTTGTTCTTCTGTTTTGCTTTCTGTTCCGTTCTATTTTAAAATTCTCTATCTTCTATTTTCTTTAAAATGTTCTATTCTCTTTTCTTTCTATTTTAAAATGATATATTTTATGTTTTCTTTTCTCTCCATTTTCTACCTTCTAATCTCTTCTCCTGTCGTTTTCTTTTCTTAAATTCTTTTTAAAACCCTAACTATTCGGTTTTTCGGCAACGAAAATCCGTATACGTTACAAATATGGACTCGAGTTATAAAAAAAATTCAACTTTAGTGGTAAAATGAATTAGCAACTGAATTAATAAATGGATTGAATGTTAATCAATCTGATGTAAGTAAATTGATATGGAATAGTTGAAGCAAGTGTTTATTCATTAAGCTAATGAAATTTGAAATTGAATAATTGAATGAAAGTCAATTGAATGTTAAACAAAGTTGAAGGTAAACGAAGCAAATTTAATTAATTTGGTTATATTAGTTATGCATTGGTTGTTAGATGGCTGATAGTTGGTTGTACAGAAATCCATATGAAATTGAACTAATGAAATGGAAAGCTATAAATCATTGAATTCAAATTGGAAGTAAGAACAAATAGAATTGAATTTGATTTGATTTGAAAGTGAACAAACTAGAATATAAATTAGTGAATGTAAACTAATTGAAAATGAATGAATGTTAGTAAATCCAATGTAAATGAATCAAAATGTTATTAAATTGAAAACCAATTCAATGAATATTAGTAAGAAGTGAATGTATATTGATTTGGTTATGGAGTTGTTGGATGTTAATTGGATGATAGTTGTTTGATGTTTGGATTTGTTGTTTTTGATTGCATTTGTTATATTGGCATATATAGTTGTTGGTATATGTTGTATATTGATATTACTTTCATATATGTGTTTTCTCATGGTTTATTGAATGTTTAGTGGGTGCGGATGGCGCTTTCTTCGCTTTTGGAGCTCGCTTTCGCGCTATATTAGCCGTATATGCTCGCTAATAATATATAAGGTACATATCTCGGATTACATATCGTACTTTTACATTTTTTTCCCTTCGGGATGCCTCATCCTTGATTATGAGATGTATATTTGTAATATACACATTGTTATTTTTTTTCGGATCGAACCGCGCAAAGGAGACTATGGCGAATATTTTTGAAAATTTAAGGCATTAGAAAATTTTTGGAAAAATTGGAAAATTTGTGAAAACTAAAGGTTTGATTTTTGAGTTAAAAGTTAAAAAATATTTGTTGGTTTTGAAAAGATAAATAGTTATGGATTTGAAAACTTAGGAAAGTTTTTATAAGAAGTTTAACTAATGGATTTTGAGAAAAGTTAAAAGGCTTAAACTTTTGGTAATCTAATTTGAACGATTTGTTATTGAAAACTTAATGGATTTTGTGACTTTTTCTTACTTGATAATTTCGGGGACGAAATTCTTTTAACTAGAGGAGAATGTAACGGCCTAGAATTTCTGTCATTTGAAATTCATATATTTAATTGATTTTAAATATGAAAAGGTTAAATTTATAAGATGAATAGATTTTATTTCGAATATCTGGATTTAATTGGATAATTTAATTGTTAATTTTATATTTGAAATTGCGTAAATAATTAGAATTTGAATTTAATGTGAATACATGATTTATGAAGTTGTATTAAATCTTATTTGAATTAGAATGATGGTAGAGAACTTTTAAAATTGAATTAAAAGTTAATTTGTAGAAATTGAATATTTTAATATGTAATTGACGAGTAAAAATAGCCAATTTTCAAACAGTCTCGGATTTCGACGAAACCAGTTTCATCGGATCTGTAATGTTAAATTATTGTATGGATTCAAATTTCGTGTCTATCGGATTTACGGTTTGTCCGGGGCAAGCTAAAACGCTTAGAAATCGATTTAAGTGAATTTTAAATTTAAATTAGTCGATTTGAAAACCTGTCTTCCAAATATGATCGATTGGCTCCCGATATATATTCCATTGCGTTCGGAATAGGGTTAAAATATTATAAACGCCAGGCCGCACGCGTCGTTTCGAGTTCGAAAAAAATCGGGATGAATAGTGCTGCGTAAATTTTTCTATAAAAGAACTTGTATTCATCCATTTTTCACAAAACCCCAATCTTCTAAGGCCGGCCGCCACTTTTTCATTAATGGCCAGAAATGCTCATTTTCTTTCCTCGATTTCTTCAAATCCATAAATCGATTCGAAAAACTCCCGACTACAAAAATGAAGATCGTATCGAGATCTATATTCTCAACGGCCACGATCTAAAATAACTTCACGGATTGTTGGCAAATTGCATGGGAACACGCAATGTTCACGCACGTTTTTCAAGCAAGACGGTCGACCGAACTTCACTATTTTTTGGCTGATGGTGGCTCGCGTGGGGGACTTCGATTTGGCGGTGGAGTGATGGGGTTTCGTGTACCGAGGTGGCTGCGGCGTTCAAGGAAGTCGAACGAGTTATGGGTTGTTGCGTGCGTTCAATTGCCTGGGAAGGAAGAAGGCATGCACGGGACAGATCTGAGAAAAGAAGCAACGACACAGATTAAAGGTGGAAAAAAATGTGTTAATTATTATATTATAATTCGTTCAAACTTTAAAATAGCATAACTTTGTCATATGAGGTCGGAAATTCACGAAACAAATTGTGTTGGGTTCGTTTTCACGAATGCTACACGATGGAGCTGCATTGGACTTGATTGGAGATAGTGTGAATTTTGGGTAAAATTAAACACGCGTTTAATTTTATTCGGAATCAAACACTGCAACTGCTTTTGGACGCAATGTGAGTACAGCTCACTCTTTCTCACTCACTGATATTTTATATAAGTGAGAAAATATTTATTATATGATGATTTATGATTGTTTGGATGATATGTGATATATTGATTGGTATTTGCATATATACCTGCCAATTGGAGCAGATGAGACCCTATATGTTCCCATGTATAAGCAGATGACCCTTTGTACGTGCGTCTGCCTTAAAGCGGACATTGTACACAAATTCTAATATGTATATTTATTGCAGGTGACAGTTTGGAGGGATCCAAGTGGACCTCAACAGTATTGATTTATTTACAGATATTGTGATATATTCTGTTATCATATTGATATATGATGTTTTGGATGCAGTGATTGATGTATCTGGTGTTGTTACAGCATTGGGCTTATATTTTAGAATTTAAAAATGTTAAAGTGATGATTCCAAATTTAAAAGGATTTTAAAGTGATTTTTGAAAGTATACGTTTTATTGAATTTTGGAATTAATTCATTTTAAATAAATAAACGTTATAATTTTAATGTTATAAAAATTATGGTTTTTGTGAAATAAAACCAGTATGATTTTTGGAATGTGAAGTTAACTATTTTGTAAAATAGTTTAGATAGGGATTTTTGATTATTATAAATGGTTTTATATATATGATTTATAAAATTGAATTTTTATAAATCAGAATGAAGGAATTATAAAGGAGTTTTGGGAATGTTAAAATGGAGTTATAATTGGATTCTATAAATAAATAAGATTTATATTTTTGTGAAGTTATAAATGAATGATTTTATAAATAAGAGAATTATAAGCTATTAGCTTATAATTTGGATTTTTGGCATGTAATTGAATTATAAATGGAATTGGTTAATAAAGTGATTTTATAAGTTGAAGTTTTTATAAAATATATATGGAATTTATAAACATTGTTTTATAAATCCGAAATCAATTGAATTTGATATGTTAAATATAGAAGTTTATTAAAGGAGATATACCTACGATTTTGGACAGTGGATAATCCTTTAGATTTAATGTTGCAATAATAAAGAATTTGATTGGGAATTATATCCACGATTTTGGACAGTGGATTATCCTTTTGTAAATATGTAGAAGTGTTGAATTTGGTTAGAGATGTATATTCACGATTTTGGACAGTGAATAATATTCTAAAATTAAATTAATGTTTTGGGGCGGTGATCTTTTAAATGGAGTTAAATGGTTTAAAGATGATTTTAAAATGGGTTATGTATCGAAACCATAGATTTCAACATTCATTGTTGAAATAGACGTTTTCGAGAAATAAGGAAATGATGGACTATAACACTGTTGTTACAGTAAATGATTTTCGAAAGGAAATGTTTTTGTATAGTATTGGGATTTATATATCTATCCTATTTTCGAATCCCTATACTAGTGATTTTGGGTTGTCGTAACGATGTTTTACGCAACATTCGTTTTGACCCAATAAATGTGTTTAAAGAGAATGTTTTCCTTAAAGAATAAAATATATACTCAATTGTTTTTTAAGTATATGAAATATTTTGCAAGTGTTGAAAATAAATTGAATTGTGAATTACTTATTGTTAAATAAGTATTTGGAAATGTTTTCCAATATGAATTGAAATGTTCTAGAGAATATATCTTTTTAAAAGATAAATTAAAGTGAATATTTGGCAAGTTATTTAATTTATGGAAGATTATAAAAGGGCCCAGTGATTGTTATTGTGCTATTTGTTTGTTTGCTTTGATAGTTAAATACCGATTATCAAATTACCCAAAAAAATTAGTTACTCGACTTGATGTGGGAACTATTTAGTCGTACACTTAGTACGTAGCCTTTTGTGTAGGCTTAATTATCATTTGTGTTGAGGATGTTGATTCGTATAGTGCGGAGTATTACTCCAATCTATCGAGCTTCCTTCTTGGCCCGAAGGATAGCGAGTTGAAAGTTGGAGACGTGATAAGTCTACGAGACTTAGTTGCTGTGTAAGGTTGAGAAACGCTTTTGCGTTGTTGGTGCGAAGAGACCGGGATCAGATTTATCTGAAAACCACTTCGGACCAACGTATATGCGACGATTGTGCAGGTTGCTTGTGATGATATTGATTTTCGGTGTTTCATAGTGGGGGACTACTTGTTGATCGTTTGGGGTTAAAATCCCAATATACATCCAGTAGCAGTGGTCTCTTCATTATGAAATATCCAATTCAAGGACTATTCGCTACTAATCCTAGGGATTTTCCGACAGGATGTGGTAGGAAAGTATCTTCGGTTTGACTTGTTCCTAGAAAACTTGTATGGATGTTTGTTTGATATTGCATTTCTATAGATTACGCACATTGGTTTTTACAAACGTACATCAGTGGTGGCGGAGAAAGCAACTTCTCTTAGCTTAACACCCTCCTTGAGACGTATGTGCTTAAGGGTTGTACTTTTGTGGAAGGCAATTAGTAGTCAACGGAAATGGCCGTGTGGCATTCAAAGTGATGTGATATGTGATTGTGAAAGGTAATCGTTACCTCATCGGCCTCATCAACCGAAAATGACCAAAACAGGGTTATATGCGGCAAGGCTAATTAGATCATTCCCAATTAGGATATGATCATCCTCTTCTAGATATATCTTTACACGTCGTGTTTCTGATTATTGTGGTTTGTATGCTATGAGGGCCCTCGGTAAAGGTCGGTAACGACCGAAGGATGACATATTCGGTACCATCTAGTTATAGAGGTGGGCCGGTCTTGTGTTGGTAGAGGGCAAATGTTCTGTGCCTCGGGACATCTATCTAGAGGTGTACCCCTTCAGAAGGTAGTCCCTTCACCTGGTCATTTGTATGGAAATCCAAACTCCACTACGTTCCTCCCAATTTATATGTAGATCCTAGTATGCTGGAATTTAATAATGGTAACAATTTCGGCTATTTTGAATATTATTTGTGTACTAGACACTAGTATAATATCACATGAGTTTGATATGAAGTGTTTTAGTTATCTAAGGTAAAAACATGTTCGTGTTTACGTGTGGACTTGTCTTACGCGATACTTTTGTTTTGATAAAGGAAAAGTTTGGTAATTTAATAAATTCAGTTGAGTGTAGACGCTGGTTTACCAGACTAATCCGGGCGTTCTTCCCTTTCAATGCTCGGGTCAGACCGAGTATATCTACAGGTTATGCTGTGGTGCTATTGGAGCTTCAGCAGGAGAGCTGGAGGTCTTCATTTTCGTACATCCGTATTTGCTTGATTATTTATTATCCGTTGTGCTTTGTTTGTTGTTGTATATTATCAGCATATGTGAGGACAGATTATTGTAACTGTTCAGGCTGATAACTCTGATTGATTGTTGAACTCTGATTTATGTGTATATATATACAGTTTCTGTTTTATAAAGATCATTGATGTGACATTATATATTTTCTGCTGCGATGTGAGATTCTGTATTATTCTGTTTAGTTCTATCTTCTCTCTTTCTTCTCTTCTCTTCTTCTCTCTTCTTTTCTTTCTCCTGACCTTCCGTCAGATTGTGCCTTTTGGGTCGGACATGTGTGGATTATTGTCGATTCAAAGGGTACGGATTTTTGGGTTGTTACATTTGGTATCAGAGCTTAGATTTTGCATATTCGTAAGCTTTGATTTGTACTCAGTATAGATAGGGACAGTAGCGCCCTAGATTGAGTTTGAGTGTATTATATATATGAGCGCGTATTTGTTAGTGAATATAAAATATTTTTAATAAAATATTTTATAAAGGCGAACGTTTTCTGTTGCGTTCTTCCTTTGTGGTCGTGACATTTATTTCCTTTGTGGTCGTGACATTTAATTGTTAAATCATTACTTCTACACATTTAATTTATTGGAAAACATCAATGGCGAACGTTTTCTGTTGCGTTCTTCCTTTGTGGTCGTGACATTTATTTCCTTCCGTTCGAGCCCTTTTCTTCCAACCATCGATCCCTCTCATCTCTCCATGCCCTCCTCTCCTCTTCCGCCGTCTCTCCCTGTAGCCCCCCCTCTTCAGCGCCTTCTTCTACTCGTTCTGGTAGGACCTTTAGGAATTCTGTGCTCATGTCGCCTTCGCTTTGTGAATCTGATTTCCCACCGCTTCCTTCTGCGAATTCTTTAGTTCGAACTGCAGATGTATGTTCTAGTGGCAGTACATCGTGTATTGGATGTGAGGTTTGTAATTTATGTCGACCTGCTAGTTGTACTTTGTCTAAGGCTGCTACTAATGTTGGAGCTTCACGTGTGTATGGTGATGTTATCGGTGGGATTGGAAGTGATTTGCAACCTGTAGCTACTGAGAAAATGGTTTTTACACACTGCACTTTAGGTGTTTGTTTAAATGATTATGAGAAAAACTTTCCCAATCCCTCTATATTGTATACTGCTGTTCATTCGCATGCTGCCACTATGATTTCTGGAGCCATTCCTGTTAGTGTTCCCATTGTCGAGGCGTTACCTCCGGCTTCCCCTTCCTCGGCGGATTCCAAAACTTGGTCATCGCTCTTTACATCTCTGCCCCGTAATGCGGGAGTTTATGAACCCGTGGATTTTGAAATCGTTGAGGAAAATGGCGTGATGATCCCTCCCCGAATGTTTTGCAAGCCGGTATTGACTATTGGTCGAATTACTTGGTTGGTTTCTTTTTGGACCCAAAGCAACGCCTTGTCGACGCGGCTTCTCTATGTCGTAAGGTTTGGAAGCTACGTGGGAATCTTCGGGTTAAGCTGGTCCACACTATGTATTTCCTGTTGTTCTCTTCCTCTGAGGATCGCTGTCGTGTTCTTGAGGCTGAGCCATCTTTTTTTGATGGGCAACCGTTAATTATTACTCCTTGGTCTCCTACGGGTGCTAGTGCGCGTGAGCAGGTGCGTTCAATCCCTGTTTGGGTTTATTTTTCTCATATTCCTTCTGCTCTTCAACCGCTGCTTGGTTTGAATTGGCTTGCATGCAATGTTGAAAAATTGAAATGTTTTGATACTAATACCGTTGCGCGTGATAAGCTGGTGTACGCTAAGGCGCTGATTGAGATTTCCCCTTGTAAGCCTCTCCCTACCTCTATTCCAGTTCAGCTTGCTGTTGGCCATGTGGTGGATGTCCGTGTTCGTTATGGTTGGGTTCCGGACATTTGTTCCTCTTGTCTCTCCTTTGGTCACTTGGATTCCGCTTGCATGCATTCTGCTGCTTCTGCTGCTGAGCCTAAGATTCCGCTCCCTCGGGCCCCGCTAAGGAAATGGGTTCCCAAAATTCCTCATGTTCCTCCATCTCCTGTTCCTGGAACTTCGTCTCCTCCTGCTCGGCCTTCATCCCCTCCTCTTCCCATTGACCCTTTTATTGTTACTGTGGACTCCTCTCCTGCTCAGGATCTTGCAACGTCTGTGTTGCCTGTCGTTTGGGATGAACCTGAGAGATGTTAGGTTGATTGTCAGTCTGCTTTACGTTTTGACCCCGTTGATGGTTCCTATTATAGATTAGTCTCTGGAGATCCTAATGACAGACGAAGGCTAATTATCGGCCTTCTGGTGATTCCTTGATACTTGATTTGGATGGAACGCATGCTGAGTTAAATTCTATTATGCTTGCTGATTTTACATGGGATCGATCATTTATTTACTCCTCTGATGCTGAGATTTATGATCCTTCTCTTGCTCTCCTATTTCGCCCCTATTATGGTATTCTTGGGCATGCCTCATTAGCTTCATCGCATGTGGAAGCTGATGTTCGTCTTCCAATCTCTTTGGAGGAGACTTAGTTTGATAGTTGTTAGTTGTAGTTGTGATATGACTGTCACACTCCTGTGCTGTATTTTCTTATTTCTCTGTAGTTAAGGTGCCTCTGCCTTACTCATGTACTTCAAACTCTTATTACGCTCGTAATAAAAAGTGGACGGTCCACTATAAAACCGGCTGGCTTTGCCAAAATATATATATATATATTTTATATTGTGTTTACTTATCCGTTAAGCTGTTTATGAATTCTTGTCGTGATGTGGGACTCCATGTTATCGATAGGGATTTCCAAACTCTTAAACGAGGCAAGTTGACATAGTATTATTTTAAATTGGGTAAATGAAATAATTTTACCTCGATTATATTTTGTATATAAAGGAATAATTTCTCAAAAATTATTAAAGTGCTCATAAACTGATTGTTTGGTTGTTTGGAAATGTAAATATATATAAGTCAATAAAAGATGTTAGAATAATCTAAATATAAACAACAATTGTAAGAGAATAAATTATATAAGTAAATGAATTATAAGTATTGAATTATAATTAATATGATTTACAATTGTGAAATGATTTTATATTTATATATAAGAAATGAAACTATATGAATATATTTATAAATAGGAGTTATAAATAAAAATGGATTTGAACTAAGAATTCGTTTATTTTGAAAGTTGTTTTTCAAAAAGTTCAAGATGTTATAATATTATAAATTTTTATAAGATGAAAAAATTTAAAATTATCTTATATATGTAGTGAATAGTGAAATTATATAAGTAAAAGATTTGTAAATGTGATTTATAAATAAAAAGAAATCTTTAAAAGAATATAAAGCATTGAATTCACTACCTTCACTGGAAAATAATAAGATGATGACTGCAGCATCATCGGTATCATTTTCGAGTTTCTATGTGATGGATTTGCTACCAAACTGAAATTGAAATTTAACTTTTGTTTTGATAAACAAATATGGTTTGATAATCCAAGTTAAAATTGATAAAATTAAGTGAAACGAGTTTTGGACTTATAATATGAAATAATAAAATTGAGTTAGCATATTAGATACTTGATTTGAAATTTAAATAAGGAAGGTTAAATAAATTAGGTTTGAACAAGATTTGATAAGTTATCGAAATAAAATTAAACTTAAGATGGTAAGTGATTACATAATATGAATTTGGAAGTTTAAATAAACCTAAGTTGTAAAGCGATTGTATAATCATGAATTGAAATTATAAAATGAGTTTTGTGAATGGAAATAAACTTAGGTAAATGTTTGTGAAAGTTTAAATAAATAAGTTGTATAACTTAATTAAATGAGAAAAGGTAAGTAAAACCAAGTGTTAAAATGGTTAAACTATTTTATTAAGTAAAACAAGATATGAACTTGAATAATGAGATGAAATTTGACTTTAGTAAAAGGTTAATGAAATAAATTAGAGATGAACATAAGTCGTATAAGTAAAAGTAAATGCAAGTGAGAATAAAATGAAATATAACTTAAGTGATGTTGAATGAAATTGATTCTGGTATCGAAGTAAATTAATAAAGTCAAGTGATGAATATGGACTCGAGTTATAAAAAAAATTCAACTTTAGCGGTAAAATGAAATGGCAACTGAATTAATAAATGGATTGAATGTTAATCAATCTGATGTAAGTAAATTGATATGGAATAGTGGAAGCAAGTGTTTATTCATTAAGCTAATGAAATTTGAAATTGAATAATTGAATGAAAGTCAATTGAATATTAAACCAAGTTGAAGGTAAACGAAGCAAATTTAATTAATTTGGTTATATTGGTTATGCATTGGTTGTTAGATGGCTGATAGTTGGTTGTATAGAAATCCATATGTAATTGAACTAATGAAATGGAAAGCTATAAATCATTGAATTCAAATTGGAAGTAAGAATAAATAGAATTGAATTTGATTTGATTTGAAAGTGAACAAACTAGAATATGAATTAGTGAATGTAAACTAATTGAAAATGAATGAATGTTAGTAAATCCAATGTAAATGAATCAAAATGTTATTAAATTGAAAACCAGTCCAATGAATATTAGTAAGAAGTGAATGTATATTGATTTGGTTATGGAGTTGTTGGATGTTAGTTGGATGATAGTTGTTTAATGTTTGGATTTGTTGTTTTTGATTGCATTTGTTATATTGGCGTATATAGTTGTCGGTATATGTTGTATATTGATATTACTTTCATATATGTGTTTTCTCATGGTTTGTTGAATGTTTAGTGGGTGCGGATGGCGCTTGCTTCGCTTTTGGAGCTCGCTTTCGCGCTATATTAGCCGTATATGCTCGCTAATAATATATAAGGTACATATCTCGGATTACATATCGTACTTTTACATTTTTTCCCTTCGGGATGCCTCATCCTCGATTATGAGATGTATATTTGTAATATATACATTGTTATTTTTTTCCGGATCAAACCGTGCAAAGGAGACTATGGCGAATTTTTTTGAAAATTTAAGGCATTAGAAAAAATTTAGAAAAATTGGAAAATTTGTGAAAACTAAAAGTTTGATTTTTGAGTTAAAAGTTAAAAAATATTTGCTGGTTTTGAAAAGATAAATAGTTATGGATTTGGAAACTTAGGAAAGTTTTTATAAGAAGTTTAACTAATGGATTTTGAGAAAAGTTAAAAGGCTTAAACTTTTGGTAATCTAATTTGAACGATTTGTTATTGAAAACTTAATGGATTTTGTGACTTTTTCTTACTTGGTAATTTCGGGGACGAAATTCTTTTAACTAGAGGAGAATGTAACGACCCAGAATTTTTGTCATTTGAAATTCATATATTTAATTGATTTTAAATATGAAAATGTTAAATTTATAAGATGAATAGATTTTATTTCGAATATCTGGATTTAATTGGATAATTTAATTGTTAATTTTATATTTGAAATTGCGTAAATAATTAGAATTTGAATTTAATGTGAATACAAATGATTTATAAAGTTGTATTAAATCTTATTTGAATTAGAATGATGGTAGAGAACTTTTAAAATTGAATTAAAAGTTAATTTGTAGAAATTGAATATTTCAATATTTAATTGACGGGTAAAAATACCAATTTTCAAATAGTCTCGGATTTCGACGAAACCAGTTTCATCGGATCTGTAATGTTAAATTATTGTATGGATTCAAATTTCGTGTCTATCGGATTTATGGTTTGTTCGGGGCAAGCTAAAACGCTTAGAAATCGGTTTAAGTGAATTTTAAATTTAAATTAGTCGATTTGAAAACCTGTCTTCCAAATATCATCAATTGGCTCCCGATATATATTCCATTGCGTTCGGAATAGGGTTAAAACATTATAAACGCCAGGCCGCACGCGTCGTTTCGAGTTCGAAAAAATTCGGGATGAATAGTGCTGCGTAAATTTTTCTATAAAAGAACTTGTATTCATCCATTTTTCACAAAACCCCAATCTCCTAGGGTCGGCCGCCACTTTTTCGTTAATGGCCAGAAATGCACATTTTCTTTCCTCGATTTCTTCAAATCCATAAATCGATTCGAAAAACTCTCGACTGCAAAAATGAAGATCGTATCGAGATCTATATTCTCAATGGCCACGATCTAAAATAACTTCATGGATTGTTGGCAAATTGCATGGGAACACGCAAAGTTCACGCACGTTTTTCAAGCAAGATGGTCGACCAAACTTCACTATTTTTTGGCTGATGGTGGCTCGCGTGGGGGACTTCGATTTGGCGGTGGAGTGATGGGGTTTCGTGTACCGAGGTGGCTGCGGCGTTCAAGGAAGTCGAACGAGTTATGGGTTGTTGCGTGCGCTCAATTGCCTGGGAAGGAAGAAGGTACGCACGGGACAGATCTGAGAAAAGAAGCAACGGCACAGATTAAAGGTGGAAAAAAATGTGTTAATTATTATATTATAATTCGTTCAAACTTTAAAATAGCATAACTTTGTCATATGAGGTCGGAAATTCACGAAACAAATTGCGTTGGGTTCGTACTCACGAATGCTACACGATGGAGCTACATTGGACTTGATTGGAGATAGTGTGAATTTTGGGTAAAATTAAACACGCGTTTAATTTTATTCGGAATCAAACACTACAACTGCTTTTGGACGCAATGTGAGTACCACTCACTCTTTCTTACTCACTGATATTTTATATAAGTGAGAAATATTTATTATATGATGATTTATGATTGTTTGGACGATATGTGATATATTGATTGGTATTTGGATATATACCTGCCAATTGGAGCAGATGAGACCCTATATGTTCCCGTGTATAAGCGGACGACCCTTTGTACGCCGTCTGCCTTAAAGCGGACATTGTATACAAATTCTAATATGTATATTTATTGCAGGTGACAGGTTGGAGGGATCCAAGTGGACCTCAACAGTATTGATTTATTTACAGATATTGTGATATATTCTGTTATCATATTGATATATGATGTCTTGGATGCCGTGATTGATGTATCTGATGTGTTTACAACATTGCGCTTATATTTTAGAATTTAAAAATGTTAAAGTGATGATTCCAAATTTAAAAGGATTTTAAAGTGATTTTTGAAAGTATACGTTTTATTGAATTTTGGAATTAATTCATTTTAAATAAATAAACGTTATAATTTTAATGTTATAAAAATTATGGTTTTGTGAAATAAAACTAGAATATGATTTTTGGAATGTGAATTAACTATTTTGTAAAATAGTTTAGATTGGGATTTTTGATTATTATAAATGGTTTTATATATAAGATTTATAAAATTGAATTTTATAAATCAGAATGAAGGAATTAAAAAGGAGTTTTGGGAATGTTAAAATGGAGTTATAATTGGATTCTATAAATAAATAAGATTTGTATTTTTGTGAAGTTATAAATGAATGATTTTATAAATAAGAGAATTATAAGCTATTAGCTTATAATTTGGATTTTTGGCATGTAATTGAATTATAAATGGAATTGGTTAATAAAGTGATTTTATAAGTTGAAGTTTTATAAAATATATATGGAATTTATAAACATTGTTTTATAAATCCGAAATCAATTGAATTTGATATGTTAAATATAGAAGTTTATCAAAGGAGATATACCTACGATTTTGGACAGTGGATAATCCTTTAGATTTAATGTTGCAATAATAAAGAATTTGATTGGGAATTATATCCACGATTTTGGACAGTGGATTACCCTTATTAAATATGTAGAAGTGTTGTATTTGGTTAGAGATGTATTTTCACGATTTAGGACAGTGAATAATATTCTAAAATTAAATTAATGTTTTGGGGCGGTGATCTTTTAAATGGAGTTAAATGGTTTAAAGATGATTTTAAAATGGGTTAAGTATCGAAACCATAGATTTCAACATTCGTTGTTGAAATAGACGTTTTCGAGAAATAAGGAAACGATGGACTATAACACTGTCGTTATAGTAAATGATTTTCGAAAGGAAATGTTTTTGTATAGTATTGGGATTTATATATCTATCTTATTTTCGAATCCCTATACTAGTGATTTTGGGTTGTCGTAACGATGTTTTACGCAACATTCGTTTTGACCCAATAAATGTGTTTAAAGAGGATGTTTTCCTTAAAGAATAAAATATATACTCAATCGTGTTTCAAGTATATGAAATATTTTCCAAGTGTTGAAAATAAATTGAATTGTGAATTACTTATTGTTAAATAAGTATTTGGAAATGTTTTCCAATATGAATTGAAATGTTTTGGAGAATATATCTTTTTAAAAGATAAATTGAAGTGAATATTTGGCAAGTTATTTAATTTATGGAAGATTAATAAAAGGGTCCAGTGATTGTTATAGTGCTGAAAATTTGTTTGTTTGCTTTGATTGTTAAATAACCGACTATCAAATTGCCCAAAAAATTTTGTTCCTCGACTTGATGTGGGAACTATTTAGTCGTACACTTAATACATAGCCTTCTGTGTAGGCTTGATTGTCGTTTGTGTTGAGGATGTTGATTCGTATAGTGCGGAGTATTACTCCAATCTATCGAGCTTCCTTCTTGGCCCGAAGGATAGCAAGTTGAAAGTGGGAGACGTGATAAGTCTAAGAGACTTAGTTGCTGTGTGAGGTTGAGAAACGCATTTGCGTTGTTGGTGCGAAGAGACCGGGATCAGATTTATCTGAAAACCACTTCGGACCAACGTATATGCGACGATTGTGCAGGTTGCTTGTGATGATATTGATTTTTGGAGTTTCATAGTGGGGGACTACTTGTTGATCATTTGGGGTTAAAATTCCAATATACATCCAGTAGCAGTGGTCTCTTCATTATGAAATATCTAATGCAAGGACTATTCGCTACTAATCCTAGGGATTTTCCGATAGGAAGTGGTAGGAAAGTACCTTCGGTTTGTCCTGTTCCTGGACAACTTGTATGGATGTTTGTATGACATTGCATTCCTATAGATTACGCACATTGGTTTTTACCAACGTACATCAGTGGTGGCAGAGAAGGCAACTTCTCTTAGCTTAACACCCTCCTTGAGACGTATGTGCTTAAGGGTTGTACTTTTGTGGAAGGCAATTAGTAGTCAACGGAAATGGCCGTGTGGCATTCAAAGTGATGTGATATGTGATTTTGAAAGGTAATCGTTACCTCATCAGGCCTCATCAACCGGAAATGACCAAAACAGGGTTAGATGCGGCAAGGCTAATTGGGTTATTCCCAATTAGGATATGATCATCCTCTTCTAGATATATCTTTACACGCTATGACGTCGTGTATCTGATTATTGCGGTTTGTATGCTATGAGGGCCCTCGATAAAGGTCGGTAACGACTGGAGGATGACATATTCGGTACCATCTAGTTATAGAGGTGGGCCGGTCTTGTGTTGGTAGAGGGCAGATGTTCTGTGCCTCGGGACATCCATCTGGAGGTGTACCCCTTCGGAAGGTAGTCCCTTCACCTGGTCATTTGTATGGAAATCCAAACTCCACTACGTTCCTGCCAATTTATTTATAGAGCCTAGTATGCTGGAATTTAATAATGGTAACAATTTCGGCTATTTTGAATATTATTTGTGTACTAGACACTAGTATAATATCACATGAGTTTGATATGAAATGTTTTAGTTATCTAAGGTAAAAACATGTTCGTGTTTACGTGTGGACTTGTCTTACGCGATACTTTTGTTTTGATAAAGGAAAAATTTGGTAATTTAATAAATTCAGTTGAGTGTGTTTCAGACGCTGGTTTACCAGACTAATCTGGGCGTTCTTCCCTTTCAATGCTCGGGTCAGACCGAGTATATCTACAGGTTATGCTGTGGTGCTATTGGAGCTTCAGCAGGAGAGCTGGAGGTCTTCATTTTCGTACATCCGTATTTGCTTGATTATTTATTATCCGTTGTGCTTTGTTTGTTGTTGTATATTATCAGCATATGTGAGGACAGATTATTATAACTGTTCAGGCTGATAACTCTGATTGATTGTTGAACTCTGATTTATGTGTATATATATACAGTTTCTGTTTTATAAAGATCATTGATATGATATTATATATTTTCTGCTGCGATGTGAGATTCTGTATTATTCTGTTTAGTTCTATCTTCTCTCTTTCTTCTCTTCTCTTCTTCTCTCTTCTTTTCTTTCTCTTGACCTTCCGTCAGATTGTGCTTTTTGGGTCGGACATGTGTGGATTATTGTCGATTCAAAGGGTATGGATTTTTGGGTTGTTACATTTGGTATCAGAGCTTAGATTTAGTATATTCCTAAGCTTTGATTTGTACTCGGTATAGATAGGGACAGTAGCGCCCTAGATTGAGTTTGAGTGTATTATATGTATGAGCGCGTATTTGTTAGTGAATATAAAATGTTTTATATTGTGTTTACTTATCCGTTGAGCTGTTTATGAATTCCGATCGTGATGTGGGGCGCCATGTTATCGATAGGGATTTCCAAACTCTTAAACGGGGCTAGTTGACATAGTATTATTTTAAATTGGGTAAATGAAGTAATTTTACCTCGATTATATTTTGTATATAAAGGAATAATTTCTCAAAAATTATTAAAGTGTTAATAAACTGATTGTTTGGTTGTTTGGAAATGTAAAGATATATAAGTCAATAAAAGATGTTAGAATAATCTAAATATAAACAACAATTGTAAGAGAATAAATTATATAAGTGATTGAATTATAAGTATTGAATTATAATTAATATGATTTACAATTGTGAAATGATCTTATATATATATATAAGAAATGAAACTATATGAATATATTTATAAATAGGAGTTATAAATAAAAATGGATTTGAACTAAGAATTTGAAATTTGAATTCGTTTATTTTGAAAGTTGTTTTTCAAAAAGTTCAAGATGTTATAATATTATAAATTTTTGTAAGATGAAAATTTTTAAAATTATCTTATATATGTAAAGTGAATAGTGAAATTATATAAGTAAAAGATTTGTAAATGTGATTTATAAATAAAAAGAATTCTTTAAAAGAATATAAAGCACTGAATTCACTACCTTCACTGGAAAATAATAAGGTGATGACTGCAGCATCATCAGCATCATTTTTGAGTTTCTATGTGATGGATTTGCTACCAAACTGAAATTGAAATTTAACTTTTGTTTTGATAAACAAATATGGTTTGATAATCCAAGTTAAAATTGATAAAAATAAGTGAAACGAGTTTTGGACTTATAATATGAAATAATAAAATTGAGTTAGCATATTAGATACTTGATTTGAAATTTAAATAAGGAAGGTTAAATAAATTAGGTTTGAACAAGATTTGATAAGTAATCGAAACAAAATTAAACTTAAGATGGTAAGTGATTACATAATATGAATTTGGAAGTTTAAATAAACCTAAGTTGTAAAGCGATTGTATAATCATGAATTGAAATTATAAAATGAGTTTTGTGAATGGAAATAAACTTAGGTAAATGTTTGTGAAAGTTTAAATAAATAAGTTGTATAACTTAATTAAATGAGAAAAGGTAAGTAAAACCAACTGTTAAAATGGTTAAACTATTTTATTAAGTAAAACAAGATATGAACTTGAATAATGAGATGAAATTTGACTTTAGTAAAAGGTTAATGAAATAAATTAGAGATGAACTTAAGTCGTATAAGTAAAAGTAAATGCAAGTGAGAATAAAATGAAATATAACTTAAGTGATGTTGAATGAAATTGATTCTGGTATCGAAGTAAATTAATAAAGTCAAGTGATGAATATGGACTCGAGTTATAAAAAAAATTCAACTTTAGCGGTAAAATGAAATAGCAACTGAATTAATAAATGGATTGAATGTTAATCAATCTGGTGTAAGTAAATTGATATGGAATAGTGGAAGCAAGTGTTTATTCATTAAGCTAATGAAATTTGAAATTGAATAATTGAATGAAAGTCAATTGAATATTAAACCAAGTTGAAGGTAAACGAAGCAAATTTAATTAATTTGGTTATATTGGTTATGCATTGGTTGTTAGATGGCTGATAGTTGGTTGTATAGAAATCCATATGTAATTGAACTAATGAAATGGAAAGCTATAATTCATTGAATTCAAATTGGAAGTAAGAATAAATAGAATTGAATTTGATTTGATTTGAAAGTGAACAAACTAGAATATGAATTAGTGAATGTAAACTAATTGAAAATGAATGAATGTTAGTAAATCCAATGTAAATGAATCAAAATGTTATTAAATTGAAAACCAGTCCAATGAATATTAGTAAGAAGTGAATGTATATTGATTTGGTTATGGAGTTGTTGGATGTTAGTTGGATGATAGTTGTTTGATGTTTGGATTTGTTGTTTTTGATTGCATTTGTTATATTGGCGTATATAGTTGTCGGTATATGTTGTATATTGATATTACTTTCATATATGTGTTTTCTCATGGTTTGTTGAATGTTTAGTGGGTGCGGATGGCGCTTGCTTCGCTTTTGGAGCTCGCTTTCGCGCTATATTAGCCGTATATGCTCGCTAATAATATATAAGGTACATATCTCGGATTACATATCGTACTTTTACATTTTTTCCCTTCGGGATGCCTCATCCTCGATTATGAGATGTATATTTGTAATATATACATTGTTATTTTTTTCCGGATCAAACCGTGCAAAGGAGACTATGGCGAATTTTTTTGAAAATTTAAGGCATTAGAAAAATTTTAGAAAAATTGGAAAATTTGTGAAAACTAAAAGTAAAATTATTGTATGTATTCGACGAAACTAGTTTCATCGGATCTGTAATGTTAAATTATTGTATGTATTCAAATTTCGTGTCAATCGGATTTACGGTTTGTCCGGGGCAAGCTAAAACGCTTAGAAATCGGTTTAAGCGAATTTTAAATTTAAATTAGTCGATTTGAAAACCTATCTTCCAAATATGATCGATTGGATCCCGATATATATTCCATTGCGTTCGGAATAGGAGTAAAATATTATAAACGCCAGGCGGCATGCGTCGTTTCGAGTACGGAAAAATTCGGGATGAATAGTGTTGCGTAAATATTTCTATAAAAGGACTTGTATTTGTCCATTTTTCACAAAACCCTAATCTTCTAGGGATGGCCGCCACTTTTTCGTTAATGGCCAGAAATGCTCAATTTTCTTTCCTTGATTTCTTCAAATCCATAAATTGATTCGAAAAACTCTCAACTACAAAAATGAAGATTGTATCAAGATCTATATTCTCAACGGTCACGGTCTAAAATAACTTCACGTATTGTTGGCAATTTGCATCGGAACACACAATATTCACGCACGTTTTTCAAGCAAGATGGTCGACCGAGCTTCATTATTTTTTGGCTGACGGTGGCTCGCGTGGGGGACTTCGATTTGGCGGTGGAGTGATGGGGTTTCGTGTATCGAGGTGGCTACGGCGTTCAAGGAAGTCGAACGAGTTATGGGTTATTGCGTGCGTTCAATTGCCTGGGAAGGAAGAAGGCACGCATAGGCCAGATTTGAGAAAAGAAGCAACGGCACAGATTAAAGGAGGAAAAAATGTGTTAATTATTATATTATAATTCGTTCAAACTTTAAATTAGCATAACTTTGTCATATGAGGTCGGAAATTCACGAAACAAATTGCGCTGGGTTCGTATTCGCGAATACTACACGATGGACCTGCATTGGACTTGATTGGAGATAGTGTGAATTTTGGATAAAATTAAACGCGCGTTTAATTTTATTCGGAATCAAACACTACAACTATTTTTGGACGCAATGTGAGTACAACTCACTCTTTCTGACTCACTGATATTTTATATAAGTGAGAAAATATTTATTATATGATGATTTATGATTGTTTGGATGATATATGATATATTGATTGGTATTTGGATATATACCTGCCTATTGGAGCAGATGAGACCCTATACGTTCCCGTGTATGAGCGGATGACCCTTTGTACGCACGTCTACCTTGAAGCGGACATTGTACACATATTCTAATATGTACATTTGGACAGTGGATAATCCTTTAGATTTAATGTTGCAATAATAAAGACTTTGATTGGGAATTATATCCACGATTTTTGACAGTGGATTATCCTTTTGTAAATATGTAGAAGTGTTGAATTTGGTTAGAGATGTATATTCACGATTTTGGACAGTGAATAATATTCTAAAATTAAATTAATGTTTTGGGGCAGTGATCTTTTAAATGGAGTTAAATGGTTTAAAGATGATTTTAGAATGGGTTAGGCATCAAAACCATAGATTTCAACATTCATTGTTGAAATAGACGTATTCGAGAAATAAGGAAATGATGGACTATAACACTGTTGTTATAGTAAATGATTTTCGAAAGGAAATGTTTTTGTATAGTATTGGGATTTATATATCTATCCTATTTTCGAATCCCTATGCTAGTGATTTTGGGTTGTCGTAACGATGTTTTACGCAACATTCGTTTTGATCCAATAAATGTGTTTAAAGAGAATGTTTTCCTTAAAGAATAAAATATATACTCAATCGTGTTTTAAGTATATGAAATATTTTCCAAGTGTTGAAAATAAATTGAATTGTGAATTACTTATTGTTAAATAAGTATTTGGAAATGTTTTCCAATATGAATTGAAATGTTTTGGAAAATATATCTTTTTAAAAGATAAATTGAAGTGAATATTTAGCAAGTTATTTAATTTATGGAAGATTAATAAAAGGGCCCAGTGATTGTTATAGTGATGAATATTTGTTTGTTTGCTTTGATAGTTAAATACCGATTATCAAATTACCCTAAAATTTTAGTTCCTCGACTTGATGTGGGAACTATTTAGTCGTACACTTAGTACGTAGCCTTCTGTGTAGGCTTGATTATTGTTTGTGTTGAGGATGTTGATTCGTATAGTGTGGAGTATTACTCCAATCTATCGAGCTTCCTTCTTGGCCCGAAGGATAGCAAGTTGAAAGTTGGAGACGTGATAAGTCTACGAGACTTAGTTGCTGTGTGAGGTTGAGAAACGCTTTTGCGTTGTTGGTGCGAAGAGACCGGGATCAGATTTATCTGAAAACCATTTCGGAGCAACGTATATGCGACGATTGTGCAAGTTGTTTGTGATGATATTGGTTTTCGGAGTTTCATAGTGGGGGACTACTTGTTGATAGTTTGGGGTTAAAATCTCAATATACATCTAGTAGCAGTGGTCTCTTCATTATGAAATATCCAATGCGAGGATTATTCGCTACTAATCCTAGGGATTTCCTGACAGGATGTGGTAGGAAAGAACCTTCAGTTTGTCCTATTCCTGGACAACTTGTATGGATGTTTTTCTGACATTGCATTTCTATAGATTACGCACATTGGTTTTTACAAATGTACATCAGTGGTGGCGGAGAAGGCAACTTCTCTTAGCTTAACACCCTCCTTGAGACGTATGCTCTTAAGGGTTGTACTTTTGTGGAAGGCAATTAGTAGTCAACGCGTGTGGCATTCAAAGTGATGTGATATGTGATTGTGAAAGGTACTCGTTACCTCATCAGGCCTCATCAACCGGAAATGACCAAAACAGGATTAGATGCGGCAAGGCTAAGTGGGTCATTCCCAATTAGGATATGATAATCCTCTTCTAGATATATCTTTACACTCTATGACGTCGTGTATCTGATTATTGTGGTTTATATGCTATGAGGTCCCTCATTAAAGGTCGGTAACGACCGTAGGATGACATATTCGGTACCATCTAGTTATAGAGCTGGGCCGGTCTTGTGTTGGTAGAGGGCAGATGTTCTGTGCCTCGGGACATCCATCTGGAGGTGTACCCCTTCGGAAGGTAGTCCCTTCATCTGGTCATTTGTATGGAAATCCAAACTCCACTACGTTTTTTCCAATTTATTTGTAAAGCCTAGTATGCTGGAATTTAATAATAGTAACAATTTTGGCCATTTTGAATATTATTTGTATACTAGACACTAGTATAATATCATATAAGTTTGATATGAAATGTTTTAGTTATCGTAAGGTTAAAACATGTCCTTGTTTATGTGTGGACTTTTCTTACAAGATACTTTTGTTTTGATAAAGGAAAAGTTTGGTAATTTACTAAATTCAGTTGAGCATGTTTCTCACACTGGTTTGCCAAACTGATCCGGGCATTCTTCCCTTTCAATGCTCGGGTCAAACCGAGTATATCTATAGGTTATGCTTTGGTGCTATTGGAGCTTCAGCAGGAGAGCTGGAGATCTTCATTTTTGTACATCCGTATTTGCTTGATTATTTATTATCCGCTGTGCTTTGTTTGTTGTTGTATATTATCAGCATTTGTGAGGAAAGATTATTATAACTGTTCAGGCTGATAACTCTGATTGATTATTGAACTCTGATTTATGTATGTATGTATATACAGTTTCTGTTTTATAAAGATCATTGATATGATATTATATATTTTCCGTTGCGATGTGAGATTCTGTATTATTCTGTTTAGTTCTATCTTCACTCTTAGTTCTCTTCTCTTCTTCTCTCTTCTTTTCTTTCTCTTAACCTTCCGTCAGTTTGTGCTTTTTGGGTCGGACATGTGTGGATTATTGTCGATTCAAAGGGTATGCATTTTTGGGTTGTTACAACACTAATAGGCTAGATAGCTTAAATGGTAATTAATAATAATTAATAAGGCTCAAAAATGGATTAAAGTAAATATTGGAATTAAGCCGTGAAACTTGCACCGTTATGTTCGGGATGATTCTTTGAGCAATTTTCATACTTGAAGTTTTATGATTAGAGTTCAAACAATGAAGTTATTAAAGTTTGAAATTTTCGAAACGAAATTAATTAAAAACAAAAGTATAAAATAAATATTAATGAGTGTGGAACACTACCGATTGACCCACTCCTTAGGTCGGCCGATCGGTAGCAGTAAATTGCCTATGAGGGAGTGCTTGACCAGTCCTGATGGTGGCGGTTATTTTTTAACCTAATAGGTACGGTTGATTCGAGCGCCTATAAATATAAGCCTAACCCCTTATTTCCACTCTTATATTTTTCTGAACTAAGCAGCAAAGCTCTTCCATTTTCCCTTCTCCACTATTTTTAGAAATTATAAAATATTATATTATATGTATATAAATCGGAGAAGAATGGAAAATAGAAGAGAAAAGAAAGAAGTGAATCAATGTTGCAAAAGAAAATGATAATTTCTATAACTATAAATCTATAATCCCCTTAACCCCAAATCTCTTCTTAGATCTATAATTCTAATAGTATGTATATACTTTATTATACACATTATTTTGGATTAGAAAAGAAAAGGAGTCAAATCAATGAGATGAATTTGGATTTGGAAAGTTTGAAAGGTGAGTGGGTAATTATATGATTTACTTATGACATTGAAACTTATATCGTTGAAGTTTATTTAATTATTATGCCTATATAAGATTTGATGAGTTGTAGGCTTAAAACGAATGTATAGGAATATTGCCTACATATTTGCAAGATAGGTAATTAGGTAATTAAGGAATAGTATTTTCACTTTAATCTGGAAATTTGAAAAACAATCCCCAAATTTGTTAAAATTAAATGTTGATAAACTTGTATGACTTATTCAAGATTTATAGTTGGGTTAGAAAATGTTAATATTAGTTTAGATTGCTTTAATTTTACTCAGAATGTGAACATCTATGTTATAGTTTATTGGGAGTGAGGTATAATTTAATTGTATCTATTTTCATTTAATTTCTATAAATTATATGATTCCACTAATGTATAAAAAGTGCGCCATTTAAAGTAATAAGGAATATACAAAAAATGAAATAGATGAATAAAGTAGGGATGTTCTTTCCCGTAATTTGCACTATCTATTTCAATTAAAGAGAAGAGATAATTCATTGTAATTTCAAACGAATCTAAGGTCTCACTTTTAGGGAGGATAGCTCTAATAAATTTAAATGTAGAAATGAATATTTTGATTTAGGAATTAATACTTAGAAATAGGAATATATATATATATATATACATATATATGTGTGTGTGTGTATGTATGTACGTATAACTACGCTAACTGACAAAAATATATCTAATTATATAGAGTAATATACGTCGATATTCACATTATTTATAATTAGCATGTCTTGTTATAAATAGCATAGTAAATTAAAGGATTAGGAGGTGTAGATGGAAAAGGGTAGTAACTCCAAAATTAATAGGACAATAAATGTGCAGTTAATAGGAAGATACATAAATTAAATATGGACATATGTGTGTTATGGGACCAATTAAAGGATTTAATATGGCATTTATGGGAAAATGAAATAGGAATAATAGGTAAAATTAGAACGAATAAATAAATGTTATTAGAGATTGTCCATTTAGAATAATAATGACATTTATTATGGACCATTGATATTTATAGAATATAGTAAATAAGCGTATGAGATAGGAATTAAATGCTTGAAGATGGTATAAATAAAATAAGGGCATTAAAGTTACATAATAGAAGTCTGCCCATCACCTGAAGATTTGCAGTGGTCGTGTATACTTACTATTAATGTGGGACTTCTCCAATCATAGGACCAGAGGAGAAGATATATGCATTTGCGTATAGATAGAGAAAAATATACCAAGGACTCACCTCGGATTTGAAGTACTAAATAGCCTAGTACTTTTAGGAAAATGAGGTTTACTTTATCTCTAATAAGATGCATTAAGTAACTGAAATGGGCATTTTATCTCGACTTACTTTAGGTTAGTCTAAACGAGATTTCGGTTGTGGAAGGTCGCCGGGCTATGTCAATATTGTTGTTGGATTGGTACTTAGTAGTAGCAGGGCTAGCATATAGGCTATAACCACCAGCGGTCTCCTACGGTCGGTAGCAAAGACTCGGGTTATGCCCTAACGGATTTTTCTTCTTGCTAGTGTAAAATCTATATAGGGTATGCCGAAACCTCAAAGTTTAATTAGTTAGTTCTTTGTTAGTCAGAGGTGGGCTAGTAAACCCTTTGATGAGTCTTTGAGATGCATTAATAATATAGGAGTTAAATTATGAAACCGTATCTATGGATCATTCGGCTATGTAGCTAGAGCCAATTGACTAGCGATTATGTAACGGAGGGGCCACTTTGGGGTTGAGGTACCAAATAGCTATTGGGTCCGCCTCCTTCCTATTTAAGAAGTATTAAGTTGCCGAGGTTTTCTTTTGGGTAGTACATCGTTTAGATTTAAATGTATATGGGCATATATTTATACTTATAGCTTGGAGAAGGTTTAGCAGATCGTATGCACATATAGGATTGAATGAATTAGCTATAAATAGTAGACATAACACTTAAATGGAAATTAATGAGCATAAATTGTTGTTATGGGTAAACTGTGTAATTTTCCAGTCACCAGAACAATCCCCTTCTTCATTACAACAAACATGATATATTTAGAGGGACATGCTACTTGTATAAGATAGGAACTTCAGATGATAGAGTCTTCTCTTTCATGCTCGACACTGACAAGGCAACTAGATATCCAAGGGATAATATTGATCCCAAGTAGTTAGTCGTATGTCTGTTCTATTATATTTTTAATTTCAATGTAAGTTTATATTGATTGCTCTCTTATATACATATGTTTATTACAAGTTACCAAAACTAACGATCCATGCTCTAATGGAATTGGGTTTCAATTTAATCGGAATTCAGGCCCATTAACGTGCAAGTTGTTACAGCCATAATAAAAGCAATGCATAAATATAATTGCACAAATATATAACTGAACTGGGGGTGATTCCAAATGTTGAGAATCTCATGAAATTGTTATATGATAATAATGTCATGATATAGTTTGTAAAAGAACCTAGAGCTTACTGGAAAACAAGGGATATACTTTGAATAGTTCTATCTGATAAATGTGTTTTATCAACATCGAACAGAGTTGATAATTAAAACAAAATAGCATACTCATTCACTAAGGGGCTGACCAGATTAATTTTAAGAAAACCAATCGAAGAGTTGGGAATAAGATTTCATATTTGACCTGAAGTGCAATTGGACCATTGATAGAGTTAGGGGTATGCCCTATGGGTGCAGTTACGTAATTCATTACATAAAAGTAACTCAATAATCAATCATGTTCAAAATAAAAGGTGTTTTATTTCTATTATATACTTGTTATAATTGTCATATAAATGATTTATTATTTAATTTAAGTATATTTAATAGAAAATCCATAAATAATATGTTTTATGATAGCAGGTATGATGTGTTATAACCATTAGCTATTTATCACAATATATACTAAAAATACCGTTTAAATATTCCTAGACAAGATGTATCGAGACTGGATATCGATGTATCCGTTGAGACTTGAATACGCAACGCTCTTCATATATCGAACAGTATTTTTACTCATGAGTACTGGGGCAACAAAGGGTTATGTACTAATAGTTATTGGATAGCTATAAAATAGTTCACTCGATGGTTTTCTATTGGTTGATTTAACTAAGGGCAAATAGAGAATATTGATGTGACAATATTACACAATTCCCTCAACTTAAGAATACTGTCAAGCTTCAATATGAAAGCTTTTCTTTGGTTATAGTTAATTCATGATATGGCATCCATCGAACGACTATAGTTGAGTTGAGTGGAAACATTAGGAGTGAAACAGTGTTCAAGAGAGAATTCGTCTACTCGGTTATATGTGGTTATTATCATAGGGTCAACTTAAGTCAAATAAAATTCAAAGTTTCTGGGCAGAACATTTCAGTTAAAAATAATTGTTATTATTGAATTAAGAATTTTGTGTTTGGACTTACAAAGTTGAACATGGACAATATTGGAATTTTGACCAAAACCAAATTTCATATGTCCTACGTGATATACTTTTGACGAAGAGAATTGATGTAAAAAATTGTCACTACCAGGTAATGCTTAAATAAATAAAATTGGATTTTACCAATAAAAATGTGTAAGCGATAAATTTAGCCAAAATATCACACAATTAAAATGACGTGTGAACATTTATGTTTGAATTGATTAACATTAATTGTTGATCAAACTTACATCATTAAGTCACGCAACCAAAATGATGAATATTGTGAATGAACCACACTATTCAATTAATTTTTTAATCGCCAAAAATCAATTAATATTTATGAAATATTAATTATTAAATTTTATTTGACTTATTTGGATGTCGTTAGTATCTTGCATATAAAAAATTTGTAAATACATGTATCAGTATGTATCGATAAAAGATTAAAATTGGATAATTAGATTTAAACAGAAATAATACTGATTGGTTTTTGGAAAAAAATTGGGGCCAAACATGCCATTTATGGTTGGTCATGCTTTAAGAAAGAGGAGTTAGTTGATTAGAAATTTAAAGGCTAATTCTAATTAAAGGATAGGTGAGTCAGCATACCTTTATGAGAGTTTTTTTAATATACTCAGGGGAACCTGGTAGATCAGTAAACTTCTGAGGGAAATTAAGTTCTGCATATCCACTTAAGGTTATGAGAGCTTTATTATCTCCTTTAATAGATTATCCACTATTTTTTGTTCTCTTAATTTTTGTGGTCTAAACTAAATATTCATGGTGGCAAGGGAATAGAATTATAAAATCAAATAAGATAAAAATAAAATATAATAGGTGGTTATCTCTCTAGTTCCTGCAATTTTGGACATCAGTCTATTGGAACTGGGAATCTTCACATCTTCACGGTGTTTCTCCTGGCTTCATGTAAAATTGGAAATCTTATTTTGTTTATATGTTATTTCATTGTGATTACGTGTTTCTATTCTTTACATATTCCATTATTCATTTGTATTCCATTTATTCAATTTTATGTATTAGGACAATGTTTTGGATATTTTATTTATACACTTATACCATCTTTATCCTCAACTTGTTTATATGATTAAAATCATCTTGTTTACATTCCCTATAATTCACGTGTCACCAATGATAATTTTTTTAGATCTATCCCTATTTTGTTTGTTTGTTTATATTATGCATGTAATTAGATCTACCTTTCAATGTCATAGTTTATACATGCTTGTTTTTTCCAATTCTTTCATGTAGAACTCTTGTTTGAATAACATTTTGAAAAAAAATTACATAAAGTTTACTTTCATATTACAGAATTTGAAATTGAAGATTCTCTCTCAAGTCCTTTTGAAATAATTTTTATTTGTTGTTTGCATAAAAGTTTATGCATACTTGAAATTCAGAATTTGATTCAAAAAAAAGGCTAACAATTTGGTTGAAACCTAACGTTAAATTAGCTAATATAATTTTATTTCTTGTTACATAAAAATCCAAACTTAAACAAAATACAAAAGTTGTTTATTTGAAACAATTTGGAATATGAGTATAAGTTTTATATGGTTGTTAATTCAGATATTAATCTTTTCATATAAGTTTTGCATCGTTACTGATTTGGATATAAATCTTTTCACCATTGTACATTTGTTTTAAAAAGGAAAAAAAATTGTTATGAATGAACCTTTATGCAAAATGTCAATCCCCTTTTAACCCTTTTGTTTAAGGTTGGATTTTATTTTACTCACCATAATATACAAATAAATATACATATAATTGCATGCCTTTGATTTAAAGTAGTAAAGTAGATTTGAATATGTAATCGTTAATTAAATTTCAAAATCTCATTGAATCAGATATTACTTTAAATTTTGATTTCATGGTGTGTAGATTGGTTAATCTATGTACGTATATGTGATTGTGCATACACGCACAAGACCTTATATATGGCCAAAAATTAGGACAACAAAGAAGAGAGATGAAAAGTTTTTCTCTCTACATTTATAGCCTTGCCTTCCCCAAAAAAGTTATTTATGTTACTAACCTTTTACATGTTTATTTTCATATATACTATTGTTTATATGTTGCTCTTTCCATTTAAACACATGAATGTATTTGATACATTCGTTATGTTACATACAAATTTAAATCAATTTTAATTTCTTTTAACCAATTAAAGAAAATATGATTTTATTTTTAACATTATTGGTTTGGATCGAATAATCTTTTAGACTTTATACACCCAATAGATCCAAAATAGAAAAAAAAATCTGCCTATTTCACCCGCTTCTGATGGGCCTAGTTCCTTCAAAAAGAAGTGTTGGTATCTCTCATAACTCGAGGCTGTGGCCTTCCTCGGTTGGCAATCTCTTTGTGGGTCTAAAAAGAAGAAATTTGTTTTTAAATCAAAATTGTAACTTAAATCAAGTAGTCTACTAAAGCATCAAGTTGAGATGCCCTAGAGATAAAAAATATCATTTCTAATTGGTTTTTAAGTTCTTTTACATCTTTCGTCAAATTCTCAAATGCCAAAGAGGTATCGGTAATGTATTGAGTTGACAAAAGAATATTTTCTTTATTTTTTTTCTTTTACTGATAGATGACATTGAGGGTGTCGATGGTTTCATTTTAATAAGCTATGACATTTTTGTAAGTTTTGTTAGTACCTTTCACTTGAGAAATTTGATGAGAAATTTTTTTGTGGTCTTTTTTAAGCTTTTGAACTTTAAAGTAAGCACATTTCTTTCATGTTCCAAAGTTTCTACCTTGAGTCTAAGATTTGAAAACATTTCAGTATAATTCTTGTTTCGATATTCTTTTATCTTCTAAATACATTTAAGCTTAAAAAATATGCTGAACCTAGGTAATTCACCAGATTTATCCTTGGAAGAAGGGCATATCGAGAAAGGAACAACAATATTGCAACTATGTGTCAAGAGACCTTGAGACGAGGAGGTCCGCAAAGAGGCCTACTTAGTAGACTAAACTAGAGTAGGGATAGGAATTCATTTTTCTCCTTCAATCAGGCTAAGCTCGTAAGACTGACACTCATTCCTTGATTTGTGTGTGTCATCTTTGCACAGGGGTATGTTAATCTTCTCTGTGCTGATCCAATTTTATTATATGTCCGTGAAAAAATCATGTCTGAAAACAAAAGAGGAACCTTTAGGAAATTTCCAACCACCCTTAAGCTTAAGAAACCTTTTGAAAAGAAGCTTTACACCAATCATCAATCTTATTTCACAAAGCATGAGGAAATAGATTCTACTAACCCAAAAATTGGTATAACACCTATGATGCCAAGTATAATGAGCCAAGACTTGATTTTAATACACTTGATGACACGACTAAGCATGGCTTAGTCGGTGTTATTCAAATGGTTTTAAGAGATCAAGAGTAGAGTTAGCATTCAAGACCTAATATAAGATGATGTCATTGAGGAATGGCTCCATGGTCCTCGTGGACTTTTAGAATGAGAAATTTGAAAGCTCGTATAGTCTTTTGGAATAAGTTTTTCAAAAGTCCATGCATTCTTTTGGAGTAAGGCATTTGAAAGTCCATGTCACATGATCAAAGGAGAAAAAAGAATAGACTGTAGATATGTGTGATAGCCCATTAATCATGTTAATGGGTGAGATAGGCAATTCCCTTAGTTTATAGTCCTATGTCCATATGTAAATGGCATGATAGTGATTATGCATATGACCACTGGTTTAGACCGAAGCCTATATGATCTATATAAATTATGATAAGCTTTGGGTCTAAAGAGCTTCTTTATATGCATGTCCATGTCCAATAGTATCCTAAGTGCACAATCAAGATAATTGGTATATTCAAGTCCTTGTCCATATGATTTCTCATAATTACAATCAAATCAAGTATTTACCCAATTCAATTTTAGGGTTACAATTGTTTAATTTAGAGAGAAGAGAAAAGAAATGATCACCCCTTTCTTCATCCCCTTAGATCTGTATTTATAGGGGTTAAGGGATGCAGCATGGTTGCCATATGTCCATGTCGCATGCTTGACCTCCAGCATTAACTATATTGATGTTACTATACTTTAGCATCCACTTGCATAATGATGAACTCTGATGCTTAGCATCCATCCCGCCTTGATAGCCTTTATTGATGACGTTCAATATCAACATTGTAGGATATGTAGCCTTCTTTGTAAATTGATGAAATGTGGCATTGCAACGACAGGAGATCAGTAAGTGGCGACATTGATAAATGGCGATATTGGCAATGACCGGTACATGGGACATTGATAACAAGCGACATTGATAATAGGCAATATTGATAATAAGCAGAAGGAGACAGCGTTGATGGTGAAACAACATTGATAGGAGATGGCATCGATGGTGAAGCGGCATTGCTATGATGCGACATTAATCTGGAGCGACATTGATTCTTCTGGCTACATGGAAGAAGTGTTTCATTGATGTAATATGGCATTAAATGATGCGGCATCAATGTTATATCATGTTGTCGTAACATTGATGGCTTACGGTATAGAGCTTCCCGACGTTGCCGTACAAACATGCTACATTGTTTCCAATTTATTTGGCATGGTATCACTCATTCAACTATATAAGTAGTGTGCGGCATGGATGACATTCAATATTGATGACTTTATTGATGATCTACCCATTGCCTATTATTCTTTATTGATGAGGGACAATATTGTATTCGTTCGGCATTGATCCATCTTCATATTTTTTATATTGCTTTTTGATGTAACATCATGGTTATGTCGACATGCCATATACCTTCAGGATTGATAATGATAGTAACCATCATATCTTTGTCATTATTCAATTGATGATATGCGATATCAGCAAACTGCATCATCAATAAGATGCATTATTGATGATATTCAATTTTGCAGCATTAGGATGCAGCCTGATGCCATTGTTTATCTTTGCATCATCGAATACTATGGCAATAACAACCTTATGGCATAACATATTTCAATATTGCTTACTTAAATCATCCTTCATCTATGACATAACTTATTGTACTTCATTGGTGCGAGATGCCTTTGAATCTTTAAGGTCAATATAGTTTCTTGATGCAGCATTCGGCATTATATTTTCCTTAAAGGTTATATGGATAACAGATTCTATGCTCCGTCACTATGGAATTTCTAGATTTGAAACTAAAGCTCTTGGCACACTAATAGAATTGCTACTCCTCCTAAAGGATATTTTGCCTTCACTTCTGTCCATATTGGCATTCATATTATCTTCTGTGTCATCATTAGGATTTTCTCCTTCCTTAGAATCAGTTATATTCGGCTTACCCCAATTCTTTTAGCTACGTTCACTCCCTCTACGTTCTTTTAAATAAACTCTAGATGGATGACTTAACCCCATCCACTTTATGTTCCCTCAACATCTTATGGAAAGTCAAATACCCACCATAGGATTCTATCCTTTAGCTATACTCTACTGATATAGGACTAAATTTCGATTCTATCAATAAGACTAAAGAAACCAGTTTTTATGTGAGATGTTTCTCTCCTAAGGTTTCTAAAAACTTTTCACTTTCTAGTACATTGTCAAACTTCATTCTATCTATTACATTGTTTCAATAACATACTACCTTTTATTTTACAGATCCTGATTCAAAGAGATTGATGCCGAAGTGTAGCAAAGATTGATAAGTTAGGACATGTTACTAAGTATGCGAGGAGTAGCTTGGGACTCCTTACCTAGGAAAAGCTAAGGAAATACTTTATAATCCAACTATTTCATCGGTTCTTAGGTAAGCTTCCTGTTAGGGCATCTCCAATCGTTCAAATATTTGCTGAATTTGCCCCAAAAAAATTTCCAATCGTTCAATTCAACGGTAATATTAAGCTTAACGTTCAGGATCTGGTTCAGGATCCTGAACGGGGCTTGGGCGCCCATTAAATGGGCGCCCAAGCCCTGGCGCCCATTTTATGGGCGCCAGAGCTCTGGCGCCCATTAAATGGGCTCCCAACCCCTCCCCCAAAAATTCCTCCCCTCCCAGCCATATTTCCCCCCTAACGGCTATAAACGGTCACATTTCAAATTACAACGGCTATAAACGGTCATATTTCAATTACAACGACTATAAACGGTCATATTTATGATTTCACTACATATATCACAATGTTATCCAGATTGTAATACACACATCTCTTCTTCTATTACAATTTTATTCTCAATTCCTTAATATTGAAAGTATGTCTCATCCGTTTCAATCATATACCGAAGCGATGAATATGGATAGCTGGGATTTAGATTCTCAACCCTTTCAAAATGGAATTCCCCAAACCGCCCCTCCTCTATCGTTCCATTCTTCTGCTCCATGGTCTGGCGATGAAGATAAGGATTTGTGTTATATTTATTGTCATTTTTCTAACGACTCGGTAAAGGGGAACGACCAAAGTGGAGAGGCGTTTTGGGCAAAAGTCATGAGTGCGTACAATAAAAAACATGTTGAAAAGACGAGATCAATGTCTGCAATCACGGGTCGTTTTGGGAAGATTAATCGACAAACACAATTCTACGAGTCGCAGATCTACAAAATAAGAACAGCAAATCCAAGTGGAATGGGTGGCGAAGCTGAATTGGTAGCGTTTTGTAAAATCACATTTTTAATTTACATTCATTTCTAATCACTTTGTTAATATTTGATTTTGTTTTTCTGTTTTTGTAGAAGAGAATGGCGAACGATCAGTTCTTGAAATTATTTCCAAGAGAAAATGGTACAAATAAACCCCACTACTATCAGTTTGCAAACTGCTATGACTTGCTTGTTAGTCAACAAAAATGGAACTCAAACACCGCAAAAGGCTTAAGAGATGTGCAGACGAAGTCAAAGGGGAAGAAAAAAGCAAGTAGATCTACTTACAATTCTAGCCCAGGCAATTCTTCTCATATGGCCTCAAATGAATGCCAAGATATCGAAGACGAAGAAGTAGTTCCCGCATTTGATGAGGACGCTAGACCGATGGGTCAACGAGCAGCTAAGAAGAAAATTGCTGTTCAATCTCAAATCGATTCTCGTTTAGCCCTAATGCATGAAAAACATGCGAGAGAAAATGCAGAACGTCAAAAAGGAAGCGCAGAAAAGCTTGCCGTGTTAAAAGAATTGACTGAGATTGAGAAGGGTCGTTTTGAGCTAGAGCGGCAACGCCAAGAGACCATAGTAATGGAAAAGGATGTCACCGGAATGGATCCAATTACATTGCAATATTGGATGGAGTACAAACAGCGCATTGTTGAGAGTAGATCTGGAACAAAACATATGTAGTTGACGTATTAATTTGATATTTCTAGTTATTGCAGTTTACATTTCCATGTACCTTCAGTTCATTTAGGTAATCAAGTGTTATTTTCGGTTTAACAATATTTAATGGTTTATCATTTTTTCGATGCATTGTGTATATGCCCGTAATAGATTTACTTCATCAAACATAAATGACATTACAAACATAATAATTGAAGCATTACACGCTTCGTTATAGAAATAAAAAAGGCAAACATATGTAATTAAACAAAGATCCACCATCTTCAACTACTGATTTCCATGAGAATTCCAAATATGCTCCATTAAATCCCTTTGGAGTCTATTATGAATAGCTGCATTACGATATACCTCATGATGATCGTTATGGATTGCGTACTGTTCTTCATTTCGTAACGTGGTTGTGCGAAACAATTCGGGTGGTTGTCTTGCCCCCTCATACTCGAAATCAGGATAATCCATACCGCGTTCATCTTCAATGATCATGTTATGGAGAATTATACAACAGAACATAATTGTAGCCATTTTTGATCTTTTCCATAATCTACATGGATTGCTTACCATTGCAAATCTTGCTTGAAGGACCCCAAACGCCCTTTCTACGTCCTTCCTGCATCGCAGCAAATTGTTTCTGTTTTGCCGTCATTGGGTTTGCAAATGTCTTCACAATCGTACTCCATTTGGGATATATTCCATCTCCTAAATAGTATCCATGGTCATATGTGTTCTGACCAAGAGTAAATGATACGGGAGTTGACTTACCTTGCGCCAAATCATTGAACAAATGAGATCGTTCGACAACGTTTAAGTCATTAAGAGAACCTGGCATTCCAAAGAAAGCATGCCAGATCCACAAATCATGAGAGGCAACTGCTTCTAAGATGATTGTTGGTTTTTTTTCCTTGCCGTTATATGCTCCGTGAAAAGCTTTTGGACAGTTCTTCCACTCCCAATGCATACAATCTAGACTTCCAAGCATTCCAGGTCAGCCCTTGCTTTCATGCATTTCACGCAAGCGAGTTACATCTACCTTGTTTGGAGATCGAAGATATTCCGTCCCATAAATGTCCACAACTGATTGGCAGAAGTGATCTAGGTTTTCCAATACCGTACTCTCTGCAATACGATATGCATCGTCTAGGGCATCGGCGGGTGTACGTATGCTAACATTCTCAAAGCTGCAGTCATCTTTTGATGCCCATTCAAACCATGTTTTTTTGCGGCGTCCTGCTTAAAAACAAAATAATTATTATTCTGCTGAATACTTTCGAGAATTCTTATGAATAATGGTCGACTCATTCTGAATCGTCGTCTAAATGTCTCTGGACCGTAAGTTGGATCACGGGCAAAGTAATCTTGCAGTAGTGTTTTGTGAAATGCTTGCTGGTTACGGTTGATATATTTCCTACCCACTACGGAACCACCATGTTTTCCAGAAGTTGCTCCGTATGCTTCACGATATATCTCCATCAATTCCTCCTCCTCCTGTTGATGCGCTAACGCATAAGCTTCTTCTTCAGAATCACTGCCGCAAAGCAATACAGCTTTAAGTAAATTTCCAGACATTGTTTGATATTTGAGGATAGTTGTCTGATATTTGAATGTTTTGTTAGAGTAAATTGTGGTGGACAAGTATGACATCTATATGGTTATATACATATGACCAAATATTGAGTGGATAGAGGGTGTGTCAGTGTGCGGTCTAATCACGTACTGTAGCCACGTTCGTTTGCCGGTCAAGATTCTCTGCTATGATTAGTGGATAGAGGGTGTGTCAGTGTGCGGTCTAATCACGTACTGTAGCCACGTTCGTTTGCCGGTCAAGATTCTCTGCTATGATTAGTGGATAGAGGGTGTGTTAGTGTGCGGTCTAATCACGTACTGTAGCCACGTTCGTTTGCCGGTCAAGATTCTCTGCTATGATTAGTGGATAGAGGGTGTGTCAGTGTGCGGTCTAATCACGTACTGTAGCCACGTTCGTTTGCCGGTCAAGATTCTCTGCTATGATTAGTGGATAGAGGGTGTGTCAAGATTCTCTGCTCATAATCCATTATATAAATTCACAAATCGTTATACGTTTAAATCATTTACAAACCTAACATTATTCAAATTACAATGTCCAACATGACATTTACGTCTCATGAATTGAAGTTGCTTATGCAGTACTACATTGAAACCGATGAGAAGTGTGATAATCAGGAGTCAATGGCAATTAATTTTTGGGACACTCTGGCTGACCTGTACAACAACGATGTGGGCTCTCAAGTCAGACGTACGGCTCAAGAGGTCAGGACTGCGCACAAAAACTTTACTAGGGCATGCACGCGCTACACAAAGATTATTAACGAGGTAATATCGGAAAATGTGTTTGAGACAACACGTTCGACTTATGACGGTCGATACAATTTAAAATATGGCACGCCCTTCATTGCCCATGATGCATACTTCATACGTCAAAACTGGCTAGAAAGATTTGGATGATCTTAAGATGACAGTATTGATAGTTGGTTATGTAACGTTCGTTAATGTATCATGAGCTTTTTGAATTGTCTTTTCAAATGATAATGTCTGCTTTTGTTGTCAAAGCTAATGCGTATGTCTAATGTTTGTTTTTTAATATGCCCTAGTGTAATGTATGTTGTCAGATCAAAAAGTACTGCGACCAAAAGTGTCTTAGACTGTCTGTACAGGAGTTGCAGTTTCTTCATATGTGCAGTCTATTATTACTGTGTCGTTTCTTATAAGTGTTCTATGTTTGAATCATTAACTAGTTAAACGAACATAAAGTATTCACATTGTACACCAACATGTATAATTCACAATACTCACAGACATATTGAATTCACAGTAACCACGAGCATTATAATCCAAAATCCAAGAAAGTGACAGCATATAAATAATACACAATATACTGAAACAATGACCTAAGTACATATACTCATACACATAAACTAAAAAGTATACAACTAAAGGGAGGCAGCGTCGTCATCGTCAACATCATCACCGTCATCGTCATCTCCGTCACTGTCATCATCCTCATCTCCGTCACCGTCATCATCATCATCTCCATCATCATCATCATCATCATCGTCTACATCGTCATCCTCGTCATCCCCATCACCATCATCATCATCCCCATCACCATCACCATCACCATCACCATCATCCCCCTCGTCCTCATCATCCCCATCGTCCTCATCTAAACCACCAGCACCATACCTACTGGGACCAGCATCACCTCCGCCTTGTGATCCGAAAGGCTCATATACAGCAAGTCTAGCTGATAGCTGATCAATCTGAGCCTCTAGCATCTGTGTATGCTGCATGTACATATCATGCATGGCGTGTGTATGTGCAAGAGTCATATCGCGAAACACACCAAACCCTACTCTGGCCTGATCCAATCTAGCAGCATACTACATAAAGATGACAAAAGCCATAAAAAAAACAAGCATAAAATAAAGGAAAAATGACAGTAAACAACAAACGTACCTCATACGGAGGATATAAACCGACTGAAGGCACACCAGGATAGTCGGGGTGATCTGGAAAGACTAAAGGCTGCTCAATCAAAGTACCTGTCAAGTCATACGCTCTAAAAGTGGTATCAGGCTCCAACTGCATGGGAGCCTGGGAGAACTGTGACGGAATCGGGTCAAATGAAACCTGCGGTACCTGAACTCTACCGGCTGCCAGATGAGGTCCTATATGATCAGAGTTGACCCCACGAACATAATCTGGTACGATGAATCTACGGGGTGCTACTCTAGCCCAATAAGCATCGTAATCCCCATCGATGAAAAAAGTACTACTATCCACCCATCCAGCCTGTCGTAGAGCATGTACGTACTGATCACCGATCACCCTATGTCTACCAAACATGTCCTCGCAGGATAAAGGATCGTATGGTATACGACGATCACCCGTAATCTGATAAGCACATCTCTCTCCCAAATACCACATAGGCATAAATGCAGGCGTATGCAAAGCAACCCTACGTCTAGATACTGAATACGCAACCATCAAGGGATGGTCGTCCACTAGAAGACCTGCATCTGCTAGATGAGTCCAATGTGAGGCCCAAGGAGTCCGAATGATGTTACCACGACTACGCATATCCAGCTGTGACCTAGCCTCCATCAAGTCATGTCGTACACCTAAGGGGACATGATGTACGTACTGCATGGTCTCCCATCGTCTCATCCTAGGGAAGTAATGCTCAGCAGCCTGACTAGCCGTGTCCTGGATGCGGGGATGCATGTTTGCCGTGTACTCGTAGTACCATAACGGCAAAATATACCAAAAAGCATACATCTGCCTGACATCGCCAAGCGCAAATGAATCTAGAGCAGTATATAGGGTACCTAATATCGCCGTGCCCCAGTCGATAGTATGTAGATGGTCTAATCGGGCAAGGGAAGCTAAATAGCCAAGTCTAACCGTACCTTTTTGGTTCGAAAAAAAGGTCGAACCAAACAGGTACAACAAAAATGCTCTAGTAACTGCATCCATCATATCGGCTCTAGCTATATAACTGGTGATGTAATGCTGCAAGTACGTCAACTTAACAGAACCACTAGAGACGCGGGTAACATCTATCAGTGGTAAAAAAAAGTATACAAATTCGGCGACTCGTATAAATCATCGAATGGAAAAGGTCGAAGACCCTGTCGTCCAATCTCAATCCCAGTGAACATGTAGAAATCAACTGGGGTGATACCAAGCTCAAAATCTGAAAAATGAAACGTATGCGTGGTGGGCCACCACCTCTCAGCTAATGCCTGGATGAGAGGTCGATCAAAGGACTGAACAGGCCTAATCGACAAAAATAGACCAAAAGGGCTAGCCTGTAGCCTCTCAATAATAGGACCAGGAAGATAGTCATAAAACTGGGTAATGCACTTAGCCCAACTACCCCGACAGTGAATGTAATGGTCCTATACATAGTTAATGAAACAACAATTTTTAATAGCGTAAGGGTTGATCAATATGAGTATGTAATGTACAAATTAAAATAACAAGTTATAGTAAGGGTTCATTAATACCTGTATGGTCGTCAATGCGGTTTCGGCTCTATGCCGATAACCATCTGACAGCTCATGTAGAATACGTAGATCGTCTGGTGAAACTCTAGGCGGTGGCGGAACGTGTAATGGTCCTGCTTGCTCCTCTGCATGTCTATGAACCGTTCTTTGGGCGATTTTGGTTGGACGCGGCGGCATTTTGAATAAATTTTCTAATTTTCAAAAAAATTTCAAAATGAAAAGTGAAGAGGAATGAGGGAGGAGAGGGGGCGGTGCCCATTTTATGGACGCCTTACCTCAGGCGCCCATAAAATGGGCGCCTAAGGGTCAGGCGCCCATTAAATGGGCGCCTGGCCATTGGGCATTTCTACGCAAATACGGGCTGAATATTCAGCCCGCTGAATATTCAGCCCGTAATCGATTGGGGATGCCCTTATAAAGAGGAACGAGTATGGCTCCACATCATTTATTGCTACAAAGATTGATACTTTTCGATTGACATCCTGATTCAACGTTCATCCTTTTGTAGCCTTGGATATTTACCGGGTATTGATGATGCTCTTATTAATTCATTTTAGGCATAATGATTTCTCTTACTACTTACTTGATCATTAACGCTTATTGTTATTCCAAATGTTTGTTTAGTTGATCCAACTTTACTATCATCAAGTAAATATTCTTCAAATCTTCCTTATCTCCTGGAGTTTTTTGGTAAGCCACCTTTACCACCTACTTCCAAAGCGGGCTCGTTATCTCTCACTACTGTAATGGATGCCGCTTATTTATTGGTCAAACTTGGAAGCGTAAGGATTCCAACTGCCCACAGACTTCTTTTGAGCCTCCTTTTAAAAGACCCAAAGAGTACAAACTTGCTTCAACAGCGATCCTTATTCTCTTTTGATACTCTCACAGCTTCTATTCCTACAACACTTCATTCCCAAAGTCCAGTCATTGATGTCACATATTTTCCTCAGAAGGATTCTTTAGCTTTCCTACATTAGCAACCGGGCCTTGATTCTCCACTTCTTCATGATATTTTCCTGCCAACTCCTAGCGTATGAGCTTCCTCTACTTTGGATTTTGAAAAATTACTGGCGCATTTCCTTCTCTCTCGTGCTGCTACTTTTTTGGTTACAATTGGGTCTCCCCTTTCCTTTTCAAATCACATTCTCGTTATATTTTACAATAGCTTATTCTAGTATGCTTTATGCTTTGCATTGATTTTCAAATTCATATTTGATTTGGTCTCAAAATTTGCATTATTTTAGATTTAGAAACATTTATTCCTTCTCCAACAATCCTCTTCAACCTCCTCTCAAGGTATGTCAACATCGTAGGAGTTGAACTCTTCCTTGTCAGAGAATATAAAGATCTTGAAAATGAGATCAAGAATCTCTACTCTAACAACAACTCTTTAATAATACAAAACTTGTAGATCACGCCTTCATTGGATTCGAAAAAGAAAATGTCTCATGATTTAGATGAGAACTAAATATTCTTGAAAAATAACTTTCATAGTCTCATAAAGAAGCAAAACAAGCTCATCTTAAGGACTCAAATCTTAGAGAAAATTTCGCTAAATTAATGGTCTTGGGAAAGGAAATTAGCTGAGAAAAGCCTTCAACTCAAAAAATCAAAAGTTTATTTACATGAAGCATCAAAACCAAGATTTCTTCCTTTTTGCAAGTAGCTCTTCACCTTTGGAAATATCAAAGTTCTGAGGCAGCTTTGTTTAAAGCTTATAAAGATAATGCCAACATATTCCCAGAGTTTGATTATCCTTTTTTTGCTTCAAAGAGATTGACTATAAAAGGAAGTTTGCCATTATTCTTAATTGGGTCCCTGGAGATCTCTTAGAGTTTGGACAAATTTAATAGTTTGATTAGTGTAATTTATTTTTATTTACTAGAATTATGACTTTTACATATTAGATCTGAATTGAATATGTTAGGAATTTATTTGAACATGTGTATGGATTAGAATAATAAGCATAAATTTGATAATTAAATTGGATACACTAGATCTAAATTGAAGATGTTAGAAATGAATTGAATATGTTAGAAACATAAATCGAATATGTTAGAACATGAATTGAATATATTAGAGAACTATAAATTGAATATGTTAAGTTAAAGTGATGGAAATATAGAACGAATATGCCAAAATACAAAATTTAAAGCTAAAAACTTAGAATTGGAAGTCCGAATTGTTAACCTGTTCTATCATTAAGTAGTAAACCCCAAAATCAAATCCAAAATTATTATATTTTAATTCTAAATTGATAATTAGACTAAGGTTATGATTCACTAGTAAGTGTACAATTTGATAATTAACACATGAACAAACGCCTATCCAATGTTAAATTTGATGTTTTGAACCTTGGCATTAGGCCATATAGAATGAATGAAAATTTGATAGTTAATGAACCGCAAAACAAACTACCATGGGCCTCGTTGTATGTGAAAGAGAATAGGGAAGTTGGTTCCCTATCAAAATAGTTTCGGCGGATTTAGTTTGCGATAATGTAAGGATGGAGTTGATCCAGAAGCTCCGTAAATGGTGGAATGATCGTTAGGTGGGTGTCAAGCAGGACGATAGCTATGAAGAGTGGTGGCGATTTTATTTCACATTAAACTTAGGAATGACATGATCGGATGGGCACAGCTCTAACGAGAACTCTATCTACAAAACCCGGTCCTAAAGGTAGATCCAAGTACTGTACGTTTTCTTGTGCAATTGGTACGGCCGGATGCTAGCATGGATAATAAGTAGATATAGGAATTCGATTATTAGATATGGACTGGTACTGATGGGAGTTCACGCACGGTAGGCACCAAAGTAATACAATGAGAGACATTTTACCACTACGAATGAAAGACGAACATGGGTGCATATGATGAGTCACTTTGTGAGGTTGCATCATGGAGTTCTCCTTCTCCAAGCGTAGCATGAGCAGATATGATGGGAGAGTAGTTCTTGATTTGTCCGATCGCTAGTGTGAGGTTTGACATAAAGATTTGACCTATTGTGTGAGATAAGTATCCTTAGGTATATAACCTTAGGAATGCACAGACACCATATATGCACTCTATATCACTTAAAATGGGTATAGAATTAATTGCACTTAATCATCTTATTAATCTTGTACTCATTTACTAGCCTTTTATCTAATCCACACCCTTCTTTCATTTTCCCCGCTACAGGAAGATATGTTAGCAATTGAGTTGGACATAGTATGTAGAGTAAGGAGCTTCACAATAAAGTGTTCCATATCATTTATTGTTCTTCTTGTAATTCCTATTATATATAGTGTTGTCAAAATTTTATTGTAACTTGGAAACAATGTATTTGTAAATCAAGTATTTTGGAGATTGTTTTCTAAACTATCTGTTTTCTATATTTATATTTTAATCCATTCCACCAAGAGATTTGAAAGAGTAGAATGCCTGAGAAATTTATGTCTTTAACTAAGCTCTATAATAATTTAAAAACCCAACACCTTGTATTTCTCGGCATGTTTCGTGTTGGGAAGTGCTACTATTACAAAGTTCCTCCTCAATTAAAAGTTCTCTTTTTCAAAATATTGTTTGCTCTATGATTTTCATTATACGAGAATACAATTCCCTAATTTGGATTTTAATTTCTTGGAATACCCAAACAACCAATACCTTCACAAGATACAGACTAACTGTGCAATATTATTACGTGGTGAGGCCCCTTTCATAAAGGATGGGATTATCGGGGTGTTTCCTATGTTAACACTCCTCCCGGCATTGGAGCTCCCTTTATTGCCATTTCCTATTTCCCCTTTATCTTTTCAGAAAATACAAGATGCCCTCTCTTGGTTTAAGAGTTAACTGAGAAATATTACTTTTTTTTAATTTTAGTTGGATGTAATGAGCTAGTTCATATTCCAAGTCATCAATAAAGCATTTTATTTATGTTATTTCCTTTTTTAAAATGACATTTATTATTTATGTTTTGATTTAGGATCAAAATATAACTTTTCCTCTCGACAACCCTAACCTCACTCGATGCCTTGGTAGTTACCAACATAAATTAAGCTCGGACATGGAAAATCATTCTTCTCATTCCTCTTTGGGATTATCGTCAATCGATAATGCTGAGGTAAATAAGTGGTACAAAAATACATTCGATTGGTCAATTTTGAGAATCTCTCAGGAAGCATTCTATAATCTTTAGGAAAATATTTCTTCTAACAATAATGAATTTCAAGAGTTACTGGAAAGGCTTGAAAATTTTCATCCACATTGATTTGTTAAGATTGAGGAATGAATGTCAATATTTGAGCTTATCCCGACTTAAGGAGAAAAATGACTTCCTACCCCTACTCCAGTTCATTCTACTAAGAAGGCCTCTTTGCGATCCTACTCCTCGTCGTAAGGTTGCTTGACACGCAGTGGCATATTTTTGTTCCTCCTTGATTTCTCCTACTTTCCAGGATAACTCTAATATATTATCTAGGATGAGCATATTTTTTAAACTTGAATGTAACCAGGAGATAAAAAATATTGGAATAAGAAATATACCAAATTGCTTTCTAATCTTAGACTTAAAGTGGAAACTCTAGAATTTAAAAGGAACAAGCTTATTTTAAAAGTTCAAAAGTTTAATAGTAATCATAAAAAAAATTCATCAAATTTTGAATTGAAACGTGCCAATTAAACTTACAAAAGTGTCAAATCTTATCAAATCGATTCCATATATTCAATGTCATTCCTCGTAAGGAGAAAAGGCTAAAGAAATATATTCTTATGGTAATCCAACACATTACCGACCCCCCTTCAGTGTTAGAGATTTCAATGAAAGAGGTAAAAGAACTTAAAGATCAACTAGAACTGATGTAATTTTTTTACATCTAAGGCATCCCAACTTGACTTTTTAGTAGACTAATTGATTGAAGTTATTATTTATTTTGATTTAAAAATTGATTTCTCCTTTTTAGGCCCTGATAGAGATTGTAAACTGAGTAAGGTTGTAGCTCAAGTTATCAGAGATATCAACGCTTCTTTTTGAATGGATGCTCGGGCGTTCTTAAGGAAATAGGTGTGCCTCCCATTCTATATAAGACTGCAGGTTCGACTAGCAAAAATCATTCTTGTGTTTTGGAAGTTGAAGGGAAAGAAAAGGAGTTAATGCACCAACATCACCTTCTTCCACATCCTTCAGAAACATGAATTTTGTAAAAGTTATCTTAATGTTTTAGTAATTATATGTAAAAAGATAATATTTCGTAATATGAATGTTCTGAAATAAAAATCATTTTTTGTACCAGTTTTGTAATGGACTGTTTAACTTTTGTGCTCTTAGATATAATTGATAGGGATCATTCTCATGTTTTCCTCTATCATTTGGCTCTTCTTTAGTCGGTTGTTTTTTGATGGGCCTTACCGACCATCGTTGTTTGGATGATTGCTTTGGTTAAGCCTGAAAGTGGGACTAGATTCTTAATTAACCATCACTCTTTATATAAGTGTTTTGGTCGGACATGGACGCGAGACCAAAGGCTTTATTGATTATCACTTTTTTATGGGTGCTTTGGTCAGGTGTAGAAGCAGGACCAAAGATTTTGTTAACCATCACTCTTTGAATGGGTGCTTTGGCTAAGGGTAGAAATAGGACCAAAGTCTTTATTGACTATCTCCCTTAGATGGGTGCTTTGGCCAAACTCAAAGGCGGGACCAAAGGCTTGATTGAAAATCACTAATTTGATTGGTACTTTGGTCGAACATAGAAGTAGGACCAAAGGTTTTATTGACCATCTTCCTCGGATGTGTGCTTTGACTGAGCTTAGAGGTGGGTCCAAAATCTTGTTGACCATCACTCTTTGGATGGGTACTTCGTGTAGGCGTTGAAGCGAGACTAAAGGATTTATTGACCATCTCCCTTAAACATGTGCTTTCTTAAATAACCCATACTATCCAAGAGTATTACTATGTAATGCTATCAGATATACAGAGAATGGGGCTATATGGTGCATACACATGAATATTTCCTTGTACTAACACTGGTACGTATTTAAACATCAAATAAGTAACTCACCATTGCATACACAGTAGGAGAACAAAGCAATAAAAAAATACGCTTTTAGGATAGAACAATACACAGTATACGGTAAATAATATAAAGCATTGAGTCAGAATCGCAACGATAAAATAAAATATATAACATATAAGACTGCATGGATACAAAAAATCTCAAACATTAACTATCCCAATATAATATAATGTGCATAAGATGTATATATCATAATGACATGCATATATATCATAATGACATGCACATAATTTAACTACTACATACAAATAATATACAACTATCTTAATATCATGTCTCCTTTATACCCACAAAACACAAGCTGGTCATATTGTCATGTACCTGTAATGCCTTGAACTGACCCGGGTATTACCTAAATAACACATGGGTCAGACTATGTCTAAACCAACAATCTAGAAATAAATGTAAGTAGTAGATCAGAATACTCGAGACAACATAACATGATAACACTATCAAAGTACTCAAGACAACGATCATGATGTCAATATATACATAAGTAGTAACATATGCATGTTATATGTTATAATAACATAAATAATTATAATAACATAAATAATCATAGAAACATCACATATCACAAACAACACAAAACCTTGTATAAAGATGTAATCATACATATGGAAGCACATCAATTAGAAATCATAGAATCCACATCAAATGGGTAAATCATCCATGTCTAGGAATTATCATCAAAATCCAGAAATCATCTATAAATGAGATATCACCAAATATACCAAGCTAGCGTAGAGGAATGTTCAAATATATCTCTCAATCTCAATAAACAGAACTGTTTGCCAAAGTTGGTCACAAACCCCAAGTATCGTGAAAGCACCAAGTTATTAATATAGATCAGCAATATTCCAAACAAAAATCTCATATCTAAGCAATAACAAATAATAATTCAGAATAACGAATAGGAACACAAGGTTTATAGTGGTTTGACTATCTCCGGCCTACGAACAGGAACCAAGTTTCGACTCAATCTTTGATCGATACGAATCGATTTCGTATCAATCAAGAAATGGTCCAATCAGGCTGAAACTTGGCAGGCACATTCTTGGGTTGTATGTAATCTTCTGTGAAAATTTCATAGCATTTGGATCAGTGGATCTTGAGTTATGATCAATACGAGCTTGAGTTTTTCGTTGGCTGTTTGGTTCGAATCCATAAATTCGAATCGATCCATTTCAAATCGATGATGCGCGTGCTTCTATGATGACGCAGCGCGCATTCCATGCATCGATCCCTTTTTGCTCCGAGTTGACCATTTCGCATCCATGATTCTCGCCTCATTATCATCGATGACTGTTGTATAAATCTGGTCTCATTTGACTTGGTGGACACGAACAAGCTATTGGATATGGGTTCGAACAAGAACCCCTGATGGATACGAAGTGGTCACCGTCTGATGGATGCGAAGAAAAGTAATCTGATGGACACGAAGGATGGATTTGAACTAACAGAATCTGATGGATTCAAGACAGATGGATACGAGGGTATTGTATCCCTAATCGATACAAAGACAATGGGTTCGAATATAAGTTCATCCATGGATACGGACCGTGTCTAGCTGGATGGATACGAAACAGGACATAGTCGATCGACACGAAGCGCGTGCTTTGTTAAAGGATACGAACTTGATTGGTGCGAGCCGAGGTTCCTTGATGGATTTGAACTTGATCGATGCAAAGTTGATGGATACGAATTGAGATGTGATGATGGATACGGACCCTATCGATACGAAGTTAAGCTTTCCGATGGATACGAAAATGTGGCTTTTCCCTTCAACTTGCACCGATCATAATTTGAGCATACGAATTCGGATTGACCTGAAATTTGGAATGCTGGTTTCCATGGCTTCGCTTTCGCATCTTGTCAGTTGTAGCCTGATCCGGACTCGGACAAAATTCATTGATATCCATAGCAAACCTGCAATGCATAATCGACATTCATGACTAGTAATCATTGGTTTTCGGTTAACTTTTGGGTATCTCGGCTTTGCCAAAAGGTGGGATAACACTTTGCCCCCCAAAACACGTCTTTTTGTAAAAGGTGTGTTTTGAGCCGTCTCAAATCAAATGCAACGAGTCCATGTTTTAATCAAAGCTTATAGTGTTTTCCTATCAAGTTTGCGGCTATTCGAAGCCAAATCATTATCCATTTCTTCCTGTGGAAGTTTAAGAATGAAATTCTACAGTCTCTCTGGACTATCAGTGGTCACTACGGACCCTTGCAAAGTCCATTCCAGACTTAGCGATCGGATAGAAAGATCCTATTGCATTCCCGCGTTGCCTCCTATCCCTTGCACTCTGGCACCAGCTAGGGCGTATAGCGATGTCTTGGTCGTTGTAGACCGATCATAGGCTTTCCTGGTTCTTGCTGGATCCCATCCTATCACTCTCCGGTGAAGGGGAGACATCGTTAAGTGAGTCGATCATGTCGCACTCCGGCGAAGCAACTCATTTCTTGCACTCCGGTTCAGTGTATCTGAACATTAAGCGATGTCATGGCCTAAATTGTGCGCTGATCATAGCCTCTCCGTGCTCTTTTCGAATCCCGATCAAATCACGTTCCGGTGAATGGGAAACAACGTTAAGTGAGTCGATCCTGTTGCTCTCTAGCGAAGCAACTCACTTCTTGCACTCCGGACCCCGCCTCTCCGGGTAGGGCCATAAAGCGATCATTTTTATATTGGTATTTAATATCCATCCTTTAACTCTCTAACCAAAGTTTTATTTCAAGAAATTCAAGTTCATTCATTAAATTCAAGTCCTAGTTGTTCAACCTCAAACATCAGGAAAAACTAGACATTGCCTCTCTGGGCGGAGCGGTCTATTACCATCTCAGAGAATGCCTGGGGATCTCTCTGGTTCCCGTACATGAGTAAGTGGAATAGCCGTTTATTTTAAAATCAAATCTAAAGGACCTAATCGACCAAAGTCCAAATCCTGAACTTGGCCCATGCCATCATAATCAATTGATGACGAGTCGCGATCCCGATCGAGGATCAGTTCTGTTAGGCGGAGGCGGTAGTTGCTCAGGTCATACTGCCACTGTCTGTTCTCTGGTATATTGTGGCAATCTACCGCTTCTAGCATGTTCTTCCACCTCATCCTTTAGGTGGCGGCATTCGTTGGTAGTGTGCCCATCCAGCTCATGGAATAGGCAATATTTTCCACTTCTACGCTCTCACTCTGTGGAATCTCTCCTGGGTGGTTTTCGATAGGGGAGTTGCCCCCGAGTTTCTATGTAAATCCATTCCAGGCTTGCCGTCAGATCTATGTATTGCCTGAATCTGGGCTCTCGAAATTTCTTTCGTTTATCAGGACCATCACGTCTGTCATCCTGCTTTCTCTTTCCTTTGTCTGCTCCAGACTGTTCCCTGGCGGTTCCTTCACCTTGCACGGCGTTTGTTTCTCGACTCTCGGCTCGTGATTCTTCCAGTCGAATGAATCTTTCAGCTTCATGGTAGAATTCTCCAAGATCTTGTGGTGCATCTCTTGCCAAAGAATCTTTGAATTCGGTGCCTTCCCGAACTCCTGCTACCGCCGCCATCAAAATCGTTGATGGATCCGGGTGATATACAGAAGCCACCATTGCATTGAATCGCAGTAGAAAATCTTTTATGGACTTTCCGGCCCTCTGCTTTATCGAAGCCAAAGTCATCACACTCTTGGGTCAGGTTACGTGGACCATAAACTATCTCATGAAGCAATCTACGAGCTTGCCCCATGTTCTGATCGATCCAGTCTCTAGTTGTCTGAACTAAAGCGCAGCCAAATCTAATAAAAATAAAGGGAAACGTTGTGTCATCACTTCCTCGGATGCTCCTAGAACTTTTATATGTCTGATGTATCTAGTAATGTGCATGGTCGGGTCTGACTTCCCGTCATAAGGGTCGAGCATTGGTAACTTGAACTTTGGAGGGATCTTGCATTTCTGATATTTGGAGTGAACGGACTCCGACTGAATTCTTCCAATTCTCCACTCGACAATCCTCCTCTCATGATTCGTCGCACTAGGCCAATCATTCTTTCATCTCCATCTGGGGGTTGCCCCCTTGTCATGTTTCTATCCTGCCCCTCCCAAGTCTCGTAGGGAATTCTGATACATACTCTTCGTGTGGCTCATTAACATTAGCATTGCCTCTAGCCTGTTGAGCTCCATCTATGGGTCTTCCAGCATCAGACCTGAGGGTCTGACTCCAAGTCCTTGCTGATTGCCTTTAGGTCCAGTATTCTAGTTTTGAATCCGGCCTTCATTGGTTTCTGCAACCCTAGCTCCTTCTTCCACGTTTACACCCACTGTAGTCGGCCCAAGGTTCTGTGTCCCTGTAGCTCTCATCTGTTCAAAGAAAGTCTGCATCTTGTCCTGTTGACTCTTCAACAACCTCTCATGTAATGAATTTGCCATAGCTTCTGTAACGACCCTGGATTTTTAGCAGCATTATTTTAATAAATATTTAATCCAACTAAATAAAATGTGAACTTATCATTTTAAATTGAATAGTACTTTTGAAATATTTGCCATTTATTTATATAGATTTGTATTTTGAAATGGAAATTTGATTTTTGAAAATTTAAAATAAGTCTCTTAATAATATTAAAATAAAACCTATCTTGTATAATTGAATTAAAGTACTCTATCTTCTTATTAACATTTGATAAATATATACATATGGATAATAATGTTTAAAATAAATTTATCTTATATAATTAAATTAAAGTGCTTTCTCTTGTTAACATTTGGAATAATATATATATATATATATATAAAATAATGTTTGAAATGAAACCAAATTCTATCAATATAAAAATAAGTATAAATATAAGTAAAACTTATGAACATAATTTAAATATTGATAGTTGAAATACAAATAGAAATAAATATAAGTATAAAATATAAGTAAACCATATTGAATATAATTGAAATATTTATAGTCAAAATATAAATACAGATGTAAATGAAAACAAGAATTAAGTAGGTTTGGTATGCATACAACATAGATTTTAAATTGTAAGACCAAAGTATAAAAGTAAGCCTGACACAAATATGTGTATAAACTATTCAAGCTAGAAGATAACAAAACAAACATTTTTTATACAAAACAAATCTTCATACATAAGACTAAATATCTACCTACAAAGTGATAGTTAACAAAACAAATATTTAAATAAATATCTTCATATACAAGCCAAGTGTTTGCCTGCTAAGTGTATATCTTCATACAAAATATCTATATACACAGCAAAAACATAATTATAGTATGTAAACATCTTTGGAAACCAAGGCATTTAATGCCATTATCTTAGCCTAAATTTTGTCGGTTCAAATGTTTGCAAATCTTTACATTTCAGACACAAAATCTATCAAGTTAAAACAAAAAGAAGAAAACAACTAAACTAGTTACAACCTACCCTTAAACATCATATTCTCTTCTTTTATATATGTATACAATTTTCTATTTAGTTCGTTCAGCAAACATATAAGAATACCTGAGAAAAACAAAAACAAGAAAAAGAAACAAAGCTCAAAATTTTATTCAAACCAAAAACAGGATAGTACTCAAGACAGTTTCGAGCTATAGATTTTCAAAAGAAAATAGGGATTGTTCTTTGTTCAGCAATTTTGCAGGTGAGTAAACATCAATTTTAAAGTTTAAGTTTAATTAAAATCGGTAAAGATGATACATTTATTATATGGTATTGTGTCTGTTTGATCTTTGAATGTAGTTCTGTGTATATTATGCGTTGCTCTGTACTTATCTGTAGTTGTTACAGGTTGTATATTTTCTCCAAAACTCAAATTATTGTCATCTAATCATGGAAAGTTTAGAGTTTTTTTAACGAACAAGATGTTTAAAACCTAAACCAAGATTTTTAAATTTTTTTAAGCATGTTGGAAAGATAGTAACCCTGGAAACCATGTTTACAGGAAATCAAATAATAGGTTGATAAATTCAATTGATGTAGAAAGTTAATTCATGTTCATAACTTGAATTATTACTTCAATTTATGATTTTTAAAACAAAAATGAAGATTTTTAAATTAGTATTTAAAGAGCAGTTTGTATATAAACAAAGATTGCATTTTTACAAATTTCTGATGATTGATCCAATAATAAATGTTGAAATTTATGTTGAAGCAAGTATAAACAATGGTGATTTCGAGGAAATTATCAGTTAATTTTTCCATTGCATATATTGTTGGGTCGAATTCATTTTAGGGTTTTATTGTAAGTTTTGATCATGTCTGTAATGTGATGAATACGACTGCTATGCGTGATCGAGCTTCACGTAGCTTTGGGAATTGGTAGTTTAACGCGTTGTCGTGGTGTGGATGAATTTTGGGCATCTCTGGTGGTCGGAGTGATGGAGGCGAGGCGGTTATGTTGATTGGTGTAGGCTTCAGGTTCGAGCAAGAAGGCCTTTTTCGATTTCGAATGTTTGAAGGCGATTTGAATTTGGATTTTGAGTTTGTGGGGATTTTGTGACTTGCCGATGGTCTTGGGAGTTCACCGGAGCTTCGCGCGTCGCCGTGCATGTGTACGGCAGCGGTGATATGTATCAGCGTCGTTGATGGGTGCATGGTCCTGAGTCGTTACTCGAGAAATCGAGTAGATTGCTTCGGGTTTTAGCTCTAGCGTTCGAGTGAGTTATCTGATATCTATACTTAGTTTAAACTCAAGCTTACTGAAGAAAAATATAAAAAAAACAAAGAAGAAGAAGAAGAAGAAGATGGGTAGAGAGGTGACGCAGGTGAAACAGTGTGTAACTCAAAGTGACACTCGAGCTTTAACAGGGGAAGTCTCGGGTTTTTTTTCCAAACTGCAGCTATATTATAAAATTTAGTAACTTGTTTTTCTACAAGTTTTAAGCACTGCAACTTAATAAAGGTTTAACTGTTTAAGACAAGAATTTAATACAAGTCTTAATTATTTTAGTTAGTACTTTAACGATGTTTTAAACACTTAATTATTATTTTAATTAAGCAATTAATTTAAGTATAAAATTTAATTAACGGTAAAGTTTGTAGTTAATGATGATTTGATTTTCAATGTTTAAAGAAGAGCTTTAAAATGTTAATTAAATTGAATAGTAATTAATTAATTATCTTAGGAAGCAATTAAGAATAATTAGTTTATAATTGTAATTAGAGATTAATTAATGATTAAGAGATAAATAAATTTGTAATTACCTATTTAAAGTTAATTAGTATATGATTAGTAGATAAGTAATTAAGTAATTTAATTAAGAATTAATAATTGATTAATTAAGCAATTAGTGATTAATAAATGGATAATTAAGTTTTATTAATTAATAATTAAGGTTATAAATTAATTATTAAGGGTAATTAATTAGGTAACTAAGATTTAATAATTGATTAAGAAATGATTAATTAAATGTTTTGAAATGGAATAAGTAATTAATTGATAATTAACGATAAATTGAACAGGATTAAGTGATTAATTCTTAAGTAATTGATTTAATTAATTACAATAAGAATTTAAGATGTTTGCTTATGAATGTTGTATAAGTAGAACATCTAATTTGTGATATTTATCTGATGATATTCTGTGATGCTCTATGATATGCTCTTGATATATCCATGATGATTGTGTATAATTTATCTGTAATAAATGCTATGTGAAATTCAAGTGTTGAATTTAGCTGTTTGAATTAATTAAACAACTTGACCTTTAAAATGGCGTTTGGATTTCGATGAGACCGGGATCGGGTGTCATTTATGATTATCCGATAACCACATTGATCCAAATTAAACGTTAGGTCATGAATTCTCAAGTGAAGATCGAGATGGTGTTTTCAAAATGTAAGGATTATTGTCGTTGACTCTGAGGGTGATTCCAAAATGAGTGTGACGAGATAATGCCTTCGGTTTTGTTCGAACCCGGAATGAACTTGTATGGATTGAATGCTTTCAGCACATCGTCAGGTGGACGACGATCATTCTAAGAGATATGTTCTATAAAGGTAATCGCAGCCTCAAGCCTCATCAACCGGGAATGGCTAAAACAGGGGATGTGCAGCAAGGTTAGGTGGGTCATGCCCAAGCAGGACGAGATACACCCCTGTCTAAATGTCCCTTTTTATTTCGGATGTGTGGGCGGTTGCTAGCTACAACCGTGGGGTTATCTTGTTCGAGACTGTTCAGTAAGGAATGGTTCCGGCCTTGTGTTGCATGGGATTTAGGGTGGCTTCTCGGTACGGTGATCTAGTCCCCGTACTGTGACAGACGGTACCCCAGTAGCCCTGCCATTGTATGAAATCCAATTTCCAATCAGCGATGTATGTTTTGATTGTGCCCAACTATGTTGGAATGTGAGATGTAAGCATTTCAGCTATTTCTGTATTTTACTTGAAAACCCTAGACACTATTATAAAATCACTGGATTTCCTATAAAAATGTTTTGGTTAGCGTAAGGTAAAAACTTACCCGTATTTATGTGTGGGGAGTCTTACGTGATACCTTTATTTTCAAATGTTTTCAAAGTTAAACAACTTTAAACCGTTTACTCATACCAGACCCACGTCTGCCCCGGAGTTTATATTTTGTTTTTCATAAACTCTTGGGTACTCAAATTTTTATGAGTAGCCAAGTGATAGGTTTTGGATTTTGAGTTCTGGAGGAGCTTGGAGCAGGAGTTCCAGACGTATCTATATATCTATCTAGTTCCATTATGTTAGTTGATGTATTCTGTATTTTGAGATGTATGTAGTGACAGATGTATGTATGACTGTCATGTGTATGATATTGTGTAACTCTGATATATGTAAAACTATGTAATAGTTATGTGATGTATTATATTTTGTTCCATTCCGCTGTGAGATTCTGATGTTGTTATTTCTTTCTTTCTATCTTTTCTATTTCTATCCCTTTCTTTTCTTATTGATGATACGTCTTTCTGGGAGTAGCAGGGTGGGTCGTTCACAGGTGGTACCAGAGCGCTAGGTTGAGCGAATACCTTGGCTCTTGAGTGATTTCTTTCTTGAGAGAGCGTATTTGTAATTTTGATATATATATATATATAATTTTGATATATACATAATTTCGATATATATATATATATATATATATGTCTACCTATTTGTTGGGTTACCTATTCTGGTTTTCCAATATAAGTTATAAAGGTAGATAAGTAGTGGTGTGTGTAACACGACTACCAATGGTTGGAGTTTGAATGTTTGAGATTGGAAGTTTATCTGTCGAGACTGTAGACCTATTACCGTCTCGAGTAAGCTTTGGGTGGTGTAAGGATTTCATCGATCTCTGAAGGAGAACTGTTAGGGTTCGGAGTTCATCTTTGAAGTGTAAGTGTGGATGAGCTAGAGTTTGGATTTGTTGGTGTAACGACCCGCCATTCATCTCCACAAAATGATGCATCATTTATAAGAAAGAAAGGGATAGAAAAGAGAAAGAAAGAGAAGAAAGAAGAAACAACACGTCATAATCTAAACAGCGGAACGAATAAATTATATTAATAACATAAGATATTACATAGTATCATATACAACAACTATCAGAGTTACACAGATAATACAACACATACTAGACAGTTATAAACACCTATCTAGTTATACAACTCAGAGAAAACATGGAGATACCAAACACCGCGGAACACTAAACATATCTACAACGCTGAAGCCTCCTGCTCCATTGCTCCTCCACAATTCGTCAAAGCTAACCTGAATCCCTTGGCTACTCGTAAAAAATTTGAGTACCCAAGAGTTTAAGAAAATAGAAATAAACTCCGGGTCAAACATGGGTCTGGTGTGAGTAACAGGTTAAGGTTGCTTAACTTTGAAAATCTTTTGAAAAGAAAAGGTATCACGTAAGACTTCCCACACATAAACGTGGAAAAGTTTTACCTTACGCTAAACAAAATATTTGATATGAAATCCGGTGATATTATAATAGGTCTAGGGTTTTCAAGTAAATATGAAATAGCCGAAATTGTTACATGATTAAATTCCAGCTATTAGCCACAAAATTGGGTAATACAATCAAAACAGTTAGCACTTATTGGATTTTGGATTCCATACAATAGCAGGGCTACCGGGGTACCGCCCGTCACAGTACGTGGCCTAGATCACCGTACCGAGGATCACTCCCAATCCCCTGCAACATAAAGCCGGAACCATTCCTTACTGAACAGTTCCAAACAAGACAACCCCACAGCTGGTGCGCATATCCAACAGCCCCATACAGCCGAAATAAAAAGGAACCTCTAGACAGGGAAAAATCTCGTCCTACTTGGGCATGTCCTATTTAGCCTTGCTGCACCTCCCCCGTTTTAGCCATTCCCGTTTGATGAGGCTTGAGGTTACGATTACCTTTATAGAACACATTTATCTTAGAATGCTCATCGTCCACCTGACGATGTTCTGAAAGCATTCAATCCATACAAGTTCGTTCCAGGTTCGAACGAAACCGAAGGCATTATCTCCTTACACTCATTTTGGAATCACCCTCAGAGTTAACGACGATAACCCTTGCACTCTGAGTCTTCATATCGAATCTAAAAGTACTGCCCTGTTAAACTCGTATTGGAATAACCCTCAGAGTTTTAACGACGAATAATCCTAACACCTCGAGTCTTCACTCTTCACTTGAGATACACCACCTATCGTTAATTTGGATCTATGTGGTTTTCGGATATCCAAATCTGGAAACCCGATCCTGGTCTCATCGATATCCAAAGCGTATCTTTTAAGGCCAAATTGTTTTAGAGTTTAAAACAATTCAATTTCATTATCTATATACACACAGATAGATAATCCATAGATTCACAATAGATAATCATCGCAACAGATAATCCATATTATCATTATCAAAAGATAGTCCATACTATCATTATCAAAAGATAATCCATATTATCATTATCAAAAGATAATCCATATTATTATCATAATGCAACCAGTGCATCCATATCACACAACATTACTTATCTCATAGCGGAGATTTCAACCATTCAAGGCAAATCAGTATCATCCATACATATATAAGCAATGATCTATAATCACACCATCTATAATTAATTTAAAATGAATTAAATTAATTACTCCCATCTCTAATTAATTTAAAATGAATTAAATTAATTAGTTACATCAATATAAATCTTGCTTACATATCCATTAATTAATTACAAGTTGATTAATTAATCATTCTCTAATTAATCGCCTTAATTAATCATCCTTGATTAATTTTTCTTTAATTATACTCAAGTAATTATTCTTTATTTAATTTTACAAATTAATTACTCTTAACCAAAATTAGTAATTAACCTTTAATTACTTCATTAATTAATTAACTATAATAAATTACATTAATCCTTAATTATTACATTAATTAATTTCCCTTAATCACTTATTATTGATTAATTAATCATTAATTAATCAATCTTAATTACATCATTAATTATATTAATTAATGATCCTTAACTAAATTTAAATTAATTATTTTATTTAAATTAATTACATTAAGTAGTTAATCTCGATTTAAACCATAATTATTAATCACCTTTGATTAATTATATTCTGTAATTACTATCCTTAATTACTTATCAAACTAATTACTCCTTAATTAATTTCTTTAATTAATTTCTTGATTAATTATACAAGTAATTTAATCCAAATTACTTCCACCATTAAACTATCTTCCACTAGTTACATCCAGTAATTATCTTTAATTACTTCACCGAGTAATTACATTCCATTAATTACATTAAGTAATTATTTAAACTTAATTAATTACATTAAGTAATTAATTCCTTAAATACTTCCATTAAGTAATTGAACTTAAACAATTTCTCAAATGATTATCTTTAATTAATTAACCTAATTAATTATTAAAAATTAATCATATTAATTAATTGTTAAGTTAATGACTATCATTAACTATTAATCTTTCTTTAATTACTTTACTTCTTAATTAATCTCCAATTATAAATTAATCTAAATTATTGGTTTATAAATTAAATAAATAAGTCATTTATTAATTATCTTATTCATTTAATCATTTAATACCTTTATAATTTCTAAGATAATCCATTTCTTTATTAACGACTTTATTAATATTTAAGTGTATTTAGAACATTAGATTTTAAATTTAAATTCAAATTCCATTTTGAATTTAAGATTCAAAATGATTATTATTTAAACATTAACCAAATTTAAATTCAATTTATAATCCTTTAAATAAATGTAATAACATTTATTACTCACATATGAAACTTATAAGAAAAGCCTTTAAACTAATTTACTTAATTATATTTAAAAATTAAGCTTTTAAATACACTACTATTTAACTTGCAAATTCAAGTTAACAAATCATTTAACTTCTATTTAAAACCCTTTTATAAAAGAACTTCATTAAAAAATCAAGTTTAAATATTTGTTCAAAAATCAATTTACTTTTAAAAAGCTATTTTAATTTAAACTTGTTTTAAAAACATTCAGAATTTAAAAACTTATTCAAATACCTAAATCTGAATTCAAGAAACTTGAATACACTATTTATTTAAACATTTGATTTTAAACTTTGATTTAAACTCGTTTTAAACTTGATTATAAACTTTTTATTAAAAATTCAAATTTCATTTTAAAACCTAAAGATTCAAAAGTTATTTGAAAAACCGAACTTAACCTTTGAATTTAAACCACTAATGGTTGAAATCTCAGCTATGAGATAAGTAATGTTGTGTGATATGGATGCATTGGTTGCATTATGATAATAATATGGATTATCTTTTGATAATGATAATATGGATTATCTTTTGATAATGATAGTACGGATTATCTTTTGATAATGATAATATGGATTATCTGTTGCGATGATTATCTATTGTGAATCTGTGGATTATCTATCTGTGTGTATACAGATAATGAAATTGAATTGTTTTAAACTTTAAAACAACTTAGCCTTAAAAGATACGCTTTAGATTTCGATGAGACCGGGATCGGGTTTCTAGATTTGAATATCCGAAAGCCACATCGATCCAAATTAACGATAGGTCGTGTATCTCAAGTGAAGAGTGAAGACTCGAGGTGTTAGGACTATTCGTCGTTAAAACTCTAAGGGTGATTCCAATACGAGTTTAATGGGGTAGTACTTTCAGATTCGAGATGAAGATTCAGAGTGCAAGGGTTATCGTCGTTAACCCTGAGGGTGATTCCAAAATGAGTGTAAGGAGATAATGCCTTCGGTTTCGTTCGAACCCGGAACGAACTTGTATGGATTGAATGCTTTCAGAACATCGTCAGGTGGACGATGAGCATTCTAAGATAAATGTGTTCTATAAAGGTAATCGTAACCTCAAGCCTCATCAAACGGGAATGGCTAAAACGGGGGAGGTGCAGCAAGGCTAAATAGGACATGCCCAAGTAGGACGAGATTTTCCCCTGTCTAGAGGTCCCTTTTTATTTCGGCAGTGTGGGCAGTTGGATATGCGCACCAACTGCGAGGTGGTCTTGTTCGGAACCGTTCAGTAAGGAATGGTTCCGGCTTTGTGTTGCAGGGCATTGGGAGTGATCCTCGGTATGGTGATCTAGGCCGCGTACTGTGACGGGCGGTACCCCGATAGCGCTGCCATTTTATGGAATCCAAAATCCAATAAGTGCCAACATTTTTGATTGTATAACCCACTTTTGTGGCTAATAGCTGGAATTTAATCATGTAACAATTTCGGATATTTCATATTTACTTGAAAACCCTAGACCTATTATAATATCACCGGATTTCCTATCAAATGTTTTGGTTAGCATAAGGTAAATTTTTTCCATATTTATGTGTGGGAAGTCTTACGTGATACCATTTCTTTTCAAAAGATTTTCAAAGTTACGCAACCTTAACCTGTTACTCACACCAGACCCATATCTGATCCGGAGTTTATTTCTGTTTTCTTAAACTCTTAGGTACTCAAATTTTTTACAAGTAGCCAAGGGATTCAGGTTAGCTTTGACGAATTGTGGAGGAGCAATGGAGCAGGAGGCTTCAACATTGTAGATATGTTTAGTGTTCCACTGCGTTTGGTATCTCTGTGTTTTCTCTGAGTTGTATTGAGTTGTATAACTAGACTGGTGTTTATAACTGTCTAGTATGTGTTGTATTATCTGTGTAACTCTGATAGTTGTTGTATATGATACTATGTAATATCTTATGTTATTAATATAATTTATTCGTTCCGCTGTTTAGATTCTGATGTGTTGTTTCTTCTTTCTTCTCTTTCTTTCTCTTTTCTATCATTTTCTTTCTTATTAATGATGCGTCATTATGTGGCGATGAATGGCGGGTAGTTACAGTGGTATCAGAGTTCTAGGTTGAGTGAATACCTAGGCTTTGGAGTGATTTCTTTCTTGAGAGAGCGTATTTGTAATTTTAAGTATATTTATATATAATTATATATTTCTACATATTTGTTGGGTTACCCGTATAGGTTTTCCAATATAAGTTATAAAGGTAGATGGGGTAGTGGTGTGTAACACGACTACCATTGGTTGAAGTTTGTATATTGAGGTTGGAAGTGTATCTGTCGAGACTGTAGACCTAATACTGTCTCGAGTAAGTTGTGCAGAGTGTAGAGATTTCATCGATCTTTGAAGGAAACATGTTAAGGTTCAGAGTACATATTTGAAGTGCAGAGTTTGGTGAGTAGGGTTTGGATCTATCTGTTGGGCATAAGCAAGTGATGGTATCTTGATACCTCAGAAAGTAATAGCTGCGTGATGAGATGCAGTGACTATGGATTGCGTCCAAAGATGTTTCTTTGGAACAAGGCTAAGGAAGTGTGTCTGCTTCGTTGTTGTGGCTGGATCACGCTGGGTGTTTCTGTTTGGTTTGAGGTCCGAGTTTCTCGAAGAACTTTGGATTAGGAAGTCTTTGGCTTTGATGTCAGCGGTGCAGCTCGGAGTGTTCTGTGTGCCGACAGGAAGGACTTTAGCGGAGTAGTTTTTCTAGAGGTGGAGTTCAGAAGCAGCAGAGTGGATCCATTTCTTCGATGGATGGACTAAGCCAGTGTATGATGTTCTGTTGGGTAAAGAGAGGACAGTTTTTCTTCGGAAATTGATCTGGGTTGATCGGAAAAGTGACTTGCGATAGTTGAGTGTTCTTTTGTGTTATCAGAGATTTTTCGGATGTCTTCAGGGAGGCCAGAGGTTTTTCTGCATCTGGAGATTAAGCTTTCTTATTGACTACTATTCCAGGAGTGGAACCGGTGGTTCAATTTAGTCAAGGATGGTTCTTAGAGATAGAGTTTGATGAAGCAACTCAGATTTTTGGAGGAACTTCTGAGTTTTCTTTATGGATCTGTTGAACCATATTTCTGGGATTTGTTGTCCAGTTTGTGCTCGTGTTCTTCATCATCATTCTTATCTACTTCGGATCAGAGTTGTGCAGCGAAAATAGTTTGGGAGTGCTTTTGTTTTTTCTTTCCGGATAAGGAGAAGTAAGATTCAGTCTTGTGTTGTTTATGGAGTAGAGGTTGTGTTCTTTGTTTTGGATTAATCTTGAGGAGATCATTGGGTTGGGTTGTTTTTGGTCTAGTTTGTTTCTAGAGGCGTTGGCAAGGGTTGAGCTGATCAGGAAGGATGTTGGTATACCAGGATCGTCCGAAGTCTTTTGTGGATAGGAGATGGAGGAATTTGGATTCTGGAGTCGGGGATTTGGTTTTGGTTAAGTTTTCTCCGATCAAAGGAGCTATAAGTTTCGGGGTAAGACAGGAAAGTTAGCTCCGAGGTGTTTTGGATCTTTTCTGTGTTCTTGAAAGAATATGTGTTTGATCTTCTGGATTGAATTGCCTTGGATAACTGGGATTCGATTTATTTCACATATCTCTGAGGGAGTACGTGTATGATCTATCTCTGGTTTTGGAACCAGCAGTTCAGAAGGTTTGGTTATTGAGTCAAACTCGTATGTAGTCTGATATTCTGTCTAGTTTTGTAGATCTAGATAAGTGGGAGCTCTATAGCTTAGTAGTATTGATTATTTAGATTCTGTAGAGCAAGTATTCCGGTATATATATACTTAGAAAACTTGAGGAAACTCTATCCAGAGTTTTGTCTAGATAGTTATATTTGTTTGACTAGATGTATTGATTGCTATGGTTTTAGCATATGTTTGATATATGTTTGTGTTTTAAAATTAAATCTTTAAATAGATTATTAAATTACCTTTGTTTTAAATTTCGGGGACGAAATTCTTTTAATAGGGAAGGAATGTGATGTCCCGGAATTTTTGACAATATCAATTTAATAATCTGAATTAAAAATTAAATTGATTTGATAATCTTTGCTAATAAGATTGGAATTAAATTAATAATCCAATCAAATAAATATTTAATTGATAGATTTTATCTTTTAAAAGCTAATAAATTGTTTGCTATTTATAATGTATATAGGATATGTATATATTGTAAATAGATAAACCTTGTTTTAAAGTTAATAAATAAACAAATCTTGTTCTCTAAATATATATATATATATTTTTGGTAAATTGGGAATTATGATTTTATTTAAAGTTAAACTTTTAAAAGCTATTGAATAAATAATATATGGTTTTAAATTGTTAAGATAGAAATTTAATTTGTTTAAATCGATTTTAAGATTCAATTTAAATAAACTAACAATAAGGTTTATTTTGATTTTCTTTTTTAAATATAGTGTGATAAAATAAATAATTTATTAATGAACAAATAATTATTTTATAATTATTTTAATTTGATAATGAGTTGTTTTTAAACAATAATAATAAGGTATTGTTTTTAATAAAAATATTTTGTTACTTTCAAAATATAATAATGTAATTGTTTTTAACAAATAGATTTTTATAAAAAAAATTGTGTTTCAAATTGAATTCTAGAATTTGATTTGAAACACAAATTATTATTTTTATAAAAATATATTTGTTAAAAACAATTACATTGCTATATTTTGAAAATAACAAAATATTTTTATTAAAAACAACACCTTATTATTATTGTTTAAAAACAACTCATTATCAAATTAAAATAATTATAAAAGAATTATTTCTTTATTAATGAATTATTTATTTTATCACACTATATTTAAAAAAGAAAATCAAAATAAACCTTATTATTAGTTTATTTAAATTTAATCTCAAAATCAATTTAAACAAATTAAATTTCTATCTTAACAATTTAAAACCACATATTATTTATTCAATAGCTTTTAAAAGTTTAACTTTAGATAAAATCATAATTCCCAATTTACCAAAAATATATATATTTATAAAACAAGATTTGTTTATTTATTCAATTTTAAACAAGGTTTATCTATTTACAATATATACATATCCTATATACATTATAAATATAAAACAATTTATTAGCTTTTAAAAGATAAAATCTATCAATTAAATATTTATTTAATTGGATTATTAAATTAATTCCAATCTTATTAACAAAGATTATCAAATCAATTTAATTTTTAATTCAGATTATTAAATTGATATTGTCAAAAATTCTGGGACATCACAGTTGGTTGGACGGAAGCAAGTCATAATATCTTGATACCTCAGGATGTAGTAGCTGTGTGATGAGACACAGTAACTATGGACGTCTCCGAAGATGTTTCTTTGGAACAAGTTAAGGAAGTGTGTCTGCTTCGGTGTTGTGGCTAAGTTCAGTAGGGTGTTTCTGTTTGGTTCGAGGTCCGAGTTTCTCGAAGAGCTTTGGATAGGAAGTCTTTGGGGATCTGGTCAGCAGTGTAGCTCGAAGTGTTCTATGTGCCGTCGAGGAGATTTTTTTTGGTTAGTAGTTTTTCTTGAGGTAATTTCAGTAGTAACAGAGTGTATCCATTTCTTCGATGGATTGGCTTGATAAGTATAGGCTGTTCTGAATTGTGATGAGAGGACAGTTTCTTTGGAAACTGATTTGGGTAGGATTGCCAGAGTGTCGTGTGATAATTTTGGAATTCACTTGAGTAGTCTTTTGCATGGAGTTGAGACTTCTCAAGAGAATATTCAATATATCGATGTGATCTAAGATTTTTCTGATGTATTCGAGGAAGTTAAGTGTTTGCCTCCACATAGAGAGATAGAGTTTCGTATTAATTTGATTCCAGGAGCAGTGCCGGTGATTTAGCCTAGTAGAAGGATGGCTCCTAGGGAGAGAGAAGGGTTAGCTAAGCAGACTCAGGATCTTTTGGAGAAGGGGTTGATTTGGCCCGTTTTTCTTGTTGGGGGTTCTGCTGCAGTGTTTGTCACTGAATCGGATGGATCGCTATGGTTCTGTGTGGATTATCGAGAACTGAATAAGTTTATTCTGGTGTTCATCGATGATATTTTGGTCTATTCTAAGTCTGAAGAAGAGCACAAGCAGCATTTGAGGAAAGTGTTGGAGACTCTGAGGAGGCATGTTTTGAAAGCGAAATCCTCCAAGTGCCATTTTTGGAAATCGGAAGTTATATTTTAGGGCACATTGTTTCTAGTAAAGGTATCTCTGTAGATCCAGCAAAGGTCGAGACTATTCTGGAATGGAAGCAACCGAAGTCACCAACGGAAGTTCGTAGTTTTTTGGGATTAGCTGGCTACTATAGGAAGTTTATCAAGTACTATTCCGAGATTTCTTCACATCTGACTAAGTTGACAAGGAAAGTAGTTAAGTTCAAATGGACACCTCAGTGTGAAGGAGCTTTCTAAGAATTGAAGACGAGGCTAACCAGTGCACCAGTGCTAGCTATTCCGGATGGGAAAAGCAAATTTGAGGTTTATACAGATGCTTGTATAGTTGGTTTGGGAGTAGTTCTGATGCAGAATGGAAGAGTAAATTGCGTATGCGAATCGGCAAATTAAAGTCACATGAAAGGAACTACGCTACGCACGATCTTGAGTTTTTAGCCGTTGTTTTTGCTTTGAAAATTTGAAGACATTATCTCTTGGGAGTGAAGTTTGAGTTATTCACGGATCACAAACCGTTGAAATATCTTTTCTCTCAAAAGGATCTTAATCTGAGGCAGCAGCGATGGGTCGAGTTTCTGGCATCATATGATTTGGATATTCTGTATACTCCGAGAAAGGTGAATATTGTAGCTGATGCTCTTAGCAGGAATGCAGTTTTATCTCTTTTGGAAGTTATTCCATCTCTCCAAGACAGAATCATAAGTAAGCAAATGGAGGATAGATCTTTTGAGGAACTAATTCTTGGAAATAAGGATGGTCGATATTCTGATTTCAAGGTGGATGATCAAGGTGTTTTAAGGATTAATGGTCGTTTGTGAGTGCCTAATATAGATGGATTGAGGCAAGAAGTCTTAGCTGAGTGTCATCGCTCCAAACTGAATATTCACCTAGGAATACCTAAGGTGTATAAAGACATGAGAAGAATTTTCTGGTAGCCGAGCGTGAAGAAGGATGTAGCTGCTTTCGTTAATAATTGTGCTATCGGTCAGCAAGTGGAAGGAATCAACAGAAGTCAGCCGGTTTGTTGCAGCCTTTGGAAATCCCAAAATGGAAATGGGAGATGATTTCGATGGATTTTATCAACGGTATGCCAAGAACCAAGAAAGGGAATGATGGAATATGGGTTATTGTGGATCGTCTAACTAAGAGTGCCCATTTTATGCCGGTTAAGGCAACTCGTACTACAGCTTCTCTAGCAGAGATTTTCTTGAGAGAGATGGTTAGATTGCATGGTGTTCCTATTAGTATAGTAAGTGATCATGATCCTATCTTCACCAGCAAATTTTGTGAGGCTCTGCAATCAGCTATGGGAACATGTTTGAGATTGAGTACAGCCTATCATCCTTAGAGAGATGGACAGACGGAGAGACTGAACCGTATTCTAGAGGATATGCTGCGAGCTTGTGTTTTAGGATTTTGGTGGATCTTGGAAAGACCATCTTCATTTAGTAGGAATCTTCTATAATAACAGTTACCCAGCAAGTATTAAGATGGCACCTTATGAAGCTCTATACGGAAGACCGTGTAGATCCCCATCCTGTTGGATAGAATCGAAAGATCGTCGTGTGCTTGAGCCAGATTTGATTTGTGAAGCTTCTGCGAAAGTTGAGCTTATCAAGAAAAGGATGAAAGCTGCTCAGGAGCATCAAAAGAAGTACACAGATAAGAGAAGGAAACAACTGGGATTCGAGATTGGTGATTTTGTTTTTGTCAAAGTTTCCCCGATCAAAGGTACTGTTAGATTCGGAAAGACGGGAAAACTTGCCCGAGATATATTCGACCATTTCGGGTATTGGAAAGGATTGGAGCTGTAGCTTACGGAATTGAATTGCCAAAACGGATGTCTGGAATTGGTAATGTATTCCATGTATCCCATCTAAGAAAATTTGTTCATGATCCATCATTAGTTGTATAACCAGTAGTTCAGGAAGATTTGGAAGTTGAGCCGAATTTGACTGTGGTCAGGAATCCAGTTCGGATTGTTGATCAAGATGAGAGGCAACTCAGGAGCAAGGTAGTGAAGCTCGTCAAAGTGCAGTGGAGCGAGGATACCAGAGATTGCACCTGGGAAACTCTGGATAGTTTTAGGGAAGCTTATCCGGATTTGTGTCCAGATAGCTAGTGATGTTTGTTAGAATAGATTGTTTGATTGTTTGCTAATGTATGAATGATATGTACGTTTGCATGGTTGATATAAAAGCTTTTTATATTTTGTTTTAAATTTCGAGGACGAAATTCTTTTAAGGGGGGAGGAATGTAACAGCCCTGGATTTTTAGAGTATTATTTTAATAAATATTTAATCCAATTAAATAAAATGTGAACTTATCATTTTAAATTGAATGGTATTTTTGAAATATTTTCCATTTATATATATAGATTTGTATTTTGAAAATTTAAAATAAGTCTCTTAATAATATTTAAAATAAAACCTATCTTGTATAATTGAATTAAAGTACTCTATCTTCTTACTAACATTTGATAAATTTATACATATGGATAATAATGTTTAAAATAAATTTATCTTATATAATTAAATTAAAGTGCTTTCTCTTGTTAACATTTGGAATAAAATATATATATATATAAAATAATGTTTGAAATAAAATCAAATTCTATCAATATAAAAATAAGTATAAATATAAGTAAAACTTATGAATATAATTTAAATATTGATAGTTGAAATACAAATATAAATAAATATAAGTATAAAATATAAGTAAACCATATTTAATTTAAATATTGATAGTCAAAATATAAAATACAAATGTAAATGAAAACAAGAATTAAGTACGTTTGGTATGCATACAACATAGATTTAAAATTGTAAGACCAAAGTATAAAAGTAAGCCTGACACAAATATGTATATAAACCATTCAAGCTAGAAGGTAACAAAATAAACATTTTTTATACAAAACAAATCTTCATACACAAAACTAAATATCTACCTGCAAAGTGATAGTTAACAAAACAAGTATTTCAATAAATATCTTCATGTACAAGCCAAGTGTTTGCCTCCTAAGTGTATGTCTTCATACAAAATATGTATATACACAGCAAAAACATAATTATAGTATGTAAAATTTTTTAGAAACCAAGGCATTTAATGCCATCATCTCAGCCTAAATTTTGTCAATTCAGATGTTTGCAAATCTTTACATTTCAGACACAAAATCTGTCAAGTTAAAACAAAAGGAAGAAAACAACTAAACTAGTTACAACCTACCCTTAAACATCCTTTTCTCTTCTTCTATATATGTATACAATTTTCTATTTAGTTCGTTTAGCAAAAATATAAGAATACCTGAGAAAAACAAGAAAAAGAAACAAAGCTCAAATTTTTATTCAAACCAAAAACAGGATAGAACTCAAGACAGTTTCAAGCTACAGATTTTCAAAAGAAAATAGGGATTGTTCTTTGTTCAGCAATTTTGCAGGTGAGTAAATATCAATTTTAAAGTTTAAGTTTAATTAAAATCCGTAAAGATGATTCATTTATTATATGGTATTGTATCTGTTTGATCTTTGAATATAATTCTGTGTATATTATGTGTTTCTCTGTACTTACTGTAGTTGTTACAGGTCGTATATTTTCTTCAAAACTCAAATTATTGTCATCTAATCATGGAAAGTTTAGAATTTTTTTTAACAAACCAGATGTTTGAAACCTAAACCAAGATTTTTAAAGTTATTTTAAGCATGTTGGAAAGATAGTAACCCTGGAAACCATGTTTACAGGAAATCAAATAATAGTTTGATAAATTCAATTGATATAGAAAGTTAATTCATGTTCATACCTTGAATTATTACTTCAGTTTATGTTTTTTAAAACAAAAATAAAGATTTTTAGATTAGTATTTAAAGAGCAGTTTGTATATAAACAAAGATTGCATTTTTACAAATTTCTGATGATTGATCCAATAATAAATGTTGAAATTTGTGTCGAAGCAAGTATAAACATTGGTGATTTCGAGAAAATTATCAGTTAATTTTTCCATTGCATATATTGTTGGGTCGAATTCATTTTAGGGTTTTATTGTAAGTTTTGGTCATGTCTGTAATGTGACGAATACGACTCCTATGCGTGATCGAGCTTCGCGTAGCTTTGGGAATTGATAGTTTAACGCGTTGTCGTGGTGTGGATGAATTCTGGGCGTCTCTGGTGGTCGGAGTGATGGAGGCGAGGCGGTTATGTTGATTGGTGTAGGCTTCAGGTTCGAACAAGAAGGCCTTTTTCGATTTCGAATGTTTGAAGGCAATTCGAATTTGGAATTCGAGTTTATGGGGATTTTGTGACTTGTCGATGGTCTTGGGAGTTCACCGGAGCTTCGCGCATCGCCGTGCATGTGTACGGCAGCGGTAATGTGTATCAGCGTCGTTGATGGGTGCACGGTCTCAAGTCGTACCTCGAGAAATCGAGTCGATTGCTTCGGGTTTTAGTTCGAGTGTTCGAGTGAGTTACCTGATATCTATACTTAGTTTAAACTCAAGCTTACTGAAGAAAAATATTAAAAAAAAAAAAAAAAAGATGCGTAGAGAGGTGACTCGGGTGAAACGGTGTGTAACTCGAAGTGACACTCAAGTTTTAACAGGGGAAATCTCGGGTTTTTTTTCCAAACCGCGACAATATTATAAAATTTAGTAACTTGTTTTTCTATAATTTTAAGCACTGCAACTTAATAAAGGTTTAGTTGTCTAAGCCAAGAATTTAATACAAGTCTTAATTATTTTAGTTAATGCTTTAACGATGTTTTAAACACTTAATTATTATTTTAGTTAAGCAATTAATTTAAGTATAAAATTTAATTAACAGTAAAGTTTGTAGTTAATGATGATTTGATTTTCAAATTTTAAAGAAGAGCTTTAAAATGTTAATTAAATTGAATTGTACTTAATTAATTATCTTAGGAAGCAATTAAGAATAATTACTTTACAATTGTAATTAGAGATTAATTACTGATTAGGAAATAAATAAATTTATAATTAACTATTTAAAGTTAATTAGTATATGATTAATAGATAAGTAATTAAGTAATTTAATTAAGAATTAATAATTGATTGATTAAGCAATTAGTGGTTAATAAATAGATAATTAAGTTTAATTAATTAATAATTAAGGTTATAAATTAATGATTAAGGGTAATTAATTAAGTAATTAAGATTTAATAATTGATTAAGAAATGATTAATTAAATGTTTTGAAATGGAATAAGTAATTAATTGATAATTAATGATAAATTGAACAGGGTTAAGTGATTAATTCTCAAGTAATTGATTTAATTAATTACAATAAGAATTTAAGATGTTTGCTTATGAATGTTGTATAAGTAGAACATCTGATTGTGATACTTATCTGATGATATTCCGTGATGCTCTATGATATGCTCTTGATATATCCGTGATGATTGTGTATAATTTATCTGTAATAAATGCTACGTGAAATTCAATTGTTGAATTTAGCTGTTTAAATTAATTAAACAACTTGACCTTTAAAATGGCGTTTGGATTTTAATGAGACGGGGATCGAGTGTCATTTATGATTATCCGAAAACCACATCGATCCGATTTAAACGTTAGGTCGTGAATTCTCAAGTGAAGATCAAGATGGTGTTTACAGAATGCAAGGATTATTGTCATCGACTCTGAGGGTGATTCCAAAATGAGTGTGAAGAGACAATGCCTTCGGTTTCGTTCGAACTCAGAACGAACTTGTATGGATTGAATGCTTTCAGTACATCGTTAGGTGGACGATGAGCATTCAAAGAGATATGTTCTATAAAGGTAATCGCTGCCTCAAGCCTCATCAACTGGAAATGGCTAAAACAGGGGATGTGCAGCAAGTTTAAGTGCGTCATGCCCAAGCAGGACGAGATACACCCCTGTCTAGATGTCCCTTTTTATTTTGGCTATGTGGGCGGTTGCTAGCTACAACCGTGGGATTATCTTGTTTGGGACTGTTCAGTAAGGAATGGTTCCGACCTTGTGTTACAGGGGATTTAGGGTGGCTAGTCGGTACGGTGATCTAGGCCTCGTATTGTGACAGGCGGTACCCCAGTAGCCCTGCCATTATATGGAATCCAATTTCCAATAAGCGCCGTACGTTTTGATTGTGCCTAACTATGTTGGAATGTGAGATGTAAGCATTTCAGCTATTTCTGTGTTTTACTTGAAAACCCTAGACACTATTATAATATCACTGGATTTCCTATAAAAATGTTTTGGTTAGCGTAAGGTAAAAACTTACCCGTATTTATGTGTGGGGAGTCTTACGTGGTACTTTTATTTTCAAATGTTTTCAAAGTTAAACAACTTTAAACCGTTTACTCATACTAGACCCATGTCTGACCCGGAGTTTATATTTTTTTTCATAAACTTTTGGGTTTTGAGTTCTAGAGGAGCTTGGAGCAAGAGTTCCAGACGTATTCATATATCTATCTAGTTCCGCTGTGTTAGTTGATGTACTCTGTATTTTGGGATGTATGTAGTGACAAATGTATGTATGACTGTCATGTGTATGATATTGTGTAACTCTGATATATGTAAAACAATGTAATAGTTATGTGATGTATTATATTTTGTTCCATTCCGCTGTGAGATCCTGATGTTGTTATTTCTTTCTTTCTATCTCTTCTATTTCTATCCCTTTCTTTTCTTATTGATGATGCGTCTTTCTGGGAGTAGAAGGGCGGGTCGTCACGGCTTCCATCTCATCCCTGGTAATGTAAATAGAAGCATATCCTTCTCCAGCTTCAGAGGATGTTTCTTGACTTCTCTCAGCTCTTTGTCTTCTACTGGTTTGTCGAGTCATTGTCTCTAAATCCGAATTCTTCAAGCTTTTAAATCTGAACTTCAAGTCTGGTGTAGCGGGTGCTAGTTCTTCTCAGTGAAAGCACCAAAGTGTTTGTGCCAAAGTTGGTCACAAACCCCAAGTATCGTGAAAGCACCAAGTTATTAATATAGATCAGCAATATTCCAAACACAAATCTCAGATCTAAGCAATGACAAATAACAATTCAGAAATAACGAATAGGAACACAAGGTTTATAGTGGTTCGGCTATCTCCGGCCTACGCCCACTTCAATTAATTATCTTTTATTGATGTTCTTCGCTGGTTACAGTTGATTACAGTGGATTACAATGAAGATTTCAAGTACAACAGTGATGGTGAGATCTAAATTGAATCCGGCAGAGTCTGGACATTTAATAGCCAAAAGATCCCTTTTCTGTAGGCTTCAGGGGGCTATTTATAGGTTTAGGAGGCTGATACCGCATTCAAACTTCGGAAGACTCCTTCTGGCACGTGAATGGGCCCATGCGATCGATCCCACCAAGTTTTGACTCAATCTTTGATCGATACGAATCGATTTCGTATCGATCAAGAAATGGTCCAATCAGGCTGAAACTTGGCAGGCACATTCCTTGGCTTGTATGTAAGCTTTTGTGAAAATTTCATAGCAATTGGATCAGTGGATCTTGAGTTATGATCGATAAGAGCTTGATTTTTTCATTGGTTGTTTGGTTCGAATCCATAAATTCGAATCGATCCATTTCGAATCAATGACCGGTTGACCGTTTCGCATCCATGATTCTCGCCTTGTTATCATCGATTACCGTTTCATCTATCTGGGCTCATTTGACTTGGTGGACACGAACAAGCTATTGGATATGGGTTCGAACAAGAACCCCTGATGGATACGAAGTGGTCACCGTCTGATGGATGCGAAGCAAAGTCATCTGATGGATACGAAGAGCAGTTGCCAGACGGATTTGAACTAATAGAATCTGATGGATTCGAGATAGATGGATACGTGGGTATTATATCCCTGATCGATACGAAGATGATGGATTCGAATAGAAGCTCATCCATGGATACGGACCGTGTCTAGCTGGATGGATACGAAACAGGACATAGCCGATCGATATGAAGCGCGTGCTCTGTTGAAGGATACAAACTTGATCGATGTTATCCGAGGTTCCTTAATGGATTCGAACTTGATCGATGCGAAGTTAAAGGATACGAATTGATATGTGATGATGGATACAGACCCTATCGATACGAAGTTAAGCTTTCCGATGGATACGAAAATGTGGCTTTTCCCTTCAACTTGCAACGATCACAACTTGAGCGTACGAACTCGGATTGACCTGAAATTTGAAATGCTGGTTTCCATGGCTTTGCTTGTCCCGTCTTGTCAGTTGTAGCCTGATCCGGACTCGGACAAAATTCATCGATATCCATAGCAAACCTGTAATGCATAATCGACATTCATGACTAGTAATCATTGGTTTTCAGTTTACTTTTGGGTATTTCGGCTTTGCCAAAAGGTGGGATAACAAGAACAACGTCATCAATATATATAGAATATGCTATCAATCGGTATCAATAATGAAATGAGGATCCACTATACTTTGGACACCTGTCCAGATATAATTTCCTCTCCTTATATATAAATAATCATAATATATCATGATGGGAATGACTGTACGATAGACACGAATTCCGAAATAGAGCCACACACACACACACATACATATATATAAGTGGGTCTCCTTACTAATATCTATACATAAGTGAGGTGCATCAATAGTATATGCCAATCTATCACTCTTAGTACCAAAAGAGAGACTAATAGAATGAAGCAAACTCTAAAGTCATGAAGTCTCTATTGTCTTTAGTGTAACAACCTACTCCAGAACAGTCCTAAATTTCGACCCAAACAAGACCCATGGAAACTGAGATCCATTCCAAGGTAAGTTGCTAGTAGAACTAAGAATATAATCGTATAGAGCCATAACTGAACTTTCAAGGCTCACAACGGATGGAAAAAATATAATAGAAAAATGTACGCATTTATTTCAAAACCATAAAAATATCAAGAAACAAAATTCCGTAGAAACCATATCATAATATCTATTACATGGGTATATATAAAAGCAAGTAACAAAAACAAATGCTGCCATAAGCCAAGCTTCCCATCTCTAAGCATCACCACTGCCATCACTTCATCCTTAACTTGTGTTGAAATAAGAAGGGATTCGAAACAACAAGTGTCTGGTGAATAAAAACCTAGAGTCTTACCTTTCAGTATCCGGGTGGTATATTTCAAAATAAGAATATGTCTACGAATACAAAACCATAAAATCATTTAACACTTATTTATATGGAAAGGAGGCCGGTCCAACCACTAATGCCTTCCATTCCAGAAGTAGATCCCATGTCCCAATCATACATCATAATTAACTAGTAATGTAACAGACGGTACCCTGGACACTTAATACTTCCCAATGGAAAATAGGCAGATACCGTCATTTAATCACTAATTTCAGAAGTGTGCTCCTCAATAGTACTATCTAGCTAAAATCATATGAAATCTCATAAGCCACTTAATACTTACAGTGGAAAACAGGCAAACCGCATCATTTAAAGCCTAATTTCAGAAGCAGACCCCTGAAGAGACACCGCCTAGTGTAACCCCTTACATATTTAATACTTCTTCTAGGGGAAAAGGTGGGTCCAACTACTTAATACCTCAAACGTGAAGCAGGCCCCACGTTTTATGGCACATACTCATAATGACGTCTCGCATTAGTCTGTTATTCATAGGAATTGGTAACCAGATTAGCTAGGTAAATTTCCCCTATAGAATTTAGAACTAACCTCACGTCATTAAAAATATTTATCATAAGGATATCCCACATCAACAAAATTACAGAAGTGTCGGTGCCTCAAAGTGAAGAGCAAACTTCTGTCATGTAACTTTTTCGACATTGAACCCTTTCGATCTAGCCATAAATTAGTTACACTACACACATACACACAAACTCTCACCTCACCATTTCATAAATAATGCCTTATAAGGAATCTTCCTTATTACGCCTTAAAATGATAATTAGGCTATATAACAGTTTCCTCTTATTTTTCACCTCAAAATCAATTACCTTCCTAATGGGGGAATTAAATACAAATAAATGCTTAATTAACTATGTTACGCATAATAGTTATATGTTAATTAGATAAATAAAAATAAATAAATATTCTCACTTAATAAGTTCTAAACGCACGGATTTTACACTCTAAGCTAGTGTTAAATGTCAATTCGCAAACCAATTATTACTGCGAGTCATTTTTCTTCAATTTCCCAAGAATTCATCATAATCTAATGTCCAAAACGAGGAATAAATATTCATAATCAAAACTGCAATAACAGACTTGTAAATAAAATAAAAACTCACTTTCTTATACCAATTCAATGGAATATCTTAAACAATAAGAATTGCAATCAAAACCCCATATTCTATTCAACTCCTCTTTTTACAAAGAAATGGATATGAATAATTGGTGTAAAATACAAATAGAATTCATAATCTAAAACTTTTATTTTATTGAAGGATCAATTTAACCCAAAGAAGAAGGAGAAGTGAAATAGACTATCAAATTATCAAAAATTGCATAAATGAAACAAATTCCATCAAAGTAATGTAAATAAATCTCAACGTAGAATTGACATTTCAAAGTAAAAAGGAATTTTCGATGATTTATTTATCATATTTTATAATCCTAAAATCCCTAAGGCATATTCAAATCCAAAAAAATACACTAAACAACTGCAGAAAAGAAGTACTAAGGTTTCCACTCACAGAAAAGCCTTAGCTTCTCCTTCCTTGGATTTGCATGCCTCACAATCACTTCCAATGTCACTCTCTTTTGATACACACACACTCTAAGAATAGGTTGGAGGAAGAAGAAATGAATAGAAAATAGGTAGGATTCTTACCTGAATTCTCTACGGAGTTTCTGAATCTAATTTGGAGAGATAATAATGGCAGAGTTTTGTTGAATTCCATAAAATAATATGAATAAAAAGTGGAGAAGATAGGGTTTTATTTGTAAGGGTTGAAATGCACCGGAAACTTAGGATGAAAATGGTTTAAAATGGAGAAATCTGGAGCGTACAAATAAATAGCACAACCATTCAAACCCTAGCCGCCACTGCTAAAATTTGGCTTTGACCGGTCGACCTCCCCTCCTCAACAGGTCGACCGCTAGGGGTCGACCGATCATAACAAAGGTGTCGACCGGTTGATTATTTTGGGTAGTTATTTGTTCCATAGCTTTTTATTAATTTCTTAACCTATTTAACTTTAACATTAGACGTTAATTAAAACGTTTACTTAGCCCCTAAGCAAATTTCGAATTCATGCCCTTAATTTAGATATTCATTTGAATTTAAATTTGAATTAAATTAATTTAAATCTGAAAACTTCAAATGCTCATAACTTCTTCGTTTGAGCTCCATTTTTAGCGAATTATATATGGAAACAAATCAGAATTTCGCCAAGAACGCAACGAATTAACATTCATGGTAAAATTTGAAATTTTATAAAATTTTCATATTCAACCCTTATCATATTTAATTTAACTTACTCTATTTATTTATGGTTCATTTTACGGATGTTACATTATTACCTCTTAAATTATATATGGAAACAAATCAGAATTTCGCCAAGAACGCAACGAATTAACATTCATGGTCAAATTTGAACTTTTATAAAATTTTCATATTCAACCCTTATCATATTTAATTTAATCTACTCTATTTATTTATGGTTCATTTTACGGATGTTACATTATTCCCTCTTAAAATGGAATTCGTCCCAAAATCTTTCAAGAGATAAACAACATAACGTGCAATAACATCCATGTTATACAACCAAATTATGTACACAATCATCTACTCGACTAATATTGCAATGTGATTATGTACCGCAGACATACTAAAATGAGCTCGAATCTAGTCAATCCTAACGTGAGTGTGCAATCATGTCATGAAAGTATGAATGTAAATACCCAAAACATACATGAAATTTTCTACATGAGTGTAAAGTCGTTGTGAAAGGTGTAGCAACCATCTCCTACCATCCAATATAGCAACCATGATGCCACTAAAATCCTTATTTTGGATAGAAAATTTTCCAGAGAAAGGTTTTTGACAATGAATTCTCATGTCTCACATTAGATTTTCTCACCATTGTACTTGAACCAATCTAATTCTTTGTTGTGGAGCCTTCGAGTTCTGTGCTCTACGATGCACGCAGTGGTAAGGGACGACGTTGGCTCCATCTTAAAGTCCCTTAATTGATTAGGCTCTACAACAACTGTTATGCTACAAAGGTATGCAAAAATGTCATGGATTACGGCTAGTACAAAAGTTTTCTTGTTTTTTCCCATATTTAGAAAAGACCCAATAAATCTTGTTTCTACTTTCCAACTATCCAAATCATACACTGCCTAATCAATTCCGACTTTCCAAATCTCACAATACAAATGTAACCCGAGTAGAATTTGTCAGTGGTTCCCCAACCCCAATTTGACGATATGCATGGCCTCCTAAAAAAATTGCTTCCAAGGTGCCATACTAATCGTCCATTGATGACTACAATCATACTGAATTCTACTAAGGGTAAGCACTATCCCTAAACTCCTTCAAAGCCCAAGAAGCAAGCTCTCAATAAATCCTCTAAGTTGACATCCATTCCTTGAATTTATCCATCGGTCTTCAGTCGGTAAGTGATGCTCCAATTCAAGGAAATTCCTAAAGCTACTAGCAAATCCCTCCAAAATTTGCTAGTAAACTAACGATCCATATTACTAAAGATGCAAAGCGCAACTTTATAAAGCTGTGTTAGAGTACTGTGGTTCTACTGCTTCTAACGGAAAACTTCTACCACCTTCTTCTTAATCCTTAATCAATATGAAATTTTCTCATTCTTATACATTTTCCCTTTTCCTTGCACGGTAGCATTTTATGAGCTAAATCCCTTATGTTTTCCAAAATCTAAAGTTTTGAGATTGAAATATTTACTTACTTTAGGTTACAAACCTAATTTTCTCATTAACTTCCAGTTTTACTTATGTTCTATCGCTAGTTAAGTGTTCCCATAAAAATTTCTTATTTATTTTGCTTCCCGACATATACCAGGTGGTTTAAATCTCATTCATAAAGGCTACACAGGAATAAAATGAGAATACATCTTATACCACATCATCCACATTTCTGATAACTAAGAAAGATAACTAACATTTTTAATCCAAGAACTCCAAAGAAAATTTTACTGGAAGTTGCCATTTATTATCAGTTAATATAAATGGTGTTGAGGTCCTACCACTCCTTTCCAAATTAAGATGGGCTATCTTTGACGTTTCATTCCATTGCTAGCCATTTCTTGATTTCTCCTTCTTTTTTGGTCTCAATAAATGTGTTCTATATATTGCTTCAATAATATCCATACCAGCTGACCATTACTGTCAAAATTGGACCATTTTCAATTAATCCTTCTTCAATCTTTTAACCTTCTTAAGGTTTGCAAAATCCATTCATCACTCAAGTTTCTTTCTTCCACAAATGCAATATCAAGTTTCCTTAATCAATTCCCATTTAGATTACATTTCCTCCCATCAATTAAAAATTTATTGTCAATTAAATTTGTTTTAACATTCATAAATCATAATCCATCAATTACTAACTAACACGCATATGGTCATGGTCTATGCAATCTATATATTCTAGTCGTTTAGTGTAGTTGTATGATATCTAACTACTAATTCTACAACTAGAATACTCATTTTGATATTTTAATACTTCAAAGCTATCCTTCCAAAAGATTACCATTATAAATTAACTACAACTAACCTTTTTTTTTTTTTTGAAATTACGAGGAATCATTTCTTTTCTTATTATTGAAATAGGAAGTGTAAACTATGAAAAGGAATATCCATCTCTTACATATCTCTTTTCTTTTTAGTGTATTCTTTATTGCTTCAAACAATGCACATTTTCGTGTATTCTGTAATCGGATAACTTATGGAAATTATGTGGAAATTGCTCAAAAATAAAATTTTAGAAATTCATTTTCTACGGGCAACCTAATTCATAATCCAATTACAGATCTGAAATATCTTTACACTTTACTTACTTCTTCAAATAAGGGTTTGGGACTGACTACAACTTTCCGGATCAGGATGTACATTCTATTTCTAATTCATATCCTAAAAATCCTTGGTCTATCCCATCTAGGTCATGATCTGTATCTACTACATAAAATTTTATAAAATCATAACTTTCACATAAAAAATAAAATATCTTTGTACAAAAAGACTTATTTTAAAGATAAGCGTATATTACTTTATTTCTTACAATACTTAAAACTTGAAATATCAAATTCAATATCTCCATCTTTAAAAATTTAAACTTTGATAAAAAACCTTTATCAAAGGTTCGAAATTCCTTTGTTCCCACATAGGAATAAAATAATCTCCCTTTCAAACTTTCATATCAAAACATTTTTTAGGTTAGACTTTCTAATTTAGGGCGTTCAAAATTCTCTTGGTTTTTCAAAAGGAATGTAACGACCCGGTGTTTTCAACCATTCGCATCCGCACATGTCGGACTTGAATTGTTCAAAATACCGCGTTGTAAAAAATAAATTTGGCAAAACTCAGAATATGCAGTAAATAAATCACAGAATCACAGACACGGATATCAGAGAAACTCGCAGCGGAATTTAAAATACTTAGTGGTTCATGAAGCCACTATAAAAAAACTCAACCAAATAAAAATTACATAGTTTTAAATCTCCAATACAGTTTAAAACTTCAATAGAAATCCAAATATTCCAAAGTCTTGATTTCAAAATAAGATATAGACTGGAAGATTGGCCGGCAGCTCGAAAGATCTACAGAATGTCCTAGCTCCGGGGAGAAAGATGAAACCGCAACTCAGGCTGACCCGAGCGTAAAATAAAACATAAACACTCGAGTAAGGACATACATACTTATATAGTGTAAGCTAATTCAAGTGTACTGTAATATAGAGCAAGTAACTTAAAGGATGCTTGGGACCGCCCATCCTCTAAGGATCCGTTAAACTATTTACTATGTAGTATATTGCGCTATTAAATAGTGTCTATTTATAAAATAAACTTACTTTTAAATAGCGTTAAGGCTTTACATTTTCCACCTTAACACATTTATATATTCTCATAGTCTATACAGTACCGTAATCTCCCCCGTACTGGGCGTCGTCAGAGGGCACTCCATAGGTATGGTACAAACCAAAATCGTATAAGGCTCGGTATGGTAGGTGACACGGCACAACTAGGCAATGCCAGGGTAGATATACCAATTGCTACTCGGACCGACGGAAACGCGTAGTCGCAGTTACCGCCCACCTCGAACAATACTCCCAAATCAAAGGTGCGCACCAAAACAATCACAAGAGTAATAGAATGGCATACGAAGAAGTGCGTTCGATCAGAGGTGCTACCTCATTAATCCGAGAATCGCTCCTGTTTTAGCCACCTTATGCCAACTCACGGGAGTCGGGTCCACGTATTTACCTTAAAGGAACCGTCACCACCATCCTACTTCATTCTGGAATCTCCACCGCGTACACGGTTGGTAAAGTTGTTTTCGGTATCGACAGAGAGTATGCCAGATATCCGATCCCGGTCTCTTTAACAACCAAACGTTATTATAACCCGTGGTTACAACTTTAAAAATGGTATTTACTTTATAAATCAAAATATATTTCCAATACTACAATATCAAAGTATTGTTTTTAAACATTGGTCATTTTAATATACCATTTAAATCTATTCAATTTATTTAGGAATTAAATTTTCTTTTCTCACCTTTTAAAATTAAATTCTTCCATAAAACCCATTCAAAAAAAAATCAATTCCTTATTTTATTAATTACATATTAAATTCCAAATTTTAATCCCCTTTTCCCAAAGATTATTTCCACAAATTGATTAAAAATATCAAATTTCAGTTTCTATAGCACTTATGAAATGCTACCTAAAGTTTACAGGTTAAAACAGTCCAATTTTAAAAGACAGCATTTAAATGCTGTAATAGATTAATAACTTAACAATTTAGTTTTAAATTCCAAATATAACTTATTATCAATTATTTTCTTAACTGAATTCTTACTTTTACCAAAACCCAGAATTTCCAAAATAAGTTATATTCCAAAATTTTATTCAAACATTTATTTATTTATTTAACATTTTTAACTCATTCAAAATCATTATAAATAAAATCCTTTACATACATTTAAATCGGAATATTATAAACTTCCAAAATAAATTTAAAAATATTTCTGAAAAATACTATAGAAACCACGGGTCTGTATATAGTTTTCTAGCCTAGGTCAAGTGATACGGATTTATATCATTTCAATCCTTAATTTACAAAACCTCGGATTCTATCATTTCAAACCCGCAATCCCAAGTTAAATATTTAAAATTAAACAATTAAATAAATGAATGAATAAATAATTATCATACAGGCCTATCATTTCAGCCTATAACGATCTCAATTTACAGGGAACTTGCAGTGGTGATTTAACAGTAAATAAGCATTAAATAATATAACTGCAACTATATTACAACAGATAAACAACTGATGAGGTGTCAATTTAAAATGGGGTTTAACATCATACGTTATATTACAGACAGATGACATTTAATAAATAATTTACAAATACACTTGCGATAATTCACATAAATATAGGTATGTTTGTCTGGTGAGAAATACTCACCTTAAACTGCAGATAATCAGATTCAAACGATTTTACCACTTGATAAAGGATCGTACAAATGGCACGATTAGGTTTCCGTAGATGCCACGCCTTGATTCAAATCTAAAATAAGATCCAAATACCAAATACGCGACTTTTAAAATTACGGTCAAAGCAAAATTTTCGAAACAACTGGAACGAATAGAATAAAAGAAATTTTGGTTCAGCTTTTGCTCGACTGCCTCACCCCATATCCCGACCCCAACTTCATAGGCTTGGCAATACTATTTATTATTATTATACATTTTATTATTATTATTATTTCCACCGGCATACCCTGACTTATCTAGTTTTGAAAAATATGTATTTACACAAACTTGCGTCTCTGCCTAAACTATTCTTCAATGCAAACTCTCTCTGTTTCTTAATTACAACACGTCTCTGCCACTTCAATTTCAAAACATTGTCGAATTCAGAAACATTAAAATTTAAATTTTTAACCATTCTTAACTTTAAAATCATATTCCTACTTCAGAAAAATGTTCCTTTGGATACCATATATCTTATGATTAAATAAAATAAATTTTATAAATAAAATATCCAAATTTACTATGAATCATTTGTAAGTCAGAATTTCCCAATTTTACTTAACTTGTATATATATTTTTTCCAAATAACTTTACACTTAATTTAAAAATACCCACTTCCTAAATAAAACTAAATTCTCATTTATTTACTTAACTTAACAATTTTATTTAAAACCCAATTTCAAATTTTCAAGTTAAGTCATAAATTGAAATTTCACCTTTCCGTTTGAAAACAACATTTTCAATTATTTACTTACAAAACACATCCGTTCCATAAAAAAAAATTCCTTTTTATAGTTAATATACACTAAATTTTCTTCACAACTTTATTCATTTAGACATCAATTCAACTATGATTCAAGTTAAATAAAAGTTATTCCAAAATGTTCCATTTCAATCGTCTTTCATTTTATCAATTTAAAGTACATTATTTATTATACCAAACATATCCATTTTCAGAAATAACTTTTATTTAAATTTCTAGGTTAGATTTCAACTCCATATTAAATCAAATTTAATTATTATGTCATTTATCGTAAATAAAATCTTTAAATTCACTTTAAAACCAATTATTAACTTACAAAAATTTAACTTAAAAAACAAAACACCTTTAAAATTTTAAAGCCTTAAGTCAAATTTTTAGTTGAATTACATAAATTTTATTTCAAAAATACTTAAAAAAATTTAGAAAAATATTATAATATATTAACCATGGGCTTGTTCGGGATATAAGCTTGGTTATGAAAACTTAGAGGGACGTGACGTGGTGGAGAAGTAGCCGAGCAAGGCAAAAGGGAAACAGAGAACAACAAGAAGAAGAAAGGGAAAAACTGAAAGAAGAAAAGAAAAAGTAAAACCATTACCTGATAGAGGCTTCAGCACAAAAGAAGAAGAAGGCAAATTTTAGATGCAATATAAAGTTTTTGTGTGAGGCTTTATATATATAAGAAAACAAGTTGAGAGTTATGAAGGCACGTGAGATCTTCTGAGATGCGAGTTGCACAATAATGTATATGGGAGGCTTGCGTGATTATAGGAAAACAGTAATCAAATATAATTTGCTTTGAACTGAATAGACTATACAAAATTTTGATTTAATGAATTCCTAGAATGATGCATGAATTTAGGCAAGAGATTGATTCTTAATTTATAAAATTCTTTCTTATGTATTCATGGATAAGGCTTGCGAAATATAGGGGACCAAACAAGCAGGCAAGAATGGCAAGTGATAATAAACATTTAGGCAGACCAGAAAGTTGTGTGATTTATTATTGCCAGTTATACGAAAATCTTGATAAATGCATGCGTTGATTACTTTCCAGTTTCTTTAGTTTGCACGTTATTTTATATGCGTGATTTATGCTTGCCAATTTATGAAAATTTGATTTCAACCTTTTATACCATTTAATAGTTGCGTGATCAGCTATATGAAATTTTGATCTTTATTAAATGAAAGGCAAGAATTGGCAAAGATTTTGGAATTTAAAGTCATATACAAAAATTAAAACCCAATTGAAAGCTATGAAAAAGAGTTAACGTTTGCTATAGAAACTACTGACTGATATTTTAATCCATATAGATATAAATATGATTTTACAATACGCCAAACTGACGCAATACAAAACAACCAAAATTTATACAAAAGTAACGTTTTTAATTTATACGTTTTTACGTTACTTATATCATTACAATGCATGCCCTTTTTAAATGCGAAATTTAACAGTCTGTAAAACACTGAATTTTACAAAGTTATTACTTAAATTAAATTCGCTTACAATTTTTGTATTTTAAATATACAAAATTCATTTTTTATTAACATTGCGAATTTGAGTTGTCTTTTAACAAAATTTAAAAACTTCAAAACTTTCAGTTTATGTTTAGACTTTTAGGAAATGATTTAATCAAATTAATATGTATATAAATTGGGAAGTAAATTTTACTGGAAAGAGAAAAATAACGGATTAAAATTCTATACGTTTTCTTATATATAATCTTATATATATATATATATATACGGTATTTATTCCCTAAATTTACGCGCCCTTTTTAACGCGTAATTACCCAGTTCATTTATACACTAAAAAAAATTCGAAATTTTGACCATGCTGAGACTCGAACTCCTGACCTGTCGTGAATAGCCCAGATGTCTTAACCACCTAAGCTATTAATGTTTTCTTAATTAAAACTTGATTTTGCTAGAAATTAAGTTATTTACCATCTTCGACAAAACCCCAAATTTCCAAATTAAAGTTAATTCTTAACCATGTCAAAATTTCAGAGATCTTATTATTTAATTAAAAATTTGGTCAATTGTTTTTTTATTTTTAAATCACTTTAAATAAACCCCAAAGTTTTTAAAATACAAGTGAAAAATACTTGTTTAAAAATTTGGGCTGTTACACTCTCCCCCACTCAAAACTTTTCGTCCTCGAAAAGGAAGAAGGTAGGGGAATAGAAACAACCTGAAAGAAAACTAAATTGAAACTTAAATTAGAATCATTAATCTAAACAATAAAAATTCAATTTTAAATTAATCATTGATTTCATCTATTTATACTTAAAATTTTAACATTTATTTATTTACATATTTACTTGTATAATATCTCTACACTAAAAAAAAATCATTCATTTTTTTTTTCCAAATTTTTCACAAGGTATTATAACATTCTAATTTAAAATGTTTAATTTTAGTCCAAATTTGAAATGGTAATTTAACTTAATTTATAAAGTAAATTTACCATTTCCCAAAATAAACTAAATTCCCCATTTAGTTTCTTCATTATTCCAAACTATAATTAAATTTATTTTTCTCAATATTTTTCTCATCTATGTCAAATATGTTTCTCAATATCTAAACCATATAAATTCAATTTAAATTAATTAATATTCAATAATTGATTTAATTCATTTAATTTTTACAGAAGTTAAATCAAACTTAACTATTTCCAAATTAATTAACTTATTATCCAATTATTTTCTAAAATCAGAAATTTGTATAGTCATTTATAATAATCATCTTTTATTCAACAAATTTAATTCTTCTTTATTCCAGATTATTATTAAATATATTCTACTTAATATATCTTATCGCACATATTAAGTAGATTATATTTAATATAACTATTCCAATATATTTCTAAATTTCCTTTAACACCATTTGATATTGTATATTATTCAATTATTATTTTATTTCTATTTACCTCTATTTGTCTTGTTGTAACTGAAACTTTAAGTGTATAACATTTATTATAACCACTCAAATTTTTATTTATAAAATCCTTTTATATTATACATTATCCAATTACATAGTTAATTTCTGAATGATTTAGGTAAGTTATATTGGCATGCAATTATACAAGTAAAAATTTTCCAACTATATTATTCAAGTTTAAATATTCATTCCAAATTTGACTTTATTTTATCATTAGAATCACCTTTTAACATAAATTTATGAATTAAATTTCCAATTAACTTCAAACCCTTTAGAGATAAATAAATACATACATATAGCATACGTCAAATCAAATTTAAATCATATATCTAAATATATTATAAATTAAGTCACATTTAGAAATTCAAATCAATTAAATTTTTGAAGCAAAACTACAACGTGGTCTCTTTACTTCGATACTCGAAAATGAATGTCGATGATGCTGTAGTCATTACCGAAATTATTTTCCAGCGACAAAGAGAAGAGCACTAATTTTTAAAACTTTAAAATTCTTTGGAAAAATTTATATTCGAAAATAATTTAAATAATAATATATCCTTTTAAGACTTTAAACACAAGGTTTGAAACTATCAGCAATTAAATTCTTAAATTCTTGTTTTAAATCCATTTCTGTTTCCAAATAAATTTATAACCATGTTTTATAGTTCAATTATTTATATAAGACAAAACCAGTGGTTTACAAAACCATAAATAAAATCAAACACTATTATCTCTAAACAACTAGTTAAATTCTGAAAATTATACTTATATATATAATATTAGATTTTTCCTAAATATAGGAATAAATTTTTTCAAAACAAGGATAGAGATTCAAATTTCGAAGCACTCAAATTAAAGAGAATTTTGATTTAAAGATAAATTGAAATCAGAAGATCCGATGATTTCATAATAGAACAAGGAACTAGATAAGTTTATATAAATCGCGGGCAACCTTAACCTGGTCAACCGTGACTTAAAGAGTCAGATCGAATGTAGATTTACCATTCGATCCGAAGAGATAGAGTTCGGAATAACCAAAGATACTAGCATCTAAACCGAGGTTAAATATAAATCTCTGGTGAATCAATGCTAATTGTAAAGGAGTTTCACCCCTTTATTAGAATATTGGCGAGACCGCCAATTTACTATAAAGATCATCCGAAATGGAGTTATGGGATACTCCAGAATCGAAAGAAAATGAATAGTGAAGGACACGAATGAACTTCGGAACCGCAGGGAACGTTCCAAAATTCAAAGGAAATCGAATCAAAAGGAAAAGATTCAAGCTCGAATGAAAGTGATTCTGTAAATGAAATTTACCATACATTCTAAGTTTTGCCTAGAGCCAAAGCTCTGATACCAACTGTAACGACCCGGTGTTTTCAACCATTCGCATCCGCACATGTCGGACTTGAATTGTTCAAAATACCGCGTTGTAAAAAATAAATTTGGCAAAACTCAGAATATGCAGTAAATAAATCAAAGAATCACAGACACGGATATCAGAGAAACTCGCAGCGGAATTTAAAATACTTAGTGGTTCATGAAGCCACTATAAAAAAACTCAACCAAATAAAAATTACATAGTTTTAAATCTCCAATACAGTTTAAAACTTCAATAGAAATCCAAATATTCCAAAGTCTTGATTTCAAAATAAGATATAGACTGGAAGATTGGCCGGCAGCTCGAAAGATCTACAGAATGTCCTAGCTCCGGGAAGAAAGCTGAAACCGCAACTCAGGCTGACCCGAGCGTAAAATAAAACATAAACACTCGAGTCAGGACATACATACTTATATAGTGTAAGCTAATTCAAGTGTACTATAATATAGAGCAAGTAACTTAAAGGATGCTTGGGACCGCCCATCCTCTAAGGATCCGTTAAACTATTTACTATGTAGTATATTGCGCTATTAAATAGTGTCTATTTATAAAATAAACTTACTTTTAAATAGCGTTAAGGCTTTACATTTTCCACCTTAACACATTTATATATTCTCATAGTCTATACAGTACCGTAATCTCCCCCGTACTGGGCGTCGTCAGAGGGCACTCCATAGGTATGGTACAAACCAAAATCGTATAAGGCTCGGTATGGTAGGTGACACGGCACAACTAGGCAATGCCAGGGTAGATATACCAATTGCTACTCGGACCGATGGAAATGCGTAGCCGCAGTTACCGCCCACCTCGAACAACACTCCCAAATCAAAGGTGCGCACCAAAACAATCACAAGAGTAATAGAATGGCATACGAAGAAGTGCGTTCGATCAGAGATGCTACCTCATTAATCCGAGAATCGCTCCTGTTTTAGCCACCTTATGCCAACTCACGGGAGTCGGGTCCACGTATTTACCTTAAAGGAACCGTCACCACCATCCTACTTCATTCTGGAATCTCCACCGCGTACACGGTTGGTAAAGTGGTTTTCGGTATCGACAAAGAGTATGCCAGATATCCGATCCCGGTCTCTTTAACAACCAAACGTTATTATAACCCGTGGTTACAACTTTAAAAATGGTATTTACTTTATAAATCAAAATATATTTCCAATACTACAATATCAAAATATTATTTTTAAACATTGGTCATTTTAATATACCATTTAAATCTATTCAATTTATTTAGGAATTAAATTTTCTTTTCTCACCTTTTAAAATTAAATTCTTCCATAAAACCCATTCAAAAAAAATCAATTCCTTATTTTATTAATTACATATTAAATTCCAAATTTTAATCCCCTTTTCCCAAAGATTATTTCCACAAATTGATTAAAAATATCAAATTTCAGTTTCTATAGCACTTATGAAATGCTACCTAAAGTTTACAGGTTAAAACAGTCCAATTTTAAAAGACAGCATTTAAATGCTGTAATAGATTAATAACTTAACAATTTAGTTTTAAATTCCAAATATAACTTATTATCAATTATTTTCTTAACTTAATTCTTACTTTTACCAAAACCCAGAATTTCCAAAATAAGTTATATTCCAAAATTTTATTCAAACATTTATTTATTTATTTAACATTTTTAACTCATTCAAAATCATTATAAATAAAATCCTTTACATACAATTAAATCGGAATATTATAAACTTTCAAAATAAATTTAAAAATATTTCTGAAAAATACTATAGAAACCACGGGTCTGTATATAGTTTTCTAACCTAGGTCAAGTGATACGGATTTATATCATTTCAATCCGTAATTTACAAACCCCGGGTTCTATTATTTCAAATCCGCAATCCCAAGTTAAATATTTAAAATTAAACAATTAAATGAATAAATGAATAAATAATTATCGTACAGGCCTATCATTTCAGCCTATAACGATCTCAATTTACAGGGAACTTGTAGTGGTGATTTAACAGTAAATAAGCATTAAATAATATAACTGCAACTATATTACAACAGATAAACAACTGATGAGGTGTCAATTTAAAATGGGGTTTAACATCATACGTTATATTACAGACAGATGACATTTAATAAATAATTTACAAATACACTTGCGATAATTCACATAAATATAGGTATGTTTGTCTGGTAAGAAATACTCACCTTAAACTGCAGATAATCAGATTCAAACGATTTTACCACATGATAAAGGATCGTACAAATGGCACGATTAGGTTTCCGCGGTTGCCACGCCTTGATTCAAATCTAAAATAAGATCCAAATACCAAATACGCGACTTTTAAAATTACGGTCAAAGCAAAATTTTCGAAACAACTGGAACGAATAGAATAAAAGAAATTTTGGTTCAGCTTTTGCTCGACTACCTCACCCCACATCCCGACCCCAACTTCATAGGCTTGGCAATACTATTTATTATTATTATACATTTTATTATTATTATTATTATTATTTCCACCGGCATACCCTAACTTATCTAGTTTTGAAAAATATGTGTTTACACAAACTTGCGTCTCTGCCTAAACTATTCTTCAATGCAAACTCTCTCTGTTTCTTAATTACAACACGTCTCTGCCACTTTAATTTCAAAACATTGTCGAATTCAGAAACATTAAAATTAAAATTTTTAACCATCCTTAACTTTAAAATCATATTCCTACTTCAGAAAAATGTTCCTTTGGATACCATTTATCTTATGATTAAATAAAATAAATTTTATAAATAAAATATCCAAATTTACTATGAATCATTTGTAAGTCAGAATTTCCCAATTTTACTTAACTTGTATATATATTGTTTCCAAATAACTTTACACTTAATTTAAAAATACCCACTTCCTAAATAAAACAAATTCTCATTTATTTACTTAACTTAACAATTTTATTTAAAACCCAATTTCAAATTTTCAAGTTAAGTCGTAAATTGAAATTTCACCTTTCCGTTTGAAAACAACATTTTCAATTATTTACTTACAAAACACATCCGTTCCATAATTATTTTTTTCCTTTTTATAGTTAATATACACTAAATTTTCTTCACAACTTTATTCATTTAGACATCAATTCAACTATGATTCAAGTTAAATAAAAGTTATTCCAAAATGTTCCATTTCAATCGTCTTTCATTTTATCAATTTAAAGTACATTATTTATTATACCAAACATATCCATTTTCGGAAATAACTTTTATTAAAATTTCTAGATTAGATTTCAACTCCATATTAAATCAAATTTAATTATTATGTCATTTATCGTAAATAAAATCTTTAAATTCACTTTAAAACCAATTATTAACTTACAAAAATTTAACTTAAAAAACAAAACACCTTTAAAATTTTAAAGCCTTAAGTCAAATTTTTAGTTGAATTACATAAATTTTATTTCAAAAATACTTAAAAAAATTTAGAAAAATATTATAATATATTAACCATGGGCTTGTTCGGGATATAAGCTTGGTTATGAAAACTTAGAGGGACGTGACGTGGTGGAGAAGTAGCCGAGCAAGGCAAAAGGGAAACAGAGAACAACAAGAAGAAGAAAGGGAAAAACTGAAAGAAGAAAAGAAAAAGTAAAACCATTACCTGATAGAGGCTTCAGCACAAAAGAAGAAGAAGGCAAATTTTAGATGCAATATAAAGTTTTTGTGTGAGGCTTTATATATATAAGAAAACAAGTTGAGAGTTATGAAGGCACGTGAGATCTTCTGAGATGCGAGTTGCACAATAATGTATATGGGAGGCTTGCGTGATTATAGGAAAACAGTAATCAAATATAATTTGCTTTGAACTGAATAGACTATACAAAATTTTGATTTAATGAATTCCTAGAATGATGCGTGAATTTAGGCAAGAGATTGATTCTTAATTTATAAAATTCTTTCTTATGTATTCATGGATAAGGCTTGCGAAATATAGGGGACCAAACAAGCAGGCAAGAATGGCAAGTGATAATAAACATTTAGGCAGACCAGAAAGTTGCGTGATTTATTATTGCCAGTTATACGAAAATCTTGACTAAATGCATGCGTTGATTACTTTCCAGTTTCTTTAGTTTGCACGTTATTTTATATGCGTGATTTATGCTTGCCAATTTATGAAAATTTGATTTCAACATTTTATACCATTTAATAGTTGTGTGATCAGCTATATGAAATTTTGATCTTTATTAAATGAAAGGCAAGAATTGGCAAAGATTTTGGAATTTAAAGTCATATACAAAAATTAAAACCCAATTGAAAGCTATGAAAAAGAGTTAACGTTTGCTATAGAAACTACTGACTGATATTTTAATCCATATAGATATAAATATGATTTTACAATACGCCAAACTGACGCAATACAAAACACCCAAAATTTATACAAAAGTAACGTTTTTAATTTATACGTTTTTACGTTACTTATATCATTACAATGCATGCCCTTTTTAAATGCGAAATTTAACAGTCTGTAAAACACTGAATTTTACAAAGTTATTACTTAAATTAAATTCGCTTACAATTTTTGTATTTTAAATATACAAAATTCATTTTTTATTAACATTGCGAATTTGAGTTGTCTTTTAACAAAATTTAAAAACTTCAAAACTTTCAGTTTATGTTTAGACTTGTAGGAAATGATTTAATCAAATTAATATGTATATAAATTGGGAAGTAAATTTTACTGGAAAGAGAAAAATAGCGGATTAAAATTCTATATGTTTTCTTATATATAATCTTATATATATATATATATATATATATATATATATATATATATATATATACGGTATTTATTCCCTAAATTTACACGCCCTTTTTAACGCGTAATTACCCAGTTCATTATACAGTAAAAAAAATTCGAAATTCTGACAATGCTGAGACTCGAACTCATGACCTGTCGTGAATAGCCCAGATGTCTTAACCACCTAAGCTATTAATGTTTTCTTAATTAAAGCTTTATTTTGCTAGAAATTAAGTTATTTACCATCTTCGACAAAACCCCAAATTTCCAAATTAAAGTTAATTCTTAACCATGTCAAAATTTCAGAGATCTTATTATTTAATTAAAAATTTGGTCAATTGTTTTTTTTTTAAATCACTTTAAATAAACCCTAAAGTTTTTAAAATACAAGTGAAAAATACTTGTTTAAAAATTTGGGCTGTTACAAGAAACTTCTGAAAAACTTCCTTTTCAATACCTAACTAAAATAAGGATTTACTCCCTTTTGAAAATAGGAATTTTAACACAAAAGGTTCAAAACTTAGTTATCTTTCTAAAATAATATGTTAGACCAATTTTTGTTTCAAAGTGTTTTCTAGCTACAAGAATTATCATTTACAAAATAGTAAATTTTTCACAATCACCATTTCAAAATAACTATTATTTCCTTTTAAAGATACAATAATATTTATTACCTTATTACTCAAAATATACTGCTATTTTTGAGATATATCTCGTAACTTTGCTAGAAAACTCTTAAAATCGCCTTCGACGCTTTTCTTTATCAGATTCAATATTATTATTATTCAAATTACTTTTATATTCAAATTAGGAAAAACATATAAAATTCTCATCTTTAAATAAATGCCTCTCCTTATACAAAACATCTGACTTATTTATTAAACATCATTTAAATCTAAACAATGGTCAAGAATTCATTTTATAACTTTATACGATAGAAAAATAGATGGAGCAGACAAAGATAACTTCTATCTTACTATATTACTTGTTCTAATATCTCATCTACCAGAATTCACATATATATTATTACCTAAATTCCAACCATTATTCTCTTCATCACCTTATATGGGAATGCCCTCCTTCGTATACTATCGAGCATTCCTTCTTTCTATTTCTATTCTAAAATAGTTGTTATTTCAATCTATAAACACATAAAAGAGTTCTAAAGAAAGAACTTTTAGGTTTACGAATGAGGAAAACCACAAGGACCAAAGAACCAAAAAGTGAAATCTTTTTAATCAACTTAAAATGGTTAACAAATGACAACTTTTCAAGGCATTAATTTACGATTAAAACCATCCACCATTTTGTCTTACAGGATTCACAGCCTTTAAAAGTTGCATTATCTTTCCAAAATTTTCCAAAACTAATGGTCGTATATTTCCAAAGTTGTCCCAAACCATAATTATATTTCTAAAAATTTCCAACTTATATAGCCTCTAAGAAGTTACAGAGGAAAGAACTTTCAAATTTATTGCATAGGAAATATAACATAGAAAAATGAAAGAATACAAAAAAGAACGAAATTGAAAGCTTTTCTAATCTAATCAAATTTTAAATTGAGAAGTTAATAAATGAATACCTTTTTTCAACTTCTCGTGTCACCAAATTTTTTAACTTAAAATCACCTACCAAAAATGTTTCACCACCCTTTTTTAAATTTACAACCACTTTTCAAACTTTTTACGAAAAAAACAATGGCATAATCTAAAGTCATCTAAAATCATTTTTTTATTAAAAATTTGTAACTTATAAAATTTTCATTTCAAAAACCTTTGAAAGGCACTTTCAAAATTTTCAAAGGGTTTTCAAAGAAACTTTTTTTTATAAATTATGTCATAAAAGGTAAGATTAAAATTTGCACTTTGTTTTAAACCTTTGTACTCTGCCCTTTATAAGTCCAATTTCTTCCTTGTGACAATAAATGTATTCCTTCTTTCAGATGTTTTTGCCTTTCCTTACTTCCGTACATGACACCTTCATTTGTTACCTCCATAAATGTTAATTTGTCTAAATTAATTGTCATCCTAACTGATATTTCTTTAAGGTCATTTATTTCCTATTAGCCTTTCCATCTGTGGCTATTATTAAATATGTCTATAGGGTCCACAATGATAAGGAAGACTATGTCCTATCAAGGAGTAATTACTATCCAGCGTCTAGGGTGCTTCCATAAGTTGAGGTCATGTTTTCCCTAATTTACTCCTAAAGATATGATCTCTGTTTCACCGACAATCGGAGTAGGAATAAAAATTACCACTTAACACCTTCCATTCCAGAAGTTGATCTCATATCTCAATCATACATCATAAATAGCTAATAATGTAAGAGATAATGCCCTAACAACTTAATACTTCCCGGTGGAAAATAGGCAGACCTTGTCCTTTAAGACCTAGTTCTAGAAGCATGCTCCTCAATGGTACTATCTAGATGACATCATATGGAATCTCATAGGCCACTTAATACTTCCAAGTGGAAAATAGGCAGACCCCGTCACTTAAGGCCTAATTCTAGAAGCAGATCTGTATAGTGATACCACTTAGTGTAACCCCTTGTTTATTGAATACTTCGTATGGGGAAAAAGGCGGGTCTAACAACTTAGTACCTTAAACCTCAAAGCATGCCCTTCGTTTTATGGCCCATAACCATGATAACATCTCACATTATTCTGCTATTCGTAGGAGCTGGCAGGTAGATTTGCTGGGCAAATTTCTCCTACATTATTTGGAACTAACCTCGCATCATTACAAATATTTATCATAAGGACACCACACATCAATAAAAGTGTACCCAACTAATGGTAGCCTCAAAGTGAAAGGAAGACTTCTGTCATGTAACTCTATTAACCTCGCATCCCTATGACTTATCATAAACTAATTACTATATATTTATAGACACATACACGCTTATCTCACCGTTCCTGTGATGGCCTGCAAATCCGTACCCCTTTGAGTCGATAATATTGTTCATCAATTCAACTCAAATTGGATGGAATACGAACCATAATGGTTAAAGAAGAAAGAGGTAGAAGAAGAAAATAGGAAACAACATCAGAATCTCACAATCGCAGCGGACAATATACAATAAATAACAACTGATCTTTATACAAAAAGAATTATTACTGTTTTATACATTACATCATCAGAGTACAACACAAATCAATAGCACAGTACTGGACAATTATAATAAATTGTCCTTACAAAAACTGATTATACAGCTCACGCTGCACAGCGGAACATACATCAAGTACGTGTAATATGTCTCGATATCCAGCTCACCTCTTGAGCTCCATAGCATCCTATCCTGTATCTGTAATACTCGGTTTGACCAGAGCATTATAATAAAATAACACTCGAGTCAGTCTGGAAACCAGCGTGAGAAAATACACTAAATTGAATTATTAAAGTTTTCAAAATCCTTTGAAATCAAAGGTATCTCGTAAGACCATGCCACAGATAAACATGTCGGGTTTATACCTTACGATAACCAAAACATTTTTATCCAATCCGTCTGATATTATAGTAGTGTCTATAGAAAGTAAAATAGAATCTAGCTTAAATGCTTTCATCTCACATTCCAACAATAATTGGGCACAATCAAAACCATACCGGCGTTATTGAAGGTTGGATTCCATACAATGGTAGTGCTACTAGGGTACCGCGTCACAGCACCTGGCCTAGATAAGAATATCGAGGACCGTTATCGATACCCTGCAACACAAGACCAGAGCTACCCCTTACTAAATAGTCCGAATAAGATCACCCCACGGTTGGGATCAGCAACTGTCCACACAGCCGAGATCAAAAGGGACTCTAGACAGGGATGACCTTACCCTAATTGGATGCTAACCACTTAGCCTTGTTGCATCTTCCATGTTTTAGACATCCCGGTTGATGAGGCTTGAGGCTATACATTACCTTTTTAGCACACATTCACTTAGAATGCTCATCGTCCTCCAATGATGATGGTCTGATAGCATTCATCCGTACAAGTTGCCCTGGGTATGGACAAACCAAATCACCATCTTCATGGTATTCATTAGCTACGTTCAAATCGAATCGAAGTGGTTTTTAGATAATTAAATCTGATCCTGGTCTCTTCGAAACAATAAACACATTATCCAATATTGATAGTCGGTTATTTAACTATCAAACTAAAACAATCATTCAACCCATTATTTTATTTCCACTGAAAAGCACCAAGTCTTATTAAATTTAGATTTTAAATAAATTAAATCACTTTATCCAAAAATGTACACTTAAAACATTTAAAATATAACTACTTAAATCACTTTATTCAAAATAATAGTTATGGAATTCTATAATAGTTTCCCAAGTCAAACTTTAGCCAAAAACTACTTTTAAAAATAAAACTGTTATAATGTATAAATATTTAATAGTTATCCTTTAAATCATAATACTAATTTAACCTTTAAAAATAATTAACTACTAGGATTGACTTAAATAAATATTTACTTTAACAATTTTTAAACAGCTAAATAATAACTTTTTCTAAAATATTCTTTTCAAACACTTTTAAAACTTCTAATTTATACTTAAAAAACTTTCTTTGAAAACATACTTGGCTTTTTAGGAAAATACACTTTCCACTCCAATGAGCACGTCTAATCGTTTATAAATCCTTCTCGATTTATCTCCAGTTTAATTAACGTCCCAATCCCGTAAATTTTCTTTCCCATGCTTTCAAATATAAAGCCACTATTTATTTTTAAAACGAATTACCCTTTCCTTATAAATTCCCACTGTGAGTTTAAAATCTTAAATATCCACTGTTATTTATTTCACTTTATTTATAAACCCAATTTATAAATTCCATAGTATATTCTCCTTTTAATCACTATTTTCAAAAACACTTGATCGATTTCAAATAGATACTTTGAATTAGATTCCCTTTAAAATTTATTTCTCGATTTATCCAAATTTATTCCAAAACCCATTCATTCCAGTTTTGCTCCTCTATTATGATTTAAAACCTTATTTAAGTCTGAAACATTAATTTCATACTTTATTCCAACTTCTCCTTTAATTTTCCCAACCCATTTAAAACTTAAATTTAAAAATAAATTGTTTGTACTTAAAATCAATATCGCCTAAATGCTTACTTTTTAAAATCCTTTAATTCACATTTATCCAAAGACTCTATTCTTTTTTTCTATGTTTCGGAATTTATAAGTAGGATTTTAAAATCGACTATTTACTTTTTTCCAAATTCACTATTTTAAATTTATCCATCTTTACTATAGATTCCCTTCTTTAAATTTTCCTTTTTTATTTCCCCTTTTAAAAATTCAATATTTATATTTTTAAAATGCCACAATATATCGAGCAATATATTAACTTCAAATAAATTAATTTTTCCAACATAATATATCACAGATTGTTCAACATTTCATATAACTGAATATGAAAATAAATTCAACATTTTTGAGGAATCCAGTTGGATCCCTCCAATCTGTTTCCCTACATCCACAGATGTTAGCACAATATAAAATTACCAATCCCACTTCGAAAGGGATATCGCGGTATATAGGGTCATCCGCTATTATGAGGGGAGCATAGGGTCTCATCCGCTATTTAATGCAAGAATATTAAAATACCAATCCCACTTCGAGGAAGATATCATGGTATATAGGGTCATCGGCTATTATGCGGGACAGGTGGATCTCATCCACTATATAATACCGAAATATCAATCACTCCAATATATATATATATACAGAATACTATATATAATATCATATCCATACCGACGATAATTATCAATTTCAATCGATCATCCAATAATTTAAATTTAACTAACTAAATTAACAAGTAATCCAATTTGAGTGAGATTAACTCATCTTTGACTTCTAATTTGCAATTCGATCCAAACCGGTTTGTCTCTCCATGATTTAAGACTTTGTATAAACATTATACGGTTTATTAACATTTGAACTAATCGAATAATTAGTTACCATTTAATAGATTTAATTAACTAATAATTTAATTTAAACTAATTTTCTTATAATAAATAATGTGACGCCCCACCTCTATACCCACGCTAGCCAAGAACATTACGGTGAATGCTGTCAACTAGCACGGAGAATAAGGCTGTTGAGGAGCGACCATCCGTGTAATTTCTTTGCGCGAGCACCGATATGTCAGATAGTATAACATGCAATACTTTATCAAGAGGAAATCCGACATACCGACACAAACTCAAAGCTACTACACAGTGGCTATAATATCTTCGGAAAACAAATATAGAAATAAACATAACATAAATCAGTCACAGACAATTCATATCACAAAGGCGGAATAAGATATGAATATTACACATAAAAGTGTACATCAGAGTAGTGGTCAAAGGAATCCACAATAATACAAAAGAATAGCAACACGTGCTATACAAAAGAATACAACTATGAGTCTATATCTCAAGTGTATACAACAAAATAAACTACTAATCTAAGTAGCTTGCCAAAAGTCAGAGGAATGAATCCCTGGGGAGAAGTCAAGCAGAAGAACCTGTAACATCTCGGTCTGACCCGAGTATTATTTAATAAGAAAATAATAAAAGGATCAGTCTAACTATAAATATCAGATGAAACGATATAGAGTAAGAGATATGACTAAACACATAATAATCACAATGCCAAGCTGTGATATATATAATTAGTTGAAAATCATCAAGAGATTAATCAATGTCACAAATTCTACACAAGAATCAAAGAAAATGTCATACACCTTGTTTCGTTCATCAAACCACAAATATTGACGATTATATCAATGTCAATCACAAAAGTCAATGACACACAAATTCACCAATGCACAAATATTGATAAAACTTATCAATGGAAATCACGAAAATTGGTGAAACACAAATTCTAGAAATCATCTTAAGAAATCCAGAAATCAAAAAGGTCAATGACACACAAATTCACCAATGCACAAATATCGATAAGGCTTATCAATAGAAATCACGAAAATTGGTGAAGCACAAATTCTAGAAATCATCTCAAGAAATCCAGAAATCACAAAGGGGGGGAGGCCTATCACAAACGGGAGCATAAAGCCCACCAACACGTGTATCACAAACGGAATGCTAATTCCATGGTTGCTAACCATCACAAATTGAGCCGAAGCTCCACAAACGGCCCGAAGACCATGGGTTGCTACCCCACCAAATTGAGTCGAAACTCCACAAAACGGGGTTTAGTCTCCATCGTAGACAAAGAGACATCACACATTGCTAGTCTAAATCACAAAGATGATCGTCATGATCAACGAGGAGTGTCGATTACACTAAGCTAGTAAATATATGAGTTTAGCTTCATGTCCCATAACCACTTGCTTAACTTAAATATTTACGAACAAACTGTAAATCTCCACTAGAAAATTGTCACAAGAGGTTCAATCGAACAAGTCCAAGAATTAACCGACGAAGTAAATGCAAGCGTTTCATACCACTCTTTTTACTAAGCCGTTTAATTAGATTTCTCATACGAGTGAGGTAAAGGTTTGTATATACTAATAGATTGGAAAACGGTTTTAGAAACGAGCTTTGTAATTAAAATAGTATTAAAATCGTTTGAGGAAAGAGTGTTTTGATATTTACTACTAGTATAGAAAACCTTTATATTTTTAAAGTGACAAATCACTAAGAAGATTGTAAGAACAATCAATCACTAAAATTCACATTCGAAGACGTGAATAAAATCCAGAGAAACCGATAAAGAATCCATTGAAATGGATATTCAAAAATCCCTAAAAAGAGTCATCAAAGTCAAAATAAATGATAACAACAAATAGGATTATCACGAATCGATTTAAATTGGAATTCTCAAACGAATAGGCAAATAGGCAAAATACAGCAGTTTCAGACGTCTGAAACAAGTGGTTCAGACGTCTGAATCTGGAAATATAAAAATTTCCAGAACACAATTCAGACGTTTGAACCAAATGTTTCAGACGTCTGAAATAGGCATATTTTAGCCTATTTTCTTTCTGTTTGAAAATAAGCCAATTCAGACGTCTGAAACCATATATTCGGACGTCTGAATCTGGGAATAGAAAACTTTCCAGACAATATTCAGACGTCTGAATATCACGTTTCAGACGTCTAAATGAAGGGTTCAGGGCATTCCCTGAACCTAGGCCAAAAATGGCCAAACGAATATCGAAATCGATCGAACGAGCAAATGGCGATGACTAAGGAATTACGTCGAACGACAACCCAGCCTAAACGGCTCTTCGATACGCCTCAACTTTCAATGTCCAAATATCCATAATAGGATTTTCATAAATTAGACCAAATCACCAAAAATTGGAATATACACGAAATCGATCCAAACCAAAATCTATTGCACACGAATAAGCGTTAGGAATTCATACCTAACAATCGAAGATAATTATAGACAAAGATGTGAGATAAAAATCTCACCTTTTTACCAAAATCAAACAAGAAGAAGCTTGAAAGCAAAAGGAGAGTCAACCTCTCTTCAACACAACCCAAATGAGCTTGAATCTAAGCTCAAAACAAGAACATTCCCAAAATTAGGTTTAGGAATTTCTAAAATTGGTAAGAGAATAAGTTGGAGAAGAAGAAGAGAATGCTTACCAATGGGTTCTCTTGAATTTGGAGCTAGGAATTTGAGGTTGCAAAAGGAACTAGGGTTTTGGAGTTTTAATTTCCAATCTCTCCCACCATTATTGCCTTAGAACTGAAAAGAGGAAGAAAATGAGGGTGAATGGAGAAGAGTGGCTCAGTTTTTAGTATAAGTTAAACATAGGGCTGAACCCAAACCCAAACCCAAAGTGAAAAGTAGCAAAAATCAACTTTCTCCAAACATATCGAAGCTTATACTCAAAAAGGTCGCAACGGCATTTTAAACTCAATGGGAGTGGTCCCGAGTCCTAATTCGACCGTATGCAAAAGGTAGCTTTTCGGACTAAAATCCGACTAACGATAAAATATTTAAATAAAATATTTAAATATAAAATCGATAAATATGCGGGTTGTTACAGACTCCCCTCCTTAAAGAAATTGCGTCCTCGCAATATTGAAGAAGAGAACATAAAGTAACAACCATAAAAGCATATTCAACACAAAAGAAATTTGAAATAAAAGGTTCACCTTAAAGAGCACGGGAAAGCAAGTCCGGATGTGTTCGCTCGATGAACTCTTTAGATTCCCAAGAACAATCCTTAGGATTTGAAGACCATCGAACTTTAACAAGCGGAACATCTTTATTTCAAAGTCGTTTGACTTCCGAAGCAATGATACGAATAGGATGCTGCTCATAAGTTAAATTAGGCGAAACTTCAATCTCTTCCACAACACTGGGCTCAAGAATAGAATCGGAATCTCGAAGACATTTCCGAAGTTGAGAAACGTGAAACACGTCATGCATAGCAGAGAACTGAGCCGGTAATGATAGGCGATAAGCCATGGAACCAATACGTTCAGTGATAGGAAATGGCCCAATATATCGAGGCGCCAATTTTCCCGATCGACTGAAACGTACAACACCTTTCATTGGTGAAACACGAATAAACACAAGATCTCCCACAGAAAATTCTAACTTCCTTCTCCGGTTATCGGCATAGGATTTTTGTCTACTCTGGGCTTCTTTCATCCTATGACGAATAAGATCAATCTTTTCTGTGGAATCACGAATAAAATCGGGACCTAAAACCAGCTTCTCACCGGTCTCAAGCCAACAAGAAGGAGATCGGCATGGCCTACCGTAGAGTGCCTCAAAAGGTGCCATACCAATACTAGATTGGAAGCTATTATTATAGGAGAATTCAACAAGTGAAATATGATCTTCCCAACTTCCACCAAAATCAAGAACACAAGCACGAAGAAGATCTTCAAGAGTTTGATTCACACGCTCGGTTTGTCCATCGGACTGAGGATAATAAGCGGTGCTAAAATTGAGCTTCGTTCCCAAAGCTTTTTGAAGACTCTTCCAAAATCCACTAGTAAACAATGGATCACGATCACTAACAATAGAAGTAGGGACTCCATGCAATTTAACAATCTCTTTGATAAAGAGCTTGGCCAAAAGAGGAACGGTTCGGTTAGACCGAACGGGAATAAAATGGGCGGATTTAGTAAGTCTATCAACGATCACCCATAAGCTATCATGACCCGAACGAGAACGGGGAATGCCATCTATAAAATCCATGGAAATTTGGTCCCACTTCCAAATTGGAATTTCTAAAGGTTGCAATAACCCACCGGGCCTTTGATGTTCGGCCTTAACGAGTTGGCAAGTCATGCAACACTTAACAAAGTTAGCAATATCGAATTTCATTCCCTCCCAATAATATAGTCGCTTCATATCCGCGTACATTTTACTACTACCGGGATGAATGGTAAATTTAGAACGATGTGAATCTTCTAAATTATCTTTACGAAGATCACTAATATTTGGAGTCTACCAAATCTTCGAATGCCGCCACGAGAATCGATATCAAAGTCTTTCAAACCTTCAATATCAATTTTATCCCTAATATTTTGGCCAAGAAGAGCCATTTCGGGATCTAGCCTTTGAGCTTCAAGTATGCGGTCTAAAAGAGAAGGATGAGCCTCAAGGCTACATAAAACAAATGATGAGCATAAATCGGAAATGCGCTCTCGAATCTCACAAGTGGATAAGATCTCGAGATCGTTCCATTCGGATATCATCATAGAAACAACAGCTTGTTGTTTACGGCTAAGAGCATCGGCGACACGATTACCCTTACCGGGAGTATAAAGAATATCAAGATCATATGGTGCAAGAAATTCGAGCCAACGCTGTTGACGCAAATTAAGTTCCTTTTGAGAGAATAAATACTTCAAGGATTTATGATCGGTATAAAGAACAAATTTCTCTCCTAAAAGATAATGACGCCAAATCCAAAGAGCAAAAACAATAGTCGCGAGTTCTAAATCATGAGTGGCATATCTAGTCTCAGCAGGCTTTAATTGCCTAGAAGCATAAGCAATAACACGTTCTTTTTGCATAAGAACGGCACCCAAACCAACGCGACTAGCATCGGTATAAACAACGAAATCCTGATTCCCCTCGGGAATAACGAGAATAGGAGCATCAGAAAGAAGTTCTTTTAATTTCTGAAGAGAAGCTTCACATTTGTCCGACCAAATGTATTTAACACCTTTCTTCGTCAAGCTAGTGAGAGGCACGGCAATCTTAGAAAAGTCTTTGATAAAACGACGGTAATAGCCCGCCAATCCGAGAAAACTACGAATCTCTGTCACACTCTCCGGTCTCTTCCAATCTTGAATCGCTTCGATCTTTGCAGGATCCATGGGAATTCCGGATTCGGAAATAATATGACCGAGAAACTTCACACGAGGTTGCCAAAAGTGGCATTTAGAAAATTTTGCCTTTAATTGATTACTCCTAAGAGTTTCCAATACAATTCGAAGATGTTTTTCATGCTCCTCCTCGGTTTTAGAATACACAAGAATATCATCAATAAAGATGAGAACAAATCGATCGAGGAAGTCTTTAAAAACTCGATTCATTAAGTCAACAAAATAAGCCGGGGCATTCGTTAACCCAAATGGCATAACAAGCCATTCATAAGATCCATACCGAGTACGGAACGATGTCAAAGGAATGTTATCCTCTGCAATACGAAGCTGATGAAAACCGGTAGCCAAGTCCAATTGTGAAAAGACTCTAGCACCGCTAAGTTGATCGAATAGATCATCAATCCGAGGTAAAGGATATTTATTTTTGATAGTAAGATCATTAAGCTTGCGGTAGTCAACGCAAAGCCTAAGTGTTCCATTGGATTTCTTCACAAAAATAGTTGAATCTCCCCAAGGCGAGGAACTAGAGCGAATAAATTGCCTCGTCTCCAATTCGGATAATTGTTTACGCATCTCCCCGTTTTCTTTATTGGACATACGATAAGGAGGACGAGTGATAGGTTGAGCTCCAGGAATAAGGTTAATTCTGAACTCAATTGCTCGCTTAGGTGGTAATCCTAAAACGGGCTCAAATATGTCGGAAAATTCACGAACGACGTGAATAAGAGAAATAATATCACCCTCATCATCATCGTCGTCATCACGAGGGTTTAAAGAATATAAAGATGCAACCAAAGCAGAATCCGAATATTTAAGAATAACAGAAACCTAACTAACAGATTGAGGATGTCGAAGATGAATAGTCCGCTCAAGACATAGAATATGAGCTTCATAACGGTTAAGCCAATCCATTCCCAAAATCATTCCAAAGCCTAAATAACGCATGACATGCAAATCGGCTCGGAAAGAAAAATCACACAAAATAAGCTCGACATCTTTACACAATAAACCGATTGTTGCGGATCCACCAACCGGATTCGCAATTCTCAAAGAAGTCATTAAACACAAAACATCCAAAGAAAAAGCATCAACAAGTTCTTTTGATATAAAAGAATGGGACGCACCCGTATCAAAAAGAACTCAAATAGGATGATCACAAAATAAAATAATTCCATCAAGGATAGAATGAGGCATACCTTGACCACGAGATGTGTTGCCAGGGGCTTGAGCAACATTTAACTTTCCCTCCTTCTTCCCCTGAAGCTTGGGGCATGAAAATATAACATGACCGGGAACTTTGCAGTAGCGACAAGAGAGAGACTTTGGGCACTTGTTCGCATAATGGTCCTTCGAACCACAATTATAGCATTCCCCACGGCCAAAGGAAGAAGTCTTTGCCACGGAGGGTGCTTACTTCCCTTTCTTATTAGGATAGGGGCCTTTGAATTTGTTTGGCCTCTTCTTGTTGTTGTTGAAGCTTGGTTTGGAACCCACCACTTCAACATCATTCTCCTTATCCGCCTCTTCAAGACGAAGAGCGATATCAACGAGTTGGTCGAAAGAAACTTCTAATTTTAGAAGTAATGGCTTCTTGAGATTTTTGTTTAAGCCATAGACGAACCTATGATTTTTCTTCAATGGGGTGTTGATGTATTCAACCCCATATTTGGAGAGAGATTCAAAAGATGCGACATAATCTGCCACGGAAGATTCACCTTGAACAAGGTCTATAAAACGGCGAGCCAAAGTCACCTTCTCAGCTTCTGGTACAAATTTCAACTCGAAGCATTCCCGGAATTGCTCCCAGGTGAGATCCGCTTCATTAATCTCAGAAACAAGAAGCTCGTACCAGTCCAATGCTCTTTCTCGGAGCATACTAGAGGCCACCTGAACTCCGTGAAGGTCAATAAGATTCATGCGAGAAAAGATTCGATCGCATGACCTTAGCCAAGCCTGTACTTCAATAATAGTTTCGGAACCTTTGAATGGCTCCCCACCCAAATTAGTATAATCGCTGCACAAGCGTGCAAATCCCGACTTTGGGTGCGTAGGTTCCGGGTTAGCTCCAGCTGCTTGAGCATTTGACACTAAATCAAGAAGCTGTTGAGCAGTCATAAAAACTCCATCTTGGGGTGGAGTGCTAGACGGTACGGCTCTGGGGCAGCCTGGTCTAGACATTTTTCTCCCTTTAGAAAGAAAGAAGAAGAAGAAAAAGGTTATTCACCAAATTGAATATCAAGCAATCTTGATAGATAAACAAGGAATCATAAGGAAAATAGGATGAATTGGTACGAAGACTCGAATTAAATCCTAAAGCACGACTCCTAAGATGGACTTAGGACGATGATCCTTGTTATATTATTCCATATTGTTCCGAAGTTTGGCTCCGATACCAAGCTGTGACACCCCACCTCTATACCCACGCTAGCCAAGAATATTACGGTGAATGCTGTCAACTAGCACGGAGAGTAAGGCTGTTGAGGAGCGACCATCCGTGTAATTTCTTTGCGCGAGCACCGATATGTCAGATAGTATAACATGCAATACTTTATCAAGAGGAAATCCGACATACCGACACAAACTCAAAGCTACTACACAGTGGCTATAATATCTTCGGAAAACAAATATAGAAATAAACATAACATAAATCAGTCACAGACAATTCATATCACAAATGCGGAATAAGATATGAATATTACACATAAAAGTGTACATCAGAGTAGTGGTCAAAGGAATCCACAATAATACAAAAGAATAGCAACACGTGCTATACAAAAGAATACAACTATGAGTCTATATCTCAAGTGTATACAACAAAATAAACTACTAATCTAAGTAGCTTGCCAAAAGTCAGAGGAATGAATCCCTGGGGAGAAGTCAAGCAGAAGCACCTGTAACATCTCGGTCTGACCCGAGTATTATTTAATAAGAAAATAATAAACGGATCAGTCTAACTATAAATATCAGATGAAACGATATAGAGTAAGAGATATGACTAAACACATAATAATCACAATGCCAAGCTGTGATATATATAATTAGTTGAAAATCATCAAGAGATTAATCAATGTCACAAATTCTACACAAGAATCAAAGAAAATGTCATACACCTTGTTTCGTTCATCAAACCACAAATATTGACGATTATATCAATGTCAATCACAAAAGTCAATGACACACAAATTCACCAATGCACAAATATTGATAAAACTTATCAATGGAAATCACGAAAATTGGTGAAACACAAATTCTAGAAATCATCTCAAGAAATCCAGAAATCACAAAGGTCAATGACACACAAATTCACCAATGCACAAATATCGATAAGGCTTATCAATAGAAATCACAAAAATTGGCGAAGCGCAAATTCTAGAAATCATCTCAAGAAATCCAGAAATCACAAAGGGGGGGAGGCCTATCACAAACGGGAGCATAAAGCCAACCAACACGTGTATCACAAACGGAATGCTAATTCCATGGTTGCTAACCATCACAAATTGAGCCGAAGCTCCACAAACGGCCCGAAGACCATGGGTTGCTACCCCACCAAATTGAGTCGAAACTCCACAAAACGGGGTTTAGTCTCCCTCGTAGACAAAGAGACATCGCACATTGCTAGTCTAAATCACAAAGATGATCGTCGTGATCAACGAGGAGTGTCGATTACACTATGCTAGTAAATATATGAATTTAGCTTCATGTCCCATAACCACTTGCTTAACTTAAATATTTATGAACAAACTGTAAATCTCCACTAGAAAATTGTCACAAGAGGTTCAATCGAACAAGTCCAAGAATTAACCGACGAAGTAAACGCAAGCGTTTCATACCACTCGTTTTACTAAGCCGTTTAATTAGATTTCTCATACGAGTGAGGTAAAAGTTTGTATATATTAATAGATTGGAAAACGGTTTTAGAAACGAGCTTTGTAATTAAAATAGTATTAAAATCGTTTGAGGAAAGAGTGTTTTGATATTTACTACTAGTATAGAAAACCTTTATATTTTTAAAGTGACAAATCACTAAGAAGATTGTAAGAACAATCAATCACTAAAATTCACATTCGAAGACGTGAATAAAATCCAGAGAAACCGATAAAGAATCCATTGAAATGGATATTCAAAAATCCCTAAAAAGAGTCATCAAAGTTAAAATAAATGATAACAACAAATAGGATTATCACGAATCGATTTAAATTGGAATTCTCAAACGAATAGGCAAATAGGCAAAATACAGCAGTTTCAGACGTCTGAAACAAGTAGTTCAGACGTCTGAATCTGGAAATATAAAAATTTCCAGAACACAATTCAGACGTATGAACCAAATGTTTCAGACGTCTGAAATAGGCATATTTTAGCCTATTTTCTTTCTGTTTGAAAATAAGCCAATTCAGACGTCTGAAACCATATATTCAGACGTCTGAATCTGGGAATAGAAAACTTTCCAGACAATATTCAGACGTCTGAATATCACGTTTCAGACGTCTGAATGAAGGGTTCAGGGCATTCCCTGAACCTAGGCCAAAAATGGCCAAACGAATATCGAAATCGATCGAACGAGCAAATGGCGATGACTAAGGAATTACGTCGAATGACAACCCAGCCTAAACGGCTCTTCGATACGCCTCAACTATCAATGTCCAAATATCCATAATAGGATTTTCATAAATTAGACCAAATCACCAAAAATTGGAATATACACGAAATCGATCCAAACCAAAATCAATTGCACACGAATAAGCGTTAGGAATTCATACCTAACAATCGAAGATAATTATAGACAAAGATGTGAGATAAAAATCTCACCTTTTTACCAAAATCAAACAAGAAGAAGCTTGAAAGCAAAAGGAGAATCAACCTCTCTTCAACACAACCCAAATGAGCTTGAATCTATGCTCAAAACAAGAACATTCCCAAAATTAGGTTTAGGAATTTTTGAAATTGGTAAGAGAATAAGTTGGAGAAGAAGAAGAGAATGCTTACCAATGGGTTCTCTTGAATTTGGAGCTAGGAATTTGAGGTTGCAAGAGGAACTAGGGTTTTGGAGTTTTAATTTCCAATCTCTCCCACCATTATTGCCTTAGATCTGAAAAGAGGAAGAAAATGAGGGTGAATAGAGAAGAGTGGCTCAGTTTTGAGTATAAGTTAAACATAGGGCTGAACCCAAACCCAAACCCAAAGTGAAAAGTAGCAAAAATCAACTTTCTCCAAACATATCGAAGCTTATACTCAAAAAGGTCGCAAACGGCATTTTAAACTCAATGGGAGTGGTCCCGAGTCCTAATTCGACCGTATGCAAAAAGTAGCTTTTCGGACTAAAATCCGACTAACGATAAAATATTTAAATAAAATATTTAAATATAAAATCGATAAATATGCGGGTTGTTACAAATAAATTTTAAGTTACTAAAATGTTTAAATAAGTTAATCTCCATAATACATTATTATAAAATAAACTAGCAAGTGAAAATATGTATATATGTATATTTATTTTACTTTTTTCTTTGAAGCTATGCATGCTAAAAATTAATCTATATAGATTCAAAAATCAAAATTTATATAAACTCTTTAACATTTAAAATTCTTATATATTTTTCCTAAAATCTTTTCTATATATAATTTCCCAATTATCCTGTACATAGTTAAATTAAAATAGGCATATGTGTATTTTATATCTTTATATCTATATTATACTTTCCTTTACTATGTACATAAATAAATATATATATATATATACACACATAAATCTTTAAATTGAAAAAAATAAATTGTTTTATATCTTACTGTAGATTAAAATCATATCTATCTATATTTTTTTGTTTCCTGTAATATGTATATATGTATATATAAAATTTAATACAATAAACTGAAAATACCTTCACTTCCCCTCTCGCGAACACACCACCACTAGACCATCCCACTTCGTCACCCACAGCACCACAACTCCGACCTTTCCTGCCATCTCGAGCTCACCCGCCTCCTCACTCGCTTCCCTCCTTCATCGTGATTCCAATCCCAGAGAGGTCGAACGTGAAAGTCTCGATTCCCTTAATCGACTACCTCCCAATCGAAGTCGAACATCCCCACGCTGCTTAACCGTGTTAGCAGACATCGCGGTTTTCAACTCGCGACTCGCCGCTTTCGACTTCGAATGTGGCTCCATTTATTATTTTTTCGAATTAGATTCTAGACGAAGAAAATTGAGACAAAGAGGAAGGTCATAGTTTTGATTCGATGGAATCGTTCCGACTGAAGGAACATAGATTGGTTCATGTGATTCAAAATTTGATTTCATTTTCCCCTCTTCTTTTGGTCGAACGATTTATTCGTTCGTTTATTTTCTTTTTAACTGAGAGGAGCGCCATTTTTATTTTTATCGTTTTCGTTCTGAAAGGAATGGAAAGAGACACCATGATTTGAAACGAAAAGGAACGGCTTTGATTTGAAACAAAGTGATAGGTCGTGTATACAGGAAGGCTGCAATGGTTTGAATAGAAAGAAAAAAGTTTTGATAGGAAAGAATTTTGGATGAAGGAGGCTAGAGTATATATATTAATTCAAATTCAAATTGTCTCGATAAATGCAACTCAAAATCTCGACTTCTTATCGAGACGTGCCGCAAGGCGTTTCTAACGTTACACACCTATTACGAACGCAATGGAAAAGGCTCTGAGTCCTAATTCGATAGTATGGAGAAGACGGCTTTTTGGACCTAGTTATTATATTGAATTTTCGATATGATTTCAGAGCGTTTACAAATCGTACGGGCAAACGATAACTTCAAACACTACGAAATTTGAAATCCTATAATAATTCACTATTACTGATCCAATGGAATATGTTTCATCGAATTCCGAGACTGTCCCTCGAAAGACAGTTTTTAAATGTTAATTTAGATGATACATTCTTAAAACTGAATGAATCACTCCCAATTTCAATTTTAAAGCTTTTATTATCTTCAGTATTATTAATATAAATTTTACAATCCTTCAAATTATTTTTAACGAGTTTAAAAAAACAAGATTTCATATTTTACCCGATTTCCAATTATTTAATCCAGTGATTAAATTATCCAATAAATAGAGATATTTGAAATTTCAGTTAAAAATTACTTTTAAATATTTAAAATCAATTAAATATTCCGATTTCAAATATCTAAAATTCTAGGTCGTTACAGTTTCATAAATAAGGCCTTATTTAAAAACTTCTTTATTACGCCTTAAAATAATAATTAGGCTATATAACAATTTTTGCTTATTTTCACCTCAAAATCAATTACCTTCCTAATGGGGGAAAATAAATGTAAATAAATGTCTAATTTACTACGCCATATACGCAATAGTTATATTCAATTATGTAAATATAAATAAATAAATATTCGTGCTTAATATGTTCTAAATGCACGGATTTTATGCTCTAAGCTAGCGCTAAATGTCAATTCCCAAACCAAATTATTATTATAAGTCCTTTTTATTCAATTTCCAAAGAATTCATGGTAATCTAATGTCCAAAATAGGAAATAAATATTCATAATCAAAACTGCAATAACAGACCTGTAAATAAAACAGAAACTCAATTTATTACACTAATTCAATGGAATATCTTAAACTATAAGAATTGCAATCTAAACTTCATATTTTATTTAGCTCTTCTTTTTATAAAGAAACGGATATAAGTGGTGTAAACTGCGAATAGAATTCGTAATCTAAAACTTTTATTTTATTGAGGGATCATAATTTAACCCAAAGAAGAAGGAGAAGTGGAATAGACTATGAAATTATCAAAGGTTGCATAAACGAAACAAATTCCATCAACTTAATGTGAATAACTGAGAATCTCAACATAGAATTGACATTTGAAATAAAAGTGAATTTTGGGGGATTTTATCTATCATATTTTTGAAATTCCAAAATCAGTAAAGCATATTCAAATCCAAAATACATTAAGCAATTGCTGAAAAGGAATACTAAGGTTCCCACTCATAGAATAGCCTTAGCTTCGCCTTCCTTTGGTTTTCGTGTCTCACAATCTCTTCCAGAATCTCCCTCTTATATATACTAGTACGGGCCCGTACTTCGCATACGGGCTGTTTATGCTATTGTATACGTTGATATTTTGTTTGAGCGCAAATATGTAAACGAAAAGCAAGGGAATTTTTGGAATTTCAAAAAGACACCAAGTAAATTAGTTCAACAAATTTTCTTTATTAGTAGTAGATATGTATGTATGTATGTATGTATGTATGTATGAATGTATGTATGTATGTATAGACACACACATAATAGAGAAGAGGTATATATGTTTATTAGATTTAGCATAGTTGGAGGAGAATAGAATAAGAATAGTTGGAGGAAGAAGAAATGAATAGTAAATAAATTGGATTCTTACCTGAATTCTCTACGGAGTTTCTGAATCTATTTTGGAGAGATAACAATGGCATAATTTCGTTGAATTCCCCAAAATAATATGTATAAAAAATGGAGAAGACAGGATTCTATTTATAGGGTTGAAACGCACCAGAATCGTAGGATGAAAATAGTTTAAAATGAAGAATTCTGGAGCGTACAATAAATAACACAACCCTTCAAACCCTAGCCGGCATTGCCAAAATTTGGCTTTAAATGGTCGACCGCCTCTCCTCAACCGATCGACCGCTAGGGGTTGACCGGTCACAGTAAAGGTGCCGACCAGTTGATTATTTTAGGTATTTATTTATTCTGTTGCTTTTTACTTAATTTCTTACCTATCTAACTTTAAACGTGAATTAAAACATTTACTTAGCTCCTAAGTAAATTTTGAAATTCAAACCCTAAGTTTAGACATTCATTTGAATTTAAATTCAAATTAAATTTATTTAAATCTTAAAACTTCAAACGCTTATAACTTATTCGTTTGAGCTCCGATTTTAGCGTATTATATATGAAAACCAATCAGAATTTTGCAAGAACGTAATGGAATAACTTTCATGGTCAATTCCAACTTTTATATAAAAAAATCATATTCAACCCGTATCATATTTAACTTAATTTACTCCATTTATTTATGGTTCATTTTACGGGGTGTTACATTTAGTTACTTCCACGGTATCGTGACATGTATCCACCGGTGTGCTCGCCAACACGAGGACTGAGAAGTCACGACACTGTTCCTACCATTATAGGTAGCAGACTGCTTGTCTAGGTAACACAGGGATGAACGCATGAAGTGAAAGCACGAAGCTACATAAATACAAGGTGTCACGGATCTGCGGCACAACCCCACAGTCAGGCTGCTATGGTGGATTCTAGCCATATGGCTCTCGCCAACATCGATAAAAGGAGTACATCATGATAGTGGTGCATAGAAATAATAAATATAAACACAACGCCATGCTTATCGTTGGCTATACAGCCTTATTTGCTGAATATAGTTACAGAGCCATACGCATCGCTATGTGTATCAACTCGCACTCGTATCACTATTCACGTCACATGAGTGTCATCTGCTTACAATAAATAACCGAACAAATATTACAACAGCGTCTCATATCACCCCATGATACTTAATCATTTATTCACTGCTTATAAACTACACTCAATCTTCATAATATTCAATATATCAAGTCCGATGAATGACCGAAGAAATATTATCAAAAGTCTCATATCAGATGGTATTATAACTTCGTCTATTCAAATTCCTCATCACCCAAAATTTAATACTACAAAATCATATAAAGGATGTCATCAACATATCATATCTAAATCACCAATCAAATCTAAATCAACAGTGGATCACTCATATCATTCAAATCAATACGTGAATGATGAAACTAAAAATGTAGAAATAAATCTCATCAATCATATATAGAAATATTCTTATTTAAATTCATTAATTGAAAATATTACTCTAAAATCCTTTAAAACATTCATTACAAATTACTTTACATTATAAATTTAAAATAATTTATTAAATCGAAATATATTTAACTGTTTAATATAATAAATACAATACCAAATTTAGAACAGAACATTACTTTATAAGTTACATATTTATTTTATAATAATTATCAGATAATGAATCATCAACACATCCAAGCTCATAAAAACAATTCTAAGATTGAATCGAATATTTAAATAAGTTTTAAATTATTAAATATACGTTTTCTTTAATTAAATTTATAAAAAGTATTCTTTTATAATTCTTAATTAAACACACTCAATTTAAGTATACTTTGAAATACCTTAAATAGCAATTATAACATTCCTCCTTATTTTCTTGAATTTATACAGAATTTTAAATAATTATAAAATCAAATATTTTCTCCTTTTAATTAAATTACTAACATTATATATATATATATATATATATATATATATATATTAAATACTAAATTTTAAATAAAAAATTTCTTTATCAAATTATATTTTTATTTAATTTCTCACATTTATTTTCTACGTAATTATAATTTATTTACAATTAAAATATACACTTGCAAAAAAAGCGTAACGTAAGACTCGAACCATGGTAAGTTGAAAGCTGCAAGCCATCTCCACCAAGCCACATTTTTTTGTATAAGTGGTTGCATCAATGGCCAACATGTAGTGGTATAACAGTTAGGGGCTTGACCACTTAACCCACCTCTATCGCACTTTCAATCGATCATTCTGATCAACTATGACATCTTTCCAATTTCTCGTTGCCATTATTTCCTCCATTTCAATGCACACTTTAGTATATATATTATATTTTTATTTAATTAGTTATATATGTTTATTTTATTTTTATTATTTATGTTTTTTAACATTTTTAACACAAATCTGTCCACCGATCGACCCACTAGTCAACCGCTAGCAGTCGACCGGTAGACCTACCGGTCGTGCAAATCTAAGGCAAACTTCTGACGAATTACTCATTCTCTAACCAAATTCAGACATAATACATTACTTATTTTCACCAATTCAATTCACATCCATATTTTTTCATCTGGTCATCAATCCAAACATTGAGAAATGGATGATAAAGGTAAAGAAATGTGAGTGCAAGTACTCACATGTATGCTTGTCGCTTCTTCCTCATGTTTGCACGATCGAGCGCTTTGAAGAATGATTGAACACTAAATTCTTCATAACTGATAATATTGAAAACATATCTATGAATTTATCATATTTCTTTGTAATTAGTTTTGATTTGTGGAATGAAGGAGGAACGATGGTTGCATGAAGACTCAAGAAGTATATGTGATTGAAAATAGGAAGTAGGTAAGAGAGAAATCTAGAAAATGGGCATAGGCTTGAGTTTAAGCTTGGGTTCTGGGCTTGAGCTTACATAAATTAATACTTATTTATTCATTTATAAAACTATTTTATATTTAATTTAAATACATAAATTTAAATAAATACAAATTTCTATTTCAAAAATTATTACTTTCCCGAACCAATATTATACATTAATTATATCGCTTTTATAAAACATTATTTACATATTTTTAACTTATTTTAATTTAAATCTCATATTTACAATTTGAATCCATTTATTAAATCAATTACAAAATTATTCTTGTTAATATTTAAAAATATATTTTAATCGATTAAATTACTATGATTAACTTTAATTAATTACTATTTAAAATCTGGGTTGTTAAGACTTTTCCCCTTAAGAAAATGGCGTCTATGCAGTTTCTCATTAGGGAAAATTTATAACTAGTTAATAATTCCAAACTTAACTATTTCATTACTAATTTATAATTAAAAACAACATAAATAGTCATCGAATGCAATTGACAATACACTATCTTTACGATTTCAAGTCAGCACGTAAAGTAGGCTGCATTAATTCGTTAGGTACGAAATAGAGCAACACAAAAGTCACTGATTAGACTCTTCTATAGGTGGCTTATCGAAAGAATTAATTTTACCTCTTAAAATATTAAAATATTTAATTCAAAATCCTCTTTTCAAAGAATAAAAATTTACAAAAATTTGGAAATACCATATACTTCGTATATAAATATTTACCAAATTTGGAAAGTACTTTCATAATTGCAAAACATTACATCTAATAAATTCACATCCTAATATTGTTTTCAAGATTCTAATTTTATAATTCAAACGCTATTCAAACTTCAAAGTTCATCAAATAGCTTTAAAATATTTTAAAAAAAGCCAAAACCTTATCCATTAGAATTCCACTATTTAACAAGAACGTCTTATTGTAAACAAAATTCTTTTTAAATATTATTTTCCAAAACTCTCATTTTATATACATACGTCAATATTTTTGTTTTCAATAATTCATTAAGCTAAACTCATCGATTCGTTATTTATAAAGTGATTTATTAATACATTGTTATTTTAAAAGATACAATTTTTTAAACTTGCCAATATCAATTTCTGAAATCTATTCCTTTTCCGATATTCATATTTATAATTTTGAAATTAGCCTAAACCAATTGTTTCTATATATTTATAAAACACGTACCTTATTAATTAAAATACCTACATGTTTAAAATATTCAAATAATTAATTTCTTACCCAAATTCTTTATATATATAGACACACACACACACACACATATATAATACAGAAGCTTTAAACACATTCATCAATTGTAATATTTCAAAAGTAAAACCATATCTCTTACCAAAATAATTTCAAACAAACAAGTCCTTCGATTATTATAAATTTACAATTTTTAAAATGCTTTATCATCATAAAAAATTTCCATCCAAATGAAAATTAGCAAAATCCTTTATTTATTAAATCCCAAAATTAAAACCAAAAAATTTCATTCTTAAACAATCAGTAGTACATAAAAACCAAAATGAAATCTTCCTTTTTTTCCAAATTATTTAACAATAGCAAATTTTAAAAAGGAAATACATTTCCAAAATCTTTTATCATATTAGCTTGCCAAAATTTTCTTAATGTTTCAACTTTATTACCCTAGGTTCTAGTATTTATAAAAACTCATACAATTATACAAAAACACCACATTATTCATCCAAACACTCAATTAATAATGATATTTAATCAATCTTCATCTTTTAATAACTACATAATTATTTTTTAAAATATCACCCATCCTTGTTCCAATAATTTATCAAAACTATATATATAATTCTAATAATGTCTCATAACCACAAAATCAATGTATTTAAGCTATATAATTTTCAAAACATAACTCATAATATTACTTTTAAAATATTCTTCAAAATTCACGATCTATTTTACAAATTTTACTATGTTTCTCCAAGGAACTTTTAGTAATAATTTGAAACTAGCATAGATATATCTTCACGTTCATTACAACCAACACCATTCTACATCTCAAAGTAATAAATCTCTAAATTATGTGTGTGTGTATTCTTTCAACTCAAGATACCAAAACTTTATAGAATCTAAATATTCATGATTATACCAAAAATTCATCAAATATACATATTTATATATTCACAAATTTTCAAATACTATAAAATATAACAATGTTGGCTCGCCATTTATTACAGTAATTTACTCATATCAATTGGCAGTAGTATTGACCCGTGACCAATACTGCATCGCCGATGATCTCAACTGCCCACTAATGTTCAATAGCCGCAAACATCACTTTAAATTATATCTAGATGTATAAGATGCATTTTACAACACATTTCACATCAAAACAAATATAAACTTTTATGTCAAAATGTTTACAAATATTGATTTCAAATATCACTTTCTAAACTAACTTTCCTTAGAATATTATTTAAAATATTTACCATTTTCAAAATATCACTTTATTTTTCTCAAAGTACTTATATGTATTTTCCAAAAGATTGTGATCAATTGTCTCATTCTAGTGTTTAGAAATCCATATCAAACTGCACCCGCATCGACCAGAATTTTTAACATGCTCAATGGACATAATAACACGGATTTACGATAAAATTTTCATTAACATAATTTATATAAATCTATTTATATACCTTCCTTTATAATATAATTATTAGCTCGTGTTAAACTTAATTAAATACTATATTTTATCACAAATTTTCTAATTAAAACATTTTCAATGTGCTGTATACATATATAATCAAAAATCTTTCCCAAAACAAATACTCGTCGATTTCAAAACATTTACCTACATACTCTACATATACAACAAATAATAAATCGCTTTTGATACTTTAAATATCACATGATAATAAGCAATCATCGAACTTATAATGCATATTTTCAAGAGATTTCTCATAAAACATCGGCTTGGTTTCCAAAAACATATAATAATAAACTATGTAAATATATACACATCAAAAATCTTTATTTCTAACAAATACTTAATAATATCCAAACATTTCCAAATGCCCTTTGACTATATACATCAAACAATAAATCACTTTGATAAACATTATACTACACCAATTGTTTAAAATAGGTAAAGAGCAAAAATCAAATCCATTCCTCTACTTTAATAAATATATACAACGAATCTAATATACATAGGAAATAATAAACTATGCATTCAGGGAAAAACCATTCATCATTTCTACAGCGCACTTTAATCAAAACCAAATCAAAATATAACAATTCAACATTAAGCCACCAAAGGTCTAATATTCAACACCAATACAAATTCTAGTGGTTGGACTATGCCTTTCGTCCTTGCTATTCCAACCATTTATACCATATATTCAAAAGAAATAATTGAAAAGAAATTATATAGATATAAAATATCAAGTACGTTCGTGGATGATTACCCCAATGGGATAGGGATTACAAGTCTCATCTAAGGTCTTGTCTCGTCTCTTACATATGATATATTGTTCTGAACCTTACTCTGATATCAAAATTTAAACAACCACCTCTGCACCTATATCATCTCAAAGTATTACTAGGTAATATTGTCGAATAATACGAAGTATGAGACTACTTAGGGTACACATGTGAATATTTTTTTAAGCTAACACCGGTATGTATTCAAACATCAAATAAATAACTCATTGCTGCATACACGGTATGGACACAAAGCAATAAAAGTGAGCTTTCAAGATAGAACAATACATAGTACACAGTAAATATCAAAGAGCAAAGAGTCAGAATCGCAGCAATAAAGTATAATACATAACATATAGGACTGTGGATAAAAAACATCTCAAATGTCAACTATCTCGATATAATACAATATGTATAAGATATATACATCACAATGACAGCACACAATTTAACTACTAGATACGAATAACTTACAATAATTCTAAGTACCATGTCTCCACTATGCCCACAAAACATAAACTGGTCATATTGCCCATTATCTGTAATGCCTTGGACCGACTCGAATATTACGTAAATAACACACGTGTCAGATTATGTCTAAACCAAGGAGCTATAAACATATGTAACATATTATATATTAAGAATAATAATAACATGATAAGACTATCAAAGTACTTAAGATAATGATCACGATGTAAATATATGCATAAGTAGTATTATATGCATGTTATTATATTATAATGACATAAATAATCATAGAAACATCACAGAACTGGTATATGTAATCACCCATATGGAAGCACATCAATCAAAAATCATAGAATCCACATCATTTGAGTGAATCATCCATATCTAGGAATTAACATCTGAATCCAGAAACCATCTATAAATGAGATATCACCAAGTATATCAGGGTAGCACATAGCAATACCCGAATATATCTTTAAATCTCAATAAATAAAACAACACCATCAATATATAAAGGATAGGTTGCCTATCAGTATAAATAATGATACGATAATCCACCATACTCTAAACACCAATTCAAATATAATCTCAACTCCTCGTGCATAAATAATCATAACACATCGTGACATGGAATGATTGTACGGCAGACACAAAGTCTCAAGTAGAGTCATCCATATACACACACATACATACATATACATATACCTATATATAAGTGGGTATCCCAACCCATATCTATACATAAGCGAGATGCATCAATAGTATATGCCAATCTCTCACTCTATTAGTATTAGAAGGGACAAGAAGGGAGAAGCAAACTTCAGAGTCACAAAGTCTCTACAGCCTTTAGTTACCTCCACGGTATCATGACATGTATCCGTCCGTGTGCTCATCAAGGCAAGTACAGAGAAGTCATGACACTGCTCATGCCCCTATAGGCAACAGACTGTTGGCCTAGGTGACACAAGGACGAATGCACGAAGCGGAAGCACGAAGCGATATACATATAAGTGTCATAGATCTGGGACGCAATCTCATGATCAGGCCGCTATGCTGCATTCTAACCATCTGATCATCTCTAACATCAATAAAAGTACACCATGATAGTGGCACGTAGAACTAATAAATATAGGCACAAAGTCATGTTCATCATTAGATACGCAACCTTATGCGCTAAATATAGGCACATAGCCATACTCATCACTACGTGTATCACCTCACATTCATATTACTATTCCCGTCACGAGTGACGTCTACTTACAATGAATAACCAAATAAATATTACATTGGTGTCTCATACCACCGTGTGATACTCAATCGTTTATTCACTACTCATAAGCTATACTCAATCTGCACAATATTCTAAATAACGAGTCCAATGAATAGCCGGAAAAATATTACCGAAAGTTTTATACCAAATAATATTATAACTCTGTTTATTCAGATTCTTCGTTGCACAGAATGTAATACTACAAAATCATATAAGCGATGTCATTGCCGTGTCATATTTAAATCACCAATCAAATCTAAATCAACGATGAATCACTCATACCATTCAAATCAATAAGCGAATGATGAAAACAAGAAATGTTGAAATCTCAATCATATTTATATCAAATATTCTTATTTAAATTGATTAATCAAATATAATACTCTAAAATTCTTTAAAACATCCATTAGAATTTACTTTATACAACTTTAAAATAATCTCTTAAATCGAAATAGATTACACTGTAATGAATTAATAACTTCTAAATATAATAAATCACAATAACAAATTTAGAACAAAACAATTATAAACTTACATATTTTGTATTAATTATCAGATAATGAATCATCAACACATCCAAGCTCATAAAAACAATTCTAGGATTTAATCAGATATTTGAATAAGTTTTTAAATTATTAAATATATTTTTTCTTTAATTAAATTTATGTAATTATATTTTTATAATTCTTAATTAAACGTACTTAGTTTAAATACACTTTGAAGTACTTAAAATATTAATCAGAACATTCCTCCTAATTATCCTAAATTTATATGAACTTCTAAATAAATATTTAAAATCAAATATTGATTTCCTTTTAATTCAATTAATAACTACACATACACAGAAAATTTTAAATAAAACTTTTCTTCATAAAATTTTATATTTACTTTATTTAATTTCTCACATTTATTTTCTATGTAAGTATAATTTATTTACTATAAAATATACATTTGAAAAAATAGCATAACGCAAGATTCGAACCTTAGTGGGTTGGCTAAAATGCACAAGCCTTTTCCAACAAGCCACACTTGTTTTTGTACTAGTGGTTGCGCCACCGGTTGACATATAGCGGTCAACCGGTTGGTGTTTAAAGGGTTGACCACTTTACCCAACCCCTATCGCACTTCTAGTCGATCATTCTGATGGACTACGACCTCCTTCCTCTTTCTCCTCGTCATTGTCTTCTCCATTTCAATGCACGCTTTAGCAGATATACTGCATTTATATTTAATTAGTTATATTTTTTTAACATAGATCAGTCCATCGGCCGACCGTTAACGGTCGACCGATAGACCTACTAGTACACAAATCTAGAGCAAACTTCTGACGAATTGCTCCATCTCCGACCAAATTCAAGCACCATACATTAATTATCTTTACTAATTCAATTTATATCCATATTTATTCATTTAACCATCAATCCAAACATAGAGAAATGGATTATTTAGGCATAGAAATGTGAGTACGAGTACTCTACTCACCCGTACGCGTGTTACTTCTTCCTCCTGTTTGCATGCTCCAAAACTTTGAAGAATGATCGAACACAAAATTCCTCATAACCGACAATTTTAAAACCATAATATATGAATATTATGAAATTATAAGATTTTATTGTAATTAGTTTTGATTTTTGGAATACAGGAGGAAAGATGGTTTCCTAAAGACTCCGGAGGTACACATGATTGAAAATAAAAAGTAGGTGAGAGAGAAATCTGTAAAATGGGCGAATGCATGAGTTTGGGCTTGGACTTATATGAACCAATATTTATTTATTTATTTTAAATTTCATTTATAAAACTATTTTCTATTTAATTTAAATAAATAAAAATTTCTGTTTCAAAAATCATTTCTTCCCCAAACCAATATTATACATTAATTATATCACTTTTATAAAACATTATTTCTATATTCTAACTTATTTTAATTTAAATATATCTTAATTTACAATTTAAACCCATTTATTAATCGTTACAAAATTATTCTCATTTGATATTTAAAAATCTATTTTAACCGATTAAATTACTATGATTAACTTTAACTAATTACTATTTGAAATACGAGTTGTTGTAGCTTTGGTCAGGCCCGAAGGCTTGATTAATTCCATATTTCATATGAAGTAATTCCCTTTTGAAAATGTCCGAGTATTAATTCTAGTCATTAGGAGTCATGATAAGGATATATAATCAATGTCATTCATAACATCAGCTATTTTTCTTTTAAGTTCTTGAAAGATCATACTCAACAAACTCTCGTAGCTTTCCTTGTCTTACGTGGTACTCTATGATCCTTAATAAGACCTCGCTATTGTTAGTCTTATGTCCATTCACTTTATAGTAGCAACAATACTCACCTACTTCATGCCACTCTTTCCTTTTCATATTTTTTTTAAGAGTCTAATATTTCAACGTTTCTTCAATAGGAAAGTGGACTTCTCTTTGCGAAACACAAAAAGGGATAATTATCTTATTTATGGGTCCTTTAGAAGTATGTATCTGTAACACCGCGTAAATTGAACGAAAATTAATTAAAAAGAATTAATAAATAATTATTAAAGCCGAAAATGAAAATTTCGCACATGTCACAATTTGACTATGAAACTTTCACCATTATATTTGTGGCGATTTTCTGATCAATTTTCATATATAAAGTTTTACGATCGAAATTCAAACGAAAAAGTTATTTAAGTTTTCGAAATGGAAACAATTCAAAAGCAATTAAGGAAATAAATGCCGATAACTCAACGCTAGAACGGACGTTAAATATAAATGTCAATTAAGGGAGCTCAATCCGGTTGAATCTAATTGAGAATGCATGTAAATAAATTGAGTGTAAAAGGAAATATCATTAATTTATTATTTTGACGCTAAATTAATATTGAAATGTTAACATAAGGATTACATGGAATTAAATTGGATTAAATATAACACACAAGGAAATAAATGATAACAAATTAATGGTATACTAATATTTATCATCTAAGTAACGTTAAACTAATGTTAATGTTAATAGCAGATGTAATAAAATTAGTCGCACAAGCAAATAAAGGGAGAGAAAAAAAACTAACGTAAAAGCAAGCGATCACGGTTGACCGGTAGGGGTATAGCAGTCAACCGGTGGCTGTTATGGCAGTGAAAATGAACCTAAACCTAACGGCTCGGATTTAATAAATTAAAATCTAACGAATGGAATTGATTCGTACACTTATAAATACAGAACCAACCTCTCACTTTTATTCTCATGTTTTTTGAATTAAAGAGCGAAACATTGTCATTTTCTTTTCTCCACAAATTCTAGAAAACATAGAAATTATAAAATAGTATATTATATATGTGTGTGTAAAATAGAGAAAAATAAAATAAAAGAAGAATAAAGGGGTGAATCAGTTTTGCAGAGAAAAGGTAAATTATAAACATAAATCTAAATCTACGTTTAGTTCATGTCCCTTCTCAGCTCTATAATTTTAATGGGTATTTATACATTTAATACATATTTTGATAGGAAAAAAAGAAGTCAAACAAGAAGAATGGATTTGGAGTTGGAGATTTGAAAGTTTAGAGGTGAATGAGAAATTATATATTTTTATATAATATTGGATTTATATCGGTGTAAATTTGTTCCTAATATGCCTGAAATTTTTTTGGAGTCGTAGGCTTTAATATATACATATAATGAATTTGAGAAGAATGCTTCATATTAGATGAATTGTTAACCTTAATCAAATATTGCATATACTTGAATTTGAAAAGTAAGGGGTGAAAATAATACCTAAATTTATAATGTTGTATATAAATTCCAAGTTTGTTGGTTGAATAATATATGTGGATAAATATGAACTAGAAGTTATTATAACTTGAATTGGGAATTAAGTAGTATTCTAATTCATTGAAATGAAGTGTGTTGCAATATAAATTTCTATAAATTATCCAGTTTTATAAAGTGTATCGTTTGAAAAAACAAACGTGCCTAAAAAAAATAGATGTATAAAATATGGATGTTTATAGTATTTTATACCGTTTGTTTCAATAATAACACAAAAAATAATTCATTGAACTTCCAAACGTGACATAAGTCCTCTTTTAGATAAATTATGAAAATTTACGGTGCTAACATTTCCTTTTGAGAAAAATGTAATTCTGACGCATTAAAATGTAAAAATCGCTACATACAATCCAAAGTTTTGTAAGTAGAGGTGATAACAATAATTCAATTATAAATCTAATATATGCAATAAGTTAGAAAATAACAATAAATTATGAAATGTACGTAAAGTAACGAAATGAGTAATTGAGAAAACTACAGTAGTCAAAGAAGGATAGTAATAGTTAAAAAGGGACAGTAAACTAATTTAACAGTGTTAAGCGGAAGTTAAGCAGTAAAAGATGCTAAATTTATTAAAATTAGTAGTAAGCGGTAAATGACAATAAACGGCGTTAATAAAACAAGAAGTAAGCTGTATAGAAGACAACTGAATATTAACAGTTGAACATAGCGCATTGAATACACACACACACACACAAAAGTCCGCATTTATGGCGGATGTGAATTGTCGAATCTAATCAATAACTTAGATTAATTAAAAATGCCTTAGTTATTAATATGAGTTAGAATGCGAGTTCAGTAGTGTTACAAAAACAGAAGCCTGCCCACCACAATGGTAGTGAACTACCAACAGTTGTATATATTATACTTGCGTGGGACATATCAACCGTAAGACCTATGAGATTATACGTTTGCGCATAGGTGAAAGAAATATATCAAAGTAGGACGGTTCACCCTGGTCGAAGTGTCGAAGGGACAAATAGAGTCTGCTTCAACCTTATAGGGGTTACGTGTTACGCAACCAAGTGGACATTTCCTTGATTGTATTAGACAATTCAACTGGGACGGTGAGTGTGTGCTATGACAGCAAGATCGGTACCATAATGCGAGGAGTATGAGCTAATCATTGTTAGAACTATGTCAGTCCACAATGGAAGTCGAGTGAATTTCAAAAAAAATCCAATAATGGATCTTATTGGGCCTATAAAGTCTAGCTTATTTAGAATATTTCTAAATTTTAATTTAAATAAAATTTTAATTTTATTTAAATTATAAAATAATATTTTTGTAAAATTTATATATTGATATATTTATGTGCGTGCGTGTCGTATACACATACATGTTGTGGGCATGTGTAACATATCAACTCGTACAAACATGCTTGTGCATATATGGTAGGATTTACATCACAACGGACACGTTAGCTCATTCAATATGCAAGCATATGTTGTCCAAATATATATGTATATATAAGCTATTATTTTATATAACTATTATAAATTTTGTGCGTGTGTGTATATGTATAAAGTTGGTTTAAATAAAAAAAAATTGAGAAAAATGTGTGATCCTCTAATAAAAGAGGAGAGCACACATGTAGCGTTATATATATAACAAAAAAGGAGCTGCCAACATGCCTGGCAGGTGGCACAACTATAAAACTAAAAAAAATAAAGAAAAAGATACCGCTCAAATGAGCTCCGGCAAAGCCACCACCCGTTACACCCTAATATCGAGCTTCGGCAAGACCACCGCTCAATAATAAGGTGTTAGAGAGTTGGTTTAAATAATTTTATACATACGTATATAATATATTTAAAATATTTTAATAAATAGTTGTAAGATTGTTCAGTAAATAAAATATTAATGCTATGTATATACATATTATTATAATATATTAATTTAAATACATATAAGTTACTTTAAATATTAAAATATACATTTCTATTTTACAAGCCATGAATAATGTGTATACATACATATAATAATATACATATAAAGACATGCGCAAATATATATTTATAATGTGTGTGTGTGTGTGTGTATATATATATATATTGATTAATAAAATTAACAAAATTATTTATTTTTGGGTCATGCACACAACACAAAAAAAATTGATTCTATTTTAATTTCAAAATGCACTTTTAATTAAATATTCATTCAAAATTAATAAAAATTAGTTTCGAAATTTCTATTTCAAATTTTAAAATTGCAAAAAATCGTAATTGATATTTTATGGCCTAAAGAATTTTTCCACCATTTTTGGCTTAAATTTATTTTTAATAATTTATTTACAGATGTTTTAAATAAATAAAATTTACAAATACAAAAAAATAATTTTTTATTTTTGGCTGAAAGCTTATCTGGTGCTAATATACTTTTATAAAATTTAAAAATAATTTTTCATGACATTTTCGAATTGATATAATTTATTAGTGAAGTAAACTGATTTAAATAATATTAAATAATAATAAAATTACCCCTAAAAATCTGAGCACTCTATTCCATTTCATTTGTCAAGAGCGGAATGATTGAAAAAAAGGAGTATGGGTATCTCTTAAACTTTAAATACTGAACATAGCAATAGTATCAATAGTACTAAATCTAAAAAAAATATTTTTTTCTCTTTAAAATTAATACCACTGTAATACATTGTAGATAAAATTATATGACTAAATTTAACAATGATATAACATTGCAACTGATTAAAAGATATATATATATATATATATATATAATATACTAATTTAATAAAATATAATAATTATATTATTTTATATGGCTGCACTGACCTGATTTGTATGATTAAAAAAAAAATTATTAGGTGTATATATATGCATATAATCAAATTAATTTATGACAACACTGCTTGCATATCAGAATCGTCACTTAGCTAACAATATAATATACATATACATATATGATAAAACATTATACTAATAATTATTAACTATAAAATCATACCTTAATCCCAAAGCTTTGAGGTACACCACGAAAAGATAAACTCTCATCTTTGAAACATTTTCTGATTCGGGAGATTGTTAGTCCTTGAACCATTGACCTCTCTAGCTATCGAATGGCGTTTGAATCTAACTTGACTTGAGTTTGTATCGATGGAAATGCTAGGGTATGAATTCGACCAATACAGAAGGGAAGAGGAGGCAATCAATGGAAAAAAAGCACTTTTTATTTTGAACAAGATTGGTTACTGAGTTGGATATTTGTAACAAATTACATAATTACCTCTAGTGCATACTCCCATCTCAATCATTTACATAGATCGAGATCGTTATCAACCCTGAGCGGTCAGTGGAAAGACGAGGGTTACGCCTAAACGGGCTACACCTCCTACTAATGTAGATCATGTTTATGTCATGCACCACCTCACAGTTGTTTGTGGTTAGGAGACAAGGTTGGATAACCCTTAATGGAGGTCTTCCAAATGAAAAATAGTCTGTGGAACTGAGTTCATGATATAAAGCAGTTAGATAAGTCTTCAAGGCGTACGGCTAAATAGTTGTAATATCGTTATTATGCACTGCGAAAGTTCCTTAGTATGCACAGCAACGAGGACGTGATACTACGTTGGCGATGGATCCTAACGAGGTGTATAGTTACGGATACTAATGGATAAATTATCCTGGCCGAAAGGGGAACTGTGGTACACACATACGCATACATATGAATATGTATGTAGTTATTGTATACATCGAGTATGTGGGGCATATTGTACGCGTATATGAAGTCAATACGACTAAGTTTAAAAAGTAAACATAACATGTAACGAATAACAATTGGCATAAACTATGTTATGTATAAAGTACGTAACTTAGCAGTCACCAAAACGTTGTTCTGACCCCCTCAACCCACAAGGTAGACTTAGAGGGACAGGTACTGGTACAAAGTGAAAACGGTGGAAGGACATATTTCTCATACATGCTCAGCACTGACAAGGATACTAGTAAACGAAGGTATTAGCCTTGGTTGGTAATTATATGTTTTATTATACTTTATTATTCTGTTGTGAGTTTTATAGATAATGCTCTGATATACTTTTGCTTATTTATAGGATACCAACACTAATAATCCAAACAAAGATTTAGATTTTCGATCTAGCGAAAATTGAAGTGCACTGAGGTGCGGGTTACAAATTTCTTTGCTCGGTCTGATGTCATGTTCGAGAAATCATGATTTATTTTTGATTCAAACTCCAATTTCTTCTTTGAAGCTCGAAGGTGTTTTTCTTTTTTCCTAAGAGATATGTTGACAACGCTTCTCCATTTCCGAGCAAATTTGTCAAAATCATGGTTCTTCTCTGTTGCCAAAATTGTTCCCTTAGCTTGAGATCATATCTCTTCTTATTCGGGCAAAGATGTCATGCATTAACTTTTCATCTTTTTTATGCATGTGAGTCAAAAAGCCCTCTTTATTCAGTTCGGTCATTAAAATAAAAATAGGCTTTTTCCCCTATGCGAAAAGGGTTCAAACTCCATTTGCTCATATTATATTGAGCAATTTTCCTCTTTTCTGCCAAAGTCTGAAGGGCCAAGTTTCCTAAGTTTAGCACTTGTTCCTAACTAAATTATAAAAAGGTTATGGAATTTAAACTAGGATCTGAAGATCCTTGTTGAGATATAGTCATAATGGATAATCTTTAGAAAGATGGGATTGATCCATTAGGTCCATTCTTAGTCAAAACACCACAAAAAGTTAAATCTGTTTTTAGTCTTCACTAGCACAAATTAATGATATGTAAGGCAAGAGATTTGACCTTTGGACAAGTACGTTAGTCATTATGTTCGAGATGATACAAGTATGCAAATATATGATTATTTAAGCAACAAATCACAAAATCACAACTTGAATTTGACATAATCTGTCATTTGAATCTCAAAATTAAGCTTTTTTATTTATGCTTAAGAAAAATGAAAATGAAGAAGTAAAATTTGAAACCCTTGTTAGTAGGAATACATGCTTATTTATAGAGAAATTGGACCTTTAGATTTTTGACATTTGACACTCGTAGAAGATGAAGCACGGTTATGATTCGCTGACATGGCACATTATCGATTTGACATGTAGCACAACTCGCTTTCAATTTCTTCATGGTGACGTGGCATGTCAAATCCTATCAAAGAATGTCCCATGGCTAACTAGAGCATTGTTTTTAGTAGTTTTCTCAATATGCGATAACATCATTCTCAATCTACGATAGCACCATTATCCTCAACAAGCGATAACTTTACTTTTTTTTATATGCGGCATCAACTTGCCATAGCTCAAAATTTCTCAACTTGTGAGTTGCTATAACCTAATATTCATTAACTTGCGATAGCTCGATATTTCTCAACTTGCAACAGCTTGACATTCATCAACTTGCGATAGCTTCAGCGTTATGAAATTTCGATAACTTCAACTTTCTTTACTTGCGATGGATTTATGGTGTCAACTTGCGATGGCCATATCCACATCAACTTGCGATTGTTTTAGCAACATCAACTTGCAATTATTTTAGCAACATCAGCTTGTGATAGCTAAACTTGCAGTAGCCTTAACATCAACTTGCGATAGCGTTCTTTTATTTCAACATGTGATAGCCGCTACCGACTTGACGTAGCTTTCCTCTACTCCAATTGGCGATAGCCCATCAATTTGTGATGCCTTTTCTTCAACCTGCGATGGCTTGAAATTTTTAAGTATAGCATTTGCGCCCCCACAACCCCCCCCCCCCCCCCCCCCCCCACACACACACACAAAAAAAAAACCCCACAAGGAAAATTCTTTTTAACAATATGTATTTTATACTTTAGCATAAACATAAATGCTTTTGCTTTTTCTTTAAATTAAACCCCTCATGTCTCCTATATTCATCATCCCATATGTGAAAACTTCCCTTGGTGTAAAACAGCAGCTAGATCGTTTGCCCCCTTATCCTATAAATACCCTTTCTTTTTCTTTTTTTTAAATTTTTTTTCCAGTTTCGTTTGAAATCAATCTCAAATTCACCTTGTTTCAAAAAAGAATTCATTCTCAGATTAAGATTTTAAGGTAATTAGTTCAACTTATTGCCATCATTTGCTGATTTGTGGATTTGATTTCACGTTTCTCATTGCTTCAAACCTTTTGGGGCTGATAGATTTGAGCATTCAACTGGATTTTATAAAATTATTGTGCAGTCTTCTTTTTGATCTTTAACTATTCGGTGGTTAAATTAAATATTTGTTGGTGGGTTTTAAATTTTACAACCTGATGTCCACTTTATTCTTTGGAATGCTACAGCCGGGATCCTCAACATGCGTTAATTTATTGACCTAGGTGAATGCTAGCATGCGATGTCATAATGCAACATCAATTTGCGATGTCATCATGCGATGACTTAACATGTGATAATTCCTACTATTTTGACATGCAACATTAGCATGCGACGTCGTCATGCGATGACTCATAAGTTCAACATGTGATGTCATTATACGATATCATTAGCATGTTAATTCAATCATGCGATATTAGTATGCAACATCATCGTATAACAATTTAATGATTCGTTACGGAACAATTCCTATTATCTCAACATGCAATAACTAAAATAATAAGTTGTTCAGTATCTGATTAGCTTAATGCGACAACTCTCATTATTTTATTATTACTTGACTACCTACTAGCTTAATCATGCAACATTCTTATGTAGTATGAATTCGCGATAACTTGGTAATTTACTTAGATTATCGTATGATTTTAAAATGATTTTTTTTTTTAACCCAAATAGTTGAGTGTGTTATAACTCCATGCTGTCTTTGTGAAGGGCTCACCTCTTTCCTGCAATCCACTCCAATTAATATTTTAGATGGTTCATTTTAAACAGCCAACCATTCCACGACGAGGGAAGATAGGATTCACTTAATAGACACAATGTGAACATACCGCTATTTTAATTAAACCCAAAACTGTGCATTCCCTGAATGAACAATGCTAATGACAAAAATGAATTTACTGCTACCTGCAAATTCAAAATTTGAATGGATGGTACCAGGGCCCTACCATAAAATTCACTTCTTCGCATATTGGATTTCAGAATTCTCTCTCAGCCACTCCAGCACCTTTGCTCCTTCCATGACTTCTTGCACCTGCGAGAGATGAAATGAGAAGTTAAGATCAGCAACATAGCACATTGCTGCTGCACTGATTTACCTAAAAATAGTAATACAATAGTTGTATCTCGTTTTGATGTAAACATGTGGTTGAGGAAAAAAAAAGGACCTGCTCTTTCACTCGTTCCTCATCATATTCTTGGCTATGACGATTGAATTCAGCTACAGAATTTTGAACCTCTTTAACCACTTCCTCCGTTGAAATCTGGAGAACGATGATTTGTTAATGCCTGATGTGGTATTTTTAAATGTTTCAAATGAGACAAATGTATGAAACGTATAACAAGACTAGTAAAGTAATATTAACATGTGAACAATATATAACATTACAAATGCTCCTATACATACTGCGTATCATTATCTAGAGACAAATTGCTGAGATGAATTTCTTTACTTCAGAATGGAATGAATTCACAGAAAATATAAGGTGGTATATAACAGCTACAAAACTTGGATGATCTAAGAGGGTGTCAGTACAAATTCATGTATCTAGCACTTAACACCAGTTTGCAGATAGACTGAATGGTCCAAGTACAAAATAGAAGCAGTTCAGCGAATCACAGATGCACATAATCTATATACTTATTAACGAGTATGAAATACACAAGGACCGCTATGTACTTAATCAGAAGCATACCTGTAAATTCTCACCCTTGAAAACCTCTCCAACAGCAACCATCTGTTTTATTATACTAGTTATGTTTTCCCTTTGGTTCTCAAGGTATGTCTTTACTGCTTGTTCACTTGAAAGAGAGGCTAGCTGCTGCTCACTCAGTCTGTGCTCTGCCTGTAATGAAATAAATAAATAAATAAATAATACAAGTGCTAATACCCAAATTTCGAACACTAATGGAAAAAACGTGCACAAGCCTGTATTTGCAATAGATTTGCGCCATATAGCTGCCTGCCTTGTTCTTCGAACATAGATTGAGGAATATCAACTTCGACAATCTTTGATTACATGAAAACAAACAAAGAAAATTAAATGGGAACCAAAAGGGATACCATCCATTAAAAACTCTCGCATGATGACCAATTAAGTGTTCACTTTGAATCAGAGATTTTATGATAATTAACGTGTAAAGACAAAACCTGTAGAATGACATAGGTTGATTACTATATAACCTACTTGGCACCCTACAAAAACAAGCTGGTTTTAAGTCCTACGTACAAATGGTATGAGAGCTTATCTCGGCCATCAAAGCTTGAATTCTAAAAGGAACAGTCTGCAAGATGGACTAAAATAAATTTGGCATTCTATACGTACATGATAACAGTTTATTTGATACTCTGATGGTTGAGCAAAGTCGCTGATAAATAAAAGAATTGCAGTCGGATCAATGTTGATAAAGTAGACCAACACATTGTATTTGGAAGCATAGTTGTATATAAAGTTAGAAACATCGTCAAAACAAGATAAATTGAAGAGTATAACCCATCGGACAATCTCCTCTTACAAACTACATTTAGGGGTGATTTCCACGAGGTGTTATGATAAGTACTAAACATGCATTACATTTCGTAAATATGAATCTTAAAGGATCACCTTGCTTAGTTGGTCAAGAATGGCATTATCTGTAGCTTGTTCTATAGCAGTTTTTTCAACTTCTTTACATCTTTGCAGTATTGCTTCCTTGACCTGCATGTCATAAAAAGATATAAATTCAAGCAATTAACACACACACACACACGAAGGATTTATATATAAAATCAAGGAAAGGCATGTGTGTGAATAGTCTTATTTGCGTAAACATAGTATTCATTTCTAAAACTGAAGTTTAAAAAGATTAATATTTAAACTACCTCATTTAGAGTAGTGCAACCAGGAACCAGCTTTTCAGCCAATGAGTCGTCCAGTTCTGGCAGCTCTCTAAAGAAAAGTTCTTTACACTCAACCTAAAAACAATGCTGACACTATTATGAACTATCATGCACAACAATGCAACATGCATACTTTCCACAACGATGTAAGGATAACAATGTTGCAAAGCATGAAAAACTCCAATATTTGTACTTCAGAGGAAACAAATCGAATGAACCACTGATGATCTGAAGCTGCTATCCTGCTTTCAAGTAAGACACCAGGCATTGCTATCTATATGTAACCATGTGCGAAGTCCACACACTATATTCCATCACAATAAGCTAACATGCTAAATTTTGGCGATGGAAACGATTAAATCAGAGTAACAAGACCCTGGTTGAATCTTGGAAATTATTAATGTAGGGTAGTTTTGCAATAAAGTAAGCAACTCACTGTGAACTGAGCATTAACACCTCGAAGATCTTCTTGTTCCCATGATTCAGAAAACTTAAGTGGAAACGACTTTGTTTCACCTGGCCTGATTCCAACTATGGCATCCATAAATCCAGGAACGAGGTTATCACTTTCTTCCGTGTCCAAGTGAAATCCTGTGTGAAATCAATAAGATCAGCATGGCTGATTGCAAACAGGATGATAGAGATTGCACCAAAGAGATTAATACAAAATAAATTAGTCAAACGTTCTGTATATATAAATGTCTAAACATATGGGGTAGTGGTCGATTAATAATGAAATAAATAAAATACAGAGCATATTGCTGACCTTTGTTACCATAATTTACATTTATTGTATTCCGACTTTATACATGCACAGGATGCTATCATGCTGGAGATATGTCACAGTATTTACACGATTTGAAACGTCGATGTCCACAATCTGAACACTAATTCTAGTGATGCGTAAACATGCATGTCGAACAACGTGGAACGTCGATTTTGACGATTTTAAGTGTATTACTTAAATATGTATTACATGAGAACTACTATATAAAAATACTAGTAAATACTAGAAGAAACTAGGTTCAGGGACTACTTTGGGAAAAATAAGCCCAAGGACACTAACTTACGCCTGAAAACCAAAATTAAAGTACAGAAGCCAAGATTCATTTCATATTCAGAAATTAAGGGCCCCTTTGATTTCATTTAAACTTTTGTGTTTTGCATTTCCTACATGCATTGTGAGGAGAGCGGGGATAAGATTTAAAATTCTAAACTATTACGACGATGGAGAGAAGGGGATGGATTGTTTTACGTGCTTTTGTTATTTGCATAACATAGAAATCAAACTAAATTTGTTTTCTATGTTGTATGTTAACTTCATTTTTCAAGAAAAAATTTCAGTTTAGCCCACTTTTGAAAATCTATCACGCTTTTAGGACACTTTCAAAAGTAATTACAAATACAGGCCCTTTCTGACCATCTCGGCATCACGCTAGCAAAAACGTACAGGTGACATTTCAAAAAGTGCATTCGTTGTTTTCTACAAAAGAACATTGGCGCCTTTTGAAATAACGTTGGTATAATTAAAAAAAATACAGACGACGCTTGAAATGTCGTTTGTACGTTGTTGCCAACGTGGCGTCGAGTTGGCCGGAAGTGGCCTATATGCCTAAAAGCGTGAAAATTTTTCAAAAATGGGTCAAACTGATTTTTTTTTTCCTTTTTCAAATTTGTTGTCTTCCAAAAATACATGTATCATGTGCATTTTTGTTTGAACAAAAACCCGAAACTAAAAGGGGAAAACCAAATAGAGCCTAAGGTTTTCAATTTCAAAAATGGAGGGTGGTGAAAGCTGCGGCAGGGCTGCGAATATCGTTCTTCTAGTTATTAACTAAAAAAAAAAAAATCTTTTATGAATGCCACTTAGATTTAACATTTCAAATTTAGTGTTTATTTTATTTACATTTTTTAATATCTGAAATGTATGTGTGCTTTTTTTTAGGATAACATCAAACAAATATTATTCTTTAATGTTTTTGTACACTTCATTTTCATTATGTGACTACAAGTCTATTTTTTAATTAATCATAACATTTCACTTTAAAATGCTAGATGCATGTAGTATTTCAAAAAAAAAATTATCCCGTAGCAATTCATTTTACTTCAATCAACACGGCATATAATTGACAATAAAACTATAATCACAAACTTCCTATGTAGCATTTCATTTCTAGTATGTAGCATTGAAGTTTTTTTTAATGTTGCTCAAACTATATAATGCTATTTTATGTTATACATGGTATCATATAGCATTTTTCACCTCTTGCTATAGCTTAAATTTATTGGAGGTAAAGTGACGATGAAGTATCTGATGCAGAGGTGCAATACGAAGGTGATGCAGGGCACTGGAAGAAGAAGCGGAGGACGTGGTAGTTGTTAGTTCCTCAGATGATGGTTTTGATGGCAACAACCTTAGGATTTGTTATAAAATCTAAATACTAATATTCTTGTCTAGGTATATATGTATATGCAGGATATATATGCAGGTACTGAAAAATGAAAACTGTACAGTATAAAGATTCAAGACTGAGTATAGAGATTCAAGACCGACGGATTCAAGATTGAAGAAACCAAAATTGAAAACTCATGAGTATCAAGAGTTCATGATTTCAAGAGTTCAGGAGTTCAAGATATCAAGATAAGTAATAGTGTCTAGATTTATGTTAAAATTTCATAATAACACTAAAATCTTTAGTCGGATTTTAATTGTGGAATGGAATCCACCTTCTCGCTTTAATAGTGGGATGAAACCCACGACCTTTTCTAGTGAAATGGAACCCACAAAATTTTCAAAATAATTTATTTTAAATTTCCAAAAACTTTTCAAAATCATATCTCTCAATTTAAATATTTTAGCCTTAAACTATTTTTATTATCTTTTATATTTTAATTTCAAAATCATCTCTTGTTTTTAAACTATCTCCTGATTTTAATATTATAGCTTTAAATTTCAAAAATATATTCTATACTTAGTTTTTAATATTACTTTTATATTATATATTATATATTTTTAAGATTACCTTTTAAATCCCTTTTATAAGTTTAAACTATATTCAAAATGGTTTATAAACTTCGAAAATTGTTTTAACAAGTTTTATAAAGAAAATCTCTTTTAAAAACAAAGATCAATTTTCAAAATTAACTAGGGCCATGTCGGCATACCCCATCCCCCTATGCGATATGGTAGCCGTAGAAATTCAAATTTCAAATTCTCAAATGAAATATCTATTCGTCATAACCTTTCACAAATGGACATGACTGTTGTTCTTCTATAAGTACCAGTTGTTTTCAACGAATTTTTAGTTAGTTTTTTTTCATTTCTTCACTTCTTCTCCACTCAAATATTCTCTTATATTTTAACAAAACTCTGTCGAAATCCTAAGTGAATCAAACTCGATCATCTTTAGTTTGATTCTATGTCACTCTCACTCAAAGATCTCAGTGTTATTCAAAGTTGCAAGATCATTTGTAATCAAAGAAGTGTATTGAGTCTCTCTATCTATCAAAGTGATATTAGAAATGGTGTGATTGTAGCCTGTAAATCAATTGGGTGTGATTGTAGCCTGTAAATCAATTAGGTGATATTGTAGCCTGGTTAAATCAAGAGAGTTTGTCATGAACTCGAAAACAGAAGGGTGTAACTCGTGGCCTTAAATAAAGGGTTGTAATATTGACATTATATTTGAAAAAAAATCTGCACAAGAAGGGACTGAATTTAGGGTAATTTCGAACCAGTATAAAATTCCGGTGTGTTCTTTCATTTACTACTTTTATTTACTATTTGCATCTGTGTCTGATTCTGTGATTGTTTTTGTATTTGTGAATTACATCTGTTTGGATTTATTTTGAGAAGATTTCAAAAAGAGACATAAAACTAAGTAAACATTATTCACCCCTTCTAGTGTTAATCCAGCCTTAAGATCCGTAATTCGCATTTCCAACAGCAGCTGTGGGTGGCTAGGTGGAGGCTTGAAGACAAAAAAAAAAAAAAGAGGAGAAGGGGAACATAGCTGAGAGCAAAAGAAGGAACCGGCAAAATGGTGACGCGATGATGGTGATGAGGAATGACTGTAAAGGGAAGAATAGAGGTGCAGGCTGGTTAGATTGTGTCTTGATTTTGGTCAAATTTTGTTTTCGAAGAGGAAAATTTTTGTCTGGTGTTGCGTCCTTTAAACTAATTACTGCTGAACGATAAAGAAAATTTTTGAATCAACATCAAGAAGTCCAATAGCTTAGTCTTCCACTTTTTTCAAGAGCCAATCTAATGTTGAGTTGTATACATTTATAGTCAACGAGCTTTTTATTCAAATAAATTTTATTAATATGTTCTCTCTTTTGACATAATTTCTACATCTTGTTATATACATGTCTATGTGTTTGTTATTATAGTCATCGAACTTTTTATTCAAATAAAATTTATTAATATGATCTCTCTTTTGACATAATTTCTACATCCTGTTATATACATGTCTATGTGTAGTGGTTAATACTATCATGCATTCACATGTTACAAGATCATTTTTAGCAATGTTCATTATTTTATCTAAATGTATTTCACTCTAATAAGCAGTCCGAGTAAAACTACCCATACTGTATCACACTAATGCTTTAGTTTCTCGTTCTCGTTATATGTGCCGCATCGATCAACGTACCAAGTAGACTGGGTTGTCACAAGACATATAATAAATTAATTAAGTTTCCTTGATAAACTACCATTCACATATTCCACATAAAGTTAGTTAAGCATTGCCCAGCATTGATTATGTCAACTTAAATGGGTATGAACCCATATTTGTATGTTCGAGTGCCCATTAAGTTTCACCCTAAACGTACAAACCCCAAAATTGTAAAATTTAGTCATAGAGGCAGACTGCATAAATCCCACACACTTGATAACAATTATTTGTCTCAGAAGGTTTATAAATTATAGAGGGAAGTTCATCTGCAACTTCATTATTTTGAACTAAGGTTCTATGTTGGTCTAAGTTATTCAATGATACAAAAATGCAGTCTAAGTGATATTGATGCCCACAAACAAAAACTAGCACATTCAAGTGCATCCAATACAAACTTATGGGGAAAAGGACAATATGGGAACTTATAAAGAAAGAAAACATCCTAACACACCTGTAACAAGAAATAAGGAAGATTTTTTTACTTAAAGCAAGTAAATGATTAGAACACTGTATTGCATGTCAAGGTTGTAAACGACGAACCTTTCCTTTCAGTGGAAGGAATTTTCTGAACTTTAGATTCATCTTCTTCTACCGTAGTAGCAAAAATATCTATCACCACCAGGTCTCCTATCTGCACAATTTCAAAACATGCATCAGTAATTCAGTACCCCAAAAACAAGAACATAAGCTTCAAATCATGAAATATGGATTTATAATTCATCTATTACTGACATAAACTGTCATGCAAAGAGTGAAGTTGTCGACAATCGATTGAGAAAAAAAAATTGTTACCTAAAGACTGAAAGCACAATTGTAGTGATAGAACAAATGGCGGACAGTAGATTGTTTTGTTTGAGACATGGAAAAGTTTGTTTACAAAATGATTACACGGTGTGACCTATAGTAATAATAGTACTAGAGAAGTAGCGTATGGATGGAATTATAAAAGTCTCATATAGCAGATGATAAATGAAATTTATTACAGGGTTTACAGGAAAAACTTGGGCATCTTATCAAATTAAGTTGCTCAAACCTTATAGGCAGAACCTTCCAGGAGACCAACATTATTTTAGTAAGAATCTTTGGTTCAGCGTTTCTTGAGAACTTAATGAAATCATGTTCCAAACTTAACAGGAACACATCCAAAACAGATGTGAACATGTTTCAAGTAGATGAAAACTTTATAATAAGCATTAATGAGATTTCAGAGGTAAAAAAAAAACATTTTTTTTCAAATTAGATGGTATCAAAATGAAATAGGAAAAAGAATAATATTATTCTTTTTTATCTATCAAAAGATGACTATCATATTTTTCTGTTTGTCACAAATTCAAATTATGATATTCATTTTAAGCATAAAATATTGAAATTTAAAAAAAAAATGGAACCCAATGCACGAGACTCCAGCACGATAGCGGGCTCTGAGGAGGTCGATAAGCATTGCAAAGAGGCTGTTTCCGAATTCGAACTTATGCGCCCAGATCACCATGCATGTGACCTAACCGTTGCGCCAACCCACCTCAAAATATTGAAAATTAAAAATAAATACAAATTTATAGTTAATAAATTTCTCAGTCATCCGGTCTTAGTAATTGAATAAGTACATGATAAATAACAAAATTAATAAATTGGGGAAATTATGTCACCTGATGTTTAGTAGATTTGACTCAACATCATTCATGCTTACTAATTGTATTTCACATTTTTGATTAGTGGGATATTGCATGAAAATTACAAGGCAATTACATGAAAATTGCATTTTAGTTTATTGGAATGAGTCTGGAAATTGCATGAAAATTTCGATCTTCTACCACCTTATAAATAGAGAAACCCTCGTCATCTAGGATTATCTCATAACACGCAAATTACTAAGGTAAGGAGAGAAAATCTGGAATAATACTAATTTAGTTTTCTCCTATTCTAAAATCTCACAAGAGGCATGCAAGGTCCAAGTATCCTATCAAATCAACTATCAATGAGCAATGGTTAGTTTTCGATTTTTGCTTTATTGTAGTTGCATATAAAGATATTTGTGATTGCATGAAGATGAACATCCCAAAAATTTATTAATATATTGTTTCTAAAGCAATGATTTATGTATGTATTTATGTTGATTAAACATGTTTTACATGTGGTATCATACTATTCATAACGAATTTTTGTTGTAATAAAATTGACCTATTACACATATGTTAATCCGTTGAAACTAAGTTATTATGTAATCTGATGAGATACATCCTAATCTACTGCATCAAAACGTTTATGTGTTCCATGAATGATTCCGAAAAACATTTGTTATGTTTCTAGAATTAAAAGTCTATTCTAAAAAAAATAGTAATGATGATGAGAAAACGATTCAGTGTTAAACACAACATTTTTTTTCCTAAAAACTTAAATCGAGGTTTAAGTGAAATGGCTATAGAATATTAAATTTTTTTCATTTTAATTGAGGACTTCAATTAAGAAAAGAATTTATATAACTAGAAAATTTTGTATTGAAGCATTACTTTAGTATTTGCATCTAACCGATTGCTTGTTGGTAACACGTTAATTAGTGAAATTATGGAATTATTCATATAAAGAATATTAATGAAAGAGAAGTGTACAATGACACCGCTATTTTGCAGCACTATTGTAGCCCCCTAATTTTCGTCACATTCCAATTTAAATAATGTTTTCTTCTCTATTCCACATCATAACATTATTTAAATCGAATTGTGTGGTGGAAATCAGAAGGCCACAAGAGATGCTGCAAAATAGTGGTGTCATTGAACGCCCTTTTTATGAAATGAATCATGGAAGGAATATTTATCGAATATTTGAGGAATATTTATTAAATTTATGGAATTATTTATGTAACTATTCATTTGTAAATAAGTCAAAGGCTAAACACAGGTTGAAAATGCATGTGTGAAAATTATACTTACATTCATTAAAGTTTATCCTAATGTTCATCATGAATTGGGTTGAGGTACATTGCATGCCAGGGTTCAAAAAAGTTAAAATATTTGTCCAAAAAAAAAGGAACAGTTGATTTCAAGTCCATTAATATTGGCATAAAACGTTTAAGCAACAAACACGGTTACCAAAATTATGGAACTATGGTATATTAATTGATTAAAGGTAGTATACCTATATAATCTGTCTAATCCAAATATCATGAGATCACTAACACAGATTCCATAATATTTTGATTATTTAAATAAATGCGTCAACAATTCAGTATTGGACCATTGTTATTATTGTTGTTGTGTTTTAATTTTTAAAGTTAAATTGTGAACATCATTACAAATTGCAATTTCCATAGACATGTATTTGCATTCCCAGTTCTATACCAAACATTTCTGAATGGAATGAGCAAACTGAGTTCAGTCTAGGGGTATTTGATCAGTGTATAGCAATTATGTGATGGATCTCCTGCAATTAAAGATGAAAGTAGTAAGAATGAAAATATTGTACATGAAACGTGGTATGTCCTTATACGAATTTGTTCTGCTGCCGATTGTAACACATCCCTACCTAAAACTACGAAAGCAAAAGATCGTCTGAATAACATTAAGAAATGTTTTCACACTAGTGATAAATTCCCTCCAAGGAAACTGATGGTAGATTTAACCACTATGAGGTTCGATGGCTCGAACCATGATGAGCATATTATAGAGATAACTAATCTGGCTGCTAGATTTAGGGTTATGGGGATGATAGCAGATGAATCTTTCCTTGTCCAGTTCGTTTTAAACTCCCTTACTCTTAAGTACGGACTTTTCCAAATCAATTATAGCTCGGTTAAGAATAAGTTGAATATATTATTTGCAAAGCGTGTTAGTGTTGGATTAGATGCTGAATGCAGAGGGGTAATTTTTTTTACAAAAATCACATATTATATTTTGTGCAGGATCTTATATGTGTTATCATGAATAAAGTTGTATAAATTAAATATGATTTGATGTGCATTGTATTGAGTTAGATTTATTTTATAATTATATACTAATTTAACTTATATATTATTAGTATTGTTATTTTAAATAATATTAATTAACTCAAGGTCTCTAGCTCAAGCGGTTAGGGGTGTGGCGTTATATACTAATGTTTTGAAGTTCATAGGTTTGAGCCCCAAAGATATCAAAAAGAGTGCTTTTGAATAAAGTATCACTAATGTTATCAAATACACACACATTTTACCTATAATATATTAATTAAATTTATAGCTTTAACCACGAACATCAAATGTTCTAAAGGTGCGTATATAGATATTAGATTAATATAATATATATATATAAAGAAGTGTGATATATTATATGTAAAGAAGTGTGTGCGACATATCAAACAATGCGCACACACTCTTCTATAAATACAAACGTATAATATTAATGAATACACACATACAACACAAATAATTTTAAAAAAAAATCATTAAATCTTAAAGTGAGTGTGCGTGTGTAATTTTATTATGCATAAATTAGGGATCCACAATTTGAAATTTTCAAAATTAATATTAAAAAATATCTAACTAGTTTTTAGTCATATATGGTATTATAAAATTATTTAATTTCATAAATTATAATATATAACAATATTTTAATATCATAAAACCAAAAATAAATAATATATAATGATTTTGTTTCAAAATTAAAACTATAATTTAATAATATACACATAGATCTGAATTATTTAAGTATATATATTATATATAATTTTTATAACTTTTAATATAAAGTTGTATTAAATCTTGGTACATAAACATATACGAATTTAAAATTTGAAAATTATATTTTAATTTTTGAAAATTAATCTTATAGTCTATATATATATATATACACACACATATATATAATTAGATCTCTCCCCTTTTTTTCTCATAATTTTAGAATTAATATACTTCACTTTCTTTGATTCACTTTACTCTTAAGCTTTCATGGACTCAATATTCCACCCAAGTTCAATTCTCATTAACCACATTTTGTCTAATATATATCATAATCACTCAACTTTCACTAATTACCACAGTCTCAAGAAAAAACCAAGTTTGATTTCACTATCCTTATTTTATCTAATATACTTTGAAATCTTTTTGATAAAGTTTTACATTTGTTTTAAGCCTATTCTTACTATATGATTTCTACCAAAACATGATTTTGCATCCTACAACATTTCCTTTAGTTATTTTAGATAAGTGAGCATGATCGGTTTTCACCTTTTTTCAGTATTATAAATTTTGTTGATAAAAGATTATCATATTTTCAAAGACTTATGGTAATGTTACTAAGAATTTAAATAAATAAAACTACTAACAAGATCATAACATACTTAGTGATCAATATTAGTACCAAAATATAATGACTAAGAGATATATCTACCTCTTTGATTTGAGAGCTAATATAAGCCTTTTCATTAATTCACTTTATCATCTAGATTGGTCCAGATCCAACCTCGTTCTTATTTTGTATAATATATAAGATATAAAGTAGACCACTCAGTTTACCTGTATTCGACTGCTAACATGATTTTATTTTCATAGCTATTTTAAATAAGCAAAGTATATGTTCAAATTGTACAAGTACTATTTTGGAAATTTTAAATTTTATTGATTATAAACGGCATATCTTTAAACATGCATAATAGCATTAATAAGAACGAAAAACTAATAAATCGACTATAACATAAATAATAATTAACACTGATAAAATATAATAATCAAGGAATCTATGTATATGTTCGGTTTAAAAGCCATATTTTTCATTTTAACTCTTTTCATAATTAATTATTTATATGGAAGACTCAAATTTAACCGCTGTCTCATTTTTTCCAATAATAAGATATAAATTGAACTCACTCTACTTGTCCCATGAGCTCTTCTATCATTTCTACCTCACATATACATAATATATCAATTTGAATAAATTAACCTACTATAATACTACATACTATACGTTACATAGGTTGAATAAAGCCTTGTTGGTTTTTTTTTTTTCCATAAGGATGTCTGACCTCTGTCAGGTAATAAGGTTAACCTAGGTTAACCTACAGGTATCTCAAGAGCTAGGGATGTATATTGCCTCTGGATGAATTAATTTCTTCTTACTCATTCTTTTATTATTTTCTTTCAACTCTTATTCATTTTCTTATTTCTCTTTTTTTCCATCTCCGTTTTTAACAAAATAATATATTGCACGATAAATTTTGTGTGTGTATCCAAAAAAAGTTTATCCTTAACTTTCATCCGCAAAATGAGTGGTGCAATCCATCATCATCTTTTGTGGTAATAGCTTGTAACTATTCTTCCTCTATCATATTTATTTTCAGCCAATTTCTTTCAGGTTCCTTTTCTCTTTGTTTCATATTCATTTTTCAGCATCATATTCAGGCATATTTCCTCCTTCCTTTTGGTTTCACTTTCGTGGAGAATTATCTTCACTTAAAGATAATTTAATTCCCAGCCTCAATGGGCCAGCGTGTATATCATTAGTAAAATCTCAGAATTTGTAAAAGGATCGGCACATAGATCAAATGTATTCCTGTATTTATATTTCGCTCTCGATTTAAGGTATTTTAGTTTTTATCGAATGATTTTATATTGATTTAGGGATACCTAATAATAAGGGATAGCATATTTGTAGGTGTAATTGAATGAATCTTCCAATATCAATGACTTATGACCCGATTTACAATCTTTATGCACATGATTTGGGGCATCATCCTTTCCTGTTTCCTTGTGTTTCTTCTTCTTTCTATATATATTTTTATTTAAACTGGAGACACGTAGCTCCCTTTCACCTTCCTAATCAGATGCATGCCAATCTCTTTCAGGTTCCTTTTCTCTTTGTTTCATTTTCATTTTTCTGCATCATATTCAGCTATATTTCCTCCTACCTCTTGGTTTCACCTTCATGGAGAATTATCTTCACTTAAATAAATTTAATTTCCAGCCTCAATGGGCCAATGTGTATATCATAGTAAAATCTCAAAATTTGCAAAAGCATCGGCACATTGGTCAAAGGTATTCATGTATTAATATTTCGCTCTTGATTTAAGGTATTTAATTTTTATCAAGTGATTTTATATTGATTTAGGGATACCTAATGATAAGGGATAGCATATTTGTAGGTGTAAATGAATCTCCCAATATCAATGACTTATGACTCTATTAACAATCTCTATGCACATAATTTGGGTCATCAACCTTTGCAGTTTCCAAGTATGAAACACATTTTATTATTTAGTGTTCTTTTTGAAAATGAACTCGTTCATGTATAGGTACATGTATATATAAGCAACTGCCTAGAAGTCTTCCTTAATTTGTTAATTTTGGAAACCGAGCCTCTCAATTGTTAATGTATTGCTACAAGGGTAACATAAAGTTTGCCACACCCTAAACATGATTTATACACGGAATAACATTAAGAAAAAAAAATCAAAGTTAACACTGAATATAATGTTAGGTAATGGAGACATCATCCATTATACATGTTACTAAAATGAGATGACCAACATAACTTGTATGCATTCGTTTATTATGCAAGTGCTAAAGTGTCTTTTACCTTAAAGTAAGACAGCACCTTCTTAGGGGAGGCATTTCTTTACAAATAATAAAACCTACACCTCTTAAAAATTTGTACTCGAAGTTCAATAACTAGAATGATGAGAGTAATATTTATTTTGTAACATGTTACTGTGGTGTTACTGGTATCACATTGTTTAGTGTAAGTTTGAGACATTCTATGATATGATGCTCGAAAATAAATTTGTTATCCTATAATATTTTATCCCATCTGAATGAAGATTGCAACTTGGGATTCCTCTTGATGAATTAGAAGTAAAAGAAAAAAATATCAAACATATAATCTCAAAATATCAATATGTAGCATTTATCCCATGCTACATTCTTAGTACGATAGTATTATTTAATATTTTTTTGGAATTTGCTTTGGAATTTCCGTTGCAATTATCATGACGATTTTTAGTTGCTTTTTATAAATAGTTTTAACACATCGTGTACGTCGCATAAGTTCACACTAGAGAGAGTGTGTGTAAATAAAATCATATTTAATCAATTTAAATTATTTAATGTTTTATTACCAAATTAAAATGAATTAATTAATAATATAAATGTTTCTTAACTGAATACATATTTTATTACCGAATTAAGATGGATTAATAAATAATAGATATGGTTTTTAATCGAATAAATATTTTATTACCAAATTAAAATGGATTAATTAATAATAGAAATGTTTTTTAACCAAATACATATATAAAAAGTAAATGTACAAACCAAATGATTATAACGAAGAAATTATACCTATGTGATCTTGTAAGTTGATTACACCTCAAACTAAGAGCTTTACCTTCAAGAGAACTATTTCTCCAACTTCTATTTGGAGTTGCAAATTGCAAAGTCCACGGAAAAGGTAATTTAACAGAAGATAGTGAGTTCGAACACGTGTCTTAAAATAATGATATCTATAGTCTTACTTATAGACTTGAACATGATGGCATCAACATGTCTAAATATCTCAACATATTGAGACTCGTCCTTCACTATAAAATTCAAACATATTTGAATTTGTCATTGCTGCTAACATGACCAACCCCCTAAAATTAAATAATCAATTCAATCTTAAACCGTGTGAACTTAAACCTTAATCAACATGTCAGCCCTAAAGAATATATAAACATTAAAGACTTTGTTGAAGCATGGTAGTGAATACGAGCTCAATTGCTTATAGATCATCTAGATACAGTCCTACTTTCTCATTTTTAAGTTGCGCTCTTGAGCGACGTGAGTGTTTATTGTACACTGTCTCACTTATATGTCTAGAATTCGGCTAAGGGTCAATACTCTACTAACGCCCGAATTTAATTGTAAAGTGTAACTTTTGAAATCACTTGATTCAATCTGATAATATTTATCGATTAATTGTACTACTTTAGATAGAGATTATGATTTCGTGTTATATTCCAATTACGACGGAATTAACCTTATGTATCGAAAGAAACAAATTCTCTCTTGAGTAGATTTGACTTCAAGAGTCTCAATGCGTATCCAACTATGTTAGTAACGTGAATCAATATCACGTGATTGACAACAATCAAAGTAGAGTCTCCACACATAAAGCCACAACACTCTCAAGTCAATATACTATTGCACATCATCACAAGATCCGATTTAGATACAATAACCTATAAAAGATTGTCGATGAGTCATTATTTTCAAACGTCTGCAAGCACCTAACTTATTGATGCCCCGCAACGGTCATGAATAAATCACTATCTATCATATGGATAGTGTTACATACACTAATCTACCCGGTGCATAGATATCACGTTCGCGACACACTTGTGACTATGAACTTTTAAGGATAAATGTTCTTGTTTATTTGTGTACCCTTATACTCAAGGTTATTAACTCCTTAAATGTGATTGAATAAATACTATATCCAAGGAGTTTCTACTTATAAGTTATAATGTACATTTTGCATTATGTATATTCACATATAATATTATATAAATAAAACCAAGAGTATACTTTTATGTTGAAGATGATTTCTCATAAAATTAAATTACATTATTAAATTCTATCAATGCTCCTAAAGCATACCTTTAACCATATCAGTTAGCACAAGAGAAAGGCAACATTAAGCAACATAATGGTCATGTGACTAAAGGACGACTGAAAATCTCATAGTTTGAGGACTTGGTTTAACAAGATGACCATAAAGAGCTTTAAAAGCACATGGACCGTTCCACAAAGGTGAACCTTCATCCGCTATTAAAAAGAAAAAGAACGACAAGTGTTTTTTATGTAAAAAGAAGGGTCATCTTCAAAAGAATTGTCATAAACAAAAGGCATGAGTCGAGAAAAAGATAAAGCCTTTTATTAATTTACATTCCAAATCAAACCTCATTAATATTTCTTCAAACGCTTGGGGGATTGATTATGGTTTTATGAGTCACGTTTCTAACTCGATGTAGGGCTTCATTATAAACTGCAAAACAAACCCAAATATTTCATCAAGTTGAAGTTTCAATCAAAACATCAATATCCTTATCGTTATGTTCCGATAGAGATAGAGGTTAAAACGAAACCAAGTCGAAACTTTGATTCAATAAAAAAACTATTAAACTTTAAATTTTACTAGAAAAAACTTAAAAAAAGAATAAATTTGAATTTCAAATATAGAATATTCAAATTTTGAAATTTTAACTTAGGAAACAAATAAAATCACAATATATATACATATATTTATATATATATATATGATGTAAAAAAAGTTAAGAACAATGTAACGAGTAAACAATTTTTTAACGTTATAAGTGTTTATTATTAATCAATATTTTTCATTAATATCGTATTTTTCAATTAAAGTTAAATTATACATTTTATTTCAATAAATTAAATAAATATATAAGCAATATTACGAAACCAAATTTCTAATATTAAGAATTAGACCGAAATTCCTAAAATTACAAAAGACCGAAGCCAAGATCCCGAACCTTTATATATACATATATATTTATACATACACACACACACACTCATAAATGAGGTTGGGATACAACTAGGAAAAAAGGATGTAACCTTTGAACTATGGAAGGATGTAACCAAATTTAAGATATTTACGTGCATGGGGATGATCAACGAAAGCTAGAATTTATAGCCCTCGAGAAATGAAATTAGATCCTTGGACAATATCATTCTATTTCATTGGCTATCTAGAAAAATAAAAGGGATATATATTTCACTGTCTAATAATGCTAAATTCATTGAAGAATGTAAAGTTGGTGCAAGCATAAAAGAAAAAGGAATGACCATTCAGAAAGTCGGAGTACAAATTCTAGTACCGCAAGTTCATAACGCACATGTAGTCCCTAATGTCGTAGTTGAACCGATCGTTAGACAAATCAATAACTACGATGACCGACCAACTAAACAACCGAATAATAAGACTATGACCAATGAAGTTGTTGAAGAACGGCAAGAAGAGTCAAGAAGATCTCATAGAGAAAAAAGATTGGCAGTTCCAGACGATTACATGGTATACCTTTAAAAGATGGAGTTTAACACACGAAATATTAATGATTCGGTTTTTAATGAATTTTTTTTTAAAGGTAATGATTTTGATAAATGGATTAATGCTATGAATGAAGAACCAAAATCTATATACAACAACGAAGTTGGGAGCTGTTCAAATTGCCAAAAAGACATAGACGAGTTGAGTGCAATTGGATCCTTAAAACCAAAATTGACTCAAAAGATAATACCGAAGTACATAAGATCGGACTTGTTACAAAAGGTTTAATCAAAAGAAGACATTGATTTTATAATGAGATTTTTTTGTCCTTCGGTTTCTAAGAAGGATTCATTAAGAATCACATTAGTATTGGTGCCTCGATTTAGAGTTACACCAAATAGATGTAAAAAATAATTTTCTAGATGAGAGTTTAGAAGAGGAGACCTACATAGATTAGCCGAAGACTTCATTAAAAAAAGAATGAAAGATATGCCATGTATGTTAAAGAAGTGAATATATGGTCTAAAGCAAGTTCATTGTCAATGATATATTGAGTTTCATGATATCATGACATCCTTTGTGTTTAAAGAAACACTCTCGATCAATGTATATACTTAAAGATCAGTGGGAGCAAGTTTGTGTTTTTAGCATCAACATCATGTTAACAACTTACTTATCATCAACAGTGATCTTGAGTTATTATGTGAAACGATAAAATATTTCTGTGAAAACTTTGAGATGAAAATTTTAGATGAAACGCCCTTCGTGATTATGGTAGAAATATCGTGAGATAAATCACGAAATTTGTTGGAATTGTCTCAAAAGATTTGCACAAATAAAATTTTAGAAAGATTCAGTTGCAAACATTCAATTATGTTAACGTTCCACTTCAAAAGGGGGTAAGTTCAACATAAATCAATGCCTAAAAGTAATTTAGAAAGAGAGCAAATGAAAGGCATATCTTATGCTTCGCTCATAGGAGCTTATCATACATATAAATATGCACTGGATCCGTCATCATTTTTGCCTTTGGGACGCTAGAGAGATATCAAAGCAATCCACGAAATTGTCGTTGGAAGTTGCAAAGAAAATGTCGGGCTACTTGCAAGGTACCAGGGACTACATGCCAAGAAGATAGATATAGACTAGTTAGATTTGGATTGTTATTTAACTTGAATTTACTAAAAATGTTTCTGATTACTATTATTTTTGTCTTTTATAATGCATGCACATGATTATGAATTACTATTTGATAGAAATTGTCCCTTATCTCAACAAAATTATGAGACCGTTATGATACCCAACATTAAGGAGTTAGATAAATGAAGTGTTGATGTTATAAATGGAAGTAACTATGCTCTTGAATAGCATGGAAGAATGTTGGAAATTAATTATAAAAATACAAAACTATAATTAGTGAATTTCCCAATTATATGGTTAATTGAATAGGCACATGATAAATAATAAAATTAAGAAGTTGGGAACTTGATGTTGCTTGATGGTTAAGTGGCTTTGACTCAACATAATTAAAATATATTAATTGTATTACACATTTTAGGTTAGTGAAAATATTGCATGGAATTTCATTTCACATATTAGATTAGTGGAATATAGCATGGCAATTAAATGAAAATAGAATGTCATATTTTATGTTTGTAGAATGATTCAAGTGCATGACAATTACATGGAAATTTTGAGCCTCTACTTCCTTAGAAATAGAGCAATCCTTGTCATCTAGGGTTATCTCATAATATACGATTTACTAAGGTTGGAGAGAGAAGATCTGAAATTCTAATATAGTTTGCTCATATTCTAAAATCTCACAAGAGGCATACAAGTCATGTATTCGACCAAATCAACTAGCAATGGTCAAATGTTTAGTTTTTAATTTAATTTTAGTTGCACATAAAAATAGTTGTGATTGCATGAAGATGAACATTTTGAAATTTCATTAATATACATGTATTTAAATTATGGTTCATGCACGTATTTATGTTGATTAAACAATATGGTTTGCATAAAATATGTTCATTATGATGGTAAATGACTATTTGTCAAGTATGATTAAATTCTTCTAATTAATTTAATAGTATATATCATGTATAACAACCAAGGTTGCTAGGCAGACTATAAACGGTAAGTATGGATTATGTATTAATCGTTTAGACGGGGATTAGCCAAGGATTAATCGGAAATATGCGTTTTTGATAACTCATGCAGTTTGGATAAAATTTTACTGTTTTATTCAGTGTTGATTGATATAAATTAAAATTTTAGAATTTAGATGCTTCGGAGTAGCCAATGAGGCAAGACCGCCTATTAGCACATTGATGCTTGTTTGTGGCACTGAATCTTAAATAATGCTTGTTTGTGGCACTGAACCTTAAATAATGTCTAACTAGTGTATAAACACATCTTTAGATTCTTATTTGAGACAGTAAACCTTGTCTAGCCAGATCTAGGAAAATCGCTAGATGGTAAGCCTCGTCTAACGCCTAGACGGGACCTAATCAGAGGCCTAGAAGAATTTTTACAACAGTAATACCAACTATACTGGATTGAGTTTAAAAATAAAAGTAAATTAAAAGTAAAATTATCTTGTGCATTTGGTAGTTATTTTTCCTATGTTTTAAAATCAAATTTTAATTGTTATGAAAAAAAATCTAGTATGTAAGATAGACCTTAAATTGTTGTATTAGTTAATAACGGTACTGCTATGTAGGATATCAAATTGTTTATAGGAAAGTAAAATATTATTAAAACATTATCAAGCTAAATTTTCAAAGTACATTATTTATTTTGCATATCATAAGTAGCAAAAAATAATGTTTTTCCAATTTTTCTTCATACCTTCTACCCATCATAATCACATGGAAAACACAAATTAACTATGAAATTACTTTGCAGAAACCCTAACATGAGATAAAAAAATCACTACCGTTCTAGTAAAGAATAAACACAACAAACCTACTAAAATCAGGCTCCGTCAAGTCTTCCCTTTGATTCATGAAATAATATTATAAATATAAGGAAGGTTCAATGACACCTTTTTTTTGTGACATCCCTCAAGTCTTCTAATTTCCACCACAAGTTTTCATTAGATATTAGTTGTTTCTCTCTTCAACCTTTCCTTATAAATATTAATCACAAACATAAAGAGACTACATAGAGGATAAGAGCACTTATCTTGGTAATTAATTAGTGTTCTTCTTGAATAAAGTACCATTTTTGTTATTAAAAAATTAATTTAGTCCAGATCAGAATGTCTTGTTACTTTTCGGTTATACCTTAAAGTTGGGTCAATATTTGTTGCTATTCAAACATCGATTAAATCTTAATTCACGGATGAACATGAAAAATCAATAATTGAGATTAGATGAAAAAAAGCCAGAAAGAGATGTCTCTATTTTTTTATAATAAGAGTGATGATTCATTCAAACAGAACACTCGTTATGATGTCTCATAGACTCGAACTCATAAACTCTAGAATCTTTATTAAAGCGTCATACACCTGACTGATTTGCTTTTAACATTTTGACAATTATCTTTTTTTTCTTTTTTCAGAATTTTAAATTAATGTAAAATGTTTAAAACTAAATGATAGCTGTCTAAAAAGATATGGGTTGAGGGAATGAAGCTCCTAATTAGTTTCCTAGCATCAGATGTGTCAATGACGACTGCAAAGAGTGAAGAAATAGGTAGAAAATTGAATTGGTAATTTAGGGGTATTTCATTCCAAAAGATACATAATACAATTTGCTCCAAATCAGCATGATTCACCTTAGATAAAATTGGAAGAAAAAAATATTGTGCCCTCGGATAGTGCTATCCGAGGGATAAATAGATTTTGCAAATAGCATACCCTTTGACAAAGCATTCGGGTAAAAAAAATATCTTTAATAATAGTTATAATACATCTGGTGCTACACTTGTTTGGTGTCAGCGTGAACTACTAAAAACAACTCATCTACAGATATTATCAAATCTTAATATCACTTAAAAATGAAATCTAACAATTAAACGTCTTTTATAAATTCAAAATATCCCTCTATAAATATTACCAAATCTTAATTCACATGAAAATAGGATATAATAATGTAAAGAACATCTAGCTCAAGTGGTTAGAAGTATAAAGGTTTTAGAAGTCATAGATCTAACAGATAAACTTCTTTTACAGATTCATTTTTTATCAGTTAAAATATATAAAAAAATTCAAATCAACGAAAAAAATTGAATGTTACAACTTAGAAATAAAAATTCAAACTAGCTACACATTATTTATGGCTAAATATTTGTGCAAAATATTTTCTGAATGTGTTAAACATGTACAATTTGTTAAAAAAACAATTCGCACGCGAATCAACGTTCCCTAACGCTCGTACCATTGTGATTTTAATGAACATGTACTGGAATATTTTCAAGGTATCATCAGTAAGCATTGTTTTCTATTCAAATATTTATAGTAAAGATTTGCTAATTTTATAACATTAGACAAAATATAACGAAATTTAAGTTTTATGTAATACAAATGTGTGTGTACATTATATATATATATATATATATATATATATATATTGTTGTCAAAAATCTTAGAATCTTACGATTTAAATTCTGATTCAGATCGGATCTCTTCCTTAACGATTTGATTCACTTTCCGATTCAAACTTAATCGAAACTACAAATATAAAAAAATTCAACTCATACCAACATATTTAATATATTTATTTAGATTCATAATTCAACTTATAATGTTTTCAAAACAAAATAAAAGTAGAATAAGAGAGAAATTGAGTTTTATGTTTAATCATGAAAGTTCAAACGTTAAAATCAATTTCAAACTACTTGCAAACTTTGAAATACGAATCTTTTGAATCTACAATTTACGATTTGAATCCCGTTTTGATTTAAAATTGGAACTTTACGATTTGCGATTTAAATCCTATTTTGAAAACATTGCATATATATGTATTAACACATGTTTCCATCTCATGTCCAATTTTGTACTTTTTCTAAACCTATGTTTCCCCATTTTCATTCTGTACTCATTGTTGCACTCACTCATACTCTAACCTTTAGAGGGTAGAGGTATGCTTAAATATGGAAAATGGATGGAAGGGTAACATGAAGAAGAAAAAACACGCAGCTTGATTTATTATTACTAAAAAAATATACCTGGCAAATGGAAATCAGTGGGCAGAAAATTAGAAGGGACTTCTTAACATGTTGGATTTTGAAAATACCTGTAAGCCTCTATCAGTTACAATTCTAAGTGTTCCTAGAGCTTTGTAACGGCGTTTGAACTCCTTTTCAGCTGCAATTTCAGCATTAATGCTATTGTCTATCTCAACAACAATTTTAAGATTTTTGTATTTATCTTCTGTCAACCATTTAACATCTGGAGCCACATCGACAACAGCATCATATCTGGAAGTCATGCGAAACCAATAATAGAATAAAGACTCGATTCAAATCTGCAATATGTTGTATCATGAACACGAAATAGAACACTAGTGAACCAGTAATCAGAGAAAAATCAACTTGAGTCAGTGTCACATGGATGACAAAAAAATCTAATTGAGCCAGAATCAAGTAGATAACTGCGACCAAGAATCAAGTAGACGATCAAGAGCCAGAATCAACTAAATGACGATAAAATCTACTCAATCCAGAGTCAAGCAGATGAAAGAATCGACATGGATAGTCATCCCTCCACTTGTATAGTCAAGTCACGTATCAACTGATGCCAAGTGAAGTTGCTCCGCCTTAGCAAGTTTAATCAACTTGCATATACTTAAAAGTTGACTGAGCAGTGAGCACATACTTTTATTTTAAAACCAAGCAAACTGGGTTACTTCATAACGTGTAAGCCCTATATGATGTATGTCTCCTCTATACTTGCATATGGATAAATTAATAGGTTTATATATCATACTCATCAGTCAAATTTTACTCCTCTCACTTCTCAACTTGGTACTTATCTACAGGAGGCTAACATATGATCGTCATAGGTATATTGTATATAAATTATGTGGATTTATTTATATACTAGCATATCCTTTTCCTTCATTGGTGTCAACTGTTTTGCGAATAGTAGAGGTATAGGTAAATCCCAGCTAACATATGAATTGTCATCATAGATATATAGTATAAAAAATAAGTGGATTTCTTTGCATACTAGCATATACTTTTCCTCCATTGGAGTCAGCTGCCTTACATACAGTAGAGGTATATGTGAACCCCAACAGTTGTTTTCTTTTTGTGGAAATTTGGTTCCACCACTTATTTTCAAATTTGGTACGTGAAAAACTCAAAAACATGTTTTAAATTTCACCCCTATTTTTAATTTTGGTAAAAGAAAGGTCTTTTTTTGGAAACTAAATTTGAACATTAATAGCATGTTTCTACGATCAAAACAATTTTTTTGGAGAAGTACAAATATTTCCATGTTTGCAATCTAGAAATTTTAAATGTTTGCAGAGTTCTCCGTGGATATTTGCAAAGCTGCAAATATATTTTTTATAACATATTTTTAAGGGGAGACGGCTCTATATTTTGAAACTTGAGGAGAGTGTTCTTATGAAAATTACCTTGCTTTTTGCCCTTCTTGCACTGACATATCTTACAACTGGAAAATGTGGGTTAACTATAAATGTAACATGCTACAATTACCAGATTTTTTGTGATAAATCAATCCACAATGAGAGACTGTGTGGAATCTACACATGAGTCTCAGAAGATCCCCACTTGACCGTGTCTTTCTATGTGGTATTGATTTACCAAAAAAACTTGCGGTAAGTTTAGCAATTTGGATTATAAATATTGAATATCAGGTAAACAGTCGGTCTCATTATACCCATCACATCAATGTAGATGTTTACTTCATGACGAACCTTGTTTGCAACTTGATGAATAATTGATGCTGATGAAGTCAAAGGGGTGTCTTTTAAGTAGTAAATGCGTATTTTCAAGGAGAGAAGAAAAGGATTTCTTAGTTATCTTTTGCAATATACATGGTTAAACTAAGTCTTGCTTCACAGTGAGATAATCGGGTACATTAAATTAGAATGGATACTGCATCAGTCAACGGAGATAAGTAAGACACCGAACACTCTCCATAACATAGATCAACAGAAATGGTTTGCATACCTTAGAACACTTTGAGGAGAAAATGAGTCACTCAACTCCTGAAACTTTGTTGTGATGCGGATTGAATCCTTTAGTGCTCTTCCTTCTACCTAATAACTGATCTCAGTCAGTACTGACACAAAACTTTCTTTACCAGATAAAATGAAAACTTAAAAAGTATACAAGATACTGATTTTGTAACAATCGATGTGACATTGCGTATGGAGAAGTCCATTTATCATAGAGTCGCAAACAAAACCAATAATCCATTTGAATAATTAGTAACTACATTTACAGAATACGCAGTACTAGCCTCTTTTGTGCCAGTTTTGAATGCTATGCTTCAGATAGTTCGTCCTATTTATGTATAATCAGATTATAAAGCAAAATATATAAGATAACCCAAGTTATGAAAGTCACATTCAAGCCGAGAATCTAAAGATATAGATTTACTATAACTTCAGAGGCGAAGTTGTAAATCTTCCTTTCTTATGGCAATCTTGATTTCAACATTTTGTATTGCCCATATACGTAGTGTTGATTCATATGGAATTACATTGATAAGAAAGTTCATGGGAAAAAAAGAAACATTACACACCCATTATTAGATATATAGTCTTTCGAGGTCACAATAGTACATCTGAATTATCAAATTTCAGAATTAGACAGGATGAATTTCCATGCAAATTCACGATAGAAACCCCACAGATAACATGACTAGCACAAACAAATCTATAGATACTAAACTAATTGTGATTGCTTGTAAACTTACTAGAAGAAAATAGTGTACAAGACAAAAAATGCTGTAATGATGCGAACATAAAGCCAATGCTTACTGAAGACATAGCCTCTGGAAGGGTTTTCTTCAATACGGCTTCTATTGTAGCATGATGAACATTATTTTTGCCGACATAATTTAAAAGTATATTTTCTGGGATTCTTTTCCCAGGGCGAAATCCAGGAACCTGAATGCAAAGTCATAGCAAAATGTAAGCAGCGATATCACTGAAAACAAATAATTATGTGAACAATCATAAAGTTAACAAGGGAACTAAAATCGACCTTACAGTAGAAATAATGGTTTTATTATTAAACTGAAAAACTCAATAATTCAACTGTAGATGACACAATGGATTGCTTTTCACCGAACTCTCATCATCATCGTCATCGTCGTCATCATCATCGCATCTCGCCGTCGCCGTCGCCGTCGCCATCACCATTATCATCATCCTCATCATTATTATTATTATGAAATTGGGTATTTAAATGGTAGTACATGGTTGTGATAAAGTCTTAGATAGTATATAACATACAAGTCAACAATGTTCAATAGTTCGAATCACGCGCTACGCAGGATTCGAATATGTGACATCATGGATCAAAGGAAGAGCGCATAACCACTGGGACGGTGGTGTTGGACAACTCTCAATTTTCAACCGTAAGGGAAAAACAAAAATCATATTAACATTTTTGTGTCTTATATCTAGAAAGATAACTGAATTGTACGCAAAGTAAATCAAAACATACATACACGACAATGGTTAAGAAACGATATATATTCCTTGTGGTGTTTGCATATAAAAAAATATACAAGATTATTTAATAAGTTTCATTTTGGCATGCAATTTTCAGTTAGTGCCATGTAATAACTAGCAATCTCGATCATCTCTATATCTACTGCTAATAAAGAAAATTCGTTGAACTAATTTACTCGGTGTCTTTTTGAAATTCCAAAAATATCATTGTTTTCCGTTTATATATTTACGCTTAAACAACAACGTATACAATAACACAAACAGTCTGTGCGCGGAGCACGGGCTCATATTAGTCTGAATAAAGCTATTTAACTGAATTTACTTCCATAAGCAACCTCCGCAAAATTGACAAAGTTGTTACAGCATCACGAAAGATGCACAACGTATGAAATTACCTTCGCCTGCTTAGCATATTCGATGACGACCTTATCATAGCACTCTTGGCATATAGATGGTGGAACTTCCACACTCAACATGACCTATAAAAAAGAACCATTAAGTCAAGACTGGAAGAATGCAATAGTTTTCATACTTCCCACAAATTTTGGATTCGCAAATTGCACAAATATGTATCTTATCTGTACTGCTAATAACAAGAACATGCAATTTCATCCGAAGACTCGTCAAATGATAACACCCTCTTAATAAAGGAAATTTGGTTGTATGGTGGTGTTACATTAATGCCGTTACTTTTATTTTTTATATTCTATGCCATCTTTACGTCATCACGTATCATATGTACGCAAGTGCACGTCATACTCTAGTTTTCCAAACTGAAACACTAAAAATAACCAATTACAATTCCTAGAGCGTAACGTAACATTCGGAAGTACTAATTAGTAATATCGATAATCACCTTAAAAGGATTGCTATGCCATTTTACAGATTTCAAAACGTTACACCGTTACTCATTTAAACGCCGAGACATTGCAGCAAAATTAAACAAGCCATGAAGGAAGGGACTCACACTTGAACGCGGAAGCGCGGTCTCAGTAATCCGAACCTCGTTCTTTGACCCATCTTTATTGGATTGCTTATCAAAGGCAACAGCTTTCGCATAAACGCTACACAAATTTTGGCGGGAGAGAAGAAGGGGGATATGGCGGGAAAAATGGAAAGTGGGGAGTGGAACAGAAGGGAGCTTTTGGGATAGTAGGTTTCCGTGTAATGGGGAGAATTTACCGGAAGATGATAAATTGCGGGGAACGGAGGGGAGAGAGCTGGAGAATATGAGTTCCATTGCTACTGATAGAATTCCAGATGAGGATTTTTCTATTTCTATTTTCTTTTCTTTTTCTTTCTGTAAATAGAATAAATAAAAGTAGGCCGAAAGGAGCCCAATTCCACTCTCTGTCACCATGGGTATCATACTCTCTCACATGGACTTGGACCGAAGCGCTCTATTATACATTTCGGCCGAATAAAATAATGCATTGCATGCTTTTCAGTTAGCTGAAATTTGCATGGAAGATACATTTTATGTTTGTGTTTTTAATTGCTTGAATCGGAGAAATGAGAATGCATTTTCGGAAAAAAAAACTTTAAATTAGAATTAGAGAAAAATGAGGATCAAGTGAAATAGAATGGTTAAAGATGAAAGCGTATCTTTCTCTTCTTTTTTCTTTTTTGTTTCCTCGTCATTCCACACCCTTTTGGATTCAAATTCCAACGCTATGGACCTCCATCTTTGGCTGACCATACATGTTTCTAATTTGGACTCCAAGTCACTTCGAATAAGATCAGAAAATTTACATTTGAACCAATTTAAACACACATCGATCTTGCATATCAATAAGTGAATACACAACGTTTTATATACGCATTGTTTTAAATGCCGATCAACACAAATCAAATAAAATTTTATAATTGATATTTCATAAATATTAATTAATTTACTTAATTTATAAAAATTATAATTTAACTAAATCGGGTGGTAGAAGGAGGATTCAATATTGCAATTGTGTTGGTTTTTTAAATGTAATTTCAGTCGGTGATCAACATCGAATGATTTGAATATTAACATTCAAACATCACAGTAGACGATGATGTGATATTACGGTCAAATTTATCGCTTATATAGATTCGGTAAAATCCAATTTTACTTATTTTAGACATTACCTATAGTAACAATTATTATATCAATTCTCTTCGTCAAAACTAAATCACAGAACAAGCACCTTTGTCCAAGTGGTTAATTGATTCGGCTTTGGTGCAGGATGTCACAAGTTCGAAACTTGCTTTCGAACGTTTGTTTGACATGGGATATGTTGTCCCAATGATTTGTTGTATATAAAGTACTAGTTCAAAAAAAAAAACTAAATCACAGCATGACTTATGAAATTTGATAACGGACAAATTTTCAATATCGTTCGTATTCAATTTTATCAAACTGATCGTTAAGAAGGTTTGTGTATTGTAAGTGAAGCAAAATACAACCCTCTAAAGCCAATTTGACACGCCTCCCGTTGGACAAATGTTTTATTTCTTCTACCAACCGCGTTGTCCTTCGATGTTCTCCTCCTATTTCACCGTCTTTTTTTATGTAGATAGATGGTATAATCTTTACAATATTCGTATTGTGTGTGCGTTATCAATAAGTCAATAGCTTTGCTTAATATCATCCACATCCCCTATTCACCATTCTTTTGCTAAATCCCTAAATTCCTAGTCGTCATCCCAAATCTTGGTAATTACCCAAATTGCCTCTTTCTTGTTGAGTTCCTGAAGTGACTACTCCAAATTGCTTGGGCGCTTGCTCTACTACTCCTTCCCGACTTTTCCTGCCTTCAGATCACCAAACCCTAAATCAAAAGCACGACCCCTGTCACTATTTTTCCACCTCCAGATTAACTGACCCTACGTGGGTGACATATATAGGTATGAAAAAATGGGTTTTCATAATTTATCTTCGCGTTTTGTTTGTGGCTGAATTAATTATAAGCAATTCCATATGTTAGCATCTAACATCAAAGTATCCACTCAATTGAGTTTAGAATTTTAGATATCTAAAAATGAAAATGAAAAATTGATAATTGAAGCTCCTCCTTTATGTTCAGTTTCAGTGTATTTTTATGTACTTTTTACCTGATGTTTGTTTAGAGAAAAGTTATTTATAGTCACATTCCATGTTGCTACCATAACAAATATATCTTTAAGTTTTAACACAAGATGTAATTTTTTATAACCAAATACTATAAGATTAAAATAATATGGAATGATACAGTCTAACCTATCACTTGCAGCAACTCCTGAAAGCAGCTAACTTAGTTTTCACGCATTAGGATGTTCTTTTTCCTTTTATATGTTGATGCATTCTTTGTTTACTATCCTAATTATATTGCCATTTGTTATTTAATGAAGGTTAGGCATTAACTTTCATACTTCAATCCACTGAAGCACACAACTTTTCTTCTAGAGTGACTATGAGTAAAAGTATGGATCAAGAAACTAGTGGTCATATATAGCGTCAAACAAATGAGTGAAGGAAACTGAAGCGGTGTAAAAAATTCCCAGAGTTAAGGCATTTGATGGGTTCAACCTTTTGCTTTTATTAAGTAAAAGGTCTACCACTCAGGTGCTATGTTCACTTTACTTTAGAGTTTGATAATTACACTCAAAATGATTTTCTATTCCCACTGACTTAGCTAAATGGAGCAATTGTTCAACACATTGTAAATTTGAAAATGAATTTTGAGAGCAATATGTTGAATGCCTTTAAAAGTCTTTGGAGTGTGAATACACTTAAAGCGAATATACCAACTTATCTAATGACCCTAGATGCAATTTGGTAGCTAATTTATACCCTCGGAAGTAATGCAGATATTTATGACGGCTGTTATTCTTCCAAATATTTATTGATGTCAACTCTCATATATCATTATTCCATCGAAAAAATGAATAAAACCTTTCAGCTAGCATCGCCCATATTTTACAAAAATGGTTTGAAAACCCAATGGATGGCTTATTATTCCATTGAATCACTGTAATCTCATTACTTTTTATCGTTTTATGAACCGACACCACAACTTATTATGGGCTCATATTCTCATTTCACTTAACAAATATATTTATTCAATATTCAAATATAAGCAGCACCGTAATCTTTAGTTCCTTGTCAAGATGCGTGCTTTATGTTCTACGTTACTTTTTTTCTTTATAAACTTATTATGGTACTTGTTCTAAAATTGTTTATTTTTTTGATATTTCGCATAAGATTGAAATTTTATCACCCTACTGTGAAGTGTGGTTTGTGAAATTATACTTGGCTACTTGTTTACTAACAATGGTAGTGGTTAATGGAATTGATAATTAGAGTATACAAATAAGCCATGATGATGCTAAGAGATAATGACATTGAAACTTCGAGCTTTTGATGTCAAAGATGAAAATTTTATTGCACTAAAGAATACTAATATTGAGGTTATAGTTGGTATTCCATATGAATTGCAACAAATTTTGGTTATTAATATGGAGCTTTTGATGTTAATTTTTAACTATTATTTACTTTAAATCACATATCAACTCTATATAGTTAGCTTCTTTGGTAATAAACAGCAGTCCACCAATGAACTAACCTAACTATGATAGTAAACATCTTTATCGGGATATTATAGGAAAAAATCAATGTCGTAAATAATATAAAAAACCATTATGCTATTGTAATCTAGGTTTTATCAAAGCAATTTATAATTTCAATTTGGACAAGAATTAATATGTTACCTTCTCTTGCAACTTTGGTTTTTTCCTTTAGACATTTCAATTATTATTATTTATTCATTATTAAGAATAATGCATGCATGTTCACATATTATAATTTTCAGAAAATATGGAGTCTTATTGCATTTTGGAGTTGAGATGCTAACACATAAATATTTTGGTCGGTTCTCTATGAGTTTAATCCTAAAGAAAACTAACTTGGTGACTTAAGAACTCTTAACGAAAAGGTTCAGTTTGTTGCAGGTGGTTGGCATTTGTTACTCAATTGTTGATTTGAATTTTTGACCACTTCCTAGCAATGCATGAAATCAAGGCAGTGTAAAGTTCTCTTTTTATAAACCTTTCTGAACGAATCATTTGGTTCAGTTCATTAGGCATTAATAATACTGTTTATTAAATTTGTTCATTCGCTATTTACTTGATATATGTTATATAGTATATTCGATATTTAAAACTAACCTTAAATAAATGTATTAATGATGAATATTGATTAATAAATTTGAAGAGGTTAAGAATTTCAAAATGACCTCATTTCATGTAGATATGATATGCATAATATGGATTATGCATTACAAGACTTGTAGGATTTTGAATTGTGTAGCTTAAGATATGGTAAATCTGCTAATATAATGTAAAAAAAAATTGTTCAACCTATCATAATTATATGTTTAATTGAAACTATAGAAAACTGCAATAATTTTTCTTCTTCAGATATTACACATGTCAACGGTCAGTCTTCCCACTGTTATATGGTTGACTAGTGGTCCAAACACAATGTAACGTCCGTCTTTTCGCACGCTTTAAATCGACACACGTGCCAATTCAAACCATATGGAAGGACGGATCGTTATGGGGTAAATAAGAAAAACAGAGAAGAGAAAAAAAAACAAAACAGAATCTCACAGCGGAAGGATAAAATACAATAATCAGAACATACAGTTCATGAAGCTGTTTTACAAAACCTTTGATTATATTTATACAATACATATTAGAGTGCACATACCATATAACAATGCAGCGGAATAGTATGAGTGAAGTGCAATAATATAAATAATAATAATAATACGGATCTTCGTCTTCGTCCTCCAGTGCTAAATCTTCAAATCCTGAAACGCTCGGACTGACCCAAGCGAATTTGAAAAGACAAAAACACTCGAGTCAGAACTAAAAGATCTTATGTGAGTTAAATTAACAAAAATAAATATGAGTATAGTAACTCAAGAGATGCTCGGGATTTACATCTCCTAAGGATCCATTAAACTATTTACTATGTAGTATATTGCGCTATTATAATAGTGTCTAATAGTAAAATAAACTTACTTTTTAATAGCGTTAAGGGGTTACCCATATAGCCCTTAACACAAATAATGCCAATAGTCTATACAGTACCGTAATACCTTCTGATCGGGAAGCTACCAGAGGATACTACATAGGTACGACACAAATAGAAACTCGTAGAAGACGCGCTAGGGTAGGTGACACGGCACAACTAGGCAATGCCAAGGTAGATATACCAATTACGCTTCCAGGCTGATGGAAACCCGCAGCGCGCAGGTGCCGCCCACCTCGACCAACACCTCCAAAATCAAAAGTAAAGTGGCCACCGAATCGATCCAAAAGTCATAGTATAATATCGAAGGAGTGCGTTCGATCAGAGGAATGACCTCATTGGCCCGTCAATCGCTCTTGTTTTAGCCACCTTATGCCAACTCACCGGAGTCGGGTCCACGTATTTATCTTACAGGAAACGCCGCCACCAACCTACTTCATTCTGGAATCTCCACCGCGTACACGGTTGTTAAAGTGGTTTTCGGAGTTGGCAGAGAGTATGACAACTTCCGATCCCGGTGTCTTTAACAACCAAACGTTATTATAACACCACGGTCATAAAAAAAATTATGTTTTAAAACCAGAATAAAATATCCATTTTAAACCATATAAATACGATATCATATATATATATATATATATATATATATATTTTTAAACCCCAAATCAATACAATATCATTTAGATCCAAAATCATATAATGTCATTTTATTTTCCAATATATTCTTTTCCAAAATCATAGGTTTTCAAAGTAAAATATTTAGAAATCAAAACTCTTGAATATAATATTTTCAAATTATACTACCTTTGAAAATCAAAACCTTGAAACAAGTTTCCACCTCTTAAATGGTTAAATATTAAATTACTTTTATAACAAAATAGCTTCTTTAGATTTCACAAATCAATTTCAAATATCGATTTAAACTATCAAATACTATTTCAATTCTTATGTTTCGGAGCTTTAAATATTTCACCATTTCAAAAACAAACTCATTTGACACTCCCATATATATTAAATTCAATTACTTATTATTTAGACTTGAAATATTTACTTAATGAATTCAATATAATTTAAGAAAACCTTTAACTTCACATAACTGGAAAATCTTTCGATTTATTATATATTCATTTAAAATGACCTGATATTCATTTAAATCACTCTACCAAAAAATCAAGTTATAAAAATCATATCCTTTAGAAATTCTAACTTTTTATTTAATTCCAATTTAACTTAATATTCATCTTCCCACCTTATTCTCATTAAGTCAATAGAACTTCCAGAAATTAAATTTTTAAATGAATGCTTAATCGTATTTGATCTTAAAAAAATCAAACTTTAATTTATACTTCAAATCAAATTTATACAAAGCTTAAAAACCGGAAATTTCTATATATAAATAACCTTCATCAAAAACCAAATCAATATCCCATAAACCATATATATAGCTTTAAAAAACCATAGAAAATCATTTCAAAATAATTATATATATACCGCGGTGCCTGTATAAAATTTTCTACCCTATGGTCAAGTGATACGGATGTTTATCATTTCAATCCGCAATTTAAAATAAAAATGCGGTTGTATATCATTTCAAACCGCAATCCCGAATGGAATGAAAATGCATGATGACTTGTAGTTTATACAATATAAATATAACATCCATTCATCCAAATATCAACCATCAACCATTATTTGCAATCATCATCCAATTTAAACAATCATCGATATAGAGTATATAAATTATACTGGTAATAAATAACATGTATTAACTAACAGTTTATATTCAATAATAAATTTAACAACTGTTAAACTAACAGTTTATATGCAAAAATAAATGTAAATTTAACTGGTAGTTAATATGCAAATAAATAAATTCTAACTGTCAAATTTATATGCAATAAATAAAATAAATTAACCGTTAAATTAAATAAATGCGATTTAACTGAGATGATGAATAAAACATGCCAAAGGAATATAAATAAATTTCTACTCATATCTTAAGTCAAATTAACAACATAAGGAATTCTAGAAGTTGTGAGTGGGTTGAAACACTCACCTTTTGAATTTAAATCGAATTTAAATCCGATTTAAACTCAAAAATTTGATGGTCTCCAAATCTGTCCAAACCCAACGTCAACACGTCTGGAATTTTATTACGATCCTAACAAAAAAAAATTCGCGTGAAACAGATAACGTACGTAAAAGCTATTCGATTTATATCGATTGAAAACGAAAATTAAATTTAAAATAAAGCAAAGCAACTTACACAACTAAAACGTGCCACGTCATCCTTCTTCTATTCTACGTACGTGAATCCTTCGGTCATGAAACAAGAACCGCCTCCTCTCCCCAACTTTGACCGATGATCGCTGCTACTACAGGGCGAACCGCCCAAAACCGAGGACGCCGCCACCACGTGCGCCTATGACCACCACGCCGAAGCCTCCACCCCCCTATCGCCGTACGTTTTCAGCCCTACACTCCAAATTCTGACCACCCTAGTCGCTTCTAGTATCGGCAACCAACCACCAATCAACTCCCCTCGACGATCTCCACGATACCCAGTTTCCAATTTCTCTGATTTCGGTCAACATTGAAAAGCCCCAAATCAACCATATGGGTTTCGAAATTCCAAGGTTTGACCGCGATTTCTGGTAAATCCGGTCACCGTCTTGAAAAACGAATAGCAAACGCAGATTCGTATCGATGAGATCTTCGATATATATTTCTTTGAGATTTTTCTGAAAACTTTGAAATTTTTAGCTTTGGATCTGATTTGAATTTTGAATTTGGATCTAGAATTGTTTGTTGCCATTGAAGAAGAGGGGTACAGAAGTTCCTATACGTATAGAAATGAGGAATAGAGACTGCTAGGGTTTATAACAGCCTATTTATAGACAAATTGCAATAGAATAGGTGGGCACGAATTATAAACGTGTTAAACGATAGTTGGCCCAAAAAGCCCGTTCTGACCTCGGAACGAAATTGGGTAAACCCATATATCGAAATAGGTATTTTAAAATATTCTGAACGCGATGGAAAAAATTTCACGTCCAAATTTGATCGTATGAAGAAGTTATGCTGAAATCAATTTCAAATTGATTTCAATTAAATCGATTTCAAGGCGTTTCGCATTCGTACGATCAAACGACAAGTCCGCTCGCTACGAAACTTGAAACCCTACAATAATTCACTGTTACGGATTCGATGAAACTGGTTTCGTCGAAATCCAAATCCGTGACCAAAATGGCTATTTTTATATTAGTTAAATAAATTTAAAATAAATTAATTAAATCGAATTTTATCTTTCAATTATAGAATTGACAATTTATCCCCTTTATACTTCTCAATCATTTGCAATTATTTAAACAAAATTTAAATGTCAATTTTAGAAGATAAATTTATCAATTGAAATGCCCTATCGTAAATTTCATTATATTCAAAATTACAACTTAAGTTCCCGAAATTTCTATTAAATTAAATAATCAATGTTTATTCCATCTATAAATTTTAAGTAGATGGATTCCATGTTGGGTTCAAAATCTATTATTTTAATATCCTTGAATTTTTAGTTAAATCTCTATTATCGTAATATTTAACGTTAATTTCACTTATTTTGCAATACTTTAATTAAACTAAAATATTGCTTTCTATACTTAAATCTTTACTCCCATTGATTCATTCAAATTTGTACTTATTATGTAGTATTTTAACAATTCATTTATACTTTGAATCTATTCCCCAATTTCACATTTCCATTGTAGTATAAATTTGAGTTCCATCCTGTTTAATATTTTATTAATATTTCACAATCACTTCCCATCCATTAATTGGTATCGCACTGTCATTTAAAACTAATAGCTTATACCAACACTATTATCATAAATTTGAAAAATGGGTTACCAAATTTTGAATTGATAACTATTTATTATTATTGCTTCACTGATTAATTCAATATTTGCATTGGTTTTGCTTATATTAAATTAATTTCCCATATTAATTAAGGTTTCAAAACAATCAATAACATTTCCTTAGTCCAAACCCCTTTTACCAATTATTTTCCTTCAAATAATTCATGTCCCTATAAATACTGACATCTACACTTTATAATTATTTTAATATACCCATTCCAACAACTCTTAACCCTTATCTTTACGTTCCACACACTTGTAATATTTAATTACATTTATAACAATTAAATGTTGGCATTTGTTCCTATTGATTTATTCAATGTTTACTGCCCCTTATTTCAATTTCTTTCATTTACAGCTACTTTTGTATACTCCTTTCCTATTTAAACCAAATATAACAAATTCCAATTAAATCCAATTTTTACCTTTAAAATAAGTCATACCATTCGAATAACTCTATTAAATTGGAATGTTTCATTTAAGTTTATAATGATCCACTTGCCTTAACATAATTCTTTAAATTTATTCCCATTTACGGTTAATCAATGTTATATCACATTAATACATTTAATATCTTCCTTTATTTGATAAATAACCTGGAATGCATTTACATTCATTTCATTCATTTCATTCCATTCATTTATGGGTATTGCATTAAAATTTAATTTATTAGCTAATACCAACATTATTACCATTCATTACAATTAGATTCCAAATTTTTTTTCAATACCCTGAATGAATAACATATATATTAACCAAATCCTTACATTTTTTTTTCTTCATATTTAAAAATCAAATCATAATATCTAAATGATTAAATTGAATTGGAATTTCACCCAAGTCATAAATTATTAACTTGCATTAACATGATTGCTTAATTTATTCCAATTACCTTTACACTCTTTTATTGCATTAAATCAATTTAATATTTTCATTAATTTCTCATATTAAATTTTATATCCAGGTAAGAATCCTTTTTCTACTTAATTCATTTGGATTTTATTCCAATTCCTATAAATAGGTCTTAAGTCACCATTTACATAATTTAATTTAGCGTTTATTTCAATATTTGTTTATAATTTAAAGTTTCTACTAAATTAAATTACAAAACTTATAAATTTTACCCAATTTTAATCCACTAAATTTACGGGTCGTTACACACAAAGTCCTTGGTTTAATAATAACAATTGTTATTAATTATACTACTCTGACCAAAGACTTTGACTTTGAGTTAATTGAAGTTGACCTTTGATACTAATCTCATATAACCAAGGAGATGAATTCTCTCCTAAATTGTATTTCATTTTCAATGCTTCCACTTGACCCAACTATAGTCATTCAATGAACACCGTGTCACGACGCAACTATATTAGAGCGGAATTTCCACATTGAAGCTTGACAATATTCTCAAGTCAAGAGAATTGTGTAATATTATCACATTGATATTCTCTCTTTAACTTTACTTAAATTAAATGATAGAAAACTATCGAGTGGATCATTTCATGGTTGTCCAACAACTATCAGTATGTAACCTCTTGGTGCCCCATCAACGGCTATGAGTAATAAACTGTCCAACATTTAGTGTTACGTACTTTAGTCTCAATAGATGTATCAATATTCGGTCTCGATGCATCTTGACATGAAATATATAAAATGATATGTTTATTATATTATGATAAATTACTCATGATTATAATATTTGTAACCATTATCACAAAACATATCAGTTATGGATTTTTTATCAAAATATAATTAAATAAATAATTACTATAACGTATGATATCAAGTATATAATAGAAAGAAAACACCTTTTATTTTTAAAAAAAAAATGGTTATCAAGTTAAATATATGTAACAAATTAAATAATCGCCTATAGGGCATACTCCTAGCATTATTAATATCTCATTTACACTTGGGTCAATTATGGAATCTTATGCTATCTTCTTTGATTAGTTTTCTCAAAATTAATCGGGTTTGTTCCTTGGTGAATAGGTATGTTATTTTTTTTAATTATCTACTATGTCAGTCAACTCTCTCTGATGTAGATAAATTGCCTTTATCATGTGAAACTATTCGGAGTGTATCTCTCAGCTCTGTTTACAAACTATACCGCGACATCGTTATCATACAATAATGTCATAGGATACTCAATATCTGGAATCATCCATGGGTCAGTTATAAATTTATGCATACATATTTATACATTGCTTTTATTTATATTGCCATTCAAGGCGATGTACTTAGCCTTTTCATTGAATCGGTCATAACCTTTCATTTGGAACATTTTCAACTTAAAGCTTCTTAACTAAAGTTTGAATAGGAATTTGATATTGACATGTTATGCTTAATATCATTTATGAAGTCTGGGTCTGAATACTTCATAAAGAGTTTGTTATTTCTATAAATAATTCTCTAGTATTTTGTTAATACCTGATAACATTATAAACTACCATTTAGTGACCTTGATTTGGAATTGATATTTTATCCATGCATCGATACATAAGCAAATTAAGATATTGTAGACAATACAACATGTATAATGATTCCTATTGTCAATGCATCATCTTACATGCTTTGCATTATACAATTTAATAAGGTGTCTTTGCATATCATTTGGGAAATTTTCAACATCCTTTACACTAATTATAAAAGATACCGTTTACAAATCCAACATCGGTATTAAACAACCAAACTTAAACTGATTTCGACATAGATACATCATTAATGATCAGCAGCAAGTTGTTTACTTATAAATAAGAAATATCTATGCACCTTTTAATATTCTTCCTTGTAGACATAAGCTTCCTTTGTATTTTGACTAAAAAAAATCAAATTTTATGATATTTTTATTAAAACATTTGTTTAACATGTGCTTTCATATCCATTCTTGGAACATATCCAAAAAATCACAAGCTTAATATCGCTTTCAGTGACCTCAAGACACTTTGGTTGTTATGTGCAAACAGTTCATTCTAAATCATTATTTAGAATTTTTTGTTTCAACACATACATACCAAAGCACAAAGTAGTACCAGACGATAATTTTGTGAGTAAAATCCAAATCAACTCGAACACATTGAACGGTGAATCTATTATGTTAATTTCAACAATTGAAATTTATGGTTTTATTCTTATCAATGTTTCTCACTATATTTTAACTTTGTTAGTCTTTCTCTTAAAGATACATTTGTCGTCGATGGATCATACAACTATCAAAATTATATTTTGATAACATATTTGGAATCCCTTTGAATTAGTGCATCTTACCATACAGCAGAGTCAATACTCTTAATGTTTTAGTCGGCAATTGAGGATTGTATATTTTCAATATTGATAAGAAATTCATTGTTTCTTTTCAACATGCGAGAATACTTGTTCGGAACTCTCTTGAGTTGTGTTCATTTATGTTTGGATAATTTCATTTCATCCCGCGTAATTAGTTTCGTCTTTGATTATATCCAAATCTATTTTACTAACAATAATCTCTAAAAGAAATTCCTATGCTATGAAGTTGGTATCTCTTGAAACAATAATTATTTCCCAATACAATGGAATAGGTATTCATAAACATTTTATAAAATGCCTTACATAGAAACTGATTTAGTTTTAGTTTATACAACTTATGTTTAAAACATAAATTGGTCATTCAATGCCGATTGTTTCCAAACTCCTTTAAGGTGATTTTTTGGAAAGGCCAACAAGTAATGCCACCTAATGACGATCGCTCGGTGACGTTTTGGAACAGGGCCAATAGGCAATGGGGTAAATGAGTATGTTTCAAAATTTTATTCGTTTTGGATATCTTGGACCAATGAAGTCTAAATTTATTTAGATCTAATCTAAATTTATTTTAAATAAAATTTATGTTTTATTTAATTAATAAATAATATTTTATCTAATGTTAACTTTATATTATATAATATAGTATGTGCATCATATAACCATATGTATGTACGTGCACGTGCAATATAAAATAGTTGACATGGTTTAATATGCCCATACATAGATGTTGTATACACGTAACCATATATACATATTCATATTATACTCTTAAAAATTCTATATATATAATAAAATATATGCATGTATATGTGTGTGTAGTTTGGTATAAAATTAATTAAATACACACACACACACATTTGGCCTGCAAATACAAATAATTTTAATAAAAAAAATTCTTTTCGGTTTTAACACTAAAATGTGTTTTAAAATAAAAAATTCCATTTTTTAAGAGTAATGATGATATATAAATTTTACTAAGTACTTTTTTCATATAATATATTTATTACACGGATGTATGGATATTGCAAAACGTGGTTTGTGTTTAAATAAATTATATGCGTATATGTATGTATGTATATATATATGGTTTTTATATATTTTTATAAATTCACAACATGTAATGCATATACATAGTTAATTTTATAAGTATATATTAAATATATACATATATACACATACATATTTTTATCATGAGTATGTTTTACAGTCTCCCAATGCCTAAGAAGCATCGCAAGTTTTCTCCCTTCCTTCCTGACATTGCCCCTTCGAGCTTGACAAGTGCTTTTCGAGATCCGATCCTCCATTCTAGGTCCTTATCTCTTCCTCAGCTACTGTTGGGTTCGCCAATCGATTTCTAAATCCTATGTGCCTCTGATGGTGGCCATCTACGTGGTGCTATTTCCAACTCCTTTAGACCTTTCTCCTTGGATATGCTTTCGATCGCTAAGCCTACTTCCTCTGTAATTGTGGCACATGTGTTTGGTTGCGTGGTTAATGATTTTGGTTGACTGTAATTTAGATAAGGAGTGTTATGTGGCTGTTGTTTCTAAGCTTGTCGTTCTGAACTTGGATGTTGCAAGCTTGAGCATGGAATGTGTTCTTTAAAATGCCCCACTGGACATATCCATGCCCGCGGTGAAAGAGGCTATGCGGTAGGATCGTGTAATATGGAATAACGAAATAGTCTAGGTAGATAAAGTAAGTAAAAGCAAGGTAGACACCAGGATTTTATACTGGTTCGGACCTCTAGTCCTACGTCCAGTCCCTAAGCTTCATTTAGGAATTCCACTAACTAACACCCTCACTTAACCCGGAGGAATATGTTTACAACTTACCCGAACAACCGAATGGGATTTCTTGCCTCAACCACCGAAGAGGACTTCAACTCAATTACTAAAAAACAATATTCGACTTGTTGTGTTCTTATCAACACTAATGAGTCTAATGTAGTACAATATTCCTATAATCTTATCCTCGAGAGTATGCAATGCGTTTGTGAAGATTTAGGAAATGTGAATTGCTATGAATCAAAAGAATGTTAATAACAAAGCAATGATTCAAGCAATAGATTTGTGATTGCTTTGAGAATATTTAGATAATATGTTCAAGTAGATAGTAAGATTAAAGCAAGAGAATTCGGTGAATTGATGATGTTAGAATTATGTATTTATACTTGTAGAGGAGGTGCATCTGTTGGGTAAGGGTGCAGACAAGAGATGCTTCCATTTCCATTGGTGAATGGTTGCAACTCTTGGGAGGAAGAAGGTGTCCATTCATAGAAAATTCACAGGTTCAAATTCAGTTGATTGAATAGAGAATTCAGTCAACTGAAAATACGAAGTAAAATTTTCAAGAACAAATTCAGTCGACTGAGCAGGGTATTTCAGTCGACTGAAACTGTACATGTTTGTATATGTGTAACAGGTTCAGTCGACTGGTCATCTCTGTTCAGTCGACTGAACTACTAAACTGTGCACAGTGAATGTGTATTAAAAAATGAAATTTATCAAATGTGTTCTAATGTTTGTGCAAGCCTCTTGAGGATAGATTTTAACGATAAATCTAAACTAAGACCTATATAAAAATCATACTTATGTTTATCCTTGGTCTTCATCGTTCTTTCTTTAGCTTTGCACATATCTCTTCCTTTTTGTTGAAGCACATTGTCATTGGTCAAAATCTTAGCGTATCAACATTCTCCCCCTTTTTGATTGATGACAATACTTTTGTATGTAGAGATTATTTCCTCCCCCTGAATATATGCACTATCTTTTCTACAAAAACATGGTTAATAACACAGATTTCTCCCATGAAGTAATAATCACAGAAGTATATTGTCAAAACAATCACTGATATGCATATCTATCGTCTAAGAATGTAGCATAAAATATAGCATAAAAATGTAGCATGAGAAATAAAATATAGAATGTCGCATGAATGAATAAAACTTAAAATGTAGCATGAATGAAACATAAAAGGTTATTTATACAAGCCTTGTGATAATAAGAAGCCACAAAAGAGTTTATTCATCTTTGTCCCAATCATATGAGGCTTCTCTCCCTCTCCTTGGTTCACGGATAACGGGTCCACCTGTGGGAGGTCTATAACTTCCTCCTTGACCACCACTAGTGCCACTCGTGCTGCTGCTTGTATGTTCTTCGGACGATGTCCATGTGAAAGTAGGTGTAGGACACTTACCGCGTGATGTTGAAGCGGTAGTGGAAGTTGAGCATGAGATGGCATCCCATAATTTATTGAAGAATCCTTTAATTTTATCAAGTTTGTGATCTACCTTCTTGAGGCGATTATCAAGAATTTGTTGATTTCTTGATAAAATTCCTAACGATTGATTTGTAGTAAAACTTGGCTCAATGATACGAATTTCATCTTCTCGGTCGAAAGGTTCTTCATGTGGAGCTTGTGGAGCTTGTTGCGCTTGTGGAGGTTGTTGTTGTTCTTGATGCCTAGCTTCCCATTCGGCAAGAGATATAATGCGAGGAGGTCTATCTGGGAGTTGCATAAGGCTTATTGTCCGTTGGTTAATTTGATGGACCATTGTATTTTCGGACTCGGGTAATGGCGTATCAACATTGAGGAGAAGTCTCATGATATATTCTCCAAAATATATAGTTCGCATTTTGCCATTATTAAATGTGAGAAACCCATCAAGGATTAGTTGGAGCCAATTGACTTGAATATTGCCCCAAATAGCGTATAGAGCTCGATAATTGATTGGGTAGACAAGTTCATATGAACCCGTTCGTGGAGTAATTGTTCTCATAAGAGCTTTGTGAAGGATTCTAGCTCTAGGTCGTAGGGAAGTGGACTTAAAATCTTGAATATTAACGTTATCTCGAATTTGTGGATTGAATTCTACCTCATCAAGCTTTCTCCCTACGTTAGGTGATCCTAAGATGTGTGCCATTCGATCTAAGGAGAACCAAACTTTCTTCCCACACACCACACTGCAAACACTATCATTTGGATTTCTTGGAGTTTGGTGTCCAAGATTAAGATTTGCATAAAATAATTTGACCATGATATGGTTTACTGCATAGTCGTTTCTTTTCAAATCCAAAAGAGAAGTTAAACCTGCCCGATCCGTTAATGCTTGAATGTTGTATGTCTGAAGGCTTTGAAAATCAACGAAGGAGTGCTCGAAAATGCGAGAATTCTTCATTTTATTCCACCTTGTTACAGCTACGCCTTAATAGAGCCATTGTGCAATTTGAGCATCAATTGGCTCGGAGGATGAAGAAGAAGAAGCTCTTGATCTTTTTGGGGCCATTTGTCGTGAGATTTGAGAGTAATTTGTGAATTGGGGGTTAGGGTTTTGGAAAACAATGGGGAAGAGAGAACTTTTGGAAGGTAAAAAGTGAAGGTAAAAGGGTAAAAACTGGTTGATAAAAGAGGAAAAGTTGCCTGGGAATTGGCGTTTAGTCGACTGAAAAAGTCTGTTCAGTCGACTGAAATTTTGGCCGAAATTTTCTATGTGAAATTCAGTCGACTGAAAAGAGTTTTTAGTCGACTGAATTGTTGTGTATTTGTTTTCTGCCTAGTGTTCAGTCGACTGAGCAGGAAGGTTCATTCGACTGAACCTTGAGTTTTTGGAAATCTATTTTTTTTTAAATATTTCAATAAATAATTACAATATAGACATAATACATTATAATAACATGATTTGGCCCCGAAATAATCATTTCTTTGGAGATGGACTATTTTTCTTTTTGTGTCCTTCGTTCTCCATATAGTTTATATCCTATGAATTTGGACTATACTGAGGAGTCTTTGGCAACATCCAAGGATTTATGGGATCGGCTGGTGTACGGTATGACGAAGATGGATCATACGAACTAAATGGCCGAGGTAGAGGCTCAGTCACTTCGTTTTTCTTTGAGCCACAAAAACATAAACCGATTTGCTCTAAGAAGCTTAATCGTCTAGCAGTTACTTTTTGTTCGAAATATAATTCTCGTTGAAGATCTATTTGTTGTTGTTGAAAGTGATGAATCTCATCAATCTTTCTTTTCGTATCTGGTCAGATAAAAAGACCACGTTTAGCTTTCTTCGATTCCGGTGTGTATCCAGTTTAATAGTTGTCCCATTTATAGATTGGCTCATGCTTCGGTGTTGGAGTAGGAAGTTTTGGTGATGTTGATTGGGGAGTATGAGTTGTTTGAGGATATTTTTATATCAACTTTTCAATCTTTTGTAAGTGAAAATGAGTTGTGAAAATGAAAATAAGTTAAACGTGTATTTATAGGATGAATATTCTAAAAATATTATGGTGATAATTTATCGAAGTTTTTTAACCAAACAAAGATTTAATGGTTAAAATAAATCAGTTAGAAATATATGGATTAGAGATAACCCTTATATTATTATTTATAATGTATCATTATTTTGAAAATATAAATTGAAAGTCATAGTTTTCTTCATTCAGTCGACTGGAAAAAAATTGATACCTTTATAAAATATTTTTAAAAGAGATTATTCCTAATTCTCGACGTAACTTTATAAAGGAGTTTTCTAATAAAGGTTTAGTAAATATATCGGCAATTTGATTTTCGGTAGAAATACGTTCTAAATTTGTGATTCCTTTTTCGATCTTGTCTCGTAGAAAATGGTGACGAATATCTATATGTTTTGTACGATAGTGATTAACCGGATTTTTAGATAAATTTATTGTACTTGTATTATCACAGTATATTGTAGAGTTTGTTAAATTTATATTAAAATCCTTAAGTGTTTGTTGCATGTAGATAACTTGAGTACATGCTAAGGCGGCTGATATATATTCCGCTTCACACGTGGTAAGAGAAACACAATTTTGTTTCTTACTAAACCAAGATACAAGTGATTTTCCGATGAAATGGCATGTACCACTTGTACTTTTTCTATCTGTTCGAGATCCACCAAAATCAGCATCACTGAATGATACTAACTCAAATGGACACTCTTTTGGATAGAAAAGACCAAAATCTTTAGTGTCATTAAGGTATCGCATAATTCGCTTTACCGCTCTTAAGTGTGATTCTTTAGGATTAGATTGAAAACGTGCACATAAACATACACTCATCATTATGTCTGGTCTACTAGCGGTTAAGTAGAGTAAGGAACCTATCATACTTCTAAACAATTTTTGATCTATATTTTTGCCATTTTCATCTCGATCGAGACAAGTAGTGGTACTCATAGGAGTAGGTTTAGCAGAAGTGTTCTCCATTCCGAAACGTTTAATTAGATTAGCACAATATTTTTCTTGGTTTATAAAAAATTACATTTGTTAATTGTTTAATTTGAAGTCCGATAAAATATGATAATTCTCCCATATGAGACATTTCGAAATCCTTAGTCATTATATTTGAAAATTCTTTACATAAATTTTCATTTATCAAACCAAATATAATATCATCTACGTATATTTGAATTATTAAAATATCTTTAGTAGTATTTTTAATGAAAAGCGTTTGACCAACTTTTCCAATTTGAAATCCGAATTTAGTAAGTAACTTTCAAGTCTTTCATACCAAGCATGAGGTGCTTGTTTAAGACCATATAGTGCTTTCTTTAATTTACATACATGATCTGGATATTTTTCATGTATAAATAAAGGAGGTTGTTCTACGTATACATTTTCTTTTATAAAACCATTTAAAAATGCACTTTTAACATCCATTTGATAAAATTTAAAATTGTGAAAACATGCAAAAGCTAATAGAATACGTATTGCTTCAAGTCTTGCAACGGGAGCAAAAGTTTCTTCAAAATCAATACCTTCTTCTTGATTATATCCTTGTGCTACTAGTCTAGCTTTATTCCTAGTTATATTACCTTGTTCATCTATTTTGTTTTTGTAAACCCATTTTGTTCCTATAATAGATTGATTATTAGGACGGGGAACTAATTCCCAAACATCGTTACGTTCAAATTGATTTAATTCTTCTTGCATTGCAATAATCCAGTAATCGTCTGTTGATGCTTCTTTAGGATTTCTAGGTTCTATTGTAGAAATGAAAGCTAATGTCCCATTTGATTTAGTTGATTTCTTGTCTTAACTTGAGAATTAATTTCACATATTATGTTTTTAGTAGGGTGATCTCGTAATATTCTTGGTGATGATCTTAGTTCATTATTACAATTTTCAAGATTTGTATTTTCTATATTTATAAATTCTTCATCATCTTTTATACTTAATTCTTTGTTGAAATTCTCATCAAAAGATACATGTAAGGCTTCTTCGATTACGTTTGTTCGTTTATTAAATACTCGATATGCCTTACATCGTTCTGAATATCCTACAAAAATTCCTTCGTCGGCTTTTGGATCAAATTTACTTAGTTGATCTTTTGTATTCAAAATAAAACATTTTGATCCAAATATTTTGAAATAAGATATATTTGGATTTTTGTTATTGAATAGTTCATATGAAGTATTTTTAGTTAACGGTGTAATTGATATTCTATTTAATACATAGCATGCAGTAGCTACGGCTTCTGCCCAAAAATATTTTGGTAGAAAACTTCCATTTAATAATGTCCTAGCGCATTCTTGTAATGTTCTATTCTTTCTTTCTACAACTCCATTTTGTTGAGGAGTTCTAGGAAATGAAAAATTATGATTTATTCCTTTCTTTTTACAGAAAGTTTCAAAAGCTTCATCTTCGAATTCGCCTCCATGATCACTTCGTATATTTTTAATCTTCAAATCTTTAGTGTTTTGAATTCTTTTGACAAATGTTTTAAAATGCTCAAAAGTATCACTTTTATTTTTCATAAAAATAGTCCATGTATATCTTGAGAAATCATCAACTATTACAAACATGTATCGATTATGATTAATGGATTGAACTTGTGTTGGTCCAAATAAATCCATATGTAGTAATTCTAATGGTTGTAAAGTCGAAATATTTTTCTTAGATTTGAAAGATGATTTCGTTAATTTTCCTTTTTGACAATCATCACAAAGATTTTTTATTTTAAAGTTTATTTTGGGTAAACCTCTTACTAATTCATTTTGGAAAGTTTTCTAATAGTTTTAAAATTTATATGACAAAATCTTTTGTGCCATAACCAAGGATCATTTTCTTTGGCTAGTAGACACATACTTGTATTATGATTAATATTCATATTTAGAACGTAAATATTCCTATCTCTATTTCCTTCAAAAACAAGATTTTGGTTTTGATAAAAAATACTACATTTATTTTCCGAAAAAGTTATTTTAAAGCCTTTGTCACAAAGTTGACTTATGCTAAGTAGATTATGTTTTAGATTTTCAACTAATGAAACATTTGTCATAAAAGGTAAATTTGATGTACCGTAATTGCTCACATCTCCTTTGCCAATGATATAGCCTTTTGAATTGTCTCCGAAGGTAACCGAGCCCACCATCAAAGTATGTGATGTTTGTAAGCATATCTTTGTCTCCGGTCATGTGTTTTGAGCAACCACTATCTAGTATACATTTCTTCTTTTTAAGTGAGACCTGAAAATAAATACAAAATTATTGGTACCCACCTTTTAATAGAGTCCTAAAAAGTTAGAGCTTAGGAAGCCAAACTCAATTTGGTTTAATATCCTTTTTATAGATATAGTTTTTATTATAATGAACACTATTCATAAATGTTTTAATATATTTATTCCTAATTAAAATATTGTCAGTCTTTGGAACCCAAATTTTGACTATCTTGTTTTCTACTTTTGTTTTAATAGATTCTCTTAATAACATTTGTTGTTTTGAATCAATATTCCTCTTAAAATTTGTATTTTTCTTCTTAGGAATTTTTGACTTCTTTTATATCTTAATCCATGTTTATTTGAAGAGGATTGAGAATTTTCTAAAATCTTAGATAAATTTTCTCTTCCTTTGTTAAAGTTAGAAACATTTTTAGTGATGTTATCTAATCTAGCTTGAAGACTATTATTTTTTAACTCAACTTGTCTAATCTTAGTTTTTAACTCATGATTTTCAGAAACAATTATATCATTCTTTGTCTTTTGAGTTTCAATTTCTTAACTTAAAAGTGATAATTGAGTTTTCGAATTTGAATGAGATTCTTGAACCTTTTCAAGTTCTTCTTCTAAAATTTTCTTTTCATCTTTTAATATATCCCTTTCAAATTCAGATTTGTTTTGATTTTCACGAGTTTCTTTAAGTTTCTTTTTAAGAGTTTTTATTGTGTTCAAAAGTTCAGTGTTTACTTCAATTAAGTCATCAAAAGTTAAATTTCTTACTTCAGATTCTTGCGCCATGAAGCATACATTTGCCTGTTCATTGTCGCTATCATTTTCACTTTCGGATGAAGATGAATCTGAATCATCCCATGTTACAGAGAATGCCTTCTTTTTGAATTTCTCTCTCTTGTTTTTTGTTGTTGAGAGCTTTTTGATTCTCCTTCTTTTGCTCTGGGCAATCCTTGTGCATGTGACCTTTCTTGTGATAGTTGAAACATTCTATATTCGAGGATGTAGGTTTGTTCAAGAAATTCTTATTGAATCCGTTTTTATTTCATTTTCTATATCTTAATAATTTCTTGAAATTTTTGGCTATAAATGCTAAATCCTCATCTCCAGACTCCGATTCTTCCTTTTCTGCATGAAAAGCTACATTCTTTCTTTCTTGAGCTTGATCTTTCTTAGCTTGCATATTTACTTCATGCGACATAAGATTTCCAACCAATTCATTTGGTTTCATTGTAGATAGATCATTTGCTTCCTCGATTGCTAGTACTTTTCTCTCCCATTCATCAGTGAGTGAATTTAGAACTTTAGACACAATGTCAAAATCCATGTATTTTTCTCCAAGTCCGATTAAACCATGATGAATGTCTTGAAATCTTGAGTACATGTCATTGATGGATTCATTTTGTCGCATTCTAAAGTTTTGGAATTGATTCTTCAGCATGGATATCTTTGTTTGTTTAACCTTGTTTGTGCCTTCATGTATGACTTTAAGTGTTTCCCAAATTTGATATGCAGTAGTACATATGCTAACACGGTTGAATTTGTTTCTATCTAGGGCGCAAAATAGCATATTCATAGTTTTGGCATTTGCACTAGCTTCATTCTTTTGAATTTGTGTCCATGTAGGATAATCGGTTGTGGGTACAACGAACTCTGCTTGAGTAGCATTCCAGGCTTCGAAACTTGTTGCTTGCATATAAATCCTCATCCTTGTAGCCCAATAGTTATAGTTTAGTCCATTGAATAGACGAGGTCTTTGGGTAGATTGTCCTCCCGCAAATGTAAAACTATAGGCAGATGTTGTGCTTGTGCTTGCGTTATTTTCCATATTATCAATATGTCTAATAACGGTGTTATGGTTATAGGACGGCCTTACTCTGATACCAATTGAAAGAGGCTATGCGGTAGGATCGTGTAATATGTAATAACGAAATAGTCGAGGTAGATAAAGTAAGTAAAAGAAAGGTAGACACCAGGATTTTATACTGGTTCGGACCTCTAGTCCTACGTCCAGTCCCTAAGCTTCACTTAGGAATTTCACTAACTAACACCCTCACTTAACCCGGAGGAATAAGTTTACAACTTATCTGAACAACCGACGGGATTTCTTGCCTCAACTACCGAAGAGGACTTCAACTCAATTACTAAAAAACAATATTCGACTTGTTGTGTTCTTATCAACACTAATAAGTCTAATGTAGTACAATATTCCTATAATCTTATCCTCGAGAGTATGCAATGTGTTTGTGAAGATTTAAGAAATGTGAATTGCTATGAATCAAAAGAATGTTAATAACAAAGCAGTGATTCAAGCAATAGATTTGTGATTGCGTTGAGAATATCTAGATAATTGTTTAAGTAGATAGTAAGATTAAAGCAAGAGAATTCGGTGAATTGAAGATGTTAGAATTATGTATTTATACTTATAGAGGAGGTGCATCTGTTGGCTAAGGGTGCAGACAAGAGATGCTTCCATTTCTATTGGTGAATGGTTGCAACTCTTGGAAGGAAGAAGGTGTCCATTCATAGAAAATTCGCAGGTTCAAATTCAGTCGACTGAACAGAGAATTCAGTCAGTTGAAAATATGAAGTAAAATTTTCAGGAACAAATTCAGTCGACTGAGCAGGGTATTTCAGTCGACTGAAACTGTACATGTTTGTATATGTGTAACAGGTTCAGTCGACTGGTCATCTCTGTTCAGTCGACTGAACTACTAAACTGTGCACAGTGAATGTGTATTAAAAAATGAAATTTATAAAATGTGTTTTAGTGTTTGTGCAAGCCTCTTGAGGATAGATTTTAACAATAAATCTAAACTAAGACCTATATAAAGAGCATACTTATGTTTATCCTTGGTCTTCATCGTTCTTTCTTTAGCTTTGCACATATCTCTTCCTTTTTGTTGAAGCGCATTGTCATTGATCAAAATCTTAGCGTATCAACACGCGGTCCTTCTTTTGGGCGTTGCGCCTTCTAATGCTAGCCAGTATGTGGCTCTTTTGCCTGATATTGTTTATCTCAGACCTTGGACATCCCGCTTTCGCTCTCTGCTTAGCAATGCAAGTGACTACATGTCCATTGACTTTGTAATTGAGAAGGTTAATAGAGTATTTTTTACTCCTTATTCTATTTTGCAAGCTGGGGCAGATTACTAATCGAAATTCTTGGTTGGTTTATTTTGGATCCCAACCAAAAGATATAAGATGCTAGAAGCCTATGTTGTCATATATGGAAGCTTCATGGCGATCTCCTTGTAATCTATGTTGATTCTATATATTACTTCAAATTCTCCAGCAACGAGGATCGTCAATGTGTTCGAGAAGCTGATCCATCCTTTATTGATGGAAAGCCATTCATTATCACCAATTGGACTCCTTTAGTGGTAAGTGCTAGGGATCAGGTAATGTTTATTCATGTTTAGGAAATCTTTACTTATATTCCATCTGTTATGTAGTCGTTGATGGGCTTGAATTGGTTAACATGCTTTATTGGTAAATTGAAATGTTTGACACTAATACGGCGGCTCATGAGAAATTGGTTTATGCCAAGGCATTGATTGAAGTAGCCCCTGATAAGCGCTTCCATCTTCGACTAGAGTCCGGCTTGCTGTTGGGCATGTAGCGGAAGTTCGTGTTCGATATGGTTGGGCGCCTGACATTTGTTCTACTTTTCGGTTTTTTGGCCACCTTACCGACTCTTGCAAGATCCTGGAATTGTCTGTAGAGGCTCCTCCTCTGTCCAAGATTCTGCTTCCTCGTCCTCTTGTTCGAAAGTGGGTTCCTAAGGTTAGGAACTATGCTTCCATAACCAGTATGATTGCCCTTCAAACATTGCACCTATTTCTGATCCTGCCACTCCCTCTGCTAAAGGTATTTTCCCCCTATGATCTCTCCTTCTGATGCTACAATTATTAAGCGGGATTCTTTTGAGAAAGCGTAGATACATGAGCAGCCTAATCTGATATGTGACCCCATTCATAAGGATTTCCATCTACTTGTTAGTGAAGTTGAAGGTGACTCCAGGCATTTGCATTACTCTGTTGATGAGAAAGATCTTGTGCTTTCAGTTGATGAGGACCTTGGTGCCAGGAATATAGCTAATGATAGTTAGGATGGTAAATTTATCTATTGCATGGATTACTCTCTTTATATTCTGAATCTTACGTCTCTTTTCGTGGGTTTTCTGCATGTGACAGGTCTTGACTCTTCCGTCGAAGGAAGTGGTTCCTTCTCTTCTGAGGAGGACAAGCTTTATGTCGTTTATAGTTGCATAGTTGCCTTTTTCCTTACTCATATTTTGTATTTTCCCTCTATTAGTAGTTGAGGCATGCTTCCTTGCTCCTGTATTAACTTTTGATTTAGTAATAGAAGTGGATGGCCTAATATAAAACCGGTTGGCATTGCCAAAAAAATATACATTTTAAACTAAACTTAAACTCATACTCTTGAAAATAAAATAATAATAAAACATTTTTTTGCTATTGAATGCTAACATAGCATAAATATAAAAAATTAATTTATTTACATGCGTATATAAACATATACGTCTAATGTCAATGACAATAAAATATAAGGATTCATAATATCAATTCATTATCTATACTTACATATAACATGATGGATATTTATATACACATAAATGAAAATGTAAATAAGGAATTTAACTTACCCAAAGCCTTATTGACACACATTGAAATGTTGAATTAAAACACTCCTTGGATTGAGTCCTGAATCCAAAGAGCACTACCAATTTGAATGCAGCTACCAACAAAGTATGGATTTAATTTAATTTAGTCTTTTAAACTTGAGCTTTTGAGAAAGAGAAGGGAATAGTGATCGGCCTTTTTGGTCTAGAATGGTGGAAAAACATGGTAAAGAATAAGGATTGGAGGTAAATAAATAACAAATGGCAAGGAGTGAAAAGAGGATATAGATTCTTCTTTCTTCTTACCAAATCTTCTTATTTTTGAATTCAAAATTCCACCCTCTTCCTTCCTGATATGATCAGCCCCCCTTCCCCACGGTCCCATTTGGGCCTCATATCCGCTTCAAGCCCAATCAATAAATAATGTATTTAAATCTAATTCAAATGCACATCGATATCATATATCAATACGCATGTTTATAAATAATTAAATCAAGTGGAAATATGAGTATTTTACATTTCGGTTGTATGACTCCCAGGTGTAAATTTAGTCAGCGATTAATATTGAATAATTCAAATATTAACATTCACGCGTCACGTAACAGGTGATGTGACATTATAGTTAAATTTATCGCTGCTTGACATCAATAAAATCCAATTTTATTTTATTAAGGCAGTGATAGTTATTTACACTAACTCTCTTTGTCAAAATATATAACATTTAGGACTTATGGAATTTGGTAATGATTAAAATTTCAGGATCATTCATATTCAATTCTATAGTCCAAGCATAAAGTCCTTGGTTCAAAAATAACAATTATTGTTAAACTACCTGCTCTGGACAGAGATTTTGAATTTGAATTGACTTTAATTGACCTTGATACTAACCTCATATGATTGAGGAGACGAATTCTTCCTTGGATAGTATTTCACTTCCAATGCTTACCCTCGATCCAACTATAGTCGTTCAAAGGGCGCTCTGCCATGATTTAACTAGAATCAAAGAGAAGCTTATATATTGAAGATCAATAATATTCTTAAGTCAAAAGAACTATGTAGTTTTTTCACATCGATAATTTCTGTTTGACCTTAGTATATTAACCAACAAAAAACTATCGAATGAGTCATCCCATAGTTATTCAATAACTATCACTGTGTAACCCCTTGGTTTACCCAATCGCTATGAGTAATACATTATCCAACATTTGGAGAGCTTTACATACTCTAGTTTCAATGGATGTATCGATATGCAATTTCGATGCATCTTGGCTATGAATATTTAAAATTGTATGTTTATTTTATAGAGATAAATTACTCATGGTTACAATGCATTGTAAATACTACAATAAAAAATATACCATTTATGGATTTTAGGTCATATACACTTTTAATCAATCAATTAATTAATATAACACATTATATCAAGTATATAATAGAAAGAAAACATCTTTAGTTTTGAACAAGATTGGTTATCGGGTTAGATATATATAACAATGATATAATTACCCTTAAGGCATACCTCTAACTCTATCAATCTCTCACTTGCACTTGGGGCCAATTGTAGAATCTCATTTGCATCCCTTCAATCAGTTTGATGAGAGATGATCTAGTTACGCCCCTCATAAATGGATCTTCTATGTTGTTTAATTATTTACTCCGTCAATCAACTCTGTTCGATGTTGATAAATTGCATTTATCATCTGGAACTATTCGGAGCATGTTTCTTGACTTCTAGTATCTTGTTATTACATTGTTATCGTTTAACAATAATTAGTATTCTTAATACCTAGAATCATCCATAGTTCAGTTATAAATTTGTGCATTTATATTTATACATTGCTTTTATTACGACACTATTCAAGTGATGTACTTAGCCTTTCGTTGAATCAACTACAACCTATCGTTTGAAACATTTCCAATTTAAACCTTAAATAGCTTCTTATTTAAGGTTTAAATATGAATTTAATATTGACAAATTATACTTGATGGCTCTTATGAAGTTTGAGCTTGAACATTCCTCATAAGGAATTTGTTGTTACTGTAAACAATTCTCTGGTATTTTCTAAATACTCGAGAACACTCTAAACTACCATTAAGTAATATTAATTTGGATTTGATATTTGCATAAGCAAAATATGATATTGTAAACAATACAACATATTTGATAATTCCTATTGTCGATACATATGGAATTCATCTTACATGTTCAATGTTATATATTTTAATAAGGTGTCTTTACATATCGTTCGAGACATTCCTAACACCTTTTATACTTATTATGAAAGTTCTACTTTATAGATCTAATATAAAACATTAAACAACCAAATTAGAACTAATTTTAAATAAGTACATCGATAATAATCAGCAATATGTTGTTCGTTTATAGTATTAGAAATACCAATGCACCTATTAACATTCTTTTTTATAGACACGGTCTTCCTCTGCATTTTGAATGAAAATCAAACAATTCGACGTTAAGAATACTAATCATTATTATAGGGCTTATAGAATAATACTTTCATATCATTTCTTAGATCATATCCGAAAAACCCACAAACTCAATATTCTTCACATTGATTTCGAGACACTTTGGTTGTTATATGCAAACAATCTACTCTAAATATTTATTTAGAGTTTTCAATTTCAAATATATAAAACAAAACACAAAGCCACATTAAGCAATAATTTTGCGAGTAAATATAAATTAAATTGAGCATGTTGAATAACGAATCTATTATGCTACTTTCAACAATTGATGTCTACGAAGTTATTCCGATCAACGGTGCTCACTATGTTCCAACTGTATTAGTCTTACTCCTAAAGACTCATTCACGGCCGATGAATCATATCCCTTCTAGTACAACTATCAAAATCATATTTTGATAATATACTTAGAATTGATTTCAGAATTGCACATCATACCATATTTTAGAGTCAATATGATTAATGGTTCAATTGACGGCTGAGGATTATCCTTTTCGAATTGATAAGAAACTCGTAGTTTCTCTTCAATGTGTGAACATGTATATTAGACATTCTAATGCTTATGTTAATTTAGGTTTGGTTAATTTCATTTCATCCCTCGTAATTAGTTTTATCCTTGGATCATATCCAAATCAATTTTACTACTAATAATTTCTAAAAAAAATCCTTGTTGCGAAGTTGGCTTTTAATGAAACAACAATCATTTCTCAATGTAATGGAATAGGTATTCATAAACATTTTATGAATTGCCTTATATATATAACTGATTTTATTTTATTTTACAAAACTTATGTTCAAAACGTAAATTGGTTATCCAATGACAGTCGTTCCCAAACTCCTTTTGGGGAGATACATACAAGATCTCTCACGAACAATTATTATGTGCAGCCTTTGGACTCGCATAGCCTGCCAACTTCTTAGCAATGATACATTGGGGTTTCCTATAAACCCTTTACCTTGTATGATTTTGCAAATCATTTTTTAGATGAAATTAATTTTTACATTGTGTGCTACTTTTAAGTACACGACCTTGCAAAAAGAAGTTAACTCAACTTCTCTCACAATCAATCGTACTTAGTTTAATAAAGGTTCGATTGCTCCTTATCGATACATCATTATGTATCATAGGAAGAAGTGACCTTTGGGATTGAATCTCCATTCATTTTTAGGTAAGTTTAGAATTCTTTCTGATATACTCACATATTAGATCAAATCGAATCATTTTATTTGTTATTGCATGTTATTTTATTTACTTCTGTTTTATATTACGTGAACTCATCGTTAATGTAACGGCCCAAATTTTAGCAATATTTTATTCTTTATTTATAACTCTCGGGTTTTATTTATCGAAAATTTGATTGTCTAAATTTAATTATAAATAATCACCCAAGATTGTTATTAGTGTGAAAATTCTAAAATTCTTATTTTGGTTAAAACTTAACATTTTTTTTGAAGTTATAAATCTTTAAATTTTTAATTTTTAATCTTTTGGTTTAATTTAATATATTCGTAACAACGTTTATTTCACTTTTGTTCTTTAAAAAATTTGATTTTATATTTTTAAAATTTTAAAATTTTATATTTTACTTATACACATTTTTGAAATAAATTTCTTAGTAAATGTGTAAACAAATCATATTTATATATAAGTAATAAATTTCCAAAACTTTGTGTACAAATAAACTGTTTAATTTCGCGTTTAAAAGGCGCTTTATTTGATGGAATAAATAATGTATGTATATATACAAGAAATCGTATAAAATTTAAATCCGTTATTTTCATTTTTTTAGACAAAAATCACTGCGTCTGTTGTACGCATTCTAATTTTATTCACTTTCCTTTTACTCTCCTGATTTAATAGGAACGTTATTTACAAATTTTATAACCATTCACCTTTTTAATTTCTTACCATAGTTCCCATCAACACGAGCTTTAAATTTTAAACGCATTCAATATTGTTTAAAAATCTTATTCCAAAATCTAATCTTAACTGACCGTTTCTTCTGCTTTAATTTCGAAACCCATTTGCTTAAAATTTGTTAAAAATCTAGTAACCGTGTATAACAAGAAAAATCAGTGCTCAATCAAAATCGTGGCCTTTTTTTTAAATTAATATCTTATTTCTTGCCTATAACTGCTCATTAAAAATCAACGCTAGTTTAATTTCCTTTCCATTTCAAAGCAAGTTGATTTATTGCCGTTCTTTCTGCTCCTCAAATCATGCTACCTCTCTGATCAAACCTATATAACTCACGCAAATATTCATTTCTCAACAAAATTTTATTTTTCTAACCTTTCCTTTCCTACGCTCTCTGTTTCCACTTCTTTCTTTATGACCATTCATTATATATATCCACTACAGTTGGAAAGTTATAAACGTATAAACTTAGAAACATTTTGTATTTATAAAAATTTAAAGCTTACCTTTAATTGTGACTTTTCTCTTTCCTTCCGTTCAAATTTAAACGCGCATCAATCAATTGCTTTAATAAATATTGCAGAATCAATGCACAGACGTTATCAATTTCATTTTATGGTGGTATGTTTTTTTACGTTTCCTACCGTTTAAATTTTAAATAATTTGCTTTTATTGGTCAGCTTAATCAAAGCAACGTGACCGTTGCTATTTATTTCTTTTATTAATTGCTACAATCATTTTCACCAAATCATGGGTTGACCGTTACAATCACTTTTATTTATTTTTTCACTTAAAATTTGGTTGCCTATTCATTTTCTTCCGTTATATTTGGCTGAAAACATGCGGTTCATCCCTATTTATTTTCGCTTTCACTTCTCTTTTCTCTAGATCTGTTCGTTCCCCTCCCTACTTTTCTTTGAAAAAAAAGAAAGCAAACAGAAGCATGCGGCTGTCACCATTATCTGCATCCGCCACTTCACCTTTCTTCCAAACCTCCTCATCAAATGAAACCCATCACCTCGCCTTCCGATTGCTTCTGTTTAATCAGTGAGGTATGGGCGTGTAAGCACATATATGTTTTGATTTATATTCCTAATTAGATGTTTTTTGTTTTGTTTTTTTTGTTAGTTGTGATATACATACTATTTATATAAGTATTGAATACTATTTTTTCAAAAGTTTATTTTCATAACATGACAGTGTATATTTATATATAGTTTCTATTTGATCTTCCTCACAGCTTATAAGTCATGTTAATATTTTGAATTTTGTATGCGACATTTTGAAGGGAACATACTATAAAATAAGTATCTTTCATTTTTAATAAGAATATATATATATTTTGTGTTTTATATTTTAATATGGATCAGCTTCTATTTGTTGATATCAGGTTTCCTATAATATGGTTATTCGCTATGTAAGTCATATATTTGTTTTGTTACAGTCTATATAAAATACTTTAATATATGTATATTATGCGGTTTGTTACCATATGGGTTTCTATGTGGTACTGAATTATGGACCATTCAAATCGACAATAAAACCATACATATCCGACTTGAATAATTCAAAATACCGAATTGTTAATTAAAATTTGGCAAACTTAAAATATACAGTAAATAAATCAATCACAGATCACAGAGTAATATAATGCAGTGGAATAAATAAAGAATAGTAGTTCATGCAGCTACTATATACATCAGAGTTAGAAAAATACAACCGAATAGTTCAAATGCAGCGAAGTCTCCAATGCAACAGATGACTTCTCTGAACCAATCAATTGGAAAGGCTGGAATCTGAATCGATGGTTGGATTTCCAAATGAAGCTCCGAACTCCAAAGGTGAGTCTCAAATGTTGTATCACTCAGTCTGACCCGAGCGTAAAGCAAAACACAAAACACTCGAGTCAGGATTAACATTCTTATATCAATAAATCCAACTCAAGTGAAATATCAACTTAAATACAAATAACATAAAGGATGTTTGGGATAACCATCCTCTAAGGGTCCATGGAACTTTCTACAAGGTAAAAATATACACTATAACACCATGGTCATTTCAGCTTAATTTATACTTCAAAAGCAAATCTCGTTTTCACTTCAAATATCTCTATATTTCCCAAAATAGTATTTATATATATTAAATAATTTATACAGTAAAGTATTTTCAATTTCCTCAACTCAACAAATCGTTCCAACATCAACCCGACCTTCCCATTCAAATTAAATTCAATCTCAATTTATCAATTTAAATTCAACTCGATTTCTAAAATAACCACTTAAATTTTATCGATCTCAAATTCGGATTTATAATCACAAATACCCCTCTATATTTCCACATATTTCAAAACTTTAAGTATTCAACGTTTCATCTAAATTTTCATTCAATTTAGTTTTCTAAATAATAAATTCAAATTTAGTTCAACCTAAATTTTTATTTTAATTCAATTTAGTTGCTAAATAACAAATTCAACTACGTTGATTTCAAATACAGATCCGAATCTCAACTTAAACCATTTAAATTCCAATATAGTTCAAGGCTTTAATATTTAAATGTTCTATATAACAGTTTCGTATAGATCTCGATTTAACCTCATTATTATTTAGTCTTGAAATACTCCCTTATTAGATTCAATATCATTTAAGTAACCTTAAATTACATTTTACTCAATATTTTCTTTAATTTATTTAAACGTGAAATATTCATTAAATCACTTAAATCAAAAATCCAGTTATAGAATCATACCCTTTAAATTTCCCATTCAAAAATTTCAAATCGATTTAATTAAATAGATCCTAATTTAAATACCATTTTTATAAACCAAAATTTATCTCCCAATCTTAATTATTCAATTTATTACAAGAGAATCTATTTGAAATATAGATTTACATAAATACTTAACCATATTATATGTATTAAATCAATCTAATTTAAATCAAATATTACTACCAAATCTATATATACAATTTTCATTTGTATAATATCTTAAGAATCAAATTTATTAAACATATATAGTTTCTATTTGATCTTCCTCACAGCTTATAAGTCATGTTAATATTTTGAATTATGTATACGACATTTTGAAGGGAACATACTATAAAATAAGTATCTTTCATTTTTAATAAGAATATATATATATATATATATATATATATTGTGTTTTATATTTTAATATGGGTCAACTTCTATTTGTTGATATCAGGTTTCCTATAATATGGTTATTCGCTTATGTAAGTCATATATTTGTTTTGTTATAGACTATATAAAATACTTTAATATATGTATGTTATGCGGTTTGTTACCATATGGGTTTCTATGTGGTACTGACTTATTTAGTTAATGATTGTATATATTTTGTTACAATATTATATTTATACTATTTTGGATTTAAGATGATTCTATAAATACTTTACTTTATAAATTATTTTAATACACATATAATTTGGAAATTTATATAGGTTGAATATGATATGTTATTGAATGTAAAAATATGGATGGATTTAAATTATATATATATAACATTTAATATATATATAGAAATAGTTATATATATAAAAAGTTTTCTTTTAGGTATTCATATTTAAACATTTATTTTATCTGTTTGAGAATATATATATACTAGTTATATAAGTTTAGTATAAAGGTGTTAGTATATATATATTTTAAAGTGTATGTTGATTTTTAAAAAAAATGTAAGCTTGATTGATTTATTAATTTAAATGTTTGAAAAACATGTAAATTAAATTTGTGATGTTTGAACTTAGAATATAAATTTCATATGTGTATATATAGTTATAGGTGGTTATAAAAGTTTGCTTATACCATTTATCTTCATCGTTCCAGTTCTGATCTGATCCGTTTCATCAATTCGAGCCAATCAGCTTTGATCGTTGAATTCGTGCCGATTTTGCTTTGCTTGGATTTGAAATTTAATTTCAGTATCTGTATCAGTGTGCGTATCCGTGTCTCCTTCTATATTCTCTAGCCTCGAAAGATGAGCAATCACTCTCGATTAACATTTTTTTATTCATTAAATTTGATTTCAATTGAAACGACAACTGAAATATGCTGCTGTAGTTTTATAAATTTGTTATATATGCTATTATTTGTAACTGTTCACCTGAGGGATATGACACCATATCTTGTTGTTTATATTATATTGTTATTGATGATATATGCCTATTATTTTATTGTATTTTCTGTTATCACTCTGCAAGTTCCCTGTAGTTTAGAAATCACTATGGGTTGAAATGATACATACCCGAAAAGACTTTAGAATAGGAGAAAATCGTTATGGGTTGAAATGATAAACCCAAGCAATTTTCATTTAATTGAATTTGGGATTACGGGTTGAAATGATATCCACCCGTATATATTTAGTATACGGATTGAAATGATAAATATCCGTAGCACTTGACTATATGATAGGAAATATATACATACACCGTTGGTCCATATAAATATTTTGAAAATAATTTCTATAATTTTGGAAAGAAATATATGGTTTAATAAATTTGATTCTTAAGATATTATATAAATGAAAATTGTATATATAGATTTAGTAGTAATATTTGATTTAAATTAGATTGATTTAATACATATGATATGGTTAAGTATTTATGTAAATCTATATTTCAAATAGATTCTCTTGTAATAAATCGAATAATTAAGATTGGGAGATAAATTTGGGTTTATAAAAATGGTATTTAAATAAGGATTTATTTAATTAAATCGATTTGAAATTTTTGAATGGGAAATTTAAAAGTATGATTTTATAACTAGATTTTTGATTTAAGTGATTTAATGAATATTTCACGTTTAAATAAATTAAAGAAAATATTGAGTAAAATGTAATTTAAGGTTACTTAAATGATATTGAATCTAATAAGGGAGTATTTCAAGACTAAATAATGATGAGGTTAAATCGAGATCTATATGAAACTATTATATAGAACATTTAAATATTAAAGCCTTGAACTATATTGGAATTTAAATGGTTTATGTTGAGATACTGTATTTGAAATCAACGTAGTTGAATTTGTTATTTAGCAACTAAATTGAATTAAAATGAAAATTTAGGTTGAACGAAATTTGAATTTGTTATTTAGAAAACTAAATTGAATGAAAGTTTAGATGAAACGTTGAATACTTAAAGTTTTGATGTATATGGAAATATAAAGGGGTATTTGTGATTATAAATCCGAATTTGAGATCGATAAAATTTAAGTGGTTATTTTAGAAATTGAGTTGAATTTAAATTGATAAATTGAGATTGAATTTAATTTGAATGGGAAGGTCGGGTTGATGTTGGAACGATTTATTAAGTTGAGGAAATTGAAAATATTTTACTGTATAAATTATTTAATATATATAAATACTATTTTGGGAAATATAGAGATATTTGAAGTGAAAATGAGATTTGGTTTTGAAGTACAAATTAAGCTGAAATGACTACGGTTTTACAGTGTATATTTCTACCTTATAGAAAGTTCCATAGACCCTTAGAGGATGGTTATCCCAAACATCCTTTAAGTTATTTGTATTTCAGTTGATATTTCACTTGAGTTGGATTTATTGATATAAGAATGTTAATCCTGACTCGAGTGTTTTGTGTTTTGCTTTACGCTCGGGTCAGACTGAGTGATACAACATTTGAGACTCACCTTTGGAGTTCGGAGCTTCATTTGTAAATCCAACTATCGATTCAGATTCCAGCCTTTCCAGTTGATTGGTTCAGAGAAGTCTGACGTATATAGTAACTTCATGAACTACTATTCGGTTGTATTTTTCTAACTCTGACGTATATAGTAACTTCATGAACTACTATTCTTTATCTATTCCGCTGCATTATATTACTTTGTGATCTATGATTGATTTATTTACTGTATATTTTAAGTTTTGCCAAATTTTAATTAACAATTCAGTATTTTGAATTATTCAAGTCGGATATGTATGGTTTTATTGTCGATTTGAATGGTCCAAAATAGCGGGTCGTTACAGTTGGTATCAAAGCTTTGGCTCTAGGAAAAACTTAGCATATATGGTAAATTTATTTACAGAATCACTTTCGCTCGAGTTGAATCTCTTCCTTTTGACTCGATTTTCTTTGATTTTGGAATGTCCCTCGGTTCCGAAATTCATTCTGTCTCTCCCTATTTATATTTGTTTAATTCCGAAGTATCCCATAACTCCACTGAATGATTTGTAAAGTGGGTGAAAACTTCTTTTCAATTGGCATTGACTCACCGAAGGTTTCTGTATCCTCGGTTTACGATGCTGCTATATCTTGTTATGCTGAATTCTATATCTCTGGCGATCGAATGTCGAATTACCTCAGAATTCTACACCGATCTAATTTTAAATCACGGTTGACCAGTAAAGGTCGCCCGCGATTTATAGAAGTATATCCATCTTCCATTTTGTAATTTAATTATCTCATCTTCAATCGAGTCTATCTTCGAATCAGGATTCTATTGATTGGAGTTCCTCTAAATTAAATCGCTATCTTTGTTTTGAAATCCATTCTTGAATCATCCTTTGAAAATCGGGTTTTGTTTGTATTTTTGAAATTGTTTATACCGAAATTTTATTTTGATAATTATGATTTTTTTTATATATATAAAAGTGAAAATGTTTTCGATAAGGATTATATACCTATATATATAAAGCAAATAGGAAATGTTATTCTATATAAAAAGGTTTTGAAACGATTTGAAATTTTGAAAAATTATAAGAAATTGGTTTATATAAAAATGATTTTAACTATAGAGTTAAATTTGAAATTCGAGAATTGAATTTCGGTATTTTGAAATTGGTTTTAAGATTTTGGAAAATATATAAAAATAATACGATTTAGAAGTATTTTTCCGAATAAGAAATGTTTCAAATGAGTCCAAATGAATTCGAATATTTTGAAGAAATTTCAAAGAATTTTTCAAGAAAATAGAAGTCCAGAACTCACTTATATCGCTGGAAAATAATTTCGGTGATGAGTGCACGCATCATCGACATTGATTTTCGAGTTTTAGAGTGGGGGAGAGGCCATTTTAATAGCTTCGCTATGCAAGTGATTTGATTTCAAATTCCGAAGTAGAATTTGATATTTTAGAAAGATATAAGTATATATTTGAAACAATTTAAAATGAGACCGGTGTTCAGTCCTCGAGTTTCGGATTTAATAATTGATTTATTGTTGATTTTCAACTCTTGAATTGAAAATTTGATTTCCCTAACTATTTTGAATGTTCGAACACTTCCAAATCGAGATTAAATTTTCAAAGCTAAGAAATTTCGAAGAGTATAAAATGTTTGATAAAGAACATATATTTAGTTTCGAAATGTTTTGAAAAGAAAAAATAGTTGAATAATGGTTTTCAGAAAGGTAAATTGGATATTTCACATAGAAATAGATAGTTTAAAAGTTTTAAAAAAATGGGATAGTTATCAATTTGGAAACCATTTTGAGTATAATTGATTTTGGGAAAATATTTGGTTTTGAAATTAAATTGGAATTAAAAACCAGTACTTATATGGTGATTTTTGGAAATGAATTTGTTTGACTTGAATTATTTTAACTTGGAAAATGGGATAATTTTCTAAACCTATTATTTCGGGAACTTTGAATTTAGATATTTAATTTGGAAGAAAATTTGGTGAAATCATATATGATTTTGAAATTGAATTGATACTGAAATGATTTGAAATATGAGAACCTTATTTTATTAAGCACTTGATTTGGGAGTGGTCGAACTTATATAAAATGGATTATATAAGTATGAAGTTGATTTGAAATCTATTGATTTGAAAGGTACTCAGTTTGGAAAGAGATTTTATATAATCGAAGTCTATATAAGTATGATTTGATCTACTATTGATTTTGGAAAGTATTCGATTTGGAAAAGATGGAATCCTATATATATGGACTTTATATAAGTACGATATTTGAAAGTGATTTGAGAAGGTAGTATATGATATATATTTTCGAAGTAAAGATACGGAAAGTGCCTTCTGCTTGATATCTGCTTTGTGGCCACATCGAGGATTCATTCTATCGATATTATTCTCTCTGATTTTTGGTGTTCCGGATGTAATACTCGAGTGTTTCCACCGTGGCGTAACCCATGGTTTTTTTCCTCTCGCGACTGCATAGCGCAATTGCCTAGCTGAGTCTGGCCTAGGGGTACGGATTGTTTCCTGGGGGATCCAGGCGTAACCATTGTGTATCCTGCAATCTGTGGGTCGCGAATAGCAGCGAAACTGCCTGGCTGAGACAGCCTAGGGGTACGGATTGTTTCCTGGGGGACCAAGGTGTAACCATTGTGTATCTTGCACTCTACTAGCCATCATGGCGTAACTCGCAGGGCTGAGAAAGCTTACGGATACAGATTGTTTCCTGGGGGATCCAGGCGTAACCATTGTGTATCTGCGAACCATGGTCGGACAAAGGTTTTGGTTTGGTTGTTTTGTTTGGATTGTACTTTCCATATCTGTGTTAAAGGTTTTTCAAGTATTTTCACTGGGTGTTGAAACAAGTCTACTAAGTACTTGAAGAATTCTAGCTTTGCGCCTGATCAACGCATGACCAGAGTCTGCAAGAACGAGGATAAACTTGTTGAAACATTGAGTTATAAAAGTATTTTCGAAAGGAAAATCAATTTCGATATAATAGTATTTTATTATAAAAGTAATATTATAAAGGTATTATTATAAAAGTATTTTTCCCAACAAAGAAATTTTGAATTAATATTTGAAATTTAAATTCTTATGGTTCTAGATTAATTATTCGTGCCCGATACTATTCCTTGCATCTACCTTATCTGCTCAGTTTAGTTATTCACCTTGATTCTGTTTTTCAAATCTACCTTCCTTCCTTGTTGGATATATCCTTTTTAAATATTGCTATTTGTATACTACATTGTTTAATAGAAAATTTTAGTGTTATAAATATTTTGAAGTTATTAATTTAATAAAACATGTTTAAATAAAATGATTATTGATGTATCTATAATGTTGAAAGTATCTTAAGATTTCCAAGTGAAGTTTTCAAATGAATATTTCGAGTAAAATTTATATAATTTTAAAATTTATTGTTTATCTTGTCTTTCAATCTATTTTCTTTCTGGTTGTTTTAATTCTCTTACCTCCTTCCTTTTCGAAGACGAAAAGTTTTGAGTGGGGGAGAGTGTAACAGCCCAAATTTTAGCAATATTTTATTCTTTATTTATAACTCTGGGGTTTTATTTTTCGAAAATTTGATTGTCTAAATTTAATTATAAATAATCACCCAAGATTTTTATTAGTGTGAAAATTCTAAAATTCTTATTTTGGTTAAAACTTAACATTTTTTTTGAAGTTATAAATCTTTAAATTTTTAACTTTTAATCTTTTGGTTTAATTTAATATATTCGTAACAACGTTTATTTCACCTTTTGTTCTTTAAAAAAAAATTGATTTTATACTTTTAAAATTTTAATATTTTATATTTTACTTATATACATTTTTGAATATAAATTTCTTGGTAAATGTGTAAACAAATCATATTTTTATATTAGTAATAAATTTTCAAACTTTGTGTATAAATAAACTGTTTAATTTCGCGTTTAAAAGGCGCGTTATTTGATGGAATAAATAATGTATATACACATACAAGAAAACATATAAAATTTAAATCCATTATTTTCATTTTTTTGGACAAAAATCACTGCGTCTGTTGTACGCATTCTAATTTTATTCACTTTCCTTTTACTCTCCTGATTTAATAGGAACGTTATTTACAAATTTTATAACCGTTCGCCTTTTTAATTTCTTCCCATTATTCCCATCAACGCGAGCTTTAAATTTTAAACGCATTCAATATTGTTTAAAAATCTTATTCCAAAATCTAATCTTAGCTGACCGTTTCTTCTGCTTTAATTTCGAAACCCATTTGCTTAAAATTTGTTAAAAATCTAGTAACCGTGTATAACAAGAAAAATAAGTGCTTAATCAAAATCGTAGCCTTTTTTTTAAATTAATATCTTATTTCTTGCCTATTACTGCTCATTAAAAATTAACGCTAGGTTAATTTCCTTTCCATTTCAAAGCAAGTTGATTTATTGTCGTTCTTTCTGCTCCTTAAATCATGCTACCTCTCCGATCAAACCTATATAACTCACGCAAATATTCATTTCTCAACAAAATTTTATTTTTCTAACCTTTCCTTCCCTACGCTCCCTGTTTCCACTTCTTTCTTTATGACCATTCATTATATATACACACTGCAGCTGGAAAGTTGTAAACGTATAAACTTAGAAACGTTTTGTATTTATAAAAATTTAAAGCTTACCTTTAATTGTGACTTTTCTCTTTCCTTCCGTTCAAATTTAAACACGCATCAATCAATTGCTTTAATAAATATTGCAGAATCAATGCACAGACGTTATCAATTTCATTTTATGGTGGTACGTTTTTTTTACGTTTCCTACCGTTTAAATTTTAAATAATTTGCTTTTATGGGTCAGCTGAATCAAGCAACGTGACCGTTGCTATTTATTTCTTTTATTAATTGCTACAATTATTTTCACCAAATCAAGAGTTGACCGTTACAATCACTTTTATTTATTTATTCACTTAAAATTTGGTTGCCTATTCATTTTCTTCCGTTATATTTGCCTGAAAACATGCGGTTCATCCCTATTTATTTTCGCTTTCACTTCTCTTTTTTCTAGATCTGTTCGTTCCCCTCCCTACTTTTCTTTGAAAAAAAGCAAACTGAAGCATGTGGCTGTCACCATTATTTGCATCCGCCACTTCACCTTTCTTCCAAACCTCCTCATCAAATGAAACCCATCACCTCGCCTTCCGGTTGCTTCTGTTTGATCAGTGAGGTATAGGCGTGTAAGCACATATATGTTTTGATTTATATTCGTAATTACATGTTTTTTTTGTTTTTTTGTTTTTTTGTTTTTGTTTTGTTACTTGTGATATACATACTATTTATATAAGTATTGAATACTATTTTTTCAAAAGTTTATTTTCATAACATGGCAGTGTATATTTATATATAGTTTCTATTTGATCTTCCTCACAGCTTATAAGTCATGTTAATATTTTGAATTATGTATGCGACATTTTGAAGGGAACATACTATAAAATAAGTATCTTTCATTTTTAATAAGAATATATATATATATATATATATATATATATATTTTGTGTTTTATATTTTAATATGGGTCAACTTCTATTTGTTGATATCAGGTTCCTATAATATGGTTATTCGCTTATGTAAGTCATATATTTGTTTTGTTATAGACTATGTAAAATACTTTAATATATGTATGTTATGCGGTTTGTTACCATATGGGTTTCTATGTGGTACTGACTTATTTAGTTGATGATTGTATATATTTTGTTACAATATTATATTTATACTATTTTGGATTTAAGATGATTCTATAAATACTTTACTTTATATATATAATTTGGAAATTTATATAGGTTGAATATAATATGTTATTGAATGTAAAAATATGGATGGATTTAAATTATATATATATAACATTTAATATATATAGAAATAGTTATATATAAAAAAAGTTTTCTTTTAGGTATTCATATTTAAACATTTATTTTATCTGTTTGAGAATATATATATACTAGTTATATAAGTTTAGTATAAAGGTGTTAGTATATATATATATATTTTTTAAAGTGTATGTTGATTTTTTTAAAAAAATGTAAGCTTGATTGATTTATTTATTTATATGTTTGAAAAACATGTAAATTAAATTTGTGATGTTTGAACTTAGAATATAAATTTCATATGTGTATATATAGTTATAGGTGGTTATAAAAGTTTGCTTATACCATTTATCTTCATCGTTCCAGTTCTGATCTGATCCGTTTCATCAATTCGAGCCAATTAGCTTTGATCGTTGAATTCTTTGCCGATTTTGCTTTGCTTGGATTTGAAATTTAATTTCAGTGTCTGTATCAGTGTGCGTATCCGTGTCTCCTTCTATATTCTCTAGCCTCGAAAGGTTAGCAATCACTCTCGATTAACATTTTTTTATTCATTAAATTTGATTTCAATTGAAACGACAACTGAAATATGCTGCTATAGTTTTATAAATTTGTTATATATGCTATTATTTGTAACTGTTCACCTGAGGGATATGACACCATATCCTGTTGTTTATATTATATTGTTATTGATGATATATGCCTGTTATTTTATTATATTTTCTGTTATCACTCTGCAAGTTCCCTGTAGTTTAGAAATCACTATGGGTTGAAATGATACATACCCGAACAGACTTTAGAATAGGAGAAAATCGTTATGGGTTGAAATGATAAACCCAAGCAATTTTCATTTAATTGAATTTGGGATTACGGGTTGAAATGATATCCACCCGTATATATTTAGTATACGGATTGAAATGATAAATATCCGTAGCACTTGACTATATGATAGGAAATATATACATACACTGTTGGTCCATATAAATATTTTGAAAATAATTTCTATAATTTTGGAAAGAAATATATGGTTTAATAAATTTGATTCTTAAGATATTATATAAATGAAAATTGTATGTATATATTTAGTAGTAATATTTGATTTAAATTAGATTGATTTAATACATATGATATGGTTAAGTATTTATGTAAATCTATATTTCAAATAGATTCTCTTGTAATAAATTGAATAATTAAGATTGGGAGATAAATTTGGGTTTATAAAAATGGTATTTAAATAAGGATTTATTTAATTAAATCGATTTGAAATTTTTGAATGGGAAATTTAAAGGGTATGATTTTATAACTAGATTTTTGATTTAAGTGATTTAATGAATATTTCACGTTTAAATAAATTAAAGAAAATATTGAGTAAAATGTAATTTAAGGTTACTTAAATGATATTGAATCTAATAAGGGAGTATTTCAAGGCTAAATAATGATGAGGTTAAATCGAGATCTATATGAAACTGTTATATAGAACATTTAAATATTAAAGCCTTGAACTATATTGGAATTTAAATGGTTTATGTTGAGATTCAGATCCGTATTTGAAATCAACGTAGTTGAATTTGTTATTTAGCAACTAAATTGAATTAAAATGAAAATTTAGGTTGAACGAAATTTGAATTTATTATTTAGAAAACTAAATTGAATGAAAATTTAGATGAAACGTTGAATACTTAAAGTTTTGATGTATATGGAAATATAAAGAGGTATTTTTGATTATAAATCCGAATTTGAGATCGATAAAATTTAAGTGGTTATTTTAGAAATTGAGTTGAATTTAAATTGATAAATTGAGATTGAATTTAATTTGAATGGGAAGGTCGGGTTGATGTTGGAACGATTTGTTAAGTTGAGGAAATTTAAAATACTTTACTGTGTAAATTATTTAATATATATAAATACTATTTTGGAAAATATAGAGATATTTGAAGTGAAAATGAGATTTGGTTTGAAGTATAAATTAAGCTGAAATGACCACGGTTTTACAGTGTATATTTCTACCTTGTAGAAAGTTCCATGGACCCTTAGAGGATGGTTATCCCAAACATCCTTTAAGTTATTTGTATTTCAGTTGATATTTCACTTGAGTTGGGTTTATTGATATAAGAATGTTAATCCTGACTCGAGTGTTTTGTGTTTTGCTTTACGCTCGGGTCAGACTGAGTGATACAACATTTGAGACTCACCTTTGGAGTTTGGAGCTTCATTTGGAAATCCAACTATCGATTCAGATTCCAGCCTTTCCAGTTGATTGGTTCAGAGAAGTCATCTGTTGCATTGGAGACTTCACTGCATTTGAACTATTCGGTTGTATTTTTCTAACTCTGATGTATATAGTAACTTCATGAACTACTATTCTTTATCTATTCCGCTGCATTATATTACTCTGTGATCTGTGATTGATTTATTTACTGTATATTTTAAGTTTTGCCAAATTTTAATTAACAATTCAGTATTTTGAATTATTCAAGTCGGATATGTATGGTTTTATTGTCGATTTGAATGGTCCAAAATAGCGGGTCGTTACAGTTGGTATCAAAGCTTTGGCTCTAGGCAAAACTTAGCATATATGGTAAATTTATTTACAGAATCACTTTCACTCGAGTTGAATCTCTTCCTTTTGACTCGATTTTCTTTGATTTTGGAATGTCCCTCGGTTCCGAAATTCATTCTGTCTCTCCCTATTTATATTTGTTTGATTCCGGAGTATCCCATAACTCCACTGAATGATTTGTAAAGGGGGTGAAAACTCCTTTTCAATTGGCATTGACTCACCGAAGGTTTTTGTATCCTCGGTTTACGATGCTGCTATATCTTGTTATGCCAAATTCTATGTCTCTGGCGATCGAATGTCGAATTGCCTCAGAATTCTACACCGATCTAATTTTGGAATCACGGTTGATCAGTAAAGGTCGCCCGCGATTTATAGAAGTATATCCATCTTCTATTTTGTAATTTAATTATCTCATCTTCGATCGAGTCTATCTTCGAATCAGGATTCTATTGATTGGAGTTCCTCTAAATTAAATCGCTATCTTTGTTTTGAAATCCATTCTTGAATCATCCTTTGAAAATCGGGTTTTGTTTGTATTTTTGAAATTGTTTATACCAAAATTTTATTTTGATAACTATGATTTTTTATATATATATAAAAGTGAAAATGTTTTTAATAAGGATTATATACCTATATATATAAAGCAAATAAGAAATGTTATTCTATATAAAAAGGTTTTGAAAGGATTTGAAATTTTGAAAAATTATAAGAAATTGGTTTATATAAAAATGATTTATAACTATAGAGTTAAATTTGAAATTCGAGAATTGAATTTCGGTATTTTGAAATTGGTTTTAAGATTTTGAAAAATATATAAAAATAATACGATTTAAAAGTATTTTTCCGAATAAGAAATGTTTCAAATGAGTTCAAATGAATTCGAATATTTTGAAGAAATTTCAAAGAAGTTTTCAAGAAAATAGAAGTCCAGAACTCACTTGTATCGCTAGAAAATAATTTCGGCGATGAGTGCACGCATCATCGACATTGATTTTTGAGTTTCAGAGTGGGGGAGAGGCCACTTTAATAGCTTCGCTATGCAAGTGATTTGATTTCAAATTCCGAAGTATAATTTGATATTTTAGAAAGATATAAGTATATATTTGAAACAATTTAAAATGAGACCGGTGTTCAGTCCTCGAGTTTCGGATTTAATAATTGATTTATTGATTTATTGTTGATTTTCAACTCTTGAATTGAAAATTTGATTTCCCTAACTATTTTGAATGTTCGAACACTTCCAAATCGAGATTAAATTTTCAAAGCTAAGAAATTTCGAAGAGTATAAAATGTTTGATAAAGAACATATATTTAGTTTTGAAATGTTTTGAAAAGAAAAAATAGTTGAATAATGGTTTTCAGAAAGGTAAATTGGATATTTCACATAGAAATAGATAGTTTAAAAGTTTAAAAAAATGGGATAGTTATAAATTTGGAAATCATTTTGAGTATAATTGATTTTGGGAAAATATTTGGTTTTGAAATTAAATTGGAATTAAAAACCAGTACTTGTATGGTGATTTTTGGAAATGAATTTGTTTGACTTGAATTATTTTAATTTGGAAAATGGGATAATTTTCTAAACCTATTATTTCGGGAACTTTGAAATTTAGATATTTAATTTGGAAGAAAATTTGGTGAAATCATATATGATTTTGAAATTGAATTGATACTGAAATGATTTGAAATTTGAGAACCTTATTTTATTAAGCACTTGATTTGGGAGTGGTCGAACTTATATAAAATGGATTGTATAAGTATGAAGTTGATTTGAAATCTATTGATTTGAAAGGTACTCAGTTTGGAAAGAGATTTTATATAATCGAAGTCTATATAAGTATGATTTGATCTACTATTGATTTTGGAAAGTATTCGATTTGGAAAAAATGGAATCCTATATATATGGAATTTATATAAGTATGATATTTGAAAGTGATTTGAGAAGGTACTATATGATATATATTTTCAAAGTAAAGATATGGAAAGTGCCTTCTGCTTGATATCTGCTTTGTGGCCACATCGTGGATTCATTCTATCGATATTATTCTCTGTGATTTTTGGTGTTCCGGATGTAATACTCGAGTGTTCTCACCGTGGCGTAACCCATGGTTTTTTTTTCTCTCGCGACTTCATAGCGCAATTGCCTAGCTGAGTCTGGCCTAGGGGTACGGATTGTTTCCTGGGGGATCCAGGCGTAACCATTGTGTATCCTGCAATCTGTGGGTCGCGAATAGCAGCGAAACTGCCTGGCTGAGACAGCCTAGGGGTACGGATTGTTTCCTGGGGGACCCAGGCGTAACCATTGTGTATCTTGCACTCTACTAACCATCATGGCGTAACTCGCAGGGCTGAGAAAGCTTACGGATACGGATTGTTTCCTGGGGGATCCAGGCGTAACCATTGTGTATCTGCGAACCATGGTCGGACAACGGTTTTGGTTTGGTTGTTTTGTTTGGATTGTACTTTCCATATCTGTTTTAAAGGTTTTTCAAGTATTTTCACTGGGTGTTGAAACAAGTCTACTAAGTACTTGAAGAATTCTAGCTTTGCGCCTGATCAACGCATGGCCAGAGTTTGCAAGAACGAGGATAAACTTGTTGAAACATTGAGTTATAAAAGTATTTTCGAAAGGAAAATCTATTTCGATATAGTAGTATTTTATTATAAAAGTATTATTATAAAGGTATTATTATAAAAGTATTTTTCCCAACAAAGAAATTTTGAATTAATATTGAAATTTAAATTCTTATGGTTCTAGATTAATTATTCGTGCGCGATACTATTCCTTGCATCTACCTTGTCTGCTCAGTTTAGTTATTCACCTTGATTCTGTTTTTCAAATCTACCTTCCTTCCTTGTTGGATATATCCTTTTTAAATATTGCTATTTGTATACTACATTGTTTAATAGAAAATATTAGTGTTATAAATATTTTGAAGTTATTAATTTAATAAAACATGTTTAAATAAAATGATTATTGATGTATCTATAATGTTGAAAGTATCTTAAGATTTCCAAGTGAAGTTTTCAAATGAATATTTCGAGTAAAATTTATATAATTTTAAAATTTATTGTTTATCTTGTCTTTCAATCTATTTTCTTTCTGGTTGTTTTAATTCTCCTACCTCCTTCCTTTTCGGAGACGAAAATTTTTGAGTGGGGGAGAGTGTAACAGCCCAAATTTTAGCAATATTTTATTCTTTATTTATAACTCTGGGGTTTTATTTTTCGAAAATTTGATTGTCTAAATTTAATTATAAATAATCACCCAAGATTTTTATTAGTGTGAAAATTCTAAAATTCTTATTTTGGTTAAAACTTAACATTTTTTTTGAAGTTATAAATCTTTAAATTTTTAACTTTTAATCTTTTGGTTTAATTTAATATATTCGTAACAACTTTTATTTCACCGTTTGTTCTTTAAAAAAAAATTGATTTTATACTTTTAAAATTTTTATATTTTATATTTTACTTATATACATTTTTGAATATAAATTTCTTGGTAAATGTGTACACAAATCATATTTTTATATAAGTAATAAATTTCCAAACTTTGTGTATAAATAAACTGTTTAATTTCGCGTTTAAAAGGCGCGTTATTTGATGGAATAAATAATGTATATACAATACAAGAAAACATATAAAATTTAAATCCGTTATTTTCATTTTTTTGGACAAAAATCACTGCGTCTGTTGTACGCATTCTAATTTTATTCACTTTCCTTTTACTCTCCTGATTTAATAGGAACGTCATTTACAAATTTTATAACCGTTCGCCTTTTTAATTTCTTGCCATTGTTCCCATCAACACGAGCTTTAAATTTTAAACGCATTCAATATTGTTTAAAAATCTTATTCCAAAATCTAATCTTAGCTGACCGTTTCTTCTGCTTTAATTTCGAAACCCATTTGCTTAAAATTTGTTAAAAATCTAGTAACCGTGTATAACAAGAAAAATCAGTGCTCAATCAAAATCGTAGCCTTTTTTTTAGATTAATATCTTATTTCTTGCCTATAACTGCTCATTAAAAATTAACGCTAGTTTAATTTCCTTTCCATTTCAAAGCAAGTTGATTTATTGCCGTTCTTTCTGCTCCTTAAATCATGCTACATCTCCGATCAAACCTATATAACTCACGCAAATATTCATTTCTCAACAAAATTTTATTTTTCTAACCTTTCCTTTCCTACGCTCCATGTTTCCACTTCTTTCTTTATGACCATTCATTATATACATACACCGCAGCTGGAAAGTTATAAACGTATAAACTTAGAAACGTTTTGTATTTATAAAAATTTAAAGCTTACCTTTAATTGTGACTTTTCTCTTTCCTTCCGTTCAAATTCAAACGCGCATCAATCAATTGCTTTAATAAATATTGCAGAATCAATGCACAAACGTTATCAATTTCATTTTATGGTGGTACGTTTTTTACGTTTCCTACCGTTTAAATTTTAAATAATTTGCTTTTATGGGTCAGCTGAATCAAGCAACGTGACCGTTGCTATTTATTTCTTTTATTAATTCCTACAATTATTTTCACCAAATCAAGGGTTGACCGTTACAATCACTTTTATTTATTTATTCACTTAAAATTTGGTTGCCTATTCATTTTCTTCCGTTATATTTGCCTGAAAACATGCGGTTCATCCCTATTTATTTTCGCTTTCACTTCTCTTTTTTCTAGATCTGTTCGTTCCCCTCCCTACTTTTCTTTGAAAAAAAGCAAACTGAAGCATGTGGCTGTCACCATTATTTGCATCCGCCACTTCACCTTTCTTCCAAACCTCCACATCAAATGAAACCCATCACCTCGCCTTCCGGTTGCTTCTGTTTGATCAGTGAGGTATAGGCGTGTAAGCATATATATGTTTTGATTTATATTCGTAATTACATGTTTTGTTTTTGTTTTTGTTTTTGTTTTGTTACTTGTGATATACATACTATTTATATAAGTATTGAATGCTATTTTTTCAAAAGTTTATTTTCATAACATGGCAGTGTATATTTATATATAGTTTCTATTTGATCTTCCTCACAGCTTATAAGTCATGTTAATATTTTGAATTATGTATGCGACCTTTTGAAGGGAACATACTATAAAATAACTATCTTTCATTTTTAATGAGAATATATATATATATATATATATATATATATATATTGTGTTTTATATTTTAATATGGGTCGGCTTTTATTTGTTGATATCAGGTTTCCTATAATATGGTTATTCGCTTATGTAAGTCATATATTTGTTTTGTTATAGACTATATAAAATACTTTAATATATGTATATGATGCGGTTTGTTACCATATGGGTTTCTATATGGTACTGACTTATTTAGTTGATGATTGTATATATTTTGTTACAGTATTATATTTATACTATTTTGGATTTAAGATGATTCTATAAATACTCTACTTTATAAATTATATTAATACACATATATAATTTGGAAATTTATATAGGTTGAATATAATATGTTATTGAATGTAAAAATATGGATGAATTTAAATTATATATATAACATTTAATATATATAAAAATAGTTATATATATATATATAAAGTTTTCTTTTAGGTATTCATATTTAAACATTTATTTTATCTGTTAGAGAATATATATATACTAGTTATATAAGTTTAGTATAAAGGTGTTAGTATATTTTTTTTTTTACGTGTATGTTGATTTTTTTTTAAAAATGTAAGCTTGATTGATTTATTTATTTATATGTTTGAAAAAGATGTAAATTAAATTTGTCATGTTTGAACTTAGAATATAAATTTCATATGTGTATATATAGTTATAGGTGGTTATAAAAGTTCGCTTATACCATTTATCTTCATCGTTCCAGTTCTGATCTGATCTGTTTCATCAATTCGAGCCAATCAGCTTTGATCGTTGAATTCATGCCGATTTTGCTTTGCTTGGATTTGAAATTTAATTTCAGTGTCTGTATCAGTGTGCGTATCCGTGTCTCTTTCTATATTCTCTAGCCTCGAAAGGTGAGCAATCACTCACAATTAACATTTTTTTATTCATTAAATTTGATTTCAATTGAAACGACAATTGAAATATGCTGTTGTAGTTATTTAAATTTGTTATATATGCTATTATCTGTAACTGTTCACCTACAGGATATGACACCATATCCTGTTGTTTATACTATATTGTTATTAATAATATATGCCTGTTATTTTATTGTATTTTCTGTTATCACTTTGCAAGTTCCCTGTAGTTTAGAAATCACTATGGGTTGAAATGATTCACACCCGAACAGACTTTATAATATGAGAAAATCGTTATGGTTTGAAATGATAAACCTAGTTGATTTTCATTTAATTGAATTTGGGATTACGGTTTTGTTACCATATGGGTTTCTATGTGGTACCGACTTATTTTCTTTCTGGTTGTTTTAATTCTCCTACCTCCTTCCTTTTCGGGGACGAAAAGTTTTGAGGGGGGGGGGAGTGTAACAGCCCAAATTTTAGCAATATTTTATTCTTTATTTATAACTCTGGGGTTTTATTTTTCGAAAATTTGGTTGTCTAAATTTAATTATAAATAATCACCCAAGATTTTTATTAGTCTGAAAATTCTAAAATTCTTGTTTTGGTTAAAACTTAACATTTTTTTTGAAGTTATAAATCTTTAAATTTTTAATCTTTTGGTTTAATTTAATATATTTTTAACAACGTTTATTTCACCTTTTGTTCTTTAAAAAATTGATTTATACTTTTAAAAATTTAATATTTTATATTTTACTTATATATGTTTTTGAAATAAATTTCTTAGTAAATGTGTAAACAAATCATATTTTTATATAAGTAATAAATTTCCAAAACTTTGTGTATAAATAAACTGTTTAATTTCGCATTTAAAAGGCGCGTTATTTGATGGAATAAATAATGTATGTGTACATACAAGAAAAGTATAAAATTTAAATCCATTATTTTCATTTCTTTTGGACAAAAATCACTGTGTCTGTTGTACGCATTCTAATTTTATTCACTTTCCTTTTACTTTCCTGATTTAATAGGAACGTTATTTACAAATTTTATAACCGTTCACCTTTTTAAGTTCTTGATATTGTTCCCATCAACGCGAGCTTTAAATTTTAAAAGCATTCAATATTGTTTAAAAATCTTATTCCAAAATCTAATCTTAGCTGACCATTTCTTCTGCTTTAATTTCGAAACCCATTTGCTTAAAATTTGTTAAAAATCCAGTAACCGTGTATAACAAGAAAAATTAGTGCTCGATCAAAATCGTGGCCTTTTTTTTAAAAATAAATATCTTATTTCTTGCGTATAACAGCTCGTTAAAAATCAACGCTATGTTAGGGATGCGGATTAAGGATCTTAAGGCAGAAATAACACTAGAGGGGGGGGTGAATAGTGTTTTAAAGAATATATGAACTATATGACTAAATTAAAACTTTCAATACAAATCTAAACAGAATTATAACACAGAATGATCACAGAACATATAACAAATGCAAATAGTAAAGTAAAGCAAGTAAAAGGAAAGAACACACCGGATTTTATACTGGTTCAGAATCCTCCTACATCTAGTCCTGCACCAAGGCAATATCCTTGTACAGATTTTTATAAGCCAATATCCAAATTACAACCCTCAATTTCTAAGGCCTTGAGGAACCCTCCTATCTCCGAGTCTGAGGTAAACTCTCTTGATTTACGGGACACAAGATCACCCTAATACTTCTTAATAACAATCCTTTTGAATGGATAGACTCTATGGACTTTTTGAATACAAATTAATCTTATAACTCTGAATAGCACTTTGATCTTTAGCAGAATGATGGAGAATCAAATAGAGAGAGTATCTAAATGATTTTCTATTGAGAATTTGACAGAATGATGGCTCGATCTTGAAAATATGAAGTTTTATGGATATGGAATGGTGGAGAAGAAAGAGTGAAGAAAATAAGAGAGTAGTTGTTAAAAAAAATTCGTTTTGGAAGCCTTTATATAGATGCACAACAGTCATAACCATTGGCGAAAGGTTTTCGAACGAATGGACGTTTCTTTTGAAAATTGAATTTTGAATCCAACTGTCACCATGTCGACATGGGGTATCCCCTTATGTCGACATCCCTTAGTTCAAAATTATAGAGATGTTGTTTTGTAAAGACAATTGAATTTAAAACAAGTTGAAACTTCTCTGAAGCAAAGTAAAGTGCTTAAACAATATTTTGAGATAGAAAATGAATATAAAACATTATTTTAAATATATATAATTGATATAGACCGTCAATTATATAAGTAATATTTGAAATCAGAATAAGTTTTGATGTTTTAAAAATAGAAGTTTTTAAAATCAGAATAGGGGAATATTTCAAGGCTAAAACAAAGTTTGAAAATATTTTTGAAAACATTATTTTGAAAGCTAAAACATTTTGAAAACAGATTAAAAAACATTTTGAAAAATCTATTCAAACTGAAATTGCAAGAACCTTCCTACATAGCTCCTCCATAGGACTCGAGAACTTGTACGAAGTAGTTTAAATGATTTTGATTTTCGTGGGTTTGTAAGCCACTTGTCGTAGGTTTGTAAGCTACTTGTCGTGGGTTTGTAAGCCACTGGTTTCGATAGAAATTGGGTTCCATCCCAAAAGAAAAATGGAAGAAAGATGAGAGTGTTATTATGAAGTTTTAACAAAATACTAGACACTTATCTTGAGATCTTGAAATCTTGATTCTCTAGAGTCTTGAATCTTGAATCTCTAATCTTCATCTTGATGCTTGAGTCTTTATACTGATCAGTCTTCGATGATACCTGCATATGCTTCCTATATACGTACATACATACATATATATATATATGGAAATGTTAGTATATATTTTATAAAGTAAAGTATAATAACTATATAAGGTTGTTGTCATCAAAACATCATCAACTCAGTTCCTAACAATCTCCCCCTTTTTGATGATGACAACCTTTATTTATAAAATATTCTTACCATACCATAACTCTCCATAACTCCCCCTTACTCCGTGACTTCTTCTTAAAACTACAACTCCCCTTTATTCCATGACTCACCCTTACACCAAGCACATATATTTTTATAAATTTCTCCCCCTTTGACATCAGCAAAAAGGAATAAAAGATTTACCTGTTCTAATATAATCAAGTATATATAGAATAAAAGTGTAAAGTGAACATGTAGTGATCAAGTGTGTGAGCATATATATAAGTGTAACTTGACAATCAAATCAATATCATACATAGCAAACCAATCATGTATAGTATATGAAGTTATATACAAACCAAAGCCAAATCAAACTTAAGTAAACAATTCAATCAAATCCTAATCAAATCTAAATCAAATCAAATCAAACAAACAAACAAACATACATAATGATCAGACATTCCTTAGGACTTCCACCCATCCATCTTGTCCAAAGATAGGATCAGTTTTGATAACATCCCAATTATCTTTGTCGAGAGTGAGCAGTGGATTTGCTTCGGGTTCGTCTTTGCTAAGGCTTGAGATCATCCAACGAAGTGCGTCGAAGTGTCTATCTTGCTCTTTGATCATCTGTATTTGGCTTAATTCTAAGTGCCTTTGATTTCTAAGTATAAAAGAGAGAATATTCTTGAAAGAAGTAAGAATTTCTTTAAGATTTTCACTTAAATTCTTAATTCGAGAAGCCATAATTTAAGAAATAAGTTGAAGTATGAGAGGAGATGAATAGAAATGGAGGTAGAGAAGTTTTTCTGGAAGAAATAGGTATTTATAGGAGTTATTGGCCGTTCAAAATGAATTGTCACTTGGTAGTTACAAGAATTTGAAGTTTAGAAATTGTATCTACTTTCTGACCGTTATATGTCGACATGGAGGGATGGGGCATGCCGACATGGTCTAGACAGAATGACCAAGTTGAGTTATTTTTGATTTCTAAGTTTATTTTTATACTAGTGGACCTATATAAACTTAAAATAAATAACTATCAGAGATATATAAAGCTGGAAAACAGAGAATAAGATAGCATTACTTATATTAGTTAACATTACATAATATTAACCAAAAAATAATAATAGAAAATACAAAGATAGATAAACGATAGCTAGAGAGATAATGGCTAGGATTAGTTTGATGAAGATGATGATGAGGACAAGCCAAGTTTCCTGCCTATCTTCCCAAAGAACTTGTCGATCTTGGTAGAGATTTTATCCATTTTCTTGCTAATAGATCTCTTAAGAACCTTTTGGTTTTGAGCAAGTATCTTTTGGTTCTTGAGAATGGTTTTGTTGGACGGATTGGCGGGTGTATGTGGATACTCTATACTTTCCAAAGAGGTTTCTTCATCTTCCTCTTCTTCTTCAATTTCCATTCCTTTCCCTTCTTCTTCCTCTTCTTCTCCCTCTTCTTCCATCTCTTCATGAGCAAGTCTCTCTTCCTTTTCGGTAAGTGTTTCATACGGTTGAAACATAAGTGAGATTTTCATAAGGGAAATGTTTCCATGATTGAACACTTTCCTACTTACAAACTCTTCCTTTTTAACATCCACACCAAAATAATTGAAAATCCGAGTAAGATAAATTCCATGATAAAGAGTGTTTTCTCCCATAGTAAATTTTTTGGGTCTTAACTCATCCAAAATAGTTTGTGCCCAATTAATATCATTTTTCCAAATATAGCAAAAGGAGCTTTACACACTTTTGAGGTGGGATTATTGTAGTTTCCTGACCTAGGAATAATGGTGTGTTGAATAAGAAGGTTGACAATTCTTGCTTTTGGGCGGAAAAAGCGATTCTTAAAATCCATGTGGTCATCGCTTTCAAAAATGTGATGAAAAGTCTCTCGATCGGTTTCATTGATTTCAAATTGCGAGAGATTCATACCGGTAGATTTGCAACCCAAAATAGTACCCAAAATATCGGAATCCAAAACAATAAGTGTTCCTTTAACACTACTCCAAATTTGATCTTCATTTCCATTATAAAATTCACGGTTTAGGTTTGCATAAAACATTTTGACAAGGTTTGGATAACAACCGAAATCATTTTGCTTGTTATCAATCAAGTTAAGAATGGAGTTTTCTTCAAAAAGTTGATCGATTTCATAAGAAGGAAAATCATCAAAAATAGCAAATTTTCACGTATTGACTTTACCATAGTTTACACAACTTATGTAAGCTTTGATAGCCTCTGGGTCATTAAAAAGATCATTTTTGATGGATTTGGTCAGCCTCATAGTTGATGGGTTACTTGAGGAAGCCATTGATGAGTGTTTGAGAGGAGTAAAAGATAATGAAGAAAGTTTGAATTATGAGAATAAAGTGGAAAGAGATGATAAGAGAAGTATATTAAATAGATTCTCTAAAGTCATGTTCTCTGGTCAAGAGGTATCTTTTCAGAATTTTGAAGTAAGTGAAAAGGTGGAGGGAAATTCAAAAGTTTGAATTCAAATTTTGAAATCAAATTTCTGAGAGACATGTCGACATGGGTATCCTGGCATGTCGACATGTGCCTGTTGAATTTGAAAAGGGGTGTCTTTTTCTAAAATCTAAGAAATTCCTAAAATCTTAAGAAAACTAATCTATATTCTATATCTATATATAATTCCAGTAATAATATTAAATATAATAATATTAAAATATTTTAATATTTAAAATATTTTTAAAATAATATTATTTTGAATTTAAAAATTCAAATTTCAAAGGGTGATTTTGAATTTAAAAATTCAAGGAATTGCAAACAAAATCAAAACAAACAAGCATCCAATAAAATTAAAATAAATGTGTACCTATTTTTAGATCCAAACTCCGATCGTCTTCCGATTCGAGAATAGCAGTGAAGCACAGATTTGAATTATCATTTTTCTTCTCGTCATCACTGGATGAATCTGAATCGTCAAGAGTTGCTGCATATGCCTTCTTTCTTTTCCTTAGTTGCTCGTTATTTGTTTGAAATGTCTGTTTGTCTGGATATGGACAATCTATCTTATAGTGCCCTGTTTTGTTGCAGTTGTAGCATCTATCACCATTGTTGTTGTTGTTGTTGTTGTTGTTGTTGTTGTTCTTCGAAGTATTTCTGGAATTCCTTTGATCATTTCTTTTAAAGTTATTCATCTTTCTATATTTCAGAAACTTTTTGAAATTTCTGGTCATGAAAGCAATTTCTTCATCACTATCTTGTTCTGAATCTCCAGTTGTTTCTTTGAATGCGATCGATTTCTTTTCCGTTGCCTTATATTCTTTTCTCCCTTGTAGTTGAACTTCATAAGACATTAGATTACCGATTAACTCTTCGATCTTCATTTGACTAACATCATTTGCCTCTTCAATAGTAAGTGCCTTTTGATCCCATTTTGGAGTGAGTGAATTGAGTATCTTTCTGACTTGATCTTCTTCTGAGAAACCCTTTCCTAAAGCAATCAATGAATGTACAATATCTTGAAATCGACAATACATGTCGGAAATGGACTCATTTTCATGCATTTTAAACAATTGAAACTGGTTAGTTAATATGGAAATTTTAGTCTGTTTAACTTTGTTTGTTCCTTCATGAGCTACTTGCAAAGTTTTCCAGATTTCAAATGCAGACTTACAAACAGAGACTCTATTAAACTCATTCCTATCTAGTGAACAAAATAGTATATTCATAGCCTTAGAATTGTTTTGTGCAACCGTCTTTTGCTCAGTTGTCCACTGGGGAAAATTAGTAGTTGGTTCAACGTATTCAATTTGTTTCATATTCCAAGTATCTTAACTTATGGATTGTAAATAAATTTTCATCCTACATGCCCAATATGCATAATTACTGCCATTAAAAAGTGGTGGTCTGACAGTAGACTAACCTTCTACAAATGAACTAGTGTTAGTGCTTGTGCTGATAGAAGTAGTGGTGACAGGAGTGACATTGTTAGTGTGTTGTGCCATTAAAACTTTTCAAAATTTTAGATTATGAAAATAATGAAAACCTGGCTCTGATACCAATTGTTAGGGATGCGGATTAAGGATCTTAAGGCAGAAATAACACTAGAGGGGGGGTGAATAGTGTTTTAAAGAATATATGTACTATATGACTAAATTAAAACTTTCAACACAAATCTAAACAGAATTCTAACACAGAATGATCACAGAACATATAACAAATGCAAATAGTAAAGTAAAGCAAGTAAAAGGAAAGAAAACACCGGATTTTATACTGGTTCAGAATCCTCCTACATCCAGTCCTGCACCAAGGCAATATCCTTGTACAGATTTTTATAAGCCAATATCCAAATTATAACATTCAATTTCTAAGGCCTTGAGGAACCCTCCTATCTCCGAGTCTGGGGTAAACTCTCTTGATTTATGGGACACAAGATCACCCTAATACTTCTTAATAACAATCCTTTTGAATGGATAGACTCTATGGACTTTTTGAATACAAATTAATCCTATAACTCTGAATAGCACTTTGGTCTTTAGTAGAATGATGGAGAATCAAATAGAGAGAGTATCTAAATGATTTCCTATTGAGAATTTGGCAGAATGATGGCACGATCTTGAAAATATGAAGTTTTATGGATATGGAATGGTGGAGAAGAAAGAGTGAAGAAAATAAGAGAGTAGTTGTTAAAAAAATTCGTTTTGGAAGCCTTTATATAGATGCACAACAGTCATAACCATTGACGAAAGGTTTTCGAACGAGTGGACACTTCTTTTGAAAATTGAATTTTGAATCCAATTGTCACCATATCGACATGGGGTATCCCCTTATGTCGATATCCCTTAGTTCAAAATTATAGAGATGTTGTTTTGTAAAGACAACTGAATTTAAAACAAGTTGAAACTTCTCTGAAGCAAAGTAAAGTGTTTAAACAATATTTTGAGATAGAGAATGAATATAAAACATTATTTTAAATATATATATATATATATATATAATTGATATAGACCGTCAATTATATAAGTAATATTTAAAATCAGAATAAATTTTGATGTTTTAAAAATAGAAGTTTTTAAAATCAGAATAGAGGAATATTTCAAGGCTAAAACAAAGTTTGAAAATATTTTTGAAAACATGATTTTGAAAGCTAAAACATTTTGAAAACAGATTAAAAAACATTTTGAAAAATCTATTCAAACTGAAATTGCAAGAACCTTCCTACAGAGCTCCTCCATAGGACTCGAGAACTTGTACAAAGTAGTTTAAATGATTTTTATTTTCGTGGGTCTGTAAGCCACTTGTCGTAGGTTTGTAAGCTACTTGTCGTGGGTTTGTAAGCCACTGGTTTCGATAGAAATTGGGTTCCATCCCAAAAGAAAATTGGAAGAAAAATGAGAGTGCTATTATGAAGTTTTAACAAAATACTAGACACTTATCTTGAGACCTTGAAATCTTGATTCTCTAGAGTCTTGAATCTTGAATCTCTAATCTTCTTCTTGATGCTTGAGTCTTTATACTGATCAGTCTTCGATGATACCTGCATATGCTTCCTATATACATACATACATACATACATATATATATCTATATGGAAATGTTAGTATATATTTTATAAAGTAAAGTATAATAACTATATAAGGTTGTTGTCATCAAAACATCATCAACTCAGTTCCTAACACGCTAGTTTAATTTCCTTTCCATTTCAAAGCAAGTTGATTTATTGCCGTTCTTTCTTCTCCTTAAATCACGCTACCTCTCTGATCAAACCGATATAACTCACGCAAATATTCATTTCTCAACAAAATTTTATTTTTCTAACCTTTCTGTTCCTACGCTCCCTGTTTCCACTTCTTTCTTTATGACCATTCATTATATATATACATCACAGCTGGAAAGTTATAAACGTATAAACTTAGAAACGTTTTGTATTTATAAAAATTTAAAGCTTACCTTTAATTGTGACTTTTCTCTTTCTTTTCGTTCAAATTTAAACGCGCATCAATCAATTGCTTTAATAAATATTGCAGAATCAATGCACAAACGTTATCAATTTCATTTTATGGTGGTATATTTTTTTACGTTTCCTACCGTTTAAATTTTAAATAATTTGCTTTTTGGGTCAGCTGAATCAAAGCAATGTGACCATTGCTATTTATTTCTTTTATTAATTGCTACAATCATTTTCACCAAATCAAGGGTTGACCGTTACAATCACTTTTATTTATTTTTTCACTTAAAATGTGATTGCCTATTCATTTTCTTCCGTTATATTTGCCTGAAAACATGCGGTTCATCCCTATTTATTTTCGCTTTCACTTCTCTTTTCTCTAGATCTGTTCGTTCCCCTCCCTACTTTTCTTTGAAAAAAAAAAGCAAACTGAAGCATGCGGCTGTCACCATTATTTGCATCCACCACTTCACCTTTCTTCCAAACCTCCTCATCAAATGAAACCTATCACCTCGCCTTCCGGTTGCTTCTGTTTGATCAGTGAGGTATGGGCGTGTAAGCACATATATGTTTTGATTTATATTCGTAATTACATGTTTTTTTGTTTTTGTTTTTGTTTTTGCTTTGTTAGTTGTGATATACATACTATTTATATAAGTATTGAATACTATTTTTTCAAAAGTTTATTTTCATAACATGGCAGTGTATATTTATATATAGTTTCTATTTGATCTTCCTCATAGCTTATAAGCCATGTTATATTTTGAATTATGTATGCGGCATTTTGAAGGGAACATACTATAAAATAAGTATCTTTCATTTTTAATAAGAATATATATATATATATATATATATATATATATATATATATATATATATTGTGTTTTATATTTTAATATGGGTCAGTTTCTATTTGTTGATATCAGGTTTCCTATAATATGGTTATTCGCTTATGTAAGTCATATATTTGTTTTGTTATAGACTATATAAAATACTTTAATATATGTATATTATGCGGTTTGTTACCATATGGGTTTCTATGTGGTACTGACTTATTTAGTTGATGATTGTATATATTTTGTTACAGTATTATATTTATACTATTTTGGATTTAAGATGATTCTATAAATACTCTACTTTATAAATTATTTTAATACACATATATAATTTGGAAATTTATATAGGTTGAATATAATATGTTATTGAATGTAAAAGTATGGATGGATTTAAATTATATATATATATATGACATTTAATATATATATATATAAATAGTTATATATATAAAAAAGTTTTCTTTTAGGTATTCATATTTAAACATTTATTTTATCTGTTTGAGAATATATATACACTAGTTATATAAGTTTAGTATAAAGGTGTTAGTATATATATATATATATATATATTTAAATGTATGTTGATTTTTTTAAAAAAATGTAAGCTTGATTTATTTATTTATTTATATGTTTGAAAAACATGTAATTAAATTTGTGATGTTTGAACTTAGAATATAAATTTCATATGTGTATATATAGTTATAGGTGGTTATAAAAGTTCGCTTATACCATTTATCTTCATCGTTCCAGTTCTGATCTGATCCGTTTCATCAATTCGAGCCAATCAGCTTTGATCGTTGAATTCGTGCCGATTTTGCTTTGCTTGGATTTGAAATTTAATTTCAGTGTTTGTATCAGTGTGCGTATCCGTGTCTCCTTCTATATTCTCTAGCCTCGAAAGGTGAGCAATCACTCACGATTAATGTTTGTTATTTATTAAATTTGATTTCAATTGAAACGACAATTGAAATATACTACTATAGTTAGTAAATATGTTATATATGCTATTATCTGTAACTGTTCACCTATGTGATATGACACCATATCCTATTGTTTATATTTTTACTGATGCTATATGCTTGCTGTTATATTATTATCGTATCTGTTATCACTCTGCAAGTTCCCTGTTAGTATAGAATTCACTATGGGTTGAAATGATACATACCCGAACGGACTTTAGAATAGTAGAAAATCATTATGGGTTGAAATGATAAACCCAAGCGATTTTCATTTGAATTGAATTTGGGATTTCGGGTTGAATGATATCCACCCGTATATATTTAGTGTACGGATTGAAATGATAAATATCCGTAGCACTTGAAAATATATACCAACACCGTTGGTCCATATATAAATATTTTGAGAATAATTTCTATGATTTTGGGAAGAAATATATGGTCTTAATATATGTTGATTCTTAGATTATTATATATAAAGGGTAATGATATATATAAATTTAATAATATTTAATTTAATTAAGATTGATATAATGCTAAATTATGTTAAATATTTATGTAAATTATATTTCAAATAGATTTTTTGCAATAATTGGGATAAATTGAGGCGGGGAGATAAAATTTGGATTTAGCTGAAATGGTATTAAATTAAGAATTTTATTTGTTAAATCGATTTGAAATTATTGAATGGGAAATTTAAAGGTACGATATTTATATCTGGATTTTTACTCAAAATAAATTAAATGAATATTTCTAGTATAAATAAATCGAAGGAAATATTTATTTGTTAGAAATTTGAGTTTTATTTTATGGATTTATTTGGTGAATATTTTAAAACAAAATAATAGGACAATAAATTGTTGAATATAAATTCCAAACTTAGTTTCGAAATTATTAAATACTCAAGGGTTTAAATATATTGAATATAAAGGGGTAATTTGTGATTACAAATCCGAATTTGAGATCGATAAAATTTAAGTGGTTAATTTAGGAATTGAGTTGAATTTAAATTGATAAAATTGAGATTGAATTTAATTTGAATGGGAAGGTCGGGTTGATTTTGAAAACGATTTGTTAAGTTGAGGAAACTACAAATATTCTACTCTATAAATATTTATGTATATTTTGGAAATATATATATGAAATGAAAAGATATTTTTGTTGTGAAGTATAAATTAATTTGAAATAACCTCGGTGTTATAGTGTATATTTCTACCTTATAGATAGTTCCATGGACTCTTAGAGGATGGTTATCCCAAACGTCCTCTAAGTTAATTATATTTCAGTTGATATTTCACTAGAGTTAGATTTATAGATATAAGAATGTTAATCCTGACTCGAGTGTTTTGTGTTTTGCTTTACGCTCGGGTCAGACTGAGTGATACAACATTTGAGACTCGCCTTCGAAGTTGGAGCTTTGCTTGAAGATCCAGCTATCTATCCTTTCAGTCATCAAGTTGATTGGTTCATAGAAGTCATCTGCTCGTACTGGAGACTTCACTGCATCTGGGATATTCTGATGTATTTTATTTCTAACTCTGATGTATATAGTAGCTTTATGAGCTACTATTCCTTATCTATTCCGCTGCATTTTATTACTCCGTGTCTGTGATCTGTGACTGATTTATTTACTGTATATGTTACGTTTGCCAAATTTAAATTAACAATTCGGTATTTTGAATTATTCAAGTTAGACATGTTTGGTTTTATTGTCGATTTGAATGGTCCAAAATAGCGGGCTGTTACAGTTAACATGCCACATATGTACCATATACATATCCATATTAGTGATAATTCATCAGTGAATACAGCTATGTGGAATTATTTTAGAACTAATAGACTTTCGAGTACATACATCCGTATGTATCGATCCACATAATTCATCAAATATTATGATGCTCCCACTAAATGGGTTCTTTGCCTTAATTGTTTGAGATATAATTTACTAGTACCATAGGATTTATAATCATATAATCAAAAATTATTTTTCAAAATTATAGCTTAGTCCATAATTCCAAAATAATTGCAAACAAATTTAGATACTTCTATAGTTTTTAGACGATCACAAATACTAGCATTATAGTTTGATTTAATAATGGATATTTATAATATTCATACTAAAATAAACTATGTCTTTTTTCAATTGATGCTAAAATATAATTTTTATTTCATAAATAATGTTCGGTATGTTTAAGAAAATAATTTTCGTAACTTAATGCAGTTAATAAGTGTTATATGGCATGCTCCCGCTATTTCTGACATTACTATAACAACATATGAAATGCAAAGTTCCATTTAACCACTTAATATAGGTTATGTGTTCTGTTTATTGTAACCAATTTTACAGCTGAGAATTTTCAGATCAAACATCTTAAATTCAATGAATTAAACCTCAAGAAAACAACTTTCTATGTGAAAATACATCTCGGAATAGAAATCATATTTCTCACTCCAATGTAAAGAATCACTATTATTTTACAATTTTCATTTCTGAATTTCCTTATGAAGCAGAACCGACCATTAACTTTCTTCATCCCAACCATGACTTAGGTTGCATTCACTCTTTTCCATTAGATTTCTGTTCTAATGGTCGAACTATTCAAACGGAATTCTTATTACGTAATGAACTCTATACAAAAGTGCATTTTGTCATCCTTAACTTTTAAGAATATCAAATAAATTGCACTTTATGTAAACTGATCAAACCAACATTTCAGTTAGATTTATCCTTTAACCTTTTATTCAATGTTACATTTAACACAACAAGATCATTATTGTAATCAATCACATTGAATACGTGATCTCATACTATAATTTACTTGCTTATTTCAATGAACTAATTTCGTTGTGGTTTTGTACATCAAAAGGCATGATTTATGATCGTTTTCCATACAATATTTATATGTGATCGTACGTGGATCAAATATCCATATTCTTGTATTTTATTTTGAGTTCGAAACTCATTGAAGATAATACATAGTCTTGGGCATGTAAACTCGTAAGTAACCAAATTACAAACATATTTAGTGGTTGTATAATTAGGTGTTTGCATGGGTCAACATGCAAAAATTTACTAGTAAGTATATTTTATATTTCTATTTATCAATATTAATTCAGTTCATTTGTATATTTTAATTGACAAACATTTTGTCAAATATCAATTATATCAATTACACAAACTCATCAATGTAGATTATTATAACTTTATATAACAAATGTTCTTAAAACATTAGAAAGATTAAATGTTACCACTTTATTTTTTTAATAAGGTTCAAACTAGTCTTTTATGTTTCTTAAAACCTTAAGACGAAACTTAGAAATCTTTCGATTTCATTAGTGGGTGTTAGATACTGCCTACCTTGGGATTCTAACCTTTAGTTTGCTCAACAAGTCATAGCCCCACAAAAGACAGATAACTTTATCGGTTATATCATATACAGCTCCTAACTCATGGTTCCTTTCCTTATTTCATTTCGATCTTGAATTTGCTCAACAAATCGAAAGAAATTATTCACTCATACGTTCCATTTCACGAAAGCCTAAGTATAGTATGTGTACCATGAGTTTGTACAATAAATACACATAGTTATCCTACCTCGCCTAGTCAATATATTAATAATACTACAAATAATATATGTAACTTGAGTTTGCTTAATAACCCAAGAGTACGTAAATAATTTATTAATATATGAATAGTAGAGGACGATGCTTATATTAAATATTCATAATCTTCAATATATTTAATTAAGTGACATCGACTTATGGAATAATGTATTTCTTATTGAACACCATCATGATTCAAGTGTTGGACACATTAGAAATTACGGTATACGTACTTTTACGTATATAGCTATTTCTTAACTCTATTTAGGGTTTCTTTGATGTTCCTCTTTTGTAAATACATTTATCTTATATAAATTTTGTTATCATATAACTTTTATATTTATTTGACTTATATAATATTTTATGTTTAACATTATATTAATTAAATCTTATTTAATTTACTTAATTAATTAACACTTTAATTAATTAGCATATTGTTTAATTATAACATATTATATTGAATATATACTATAACATTTATAGTAATACACATACATCTTATATACATGTATTTTAATTTACCAATTACCTTTTAATTAATTTATTTAATTAAATAATATTAATTCAATTTCATTAATTTCAGAAATTCTTTTACACACAAATGTATACTTATATTGTCTTAAATAATTCAAGACAACATAACATATATCATTACATATACTATACATGTATGTATATTTAATTAATTAACTTATTTAATTAACTCATTTATTTTATTAATATTATTAAGAAATGAGTTTTTAAATTACTTTTATAATATTTTCAAACATTCTTAAAAACTATACTATAACTATTATAATATGTGTTTTGTTTTAAATTAAGTTTTAAATTTTAAACATGTATCTGAGTTTTCAAAATAATTTGAAAACCAATATTATAAATTTATAATATTTTTCTTAGTTTAAATTTAATTTTTAAATATAAAGTTTTTATTTTTGTTTCAATATAATTTTGAAACTAGCCCATAGTCCAATTCAAACTAGGCCTTTTCTATTAGGGATAACATTCGGGCTTACCTCACTCTTTTGGGCTAAATAAGTATGTTTTAATAAGTTAGCCATAATGTAACAACCCAGAATTTTGAACAATTTAAAAATGATAATATTTAATTAATTTTAAATATTCGAATGATGATTGACTTGAATTTCAAATTTTCAGTATGAATTGGCGATTAAATTTTAGAATTTAATCTAGTGAAAAGTTGAATAAAATTCGAATTTAACTTTGAAGTTGAAATTGAATATTGAAATTGTAATTGAAATTCGAACTAATGACTTAGAAAAATAGTTTGGATTTACGAATTATTTTTATGTAAATTTATAAATTGATATTGATAGTTGAACTGCAAAACGTTTATATATTTACTAAAGAAAATGATTTACAAAACAAAATTTAATTTAAATTGAAATAAAAAATATAATAATATATAAAATAATATAATAAAAAAATAAAATAAAAAGTATACACGGCCTTACTTTCATCAGCTAAATCCACGCCGTTACATACGCCTTTGTTTACGCCCTAAACCATGCTCCATCCCCTTCTTAAAACATGAACCCCTTTCCTCCTTTACACAAAAAAATCAAACACACGAAGAAAGAAAAATTAATGGCGTCTCTCTCATTTCTTCGTCCCTCTTCGTCGTTCAACAATTAGGGCTTTCCAATTGTAAGGCGCCGGCTTCAATTTCTGCTTCGACAACTTCGAGTTCAATCTTGCTTTCGGTTCGATCTCCTAGATTTTCGTTCGTCTCTGCTCGCGGCCTCTTCAAAAACAAAGGTGAGTAATTAACGTTACTCACATCTAATTCGAAGTGGTTTCAAATTTTTTTTCTGTTTATTTGTCTTGATGTTTCCGCTCGATTTGATTTTTTTGTTCGATTTTGATATTTTATGCCGATGATGATAGGGTTAAATATGTTCGATTCCCTTTATTTTCGTTCGAATATAATATTTAAATTCATCGTGATTATTTTGTTGACCATTCGATTATGCTTGAACGCTGGTGATATTTTCTGACCATTTCAATTCATATGATTTCTTACTTGATTTTGCTCACTGTATTGTTGCGTTTGAAACTGCACTTGGTTGATTTTGTCTTTGTGACTTCGGCCATCTCATTAAATTGAAATAGTCTGCACTGTTTTGTGTTGCATGACTATATGCATTTGGCATTGCTTGATTGTGTGGTCTGGTGTCAATCCATGTTACTTTGACCACATTGTCTTCAAAAAAAAAAAAAAAACTGTTGTAACCTGATCATCTTTATGTACATGTTGCAGTTTGATTTATATTGTCACTGCATACTTCTTGTTGAATTTTTGGTGAATTCACTTGATATTGTCACATGCTACTTGGTTACTGTGACGTACAAGTTGAAACTTTTTTTTAGTGTTATCTATGTGGTATAACATCACATGTGTACATACATTCTTGGATGAACATATGTGTATGTTAGTTTAAGTTTCCACTTTGACCGTACTTTGGTCTTTGTTGATCCTGTTTTATTTAGTGTAGATATGTATGTGTATACTGAACCATGTGTGTGTGTATATATATATATATATATACACTTGTATACTTGATGTAGCCTTCATACACTTGGTTTCAATATGCAAACTTTACTAGCTTGCATAAATTTGTGCATACTTGATGCCTTGATTTTTATTTGACTTCACTTGGAATTGTTTTGTGCACTTTGTTATTGAGCCTTTGTGCTCTGTTGGTTCAGGTTGTGTGCAAATTAATTGTTGCCAACTTGTGGCCTTTGTGCCTGTTGCACTTGCTTGATCCACTTCACTGTTAATGGCCTTGTGCCTTTGTGACAATTGCGGTTTGGTTATGAACTTTGTTTCTTAACACAGGCATTCTTGTCTGTATATTTTAGCATATTGTTGCTATGTTAGTTCGACTCTAGTCATTTTGTATTCATTTCTGAGCAATTTGGATCAGCTGTATTATACATATATGTTGTCACTATTTATTTCTGCGAATTAGTTGCACAGTGTTGGTTTCATTGGGGCTGTGTCACTGAAAATGGCTTCAGCTACATTTGAGCAGTGATATGAATTTAGTGGTCATTATTGTTGCCCAGCCCGACCTTGTTGGATTTCTTGGTGTTATTGTTGCATGGATATTACTGTAGTATATATATACAGTAGCCTTGCATGTGCATTTATGTTTTGTGATGACACCGACCAGTCGAGTTTGAGTCGTATAATTCAAACTTGATTTTGTGTTAGTATCAGTTGCTTTTGATTCGCCGTGCTGTTGTGAAAATTTATAATGTAGTGGCGAGGCAGCGCACGCGTGCGTGCACTGCAGCCACGTAGTATCGACATTTTGAATCGATATTTGAACCTTCATTGATTTTGGTTCGTTGATTTTCTTGAGTACGTCATCACGATAGTGGCAAGGCACGCAAGCGTGAACTGCAGCCACACGAAGTTAATATTTTAAAAATGTGGCGAGGCCGTATATGCGTGTGTGTACTGCAGCCCTACCAAATCTAATGTTTTAAATGATGTTTTCATTTTGATGAAAATTGTTTTATGTTGACAATTCAATATATTTTGAATCACATTTTGATGATTTTGTTGTTAATTGCCGTTTAGGCAGATTTTGATTGTTTTCCAAATTATCTTCATCAATAATCCCTTCATCTATCCTCATTGATAATTTGAATCTACTGATTTGTTGTTTAACACTGTTAAGTGTTGTATTTACCGTTATCCGATTTCTTGTTAAAGGATCGGATAGGTAAATTTATATTTGACTGTCATCTAATTGCTATTTAAATTATTATTGCTTCTATGCACTAATAACTGAGTTTGAATTAGACTGACCTGTGTATTATTTTCTTTTGAATGTAATACTCGGGTCAGACCGAGTAATTTTACAGCTTGAAGATTTTCAGGCCGCGAAGTTAGAGAGAGTTGGGGAAATTGCTTCACTTTAGCTTTTCGAAGAGTTTTTGTACTTAAAAGAAATATTCCGCTGTATAAATATAATGCATTGTACAAACTCTGATATATGTATAAAAATTCATTTATGTAAAATATTATGATTATTCTGTGATTCTGTGGCTGTTTCTGTTTAAACTCTATAAACTGTCTAACAATCCGTCATTTTGAACGTCTCAAGTTGGTTTAATTACCGACTGGGGGCGATCAGAGCGGCGGGTCGTTACAAAAGTGGTATCAGAGCTTTGGTTTACACAAAGCTCAGTTTATGATGTTTAATATGAATAGTTACTAGAACCACTTTAAAGAAAGTGTTTTTCAAATTTAAAGAAGTATGAAATTGTTTTCTTTGAAAAAATAAAAGGTATTTTGAACATTCAAATTTTTTCGAAAATTCCCCTCTCTAAATTTAGGATTGCGATAGTTTCTCATTCGAAAATCCATTATCGAATTATTGAGACTTATGAAAAATAAAATATAAGTGAAGTGAATTAATGAATTGGTTTGAATCAAATATTTTGAATATCTCCAAAATAATAATTGTGAAATAAAATGATATTTCAATTTAGTTATAGCCAAGAGGATAATTAAACTATAACTTGAGAATTTGACTCTGAATTCTTTTGAAAAATTGATTTCAAATGTTTTGAAGAACGATTTAGTAAATAAATGGATTATAAGTATTTAACTTATAAATGGACTTTTGTTATATAATTGAGTTATATAAATTGAATTGAATTAATAAAGAAGATTTATAAATCGAAGTTTATAAATAGAAATGGAATTTGTAAAGATTGTTTATAAATTCGAAACCAATTGAATTTGATAAATGAAACATAGAAATTATTTATTGAAGGAGATATATTCGTGATTTTGGACAGCGAATTATCCTTTAAGTTAAATATTAAGATAGTAAATGTTGGTTGGGAATTTTATTCACGATTTTGGACAGTGGATAATCTTTTAAATAAAAAGTGTAGAAACACTGAATTGAATAGATAAGTATATTCACGATTTTGGACAGTGAATATATTATTAACTAAAACGGATATGTTTTAGAGAAGTGATATTATGAAATGAGGTTAATGTGGAAATATAAATTTAATGGAACCAAGTTGATGAATGGTTTACTAAAGAACTAGTTGATTATTTTTGAAATAGAAAGCAAATGCAAAGTTCAAATGAGATTTAGATTTCAAATTTGAAGTTGCCAACATGATAATCCATTATAGGTTTAATAAATTCAGTGATGAATTTGAATTTAAACGTGCGGAAAATTAAATTAAGTGAAAAACTTAATATTGAAAAGTTTGAAATTAGTTTAGAACTAATATTATGAAAAGTATGAGGAATTCAAACTATGAATTAAGTTGAATTGGAAAAGTTAATGGTTTTAAAGATGTTTTAAAATGCATTAAGTATCGAATACATATATTTCAACATTCATTGTTGAAATAGACGTTTTCGAGAGAAAAAATTAAGGAAATGGTGGACTATAACACTATTGTTATAGTAAATGTTTTTCGGAAGGAAATGTTGTTTATAGTATTGGGATTTATATATTTATCTTAAATTCGAATCCCTATACTAGTGATTTTGAGTTGTCGTAACGATGTTTTACGTAACATTCGTTTTAACTCAAATAAATGTGTTTAAAAGAATGATTTCCTTAAAGAATGGAATATATACTTAATTTTGATTCAAGTATATTGAATATTTTCCGAGAGTTGAAAATAAATGAACTTGTGAATTACTTATTATTAAATAAGTATGGAAATATTTTCCAATATGAAATGAAAGGTTTGAAATTTTATCTTTTAAAGATAAATTGAAAAAAAATGAATATTTGAAATTGGTTTCAAATAGTTAAGTTGGAAAAATATATATCTTGTAAAGATATTTTTTGGAAATTTGAACGGTTAGTTCAACTTGAATATTTTCCAAAAAAGATTGAATCTTGAGTTAAATTGAGTTTAACTTTGACATCAAAAACAATATAAGTTGAGCTTTGAATTTTGGATAGTCGATTGGGATTGTATGTCTAACATTGTGAATTGATGACATAGCAATTGATCTCTATTAAATATATATCTGTGGTGGCGGAGAATTTATTCTTTTAACTTAACACCCTTCTCTGAGACGTACGAGCTTAGAGGTTATATATCGATAGACATCAATTATGTGTTGAGAATTGACGATGTAACGTGAAATCCAAATCGAATGTGAAGTCGATAATGAATTGGATTATGAATGTGAATTAGGTTTGAGATAACCTTAAATTTTCAAATCGATTTAGAGGAAAATTTTAAGTGAAATGGAAAATTTTGGAATCCTCTATTTGTTATGAATGTGAATTGAGTTTTCGTAACTTATATAGGTGAATATAATAAATCGAAAATCATCAGTTTGGAAAGTCATTATTATGAAAAGTCCTATGCAAGTTTACATAGGTATGATATGTACGAAATGTGAAATGAAGTACTATATGTATATGACATATGTTTTCTAAAAAACTGAGGATATGGAAATGTACCTTCCATTTATTATTTGTGAAGGTGATTGGAACTCGGTGGAGTGTCCATTGGAAATCGTAGCTACGTAGAATTTCCATTAGTGGAATGTCCATTGGGACTGACTGGGATCCCCCACGATGGATCATCGTGTTTGGGATTAGGTGAATTGATGCTGGCGTAATTCGTGGGGCGTGATGCCTACAGTTACAAGCGATTCCACTGGGATAGTGGCGCAACCGCCGTGTAAACTGCGATCTAGAAACCGAAGCGTAATTCGAGGGGCGTGATGCCTACGGCCACGAGCGATTCTACCGGGATAGTAGCGTAACCACCGTGTGGACCGCGATCTAAGATGACAACCATGGCGAAATTCAAGAGAGATGTGAAATCTACAGTTACAAGCGATTCTACTGGGATAGTAGCGTAACCGCCGGGTAAACTGTGATCCATGGGGGAACGTGCTTTCCATATCCATTTTTAAAAGAATTTTTAAAAAGTATTTTCACTGGGAGTTGAAGCAAGTATATTTAGTACTTGGAGATTTTTGGTCTTGCGCCTGGCCAACGTATGCCTAATGTCTGTAAGAACGACGATGGACTTGTTAAACTTCGAGTTATCAAGCATTTTCAAACTTTGAATAGAAAATCAATAGTCTGAAATTAGAATTACATAATTCTAACTTAATGAACTAAGGAAGAAATTTTTTAAAATATCTTGAAAGCACACAGCTTTGGAAAAGATATGATATGTAAATATCTAGCATGAGAATATCAAGTTTAAATCTGAGTTTGTAAGTCAAAAATTTGGTAAAAGGCTTTTGTGTCCTGATTATTGAAATCGATGAACAGAACTAGTGAGATAAAATAAATGGAATGAATCCTATATTTATTTATGAGTTTGAAACTTGGTAAAAATTGTGTAGGGTATAAATATCGGTGAGATTTTAGCAATCGTTTTTCTAACTTATAATTTCGGGACGAAATTCTTTTAAGGAGGGAAGATTGTAACAACCCAGAATTTTGAACAATTTAAAAATGATAATATTTAATTAATTTTAAATATTCGAATGATGATTGACTTGAATTTCAAATTTTCAGTATGAATTGGTGATTAAATTTTAGAATTTAATCTAGTGAAAAGTTGAATAAAATTCGAATTTAACTTTGAAGTTGAAATTGAATATTGAAATTGTAATTGAAATTCGAACTAATGACTTAGAAAAATAGTTTGGATTTACGAATTATTTTTATGTAAATTTATAAATTGATATTGATAGTTGAACTGCAAAAAGTTTATATATTTACTAAAGAAAATGATTTACAAAACAAAATTTAATTTAAATTGAAATAAAAAAATATAATAATATAATAAAAAAATAAAAAAATAAAATAAAAAGTATACACGGCCTTACTTTCATCAGCTAAATCCACGCCGTTACATACGCCTTTGTTTACGCCCTAAACCATGCTCCATCCCCTTCTTAAAACATGAACCCCTTTCCTCCTTTACACAAAAAAATCAAACACACGAAGAAAGAAAAATTAATGGCGTCTCTCTCATTTCTTCGTCCCTCTTCGTCGTTCAACAATTAGGGCTTTCCAATTGTAAGGCGCCGGCTTCAATTTCTGCTTCGACAACTTCGAGTTCAATCTTGCTTTCGGTTCGATCTCCTAGATTTTCGTTCGTCTCTGCTCGCGGCCTCTTCAAAAACAAAGGTGAGTAATTAACGTTACTCACATCTAATTCGAAGTGGTTTCAATTTTTTTTCTGTTTATTTGTCTTGATGTTTCCGCTCGATTTGATTTTTTTGTTCGATTTTGATATTTTATGCCGATGATGATAGGGTTAAATATGTTCGATTCCCTTTATTTTCGTTCGAATATAATATTTAAATTCATCATGATTATTTTGTTGACCATTCGATTATGCTTGAACGCTGGTGATATTTTCTGACCATTTCAATTCATATGATTTCTTACTTGATTTTGCTCACTGTATTGTTGCGTTTGAAACTGCACTTGGTTGATTTTTTCTTTGTGACTTCGGCCATCTCATTAAATTGAAATAGTCTGCACTGTTTTGTGTTGCATGACTATATGCATTTGGCATTGCTTGATTGTGTGGTCTGGTGTCAATCCATGTTACTTTGACCACATTGTCTTCAAAAAAAAAAAAAAACTGTTGTAACCTGATCATCTTTATGTACATGTTGCAGTTTGATTTATATTGTCACTGCATACTGCTTGTTGAATTTTTGGTGAATTCACTTGATATTGTCACATGCTACTTGGTTACTGTGACGTACAAGTTGAAACTTTTTTTTTAGTGTTATCTATGTGGTATAACATCACATGTGTACATACATTCTTGGATGAACATATGTGTATGTTAGTTTAAGTTTCCACTTTGACCGTACTTTGGTCTTTGTTGATCCTGTTTTATTTAGTGTAGATATGTATGTGTATACTGAACCATGTGTGTGTGTGTGTGTATATATATATATATATATATATATATATATATATATATAGGCATACTTGTATATTTGATGTAGCCTTCATACACTTGGTTTCAATATGCAAACTTTACTAGCTTGCATAAATTTGTGCATACTTGATGCATTGATTTTTATTTGACTTCACTTGGAATTGTTTTGTGCACTTTGTTATTGAGCCTTTGTGCTCTGTTGGTTCAGGTTGTGTGCAAATTAATTGTTGCCAACTTGTGGCCTTTGTGCCTGTTGCACTTGCTTGATCCACTTCACTGTTAATGGCCTTGTGCCTTTGTGACAATTGCGGTTTGGTTATGAACTTTGTTTCTTAACACAGGCATTCTTGTCTGTATATTTTAGCATATTGTTGCTATGTTAGTTCGACTCTAGTCATTTTGTATTCATTTCTGAGCAATTTGGATCGGCTGTATTATACATATATGTTGTCACTATTTATTTCTGCGAATTAGTTGCACGGTGTTGGTTTCATTGGGGCTGTGTCACTGAAAATGGCTTCAGCTACATTTGAGCAGTGATGTGAATTTAGTGGTCATTATTGTTGCCCAGCCCGACCTTGTTGGATTTCTTGGTGTTATTGTTGCATGGATATTACTGTAGTATATATATACAGTAGCCTTGCATGTGCATTTATGTTTTGTGATGACACCGACCAGTCGAGTTTGAGTCGTATAATTCAAACTTGATTTTGTGTTAGTATCAGTTGCTTTTGATTCGCCGTGCTGTTGTGAAAATTTATAATGTAGTGGCGAGGCAGCGCACGCGTGCGTGCACTGCAGCCACGTAGTATCGACATTTTGAATCGATATTTGAACCTTCATTGATTTTGGTTCGTTGATTTTCTTGAGTACGTCATCACGATAGTGGCAAGGCAGTGCACGCAAGCGTGAACTGCAGCCACACGAAGTTAACATTTTAAAAATGTGGCGAGGCCGTATATGCGTGTGTGTACTGCAGCCCTACCAAATCTAATGTTTTAAATGATGTTTCATTTTGATGAAAATTGTTTTATGTTGACAATTCAATATATTTTGAATCACATTTTGATGATTTTGTTGTTAATTTCCGTTTAGGCAGATTTTGATTGTTTTCCAAATTATTTCATCAATAATCCCTTCATCTATCCTCATTGATAATTTGAATCTACTGATTTGTTGTTTAACACTGTTAAGTGTTGTATTTACCGTTATCCGATTTCTTGTTAAAGGATCGGATAGGTAAATTTATATTTGACTGTCATCTAATTGGTATTTAAATTATTATTGCTTCTATGCACTAATAACTAAGTTTGAATTAGACTGACCTGTGTATTATTTTCTTTTGAATGTAATACTCGGGTCAAACCGAGTAATTTTATAGCTTGAAGATTTTCAGGCCACGAAGTTAGAGAGAGTTGGGGAAATTGCTTCACTTTAGCTTTTCGAAGAATTTTTGTACTTAAAAGAAATATTCCGCTGTATAAATATAATGCATTGTACAAACTCTGATATATGTATAAAAATTCATTTATGTAAAATATTATGATTATTCTGTGATTCTGTGGTTGTTTCTGTTTAAACTCTATAAACTGACTAACAATCCGTCATTTTGAACGTCTCAAGTTGGTTTAATTACCGACTGGGGGCGATCAGAGCGGCGGGACGTTACACATAATATTGCTAATTAAGATTGAATAAGCTTTCTAGCTCTGATACCATTGTTGGAACTAGGCCAGCACGCAGCAGAGTAAATGGATATATTTCAAAATTTTATTCCATTTTGGATCTTTTGGGCCGAAAAAGTCCAAATTTATTTAGATCTAAGCAAAATTTATTTTATATAAAATCAATATTTTATTTAATTCATAAATAATGGTTTTTTTAATGTTAAAGTTATATAATATGATATAATAACATGTGTATCATATACACATATGTGCGTGCGTGCGTGTGCAGCATAAAATGGTATACATAATTTAACATGCCCACGTATAGATGTTGAGATTTACATCGCAACAAACATATTAGTCCTCCATATACATAATTTATCATCCAGTGGGTAAGTACATATATGGTGTGTGTGTAAATATTTATATATAAATATATATATTATAAAATGATTTTAGCAAAACATATACATTTTAATATAAATAAAAATGCATATACATAATTAATAATATAATGTTATTTGAATTTAATAAATTTGAATTTAAATCAATGTATCAATTTTAAATAAATATGCATATATTTCAAAATTTGTAAAAACAATTTTTTTATTATATATACATAACCATATATACATATTCATATTATTATTTTAAGAATTCTACATATATATAATAAAATATATGTGTATGTATATAAATGTATTTTGGTATAAAAATTTATACACACACGCACACACACATTCGGCCAGTAATTTTTTTTTTTAAATTTTCTTTTTGATTTTGAAACTAATTTTTTTTCCAATTATGATTTCTGCATTGAAATCATTTTAAAATAAAAAATAAAATATTTCCTTTTTAAAGGTAACAATAATGTATAAAATTTTACTAAATATTTTTTTCCATATTCTACCTTTATTTTATAAACGTGTATATATCGTGAAACATGGTTTTGTATTCAAATAAATTATGCATATATGTATATAATATATATGGTTTCCAAAATAATTTTTAAAATTGGAAAACATGTACTACATATACATAGTTAGTTGTATATACTAAATATTTTTTTTATGTATATGTTTTAGACTAAACTGGTTTTAAAATTATATGTTTGAAACTATTCTAGTTTTAAAATTATATGTTTTAAACTAAACTAGTTTTAAATTAAACTATTAATCTAGAAAATAAACGAATAAAAACTTTTCTTACTTTCGAATGTTAATGGAGTACAATTATAATTTTCTTAAATTTATTCACACACACATATATATCCAATGTCGACGGTAATAACATATAAGGATTCATGATATTAATTCACTTTCTATACTTACATATAACATGATGAATATTTGTGTACACACAAATGAAAATGTAAACAAGGAATTTACCTTATCTAAAGCTTTGTTGGCACACCTTGAAATGCAGAATCAACACACTCCTTGGATCATGTAACAACCTACCCTGGAGAAGGCCTAAATTTCGACCAGAAAAGGCCCATCGAAACTTAGATCCACTCTAAGAAAAGCTGTTGGTGGTAAAAAGAAACAAAATTGTAGAGCTATAGTAAACTTTCAAAACTCATAGTGGATGAAACAAAATATAATAGTAAAGTGTACCTAGAATTTCAAAACAATAAAAATGTCATAACACAAATCCCATAAAACCGTAATATACTATCTGTTACAACAATTGTTTAAATCCATGGGTACACATGAAAGCAAATAATAATAAATACTACCACTTGCCAAACTTCTTCACCTTTAAGAATCATCACCGCCGTTACTCCATCCTTAATCTATGTTTTAATGACAAGGGTGTCAGAAAAAAAAGTGTCCGTTGAATAAAAACCACGAGCCCTACCATTTCAGCACTTAGGCAGTATATATCAAAATAAGAATATGTCTACGACGTAAAATCATTAAAATCGTTTAATACTTATTTATAAGAAAAGTGGGCAGGTCCAACCACTTAGTACCTTCATTCCAGACGTAAATCTCATATCCCAATCATACGTCATAACTAGGTAATGATGCGAGAGATGGTACCTAAGCAACGTAATACTTCCCAATGAAAAATAAGTAGACCTTGTCATTTAAGGCCTAATTCCAGAAGCGTGCTCCTCAATGGTACTATCTAGTTGACATTATATGAATCTCATGGCCACTTAATACTTCCAAGTGGAAAATAGGCAGACCCCATCATTTAAGGCCTAATTCCAGAAGTAGACCCGTATAAAGATACCACCTAACGTAACCACTTGGCCATTTATTACTTCATTTGGGAAAAAAGGCAGGTCTAACCACTTATACCTCAAACCTGGAAGCCGGCCCTTCATCTTATGACTCATACCCGCAATGGCATATCACATTAGTCCTCTGTTCATAGGAACTAGTAGCCATATTAGCTAGACAGATTTCTCATATAGAATTTGGAACTAACCTTGCATCATTACAGATATTTATCATAAAAATATCTCACATCAATAAAAATGTACACAACTACTGGTAGCCTCAAAGTGAAGGGTTGACTTCTGTCATGTAACTTTATTGACCTTGCATCTCTATGACTTAGCCATAAATTAATTGCTCTCTCTATATATATAGTCATCTCACTATTTCATAAGTAAGGCCTTATAAGGAGTCTTCCTTATTACGCCTTAAATTAGTAATTAGGCTATATAAGAGTTTCCTTATATTTTCACCTAAAAATCAGTTACCTTCCTAATGGTGGAAAATAAATGTAAATAAATGCCTAATTATATACACTATATATGCAATTGTTATACGTTAATTATGTAAATAGAAATAAATAAATGTTCGGGATTAATAAGTTTTAAATGCACGGATTTAATCCTTAACTAGCGTTAAACATCAAATTCCTTAACGAATTATTATTACAAATCATTTTTCAGTTTCCCAAGATTTCATGGAATTTAATGTCCAGAATAGGGAATAAATATTCATAGTCAAAACTGAAATATTAAACTTGTAAATAAAATAGAAACTCAGTTTATTACATCACTTCAATGGAATATCTTAAATAATAAGAATTGTAATCTAAAAACCATATTCTATTCAACTCCCCCTTTACAAAGAAATAAAAAAAATAAGTGGTGTAAACTACAAATAGAATCTGTAATCTAAACCTCATATTTTATTGAAGGATCATAATTTGACCCAAAGAAGAAGGAGAAGTGGAATAAACAATGAAATTATCAAAAATTGCATAAACGAAACAAATTTCATCAAATTGATGTAAATAACTGAGAATATCAACATAGAATTGATATTTTGAAATAAAAAGGAATTTTGAGGGAATTTTATATATCATATTTTCAAAATCCTAAAACCCTAAGGCATACTCAAATCCAAAAGAAATGCACTAAACAATTGCTGGAAAAAAATACTAAAGTTTCCACTCACAGAATAGCTTAGCTTTACTCAAATGGATTTTGCAGCCATTAGATCTCTTCTAGAATCTCTCTCTTTTAATACACACACACACACAATAGGGAATGGGTATATATATTCATGGGATTCAGAATAATTTTAGAACAATAGGACAAGAATAGATTGGAGGAAGAAGAAACAAATATGAAATAAGTTGAATCCTTACCTGAATTTTCTACGGAGTTTCTGAATTTTACTAAAGAGACAGAAAATGCAGTGTTTTATCGTATTTCCCAAAATAATATGAATAAAAGTGGAGTGGATAGAGTCATATTTATAGGAGTTGAAACGCATCAGAACCGTAGGATGGAAGTAGGTAGGAAATGGGTAAATGTGGAGCACACGACCGAATAGAACATAACATAGAATTCCAACCGCCACTGGCAACTATCGTTGCTAAGCGGTCGACCATCCTTGGGTGACCGGTCAACTGCCACGGTCGTGTAACGACCCGATTTTTCGACGTCCAAAAATTGACATCAATACGTCCACTGTACTAAATGTCGAACAATCGAATGTTGGAAAAACAGACCGTTAGGGTCAAAGAAAAAGGAGGTAAAAGAGGAGAAAACAAACCAACGACAGAATCTTACCATAGTAGCGGAATAAAATATAGTAGATAATAACTGATCTTTATACAAAATAACTATATCTGTTTTATACATTACATTATCAGAGTACACCAACATCTATAGCGTGCGATTGGACAATTATATTAAGTTTTCCTCATAAAACTGACTATAAATCAAACATAGCGGAATATTCATCAAATACGTGTGATACGTCTCACCATCTAGCTCATCTCCTGAGCTCCACAGCATGCTTTCTTGTATCTATAATACTCTGTCTGACCCGAGCATTATAGTTAAACAACACCCGAGTCAGTCTGCAAAACTAGAGTGAGAAAACACACTCAATTGGATTTTTAAAGTTTTTATAATTCTTTGAAATCAAAGGTATGTCGTAAGATCACGCCACAAATAAACATGCCGGGTTTTTACCTTATGATAACCGAAACATTTCTATCAAATCCGTCTGATATTATAATAGTGTCTATAGAAAGTAAAATAGAATCTAGCTGAAATGCTTGCATCTAATGTTTCAGCATAGTTGGGCACAATCAAAACCGTACAGGCGTTTATTGGAGATTGGATTACATATAATGGCAGGGCTACTGGGGTACCACCCGTCACAGTACGTGGTCTAGATCACCGTACCGAGGATCCACCCTGATCCCCTACATCATAAGACCGGAACTACCCCTTACTGGATAGTCCTAATAAGTTCACCCCGTGATTGGGATCAGGAACCGCTCAAACAGTCGAAATAAAGGGACATCTAGACAGGGGTGACCTTACCCTAATTGATTGCTAGCCACTTAGCCTTGTGTGCACCTCCCCTGTTTTAGCCATTCCCGGTTGATGAGGCTCGAGGTTAAATGTTACCTTTTTAGCACACATTCACTTAGAATGCTCACCGTCCTCCTGACGATGTTCTGAAAGCATTCATCCATACAAGTCCGTTCCGGGTCCGAACGGAACCGAAGACACTACTCCTACTACATACATTTTGGGATCACCCTCATAACTAGTAGTGATTAGCACTTGCACTTCACTGCTCCATCATCGACTTCAAGTTCTTGTCTTCCTTACGAAAATGTTCAAACCGATTCGAAGTGGTTTTCGGGAAATTAGTCCGGATCCCAGTCTCTTCGAAACGATCAGCGCATTGGCCAATATTGATAGTCGGTTATTTAACTATCAAATAACATTCGCAAACAACCATCAAATTTTAAATAATTTTCCATAATTATTTATTATTCAAAAGATCTTCGCAAGATATCCTTCTACATTTCAATCTTTTGAAAACAGTTTCCAAATCACTTTCTCTTGCGGAATAAATTCCAAATATTGTTTATTTCCACTGAAAATCACCAAGTCTAGATACTTTAGATTTTAGAATAATTTAAATCACTTTTATTCTAAAAATATACTATAAAACATTTAAATTAAAACTACTTAAACACTTTATTCAATAATATATACTTTAAAAATATTTAAAATAAAATTACTTAAATCACTTTATTTAAAATACTAATCATGAAATTTAAAATAATTTCTTAGGCAAAACTTAAGCCAAAACAAATTTAAAAATAAAAGTTATTTTACAAGGTATAAATATTAAATAATTAACCTTTATATCATAATATTAAACCTTTAAAATAATTACTACTATAATTAATTTAAATAAATATTTACCTAAAAATTTAAAAAACAATTTAAATAATAATATTTCTCTAAAACATTCTCTTAAAACCACTTTAAAACCTCTAACTTATTCTTGAAAATCTTACTTTAAAAATATACTTAGCCTTTTAGGAAATGCACTTCCCTTTCCACTTCTTTAAAAATAAAATCACCATTTAGTTTTAAACGAATCACCCATCCCTTACAAATTCACGTCCTGAATTTATACTTCCAGATTATCCTCTGATATCTTATATCACTTATAAACCCAGTTTATAAATTCCATTATCCCATCTTTCTTTTAAAACACAGTTTCAAACTCTAAATAAATTTCCAAATCGATTTCTAAAATTTAGTCCATTTTAAAAATAAATTCCTTTACTTACTCAATTTTATTTCAAAACCCATTAATTTCTGATTTAACTTCTTTATTAAGATTTAAAATCTTATTTAAATCGAAAATACGAATTTCATATTTATTTCAAAATTCTTCTTTTATTTCTTCCTAAACCATTTAAATTCTGAATTTTTAAAAAGAATAAATCTTTATTTCCTTTAAATAATATCACTTAAGTTTAAAAATTTATTTATTCTCATTTATTCAAAAATCTCCTTTCCCACACTTGGAATTTTTTTTTTTAATTTAAAATCAACTTTTATCTCTTTTCCCAATTCATTCTTTAATTATCCAAATTTTCTAAAATTATTTTGCTTTTTATTTCTCTTCAAAAACTAAAACTTTATATTTTTGATAACTCAGTATATCTAAATATATCCAATCAAACCATAACATCCGATATTTTCAATTACCAATATAACTTATCACAGACTGTCAATAAAGCATATCACAAAATATTAAACAATCTAAATAATTTTGAGGAATCCAGTTGGATCCCTCCAACCAGTTTTCCTGCATCCACAGATGTTAGCACAATATAAAAATACCAATCCCACTTCGAGGTGGGATATCGCGGTATATGAGGTCATCCGCTAATATGCGAGGCGCATAGGGTCTCATCCGTTATATAATGCGGAAAATCAATCACTCTAATATATATATATATATATATATATATATATATATATATATATATAATATACCACATCCAGCCAATTCAATCATTCAACCAATCATTTAAATTTAACTATTTAAATTAACCGGGTATTCCAAATAAGTGAGATTAACTCACCTTTGGTTTTGATGTTTGTAATCCATTTCCATCTCGATTATTTCTTTCCGATTTGGACCTTGTACAAATGTTATATGGTTTATTAATATTTGAGTTGATTGAACAATTAATTACTATTTATCAATTTAAACTAATAATTTTGATTTAAACAAATAATTGAACTTTTAAGCTAACTTCCTTTTAAAAAAAATTGGCGACTAAAATAAATTAAATAAGTTAATTTAATAATTTAATCACCAATCCATTATTTATATTTTTAAAAGAAATATTTAAAATATGTATGTAAATTAACTTAATGAAATAGTTTAAAATAATATATCTTTATTGTCTCAATTTCTCTGCATGAATGATAAATTAGGTAAATTTTAAATCGATGAATACATCACTCACCTTGCTGACGACCAGAACGCCGATGACACCCAGGTCGCGACACATGCTCCTCCCAATCGAACGCATGTAGTAATCAATTCGTCTCGGCCTACATCGTCGTCGGTTCGCTTTTCCAAGGCACGAACGAGCTGGAGAACCACCTCATCCTTGAGACATCACCGAAATTGATGAGTTCGAGCTCACCACTATCAGGCATCGTGCCATTAACTTCCCATCACATCTCTGCATTCAAGCGCTGCTCCTTGCTCGTGAGCTCATCTCCCTTCAGCGCCTCAAGGATGGAGCCTATCACGATTCGAGATTCCCATTCAAACTTGATTTCGGTGAACGGCAAATTTAATTTGTCGCCATGATTTGAACGGAAGAAGATAAGGTATCGGCTGCTTTGTTTCAATTTTTTTTGGAATAAGATCGATTTAGAGGAACTCCGATGAAGACGGGGGATTCGATTTGATTCAAAGTGAAAATAAGAGGAGATCCCTTCTCTATTGTATTTTAAGGAGATCGGCCATTTAGCTTTCTTTCTCTTTTTAAAAAAAACGCGTGTGAAATCATACAGAATAAAAGAAACACGTATAATAAATTCCTTTACATGTCAGCGTAGATTTGCAACAGTTCAAATGCAATTATATTATTTATTTAAATTTAAATTTAAATCGTCTCGATTTTCGCAACTCACAATCTCGATCTCCAATCGAGGCGTTCCGCTAGGCTTTCATAATGTTAAACACATATCCCGAATGCAATGGAAAAGGATCCGAGTCCTAATTCGATCGTATGGAGAAGATAGCTTTTTGAACCAGTTATTATATTAAATTTTCTATATAAATTTCAGTGTGTTTATCTACCGTATGTCCAAATGATCACTCCAAACACTACGAAAATTGAAATCCGGTAATTATACACTATTATGGATCCAATGGAACTGATTTCGTCGAATTTCGAGACTGTGCACCGAAAGGCTATTTTAAATATCGACTTAAACTATATATTTTTAAAACGGAACAAAACATTACCAAATTAAAATTAAATTTTTTTATTATCTCCAGTATTCTAAATATAAATTTCCAAGGCTTTGAAATATTTTTAACTTGCTTAAAAACCATAACCAATTTCTAATTATTAAATTCAATAATTTAACTGCCAGTGATATTTTAAATTCCAGTTAAACTAACTTTCAAATATTTAAAATCAATTAAATATTTCAATTTCAAATATCCAGAAATTCCGGGTCGTCACATTCCTCCCCCTTTAAAAGATTTTCATCCCTGAAATTACTAGTTAAGAGGAATGTTCCACAACTTGTTAACTTTTCCCAAATCCAAATAGTTTCAAACAACTTTCCCAGTACAATCTTTTTATTAAACACACACTACCACTCTTACTAACCTTTCAAACCTATCCAAAATTTCCAAACAACATTACTTACTAAACCATCCAAATTCAAATTTTAAATTATCAAAATTTTCTCAAAATTGTTTAACTCCCTAAATTTTCGATTTTTTTTGCCAGCGTATCCTTTGCGCGGCTAGATCGGTACAACTACAAAATGTTTCTACGGGCCTCCAGATTTCAAAAGAAAACAAAAGGTCAAGTGGCTAGACCAGAAAATCACCAAATTTCATACAAAAATTTAAATACATACCTTTTGTCGAGCGACGCAAATTTATCTTTTGAAATCAAAAGTCCTAATTTTCATTTGCTTTTAAAACACACGTATACAACTTAGCAATAATATCCAATCATAACTTTCAAAATCATTTATACATTTCTTTACAAGTTATCAATTCCATTCAAGCCCGTACGATGTCCGTATATCATTCGTACGAAATACCAAATTCGATCGCTCACTCAATCACACCATTTCATTTCCGAGCTAGTATCGTCCACCCGACTTCCTAGTGCGGACTCAGATCTGGTTTCTTGATCAGAAACCGTCATTCTCCTTACATTGCCGCAAACTATGATAGAGAATTTCCAGAATCAATCAAAATCCATATCCAGAGTTCGCCATTGAAAATTTAGTGAAAAATCCCAACTCGGATCGATATATCTATCTCAAAATTCTATGCTCGAATCTGGATCAAATCGCCATGCGAATTAAATTATATACGTACATCCTACGTATTTTTCCCCAATTGATTGTTAGCTAAATCAATTCTTCTTTTTATTCACATCTATATTGATTTCTATTCAATTATTTACAACCATCAACTTCCAGTTTAAATTTCATCCAATTATTAACTTAGTATATTTTCAATACCAAATTTACTTAAGAATTTTCACCCTTAACTTTTCTTAAGTTTGATATAAGCATTTTATATACTCTTATATTATTACTTTCACTTTACCACTTGGTTTTCATCTATATCTATCCAAATTGGATTCCAATTTCATATAAATTCAATTTGCTTCAATTACTAATAAATGTCAAATCTCAGTACTTTTCTCAGTTTTCATTTTCAATTCTACTTGAATTCAATTCATCTTCAAACTCTGAATATTGAATTTTATCAACTATCTTCCATTCACAACTGGTTCATATCATTATTTTAAATCAGTTCCACTTACTAATTTATTTTAAATCTCAAAAAAAAAAAAATTATTACCAAACTTTTATTATTTTGGTTCACTTCGAATTAATTCTATAACTTCACTTTATTTTACACATTTTAAATTAAATATTATCCAATATACAATTCCAATTCATTTGTTTACCCACTTGAATCAATTAGTTTATTTACAAAATTTATTTTATTTAGTCAAATCTTGACTAACTTTCATTACACACAATTCAAATTAATTCCCAATATTTAGTTTCAGTCCTATTTACTTACAAATGCAAATTCATTTGTCTATCCAAAATTTTATTTACAACTTGTAACTTTTTATTTATGTAACTATTTCTCTTGGTTTCCTTAGACTTTCTTTAAATTCACTTTTACTTAACTATATTTAATTACACTCCAATTCAATTTAAATTTTAAATTTCTGTAAGTTTTTCAATTTATTTCCATTCCATTTACTAACTTTCTTTAGTTTACTTCCCTAAATTGGCTTACCTTTCTAACTTTATTCTCTAGTCAACTTACTTACTTCAAAATTTTAACTCTTCTTCAAGTTAAATTTTCTAAAGATTCCAAATTTATAAGTTATCAAACGTATTTATATTCTATAAACAATTTCAAACCAACCCTAGAGTATTTTAAACAATTACTCATATTTCAAAAGCATTTTTTTGAAATCAATTATATCCAAAATCCTTTGTATTAACTTACCTCTTGAATTTTAAAACCAAATTCAGTTTTGCAAACATTCCAATTTAAAACAGTTTGGCGACAGTTCCTCTTCTGGAAACTCGAAAATGAACATCGATGATGCTGCAGTCGTCACCGAAGTTATTTTCCAGCGACCGAACGAGTTTAGTGCTTTTACTTTCTTTCTTTTTTTCAAGTATTTTTAATTCTAAATCCCACCAGATTTCATATCTATTACAAAAATATTCTGAATAATATTACCATTATTTCTCAAAAATCTTTGAAAATCATTTTCATACTCAAAGAAATTTACACCTTTCCCAAAATTCCAAATTCCAAATCCTTTCACTTCATGTTCAAATATTACTCTGGAATTTTATTTCAAATTATAAATCAACTTATAATTCACATTTACAATTTAATTATGTAATATAAATTTGCTTTCTTAAATTTTTGGTTATAACATTAATTTCTTATTTTAATTTTTAGTTAACAATGATAATAGTTTAATATTATCATTCCTTAACAACCATGCAACCATATACTATAATAATTTTCAAAAATCATTTCTTTTATATACAAAAATAATTTGGGTAAAATTATTTCATTTACCATAATTTAAAACAATACTGTGTCTGTTTATCTTGTTTAAGAGTTTAGAAACCCATATCGATATGGTTGTACTTCCTGTACCGACCCGAATTCATGAACACCCAACAATAAGTCAACACAACATAAAAACAATTTTTATACTCACTAACAAATATGCGTTCATATCTATCTATACACTCAAACTCATTATAGAGTACTACAGACTCTATTTCAATGAGTAATCCCCACCAGAGCCAATGTTCTCACTTAACCTCGCTCTGATACCAACTGTAACGACCCGATTTTTCGACGCTCGAAAATCGGCATCAATACGTCCACTGTACTAAATGCCGAACAATCGAATGCCGGAAAAACGGACCGTTAGGGTTAAAGAAGAAGAAGGTAGAAGAAGAGAAAATAAATCAACAACGGAATCTTACCATCGTAGCGGAATAAAATATAATAGATAATAACTGATCTTTACACTAAAGAACTATATCTATTTTATACATTACATCATCAGCGTACACCAAAATCTATAGCGTACAACTAGACAGTTATATTAACTTGCCCTCACAAAACTGACTATAAATCAAACACAACGGAATATTCATCAAATACGTGTGATACGTCTCGCCATCCAGCTCGTCTCCCGAGCTCCACAGCATCCTACCCTGTATCTATAATACTCGGTCTGACCCGAGCATTATAGTTAAATAACACCCGAGTCAGTCTGGAAAACCAGAGTGAGAAAAAAAACACTCAATTGGATTTTTAAGGTTTTTAAAATCCTTTGAAATCAAACGTATCTCGTAAGACCACGCCATAAATAAACACGTCTGGTTTTTACCTTACGATAACCAAAACATTTTTATCAAATCCATCTGATATTATAATAGTGTATATAGAAAGTAAAATAGAATCTAGCTGAAATGCTTTCATCTCACGTTTCAGCATACTTGGGCACAATCAAAACCGCACAGACGCTTAATGGAGATTGGATTCCACACAATAGCAGGGCTACTGGAGTACCGCCCGCCACAGTACGTGGTCTAGATCACCGTACCGAGGATCCACCCTGATCCCCTACATCATAAGACTGAATCTACCCCTTACTGGATAGTCCGAATAAGTTCACCCCACGGTTGGGTTCAACAACCGCCCACACAGCCGAAATAAAGGGACATCTAGACAGGGGTAACCTTACCCTAATTGGTTGCTAGCCACTTAGCCTTGTGTGCACCTTCCCTATTTTAGCCATTTCCGGTTGATAAGGCTCGAGGTTAAGCGTTACCTTTTTAGCACACATGCACTTAGAATGCTCACCGTCCTCCTGACGATTTTCTGAAAGCATTCATCCATACATGTCCGTTTCGGGTCCGAACGGAACCGAAGGCACTATCCTACTACATCCATTTTGGAATCACCCTTAGGATTAGTAGCAATCAGCCCTTACACTTCACTGCTCCATCTTCGACTCCAAGCTCTTGTCTTCCTCACGAAAACGTTCAAACCGGATCGAAGTGTTGGGGAAATTAATCTCGGTCTCTTCGAAACGGTCAGCGCATTGGCCAATATTGATAGTTTGTTATTTAACTATCAAATAACATTCACAAACAACCATCAGATTCTAAATAATTTTCCAAAATATTTATTATTCGAAATATCTTTGCAAGATATCCTTCTACATTTCAATCTTTTGAAAACAATTTCCAAATCACTTTATCTTGCGGAATAAATTCCAAATATTGTTTATTTCCACTGAAAAAATCACCAAGTCTAAATACTTTAGATTTTAAAATAATTTAAACCACTTAATTCTAAAAATATACTATAAAACATTTAAACTAAAACTACTTAAACACTTTATTCAAAAATATATATTTTAAAAATATTTAAAATAAAATTACTTAAAACACTTTATTTAAAATACTAGTCATTAAATTTAAAATAATTTCTTAGGCAAAATTTAAGCCAAACAAATTTAATAATAAAAGTTATTTTATAAAGTATAAATATTAAATAATTAATCTTTATATCATAATACTAGTTAAATCTTTAAAATAATTACTACTATAATTAATTTAAATAAATATTTACTTAAAAATTCTAAAAACAATTTAAAATAATAAAATTTCTCTAAAACATTCTCTTAAAACAACTTTAAAACCTCTAACTTATTCTTGAAAATCTTACTTTAAAAATATACTCGGCCTTTCAGGAAATACACTTCCCTTTCCACATCTTTAAAAATAAAATCACTATTTATTTTTAAACAAATCACCCTTCCCTTATAAATTCCCATCCTGAATTTATACTTCCTGATTATCCTCTGATATCTAATATCACTTATAAACCTAGTTTATAAATTCCATTGTCTCATCTTTCGTTTAAAACACAATTTCAAACTCTAAATAGTTTTCCAAATCGATTTCCAAAATTTACTCCATTTTAAAAATAAATTCCTTTACTTACACAATTTTATTTCAAAACCCATTAATTTCAGATTTAACTTCTTTATTAAGATTTGTAATCTTATTTAAACTGAAAATACCAATTTTATATTTATTTCAAAATTCTTCTTTTATTTCTTTTTACGCCATTTAAAATTTATTTTTTTAAAAGAATAAATCTTTATTTCCTTTAAATAATATCACTTAAGTTTAAAAATTCATTTATTCCCATTTATTCAAATCTCCTTTCCCATACTCAGAATTTTTTTTGAATTTAAAATCAACTTTTATCTCTTTTCCCAATTCATTCTTTAATTACCCAAATTTACTAAAATTATTTTACTTTTTATTTCTCTTCAAAAGTTAAACCTTTATATTTCTGATAACTCAGTATACTCAAATATATCCAATCAAACCATAACATCCAATATTTTCAATTACCAATATAATTTATCATAGATTATCAAATAAAGCATATCGCAGAATATTAAACAATCTAAATAATTTTGAGGAATCCAGTTGGATCCCTCCAACCTGTCTCCCTGCATCCACAGATGTTTGCACAATATAAAAATACCAATCCCACTTCGAGGTGGGATATCGCCATATATGCGGTCATACGCTATTATGCGGGGCTCATAGGGTCTCATCCGCTATATAATGCAGGAAATCAACCACTCCATTATATATATACACTACTATATAATATACCACATCCGGGCAATTCAATCATTCAACCAATCATTTAAGTCTAAGAACTTCAAATGCTCATAACTTCTTTGTTTAAGATTCGTTTTCAGCATATTGTATATGTAAACTGTGATGACCCGACTTTCTCCGACCAGAAAATCTTATCATCTTTAAGAAAGAAAGGGATAGAAAAGAGAAACGAAAGAAGAGAAAGAAGAAAACGACATCAGAATCTTAACAGCGGAACGAATAAATTATATTAAAACATAAGTATTACATAGTATACAACAACTATCAGAGTTACACAGACAATACAGCACATACTAGACAGCTATGAACACCTGTCTAGTTATTGCAACTCAATACCATACAAAGAAACCACTCAGAGATACCAACATAGCGGAATACTATATAACTACACGTTGAAGCCTCCTGCTCCATTGCTACTCCACAATTCGTCAAAGCTAACCTGAATCCCTTGGCTACGCGTAAAAATTTGAGTACCCAAGACTTTAAGAAAACACAAATAAACTCCGGTTAGACATGGGTCTGGTGTGAGTAACAGGTTAAAGTTGCTTAACATTATAAAACCTTTTGAAAAGATAAGGTATCACGTAAGACTTCCCACACATAAACATGGAAAAGTTTTTACCTTACGCTAACCAAACATTTGATCAGAAATCCGGTGATATTATAATAGTCTAGGGTTTTCAAGTAAATAAAAATACCCGAAATTGTTACATTATTAAATTCCAGCTACTAGCCACAAAAGTGGGTAATACAATCAATACCGAAGGCACTTATTGGATTTTGGATTCCAACAATGGCAGGGCTACCGGGGTACCGCCCGTCACAGTACGGGGCCTAGATCACCCTACCGAGGATTACTCCCAATCCCCTGCAACACAAAGCCGGAACCATTCCTTACTGAACACTCCCGAACAAGACCACCCCGCAGTTGTGATCAGCAACTGCACCACACAGCCGAAATAAAAGGGACATCTAGACAGGGGTAAATCTCGTCCTACTTGGGCATGACCCACTTAGCCTTGCTGCATCTGCCTTGTTTTAGCCATTCCCGGTTGATGAGGCTTGAGGCTACGATTACCTTTATAGAACACATCACTTAGAATGCTCATCGTCCACCTGACGATGTTCTGAAAGCATTCAATCCATACAAGTTCGTTCCGGGTTCGAACGAAACCGAAGGCATTATCTCGTTACACTCATTTTGGAATCACCCTCAAAGTTAACGACGATAACCCTTGCTCTTTGAATCTTCATCTTCACTTCAGATTCACGACTTATTGTTAATTTGGATCGATGTGGTTTTCGGATATCCAAATATGGAAACCCGATCCCGGTCTCACCGAATCCAAAACGTATCTTTTAAGGCCAAGTTGTTTTAAAGTTTAAAACAATTCAATTCATTATCTATATACATACAGATAGATAATTCACAACATAACAATGGATAATCAACATTATCATCACCAACAGATAATCTATATTATCATCCTAATGCAACCAAAGCATCCATATCACACAACATTACTTATCACACATCTGAGATTACAAACCATTCAAGGCAACCAGTATCATTCATTCATACATAAGCAACGATTTAATGATCACACTATCCATAATTAATTTAAAGTGAATTAAATTAATTATTTTATCTCTAATTAACTTAAAGTGAATTAGATTAATTACATCCTCTTTAGTTAATTTAAAATAACTTAAATTAATTACTTCATCATTTTAAATCTTGATTCCTTAATAATTAATTGATTATAAATCAATTAATTAATCACCATATCATTATTCATTTCATTTAATCATTCCTGATTAACAATTCCCTAATTACAATAAGTAATTAGCCTTTAAATTAATTACACAAGTTAATTATACTTAACCCTTTACAATAATTAACTTTTAATTACTTAAACAATTAATCAACTAAAATTAATTACATTAATCCTTTATTAATTAATTACTTCATTTATTAATTATTCCTTAATTGATCAATTCTAAATCTACATCATTAATTTTATTAATTAATGATTTCTAAATTACATTTTTAATCAATCTCTCGATTTAAATTAATTACATTAAGTAATTAATTTTCAGTTAATCCACATATATTGGTCACTCTTGATTAATAACATCCAGTAATTAACTACCCTTAATTACTTCATTAAATAAATTAATCTTTAATTTATTCTCTATTAATCCCTTAATTAATCCCATTCAGTAATTAACTACCATTAATTACTTTATTAAATAAATTAATTTTCCATAATTAATTATCTCAATTAATCCCATGATTAATTACAAAGTAATTTAATCCAAATTACTTCCATTATTAAAACATCTTTAATTACATCCAGTAATTTCCAATTAATTACTTCCTTAAGTAATTACAATTCCATTAATTACATTAAGTAATTATTTATCAACTCATCAAATGTTTAAATTAATTAAACTTAATTAATTAACCAAAACTAATCACATTAACCCAATTAATTACCTTAAGCAATTAATTCATTAATTACTTCTATTAAGTAATTAAACTTAAACAATTTCACAAATGATTATTATTAATTAATTAATCTAATTAATTATTAAAAATAAATCACATTAATTAATTGTTAAATAACCTTAAGTTAATGACCTTCATTAACTATCCTTTAATTTCTTTCTTAAGAAATTAACTTAGATTAATCATTATTAATTACAAATTAATTAATATTTAATTATAGATTAATTAAACTTTAATTATTTAATTAATTAAGTGTTAACTGCAACTTAATTAATTCTTAATCACTTGATTAATTAATCTTTAATCATTAATTAAAATCTAATTAATAATCCTTAATTACAAATTAATTAACCTTAATTAATTAATCTTAAGTTTTAATTAATCAATTTAAAAACTCTTAATTACTTAATTAATCATCCATATCATTAATTAATTAAATAATTAATTATCCAACTTAATAATTTAATGAATCCAAAAAATTAAATTTTAATTTAATTTAAGAAAAACATTTCGTACTTAATCAAAGTATTTAAAACAATTTGTTTTCAAATATACTTTAAATTCCATTTTAAACTTCATTTTAAATTTATGAATACAAATTTATCTAAACAAGGTTTAAAAAAATTCAAAACCTTTTATTTCATATGTTAAAGATATATTCATTTTATAAAGAAGTTTAAAGGAAATTTAAAACCCAATTCATTTTTAAATTCAAATTAATTTAAAAATATACTTTAAACATTCCAAGTTATTTAAAAACAAATTTCAATTCAAAAATTTCCTTTAATTTCAAAACTGAAATACAGCTTTAATCTTGATCCCAGATTTAACTTAAATTTTTAAAGCTTTGCTTACATTTCAAATCTTCATTTTAAAATTCAAATCATTTAACCATTTTTAAAGTAGTTAAACAATTTAAATTTAAACTTTATTTTATTTTAAATTCAACTGAAATTCAACTGAAATTCCAGATTTTTAAATCTCAGATTTAAACTTATTTTAAATCTTGTATTTTATAATTTAAACTTTCATTTTAAATTCAAAACCAAGATACCTTTACACTTAAAAGTTTTTTAAAACTAAATTTAAATTTCAAAATTTAAATTATTTCAAAACTCAGATTCAAACTACTTTGAATTCAGATTCAAACTACTTTGAATTCAGATTCAAACTCAAGTTTAAACTTATTTTAAAATTTCAGTTTACATTTAAACTTTACTTTTAAAAAATATAAAAACAGAACAGGTTCTGTTTTGATTTAAAACCTAGAACAAAAGTTACCCAGCCTACCCTAAAATAACTTCAAGACAAAACCTTAACTGCTTCGAGCTACACCCTCAACTAACTCGAGACAAACCCGAGTAAACAAAACCCCACAAACCAAAACAACCAACCTACCAGAAAATGATGCACAGTGCACATGCACCGACCATCCACCTATCTCCGACCAACCCTGATGACTGGAACAAGTCATCGATCACCAATGCATCACATATCCATCACTAGTACCTTGTTTCCCCCTCGAAATCAAAATCGAGATTAAAATCCTAACCTGGAACAAAACAGTAACTCCACAACATCCAAACCTGTCAACGACTCGCCATGGAAGCTCCAACCACCGTTGCCTCTGAAACTCCGGCGAAGTCCTCCTCAACCCACTAACTTCCAATGCCCAAGATATTGTTGAACTCGGCCAATTGAGGAAGCCGAACCAAAGAAAACTCTCAAACCCATAAAAACTAGGGTTCTAGACTGCAAATCACAACCGCCATCGCCACAACCCTCTGATCATCATTTAGATAATTTTCCCCTCATCCATGATAACTCCTCCACCTCCAGGAGGAAATTCAACCCATCTGAACCCATAGATCATCAGTTAGAACCCCAAAAGCAAAATACAGTAAAACTAGAACTGCTCCCAAAATCTAACACTAGAAATTTTGTTTTTTCTTTTAAAAATCATGATTTGGTAAGATGATTTGATTTGTAACCCTGAAACATAGAATCATAACGTTTGAATTCTTCACTTATACAAATTTTGCTCTGTTATTTTTATTTCCAGGCAATACAAACATTTATTTAACTTATATAAATTTTTAAAACTTACTCTATGATCTAACAATCAAGTTTGGTTTGCATTTTAAATCTTAACAGAGATTGTTATAAGAGGAAATGGATTTTTAACAAAATCCGTACTTCTAAAACTAAGTACTATCAGATGCATATACAACAACATCATATATCTATACACATCACACATTAATATATTCACCGAAATGCACTTAAAATTTACACACAATCATACAAATTTATAGATATGAACATGCATCAGGTTTATAATACTTAATCTTTTAAATAAAAAGTTACTCACTTGAATTTTGATGAGCATAGCACCAGTTTGAAAAACCCTTGAATCTTTAAAACTGAATTTGCCTCGTGCTTTCAAAAACTTGAGTTGTTTGATGCTTTGAAACTTTTAAACTTGAATGTTGCTTTAATATGCTTCCAACTTTAAAAGAAAAGGCAGGCAACAAATTCCAGGTTTGCATGCAATAGCCTGATTTTCAATTTTGAAGAATGCAGGTTTTCTTGCTTTTTTTTAAAAAAAGAACAGGTTGAATGATGAACAGGTTTGCTCTTTTGCTCCTAGATTTACAAACTGACATGCATGCTTCAAATTTTGAAAATTCCATGCATGCTGGCTACAGATTTTTAAGAATGCAGTTTGCTTTTGAAAATGATTTGCAAGATTGAGGATGAAGCGTTTGATTATTGATTTTTGGGTTTCAGATTTTGTTTTTGAGAAGTGATTACAGAATTTTGAAGGAGAAAATGGTTTTGCAGATTTGGTTTTGAGGATTGTTTAAAGTAATGAGTTTCAGCTGAAATTTTTTCTTTGCTATGGAATGAAAATGAGAAAAAGAAATAGGAAAGGAAGATGTGTGTTTATATAACTTATTTTATGATTTATTTAAAAATCAAAGAAAAAATAAAAATTAAAACATGACACTTGTCTTAAATATTAACACTTGTTAATATCCTTGCTTATTCACTTAACACATGTTAAATTAGGCTTTTATATACTTACACTTGTCTCTAAAGTAATTAGTATTTATAATTAAAAGTTAATGAAAGTTTTAAACTTAATTAATTTACAATTACTAGTTATATATTTATAGCTATTTTTTTAAAGAATAAAACCAAGTATAATTATAAATAAAAACAATACATTACTTTATTATTTGAAAATAACATTTTAGATAATTTAAATAAAATTTATAAAAGAGATTGTAAATTACTTATTATTTATATGAATAAATATTTCATATTTTAATTGTATTTTAAACTTTCATATTTAATTACAATCATATTTATTAATCAATATTTTAAAAAGAATGTTAAACAAATCTTATTATTAAATTTATTTAAACCTAAGCTAAAACCCTTTTTAAACAATTAAAAATTTATTTTATAAATTTTAAAATCATATAGTTATTTTATTAAATAGATTTGAAAAGCTTAACATTAAATAAATCATAATTTCCCAATTACCAAAATATAGGAACTAGAAATATGCTATATAAATTAGATTTAAAACCAAACTCATCCATTTAATATATATATATATATATATATATATATATATATTTATACATTATAAATAGAAAACAATTTATTAGCTTATTAAAAGATAAATTCACTAATTAAATATTTAATAAAAGAAGATTATTAAATCAATTCAAATTGTATTAACAAAATCATCAAATCAATTTAATTTTAAAAACAGATTATTAAATTGATATTGTCAAAAACTCCGGGATATCACATAAACAAATTAGAATTTCGCCACGAACGCATTGGAATAACTTTTGTAGTCAAATTCCAACTTTCATAAAATTCCCATATCCAATCCTTACCATATTTAATTTGATTTAATTTATTTATCTATGGTTCATATTACGGGTGTTACATTCTTCTCCTCTTAAAAAAGGATTTCATCCCGAAATCTTCCATAGAGCGAACAGCGTAACTCACAATACATCCATATTATAAAACAAAGTTCTCTACACAACCATTAGTGCAATGCGATTATGTATTGTAGACATGCTAACATGAGCTCAATCCTAGCGTGAGTTTGTGATCGTGCCTTGTAAGTATGTATGCAAATATCCTAAACATGTATAAAAATTTCTGTATGAGTGTAAAGTAGTTGTGAAAAAGTGTAACAACCATCTTCTACCATCCTATCTAACAACCGCGATGCAACCAAAACCATAATTTTAAAGAAAGAAATTACCGGTGAAAAGCTCTAGGTGAGTATTCTTCATCTTCTCCTCGGTCTCCCATGTGCTTTCCACTGGATTGTCCCCCATTGTACTTGGACTAATTTATTTATTTTATTGTAGAGTTTCCTAGTACCGTACTCCATAATATGTGAGGTGGCACAAGGCACTGTCGGCTCTATCTAAACAATCCCTTAACTGATCAGGCTCAACTCTACTACTAGTGTCACGAAGGTATTTCCTAAGGTAAGAAACATATAAAGCACTATGGACCCCTTCCAACTTGTCAAGAAGCCCTACACGATATGCCAATTTTCCTATTCTTTCAAGAATTTTGAATGGCCCAATAAATCTAGGTGTCGAATTTCCAAACTTGCCAAATCTAACAACTTCTTTAAATGTGGAGATTTTAACAAATACCATTGTTAGGAACTGAGATGTTAGTTTTGATGACAACGACCTTGTAATGGCCCGGAAATTTCGATCCTGAAAATTCCAGGTGGTTATGAAAAGAAGAAAGGAATAGAAGAAGAAGAACAGAAACACCAAAACACAGGAACCTCACATTCGCAGCGGACCAAAATATAATATCACATAAATAACAATTTTACAAAGAAGAACTGTATCAGTACACTTATATTTTATACATCAGAGTTACAACCATTACCAATCACTGGACAGTTTAAAACAACATGTCCTAGTTATACAATAACATATCACAGCGGGAAACACTCCATACGTTCCTGCCCTCCAGCTCGCCCCCTGATCTTCAGAACGTCCTTACCTGAAAATCTGTAATATTCGGTCTGACTCGAGCATTACATCAAAGTAAGACCCGGGTCAGGCTGGAAACCAGCGTGGGTAAACCAATCTAACATGGAATGCAATAGAATAAAACTTACATAAAACCCGGGGTAACTCGCATCAGTTACAAATTCACAAATTTAGTATAAACAACACTTATTACACACATCAATATCTAAATACCAAAACTTAGATTAAATGCTCCAATCCACTTAAATCATTCCATTCCAGCATATTGATTCACATATCAAATCTATGAAGAATCGAAGTGGTTTCGGGTATTTATTAATACCCGTCTTCGGCCTTTTCGAATTCAATATCATCTTAAAACAAGGCAGTTCAAATTATTAAACAATTCCACATATATATATATATATATATCCATAATTTCATATTTACATAGCCATTTATCATGGATAGATAAACCCTATCATCTCAGTTCAGTCCAATTCATATCATGTCACAAAGCATCACTTATCAAGGATATCAATAATCCAAAGCATACAATATTATTCAATTTTTCGCAAGCAAGATTAGTTAATCACACCATTTTAATTAATTTAAATAAATTAAATTAATTCCTTTAATCACTTTTGATCCCACATACTTAACATAATTAATTAAAATCATAAATTAATCATCCCTTAATTATTCATCTTAATTAATCACCCTTGACTAATTGTCCTTTAATTTCAATAAGTTATTAGCTCCCAAATGATTTACACAAATCAATAAACCGTCACCCACCACATTAATCATATTGATTCAAAATTAATTACACGAATTAATTATTCTAATATCACTTATATTGATTAATTATTCTTAGATTAATCACACTCATAAATTAACTAACCTAAGTTAATTCCTTAATTAATCTGTCCTCTAATTAATTACATTTAGTAATTAATCCTTAATAAATTTCCTTAAGAAATTTTCCTTTGAAAAATCCTTTTGAATTAATTCTTTTAAGTAATTAACCTCTAATTACTTCCTATTAATTAATTAATTAATTAATCTTAAATCAGTTGACCATTAATTACTTAAATTAATTGACTTTCTAATTAATTAAGTAATTACTATCCTGAATGATTAATTGATTTAAAGACTATGACACAAATAAGTACTCACTTAATTTAATTATTGGAAATACTTAGGTTCTATTTTGATGATTTAACTCGATATTTGATTTCCCAAATCAACAAATAAAATTTCTTAAATCACTTAACTTATTTTGTTTTGAAATCCTATTCATACTTTACTCTTGAATGTCTGTTTAACAATTAATTAGTATTTGCATAAATCTAAGGTTTTAAAACATGATATTAACTTTGGTTACAACCCAAACCCCAAACCAAATATACCCGAACAAACCCATATTTCTCTTCCCTCTCATCCTCGTGACTCCTCATGTGCAACCTCGAGTTAACCTCGAAGCAAAACTATCTCTTTCCCAAGCATCATCACAAAGTAACATCAGATACAATTTTGAATGCGTGCATGTGCACAAGGCGTTGCCGCTGCTCCGGTAGGCACTACGACCTCAGGCAAGTCGGCGATGATCTCACCATCGCCCCCATCCACCCAGATGTAAGAAGCTACCCCAAACACGAAATCGAGCAAGTCACCGTAGCTAAACCCAAAACCAGATAATCAACCATCCCTCTACGCCAATGTCTCCGGTCACCGGAGGTTACAATACTCCGAACTAACCCACGTCAAAGGCTCACGCGCCCATCCCACCCACACCGATCAACTCCGAAGAGCTACTGACGACATACGGTCACCAGAAAGCCTGACTACCAATCGCGGCCTCAAAGCCCTAATTTACCGTCACCAGAACACTACGGTGATAAAAAAAACACCTGACCATTTTTCTGATGATTCTCACTTCGCAAACCTCCTCCAGCCCCGACCACGACACCCAACTTCCCCTTGATCACCGGCAAAAGCCAATAACCCAATCTTCGGTCAACTAGAAAATTCCCAACACCCCACTCTCTAAAAATCATGAAATTCATTCCAAAATCATGATCTTGATATTTGAATTCATTTATGAATCCAAAACTTTAAATTTCAATATTTGATTTTTTTTGTCTAAATTAAATTTAACTGTTATTACCTATTTTTTCACATCTTCTACTTAATATTACCTCCTGAAATACTTTTTAAAAATAAAATTATATTGCCAAGATCAATTTCCCTTTTAAAATTATTGTTTATTATTGTCTATATAAAGAGAATTTAAGTTTTAAAAAAACTAAATTATAAACCTGTATCAAGGAAGAGAGGCTAGTAAACAAATGTTCAGTCATACTTGATCAATAACTGCATATCTAACTGTACACAGACATATCTACAACATGCAAACAGGTTTCCACAAGTTATTTCAATGATAAATCACAAGCATCATTGTTAACATGTTTAAGCATTTAATAATAGTTGCAGTTTCACTCACCTGATTTCTGGAAATAGAGAAAAAAGCTACAGGTACTACTTTGATCTGAGTTTTGAAACAAAATTTTTGATTTCTGATCTGCTTCCAGATTTGCACTTGAAAACCAGTTTTCTCTGATTGTTGTTTAAGCTTCAGGTTTGCAAAAAAACTGAAATTTGCACTTGAATTCGATTTTTATTTGTTTTGCTTTTGATCTGAGTTTGCCATTGCTTCTTTGGTGAGTATTTAAGTTTTCCGGTTTTGAAATTGTATAGGCTAATTGTTTTCAGATTTTTTTTTTCAAAAGAAAAGTGAAGCCTGATTTGAATTTTACATTAATTTTTTTGAAAGAGGAACATATCTTGCCACTTGTTAACTACATATAATTAAAACCTTACATTTGTTTATCCCTTTATTTTAATTGCTTACAAATGTCAAGATAAAGTATTTTATGTTTTAAACCATTTATCTTATTAAATTTATAGATTTTATTTTAAATCCTTTATTAATTTGTGAATTAAATTATCTCATGTGTACTTTAATTCTTATACTTAGATTTCAAAAGATATATTCATATCAAAGCTTAAATTCTACATCAAAAAAAATTAATGAATAATTACATATCTAAATTTATAAAATAAAATCCTTTAAAAGAAAAAATATAAAACATACTATTCTAAATAAAATCATAAATAATATTTTTAAATCCAAAATGTTTTAAAATATCTATCTTTTAAATCTCAAATTCTAATCCAACTTCAAATTCAAATTCAATTCAAAATCCAATTTGAAATCAACTCAAATATATGTATATTTAATCAATACAAATTAAATTTGTAAATAATAAATTTTATTTTAAATATATTTATATTTGAAAAATAATACATTATTACTATTGTTTGAAAATAACAATTTTGTCAATTTTAAATTATTTATAAAAGAGATTATTATAGTTGATTTGTTGGAAATCTCTACGATATCACATATATCTTTTATTTATTTTCAAATCCATTTACACATCCTGGTATCTTTTATTAACTGAATTTTATCTGTTTAATATACAAATTAATATTTTAATAATTCTAATCCTATTAATTACCAATTACCAGATGCTCGAAAATCTAGGTTATCACATTCCTCCCCCCTTTGAATGTTTCCGTCCTCGAAAAGAAACGAAGCCAGAATTCATTTAATAACTTAAAATCAAATAATTTATTCTTGATCATTTTAAGACACTTTTAAAATCTATATAATGTTGCCAAAATAGCTTATAAAAAAACTTTTTATAACTCGATGTCTCAACTAGTCTATCCTTGTTCTCACAGAAATTCGTTCATACGTTGATCAGGCGTAGGACTGAAAATCTACAAATACTTGGTAAACCCGTTTTTAACACCTAGTGAAAATTCTTGGAATTTTTTTTTACTGAAAATGTAGAAAACGTATTTGAAAATAGAGGATAATCTTTGGTGTGAATGCTCTGGAAATCATCACCCCCATCCATGGTCGCAGTTAACCCGATGGTTATGTTGCCATCCCGACAAAATCCATAGATAACTGTAGGCCTCCATGCCCCTCGATTACAACATGGAACCCACTACAGATCGCAGCTACAACTGGGGTTACGTTGCTATCTCGGCAAAAACCCATATAATTGTAGGCCACTGCACCCTCGAATTTCGCAGCCAAAAGAATGAAACTTCTCGACTCCACTTGACCATAGATCGCAGCCTACCGATGTTACGTTGCCTTCCCGGCAAAATCAAGCGTTGACTGTTGACACTCACCTCCGCACGATTTCTGCTATGGTCCACACAGTAGATCGCAGCGACATCGAGTTACACCGTCGTCAAAGCATAACCCAAATGCCTCTGTAGGCATCAGCGCCCTCGACTTTCTCTACCCAATAATCCTTAGGAACTTGTTTGTCTGGACTCCTCACATGATCAACTTTAGAACCTCCCCGTTAGAGGCTCAAGGCAGTACCAACGTATGGTACTCCTGAGAAGTTCATCCCAAGGGAGCGCCTTTTCCTCCAGAGCCATTTTCAAAACACTTTATACTATACACATATATTATCTTCCAAATAATACACCTAGTATGAATCTCATATAATTCTCCTTTCTCAAAATCGATTACCCAAAATCGATAATTCTCAAACTAGGCTTTCCAAATTCCAAAATTGATTTTACCCAAAAATCAAAAAGCCTTTTCCAAATTCATAGGTTCCCAAAACCTTTTCCAAAATCATGCTCATAAGATCCATTATACGTATATATATATATATATATATATATATATATATATAACTTCTTAAAACTTAGGATCTCTTCAAACTTGTATAAAACCCCTTTTATACTTCAAAAACATTCAAAAACCCCTTTCTTCTGGCTATAGATTCACAAAGGGAGATTTATCTTATAAAACAAAGATATATAAATTTGTTTATTCCAAATCAAATATTCAAATTTGATTACTCTATAAAGTCATTAACTATATTACTTACTTCCATAAAGTAAATTTCTACCATAAAAATATCCAATTTCTATTTTATTTCATCATATATTTCACAAAATATATTTTTCACTTCAAAAACCTTTTTACAGTTCTTATCCACAAACTTTCAATATCAAGTTCATTCCAATCCGTACGATGTACACATATCATTCGTACACAATATCAATCTTGTCGCTCACTCGATCACACAATTTCCCTTCCGAACTAGTATCGTCCACCCGACTTTCTAGTGCGGACACAGGTCTGGTTTCTTGATCAGAAACTGTCATTCTCCTTTCATAGCCATAACTATGATAGAGAATATCTAGAACCAATCAACAACCCATATGCAGGTTCGCCGTCGAAAATCAAGTGAAAAATCCCAACTCGGATCGATATACTATCTCGAAATTCTATGCTCGAATCTGGATCAAATCACTATGCGAATAGAATAATATACGTACATCCTACGTATTTATCTTCATTGATTATTAATCAAATAAATTCTCTTTTCCATTCACATTCACTTAAATTTCTATCCACTTATCCACAATTGCTTAAATCCTCATTTGGATTATCACGTCAATTCTTATCTCAAATGGATATTCAATCATAAACAGTTTAAACTCTGTCCAGCTTAATTTTAGAAAATAGCTTGAAAAGTTAAAAATAGATAAGTAGTTGAAAAAACGATTATTAGTTTGTAAAATATTGTAAAATAGTTAAGTAATTGTAAAATAGTTGAAAATAGTCAAATAATCATAGAAATTTAAATAATAGTAAAATAGTTTGTAAAATAGTAATCGGTTGTAAAGTAATTGAGAAATAGTAATTAGTTTATAAAACAGTTGTAAAATAATTAAATAACTTCAAAAATAATTGTAAAATAAGTATAAAATAGTCTTAGGTTTTAAAAAGAAAAGTTGTATAGTAATAGTTAGGAAAATAGATCTAAAACAGTTTATATTAAAATAATTTATTTGAAAATAGTCCAGAGCCAAACTGTTTAATTTCCAATCTCCATTCCCATCAATTCAATTTAAATTTCCACTTCTATTTAAATTGACTCAATTTCAAATTAAATAACTTCAATTTCCATTGAAATTGATTTAATCCAATTCAAGTTGAATTAATTCTCAATTTCTTCCCAATATCAAATCAAATTACAGTTGAATTTTAAACCTATTCAACTTTAATCACAATTCCAAATTATTAAGATCAATTTGGACTAATTTCAAATTGAATCCATTTCAATTTCGAACCAATTCCAGTTTGAATTAATACCAATTCCCATTTGAATTTGAACTTATTCATCTTCAACTTCATTTCAAAACAATCCAATTCAAATTTTTCCATTTGAATTCTTAAACTTATACATCTTTAATCACCATACCAATTAATTCAAATCAAATCCAATTTGAACTAATTTAATTTAAATCTCAACTTTAAACCATCTCGAATTATAAATTCGAGTTAAATTTTTAATATTGGTTTAACCTCTTAAACCAAATTATCCTTATTTAAAGCTTTTAAATAATTTAATTCTAAGTCCAAATTCCATATAGTCTAATTAAATTACCCTTTACTTCTTCGTAAACTTATTTCTAAGTTCAAATCATAGTTCAAACCCTTATTAAACAACTCATTCTTAGAAATTCAATTTATTCCCAAATTTAATTTTTGAAACCAATCCTTAACAATTTGAACTTCCAAGTTCCTTTAAACATCCAAAACTTATGTTCAAAGTGATTTCACTTTCATAAGTTCACTTTTAATCTTAAAACTCAACTTATTACCCATTCATCTCAAGAATGGATGTATTACCACACTTTATTTCTTCATTCATTTAAACAAATCCCGTTTTCAGCTTAAAGATTATTAATAACAACAGGATGGTATCATTCAAATTATTTTAAAACATCCATCCATTTCCAATTTCTAAATCTCAAACCCATTTTGAGATCACACAAACTCCCAATTCAAATTAACCATTTTAACTTCCCAAGTTAAATCCTAATTTCATCTTGAAATTTTCAATTCAGGTTGTTTATTCAAACTTATTTAACATCCTCTAAGTTAAATTCAATTTAAATCCCGTTAACCCTACTCAAATTTGAATTCCCATCTCAAATTTTAAACTTCACATTAATAATCTCTCCACTTATTAAGTTCAAAACTTATCACTTTGGGTATCATATCTCATTCCAAATTTAAAACTCAACATTTAGAGTTTATCTCGAACCATCTTTGATACTATGTATATCCACACATATATACATATTTACTTCTTGGCCCACGAGGCCAAATTTTAAAATTTAAACCACCCTTGTTTTTGATTCAAAACAAATTCTTTTAAAGTTTACAAACAACTTCGTATTCTAAAATAAGATTACATTCAAAATAGTTTGAATAATACTATTTCCTTTAACATTTTGAAAACAATTTTCAAATGTTTAAATTTAAAATTCAGAACTTCACAGTTTGAAACCCACTTCAATTTACATGTCATACTTATTTAAAGGTTACCCCCTTAAAACATTTCATTTTTTGCTTACTCATTAACACATTTTATTATTAAACACAACAATTATTTATGATAATAACCCATATTATCATATCTGAAAACCAATTTATTATTACCTTATTCTGAAACTCTTTCCCAAATTCAAGATTTTAATTTCAGTTTGAATTCATTTCAAACTTATCTTTATTTAATTTCAATTTCAGTTTGGTTGTATTTCTGTTACTTCTTAATTTAATTCCAATAATTTTACAACCAATTACCTTAATATTTATTAGAAAGAAATATTGCTTTACATATATCAAAATATATTTTTACATAAAATCATTTAAAATCTTTATATAAGAAAATAACAAGTACACTCTCATACACACACACACAAACACACACACACACACACACTCAACTCATTCTAGGATTCCATTGACCCTAACCTTAATGAGTGATCCCACCAGAGCCAAGGTTCTCGCTTGACTTTCAACTCTGATACCAAATGTAACGACCCGGAAATTTCGATCCCGAAAATTCCAGATGGTTATGAAAAGTAGAAAGGAATAAAAGAAGAAGAACAGAAACACCAAAACACAGAAACCTCACATTCGCAGCGGACCAAAATACAATATCACGTAAATAACAATTTTACAAAGAAGAACTGTATCAGTACACTTATATTTTATACATCAGAGTTACAACCATTACCAATCACTGGACAGTTTAAAACAACATGTCCTAGTTATACAATAACATATCACAACGGGAAACACTCCATACGTTCCTGCCCTCCAGCTCGCCCCCCGATCTTCAGAACGTCCTTACCTGAAAATTGTAATACTTGGTCTAACCTGAGCATTACATCAAAGTAACACTCGGGTCAGGCTGGAAACCAGCGTGAGTAAACCAATCTAACATGGAATGCAATAGCATAAAACTTACATAAAACCCGGGGTAACTCGCATCAGTTACAAATTCACAAATTTAGTATAAACAGCACTTATTACACACATCAATTTCTAAATACCAAAACTTAGATTAAATGCTCCAGTCCACTTAAATCATTCCATTCCAGCATATTAATTCACATATCAAATCTATGAAGAATCGAAGTGGTTTTGGGTATTTATTAATACCCGTCTCCGACCTTTCCGAATTCAATATCATCTTAAAACAAGGCAGTTCAAATTATTAAACAATTCCATATATATATATATATATATATATATATTTATATCCATAATTTCATATTTACATAACCATTTATCATGGACAGATAAACGCTATCATCTCAGTTCAGTCCAATTCATATCATGTCACAAAGCATCACTTATCAAGTATATCAGTAATCCAAGGCATACAATATTATTCAATTTTTCATAAGCAAGATTAGTTAATCACACCATTTCAATTAATTTAAATAAATTAAATTAATTCCTTTAATCACTTTTGATCCCACATACTTAACATAATTAATTAAAATCATAAATTAATCATCCCTTAATTATTCATCTTAATTAATCACTCTTGACTAATTGTCCTTTAATTTCAATAAGTTATTAGCTCCCAAATGATTTACACAAATCAATAAATCTTCACCCACCACATTAATCATATTGATTCAAAATAAATTACACTAATTAAGTATTCTAAAATCACTTATATTGATTAATTATTCTTAAATTAATCACACTGATAAATTAACCAGCCTAAGTTAATTCCTTAATTAATCTATCCTCTAATTAATTACATTTAGTAATTAATCCTTAATTAATTCCCTTAAGAAATTTTCGTTTGAAAAATCCTTTTGAATTAATTCTTTTAAGTAATTAACCTCTAATTACTTCCTATTAATTAATTAATTAATCTTAAATCAATTGACCATTAATTACTTAAATTAATTGACTTTCTAATTAATTAAGTAATTACTATCCTGAATGATTAATTGATTTAAAGATTATGACACAAATAAGTACTCAATTAATTTAATTATTGGGAATACTTAGGTTCTATTTTAAAGATTTAACTCGATATTGGATTTCCCAAATCAACAAATAAAATTTCTAAAATCACTTAACTTATTTTGTTTTGAAATCCTATTCATACTTTACTCTTGAATGTCCGTTTAACAACTAATTAGAATTTGTATAAATCTAAGGTTTTAAAATATGATATTAACTTTGGTTACAACCCAAACCCCAAACCAAATATACCCGAACAAACCCATATTTCTCTTCCCTCTCATCCTCGTGACTCCTCATGTGCAACCTCGAGTTAACCTCGAAGCAAAACTATCTCTTTCCCAAGCATCATCACAAAGTAACATCAGATACAATTTTAAATGCATGCATGTGCACAAGGCGTCGCCGCTGCTCCGGTAGGCACTACGACCTCAAGAAAGTCGGCAATGGTATCACCGTCGCCTCCATCCACCCAGATGTAAGAAGCTACCCCAAACATGAAATCGAGCAAGTCACCGCAGCTAAACCAAAAACCAGATCATCAACCATCCCTCTACGCCAATGTCTTCGGTCGCCGGAGGTTACAATACTCCGAACTAACCTATGTCAAAGGCTCACGCACCCATCCCACCCACACCGATCAACTCGGAAGAGCTACTGACGACATACGGTCACCAGAAAGCCTGACTACCAATCCCGGCCTCAAAGCCCTAATTTACCTTCACCAGTTAACTACGGTGATAAAAAAACACCTGACCATTTTTTTTGATGATTCCCACTTTGCAAACCTCCTCCAGCCCCGACCACGACACCCAACTTCCCCTTGATCACCGACAAAATCCAAAAACCCAATCTTCGGTCAACTAGAAAATTCCCAACACCCCAATCTCTAAAAATCATGAAATTCATTCCAAAAATCATGATCTTGGTGCTCGAATTCATTTATGAATCCAAAACTTTAAATTTCAATATTTATTTTTTGTCTAAATTAAATTTAACCGTTATTTCTTATTTTTTCACATCTTCTACTTAATATTACCTCCTGAAATACTTTTCAAAAATAAAATTATATTACCAAGATCAATTTCCCTTTTAAAATTATGGTGTATTATTGTCTGTATAAAGAGAATTTAAGTTTTAAAAAAACTAAATTATAAACTTGTATCAAGGAATAGAGGTTAGTAAACAAATGTTCAGTCATACTTGATCAACAATTGCATATCTAACTATATACAGACATATCTACAACATGCAAACAGGTTTCCACAAGTTATTTCAATGATAAATCACAAGCATCATTGTTAACAGGTTTAAGCATTTAATAATAGTTGCAGTTTCACTCACCTGATTTCTAGAAACAGAGAACAAAGCTACATGTACTTCTTTGATCTAAATTTTGAAACAAAATTTTTGATTTCTGATCTGCTTCTAGATTTGCACTTGAAAACCAGTTTTCTCTGATTGTTGTTTAAGCTTCCGGTTGCAAAAAAACTAAAATTTTCACTTGAATTCGATTTTTATTTGTTTTGCTTTTGATCTGAGTTTGCCATTGCTTCTTTGGTGAATATTTAAGTGTTCCGGTTTTGAAATTGTATAGGGTAGTTGTTTTTAGATTTTTTTTTCTCAAAAGAAAAGTGAAGCCTGATTTGAATTTTACATTAATTTTTTTGAAAGAGGAACATATCTTGCCACTTGTTAACTACATATAATTAAAACCTTACATCTGTTTATCCCTTTATTTTAATTGCTTACAAATGTCAAGATAAAGTATTTTATATTTTGAACCCTTTATCTTATTAAATTTATAGATTTTATTTTAAATCCTTTATTAATTTGTGAATTAAATTATCTCATGTGTACTTTAATTCTTATACTTAGATTTCAAAAGATATATTCATATCAAAGCTTAAACGTTTATCTACATATTTTTTTTATGAATAATTACATATCTTAATTTATAAAATAAAATCCTTTAAAAGAAAAAAATATAAAACATACTACTCTAAATAAAATCATATATAATATTTTTAAATCCAAAATGTTTTAAAATATCTATCTTTTAAATCTCAAATTCTAATCCAACTTCAAATTCAAATTCAATTCAAAATCCAATTTGAAATCAACTCAAATATATGTATATTTAATCAATACAAATTAAGTTTGTAAATAATAAATTTTATTTTAAATCTATTTATATTTGAAAAACAATACATTATTACTATTGTTTGAAAATAACAATTTTGTCATTTTAAATTTTTTATAAAAGAGATTATTATAGTTAAATTTGTTTGAAATCTCAAGGATATCACGGATATCTTTTATTATATTTTCAAATCCATTTACACATCCCGATATCTTTTATTAACAGAATTTTATCTGTTTAATATACAAATTAATATTGTAATAATTCTAATCCTATTAATTATCAATTACCAGATGCTCGAAAATCCAGGTTATCACAGACCTTTTTAACTATCTTATTAGAAAATATACGCTAACACTATAATCTAGATAGATATGTATATGCCGGATATATAGATATGCAGGTATTGATTACTGAAAACTGATCAGTATAAAGACTCAAGACTCAAGATTGAAGATTCTAGAGTTTCAAGATATGTGTCTAGTTTTTGTTAATATTTCAAAATAGCATGGAAATCTTAATTTCGAATTTCATTTGGGATGGAACCCATTTCTACCTTCTTATTGGCTTACAACCCACGACAAGTAGCTTACAAACCTACGTCAAGTGTGTAACAACCCTGTATTTTGTGTTTATTTTAATTTTATATTTTAATTATTTTAATTGAAATTCCTGATTAAAAAATTTATTTTATTTATTAAAATGGATAAGTTTTGTTATTCTAAATATAAGTTTTGATTTTTGTGTGAATTATAATTCCAAACCTGAATAAATGGAATAATTCCAAAAAATGGATATTTGGTCAAATTGGTCAAACTTTGACTTTTAAATTTAAAATTCAAATATTTGAATTTTTGAAATTTTATCTTTTATTATGAAAATAGATTTAATTTCAAGAATACTGCTTTTCGTTTCATTGAAATCTGATTATTATTGTGAAAGTTATGCTTTTTACAATATTGTGTGTAAATTGTTTTATTTAACAAATTTGTTTATTTTAATTTATATAAATAATACTTTTTGTTTGTAAAATCGTGTTCTAATTTGTGTAACATGATATGTTATGCATATATTTTATTTTTAAAACCTTGGTGTTTAAATTGTTTAAAGGAGTTTGAATTTTTAAAATTTCTTGAATTAATTTGCTCAATTTTAAATAAATATAAGCAATTTCTGTAATGGTAGATTTTGGTTAAATTTTTTGACACTAAATGAACTTTTAAATTCTAAATTCTAACTTCAAATATTTATTTAAAATATATATACTCACAACGTTTATTTCACTGTTGTTTTACTTACTTATACTGGTTATATACTTTTATATTAAGTAATAAATAATGTTGTAAAAAGGCAATAAATTATAGGTTTTAAATTGGTACGTTTATATCCGTTCTTGTTTAATTTATTTGGCGCTATAAATGGTACGTTATTTGCTGATATATTCTTTAGCATATTTACTAAATAAATAAGAAACGAATAGATTTAAAATTACGTTATTTTGTTAATTACTTTGGGTGTACGTTTCGTTTTGATTATGAAATCTATTATACGCACTCTTTGACTTCATATCTTAGCTGCTAAAAATCAATCAACAACCATTCAAATCTGATTTCCTGCCTTACAAATCACATGTAAAACTTTCCACTTTCATTTGTGTCTCCGTATTTAATAGGAATATAATCTTTGATTTACACTAGCCATTTCAAAATCTTTTGTTTCTTTCCATTTGCTTCTGTATATTTAATAGAAATGAATGCCTAAATTTTCTCTTGCCACTTTAAACAAAATTTCTTATCTTTCTTCCACTTAATCGACGCAAGTTTTCTTGATAAATATTCAAAACCCACGTACACAAATACCCACCGCATATTGTTTGGCCTTCATCTCCTCTCTTGCGTGTGAAGCTTCTCCTGTAGGTAAATGGCTGCACTTATTTTTTTTCTTATTTCTTTTCTTTTTCTTCTTCTTGTTTTTCTTTTGTTTCCATTTGTTCTGTTCCACCTTAGTGCTCGGCTGCTCCACCACCTTCCACAACCGTCCTACAGCCCCTCCACCACCACCACTTTCGGCCTTGCTCCTCTCTTTTATTTAAAGGTATATATATCCATAAGTTTATATAAATCTGTTATCTGATCTTGCTTAAATAGGTTTGATGTTTTATATCTATAAGTTTTTATATCTATAAGTCATAGTACGAACAATATAGTTATATATAAGTTGATTTTTAATGTGTACGTGTCTTTTAAAAATAAAAATATAAAATAAAATAAAATAAAATTAAGTTAAAGTGAAATAAAATATAGGTAGGTATAAGTTTTATATGAACCTACAAATCTATTAGTTACATTGTTTTTATAAGTTTACTTAAGCTATAAAAATTGTATTAGCAGCATATAGTTATATAGTGCATGCATATATAGGCTTACAGCATAATATGAAAAGCTTACAGTATATCTTGTTATGCATATAGAATCAAGTATGCAAATCATATAACCTATTATTTGTATAATAATAGAAGTTAAGTGTTTAGTAAAGTTGTTAACATGTGTTCAACCTGTTGTGTATATTTTAGCTTATGTAGAAATATTTTTGTTTAAAGTATCTATTTGTGTTAGGAAGCATATCTGTAAATATTATATAAAGTATATTATGTAGATATGTTATTTTTTTCAAAAACGATGATTTTAGATATATATTTAATTTAATATGTGTTTAAATTTTGAATTTATATACAAATTATTTTAATATATAAACTATTTAAGTATTTTAATATATGTACTATTTTCAACATCTAAACTGTTTAAGCGTTTTAAATGTAAACAATGATTTTTATTTCAACATTCGTATTAAAAATTTAATATTGATTTCAAAGGAAGACAATATATATATCATTGCATATATGTTGGGTCGGTTTCCAGACTTATATTAGTGTTAGCGTTTAAGATGGATTTAAGGAAATTTTAAGGAAATGTATGAATTTTATAAACATTGTATATTGAGTTTTGTTTAAATTAAAAATTTTGGGACATGATATGGATTTGAAAATATATGTTTGAAATTATTTTAGCAACAAATAACAATATATAAAATTAAATAGTTCCGTTATATCAAAACTAATTCAATCGTTCTCATCGATTTCCCATTAGCAGCCTTGTCCGTCGTTCCTGTTTTCTACATCAAATCATATCCTTCTAGCGTTGCTTTGGATTTACTAGCTTATTTCTGTGTCGAATCTCTCTAGCCTCGAAAGATGAGCAATCACTCACGATTAACGTTCTTATATTTATTAAATTTGATTTCAATTGAAACGACATTTGAAATAGGCCGTTGTTAGTTATTTAAATTGTTATACATGCTATTATCTGTAACTGTTCACCTGTAGGATATGACACCATATCCTATTGTTTATATTATATTGTTATTGATGATATATGCCTGTTGTTATATTTTATATTATCTATTTTCACTCTGCAAGTTCCCTGTTAGTATAGAATTCACTATGGGTTGAAATGATATATACCTGAATGGACTATAGAATAAGAGAAAATCGTTATGGGTTGAAATGATAGACCCAAGCGATTTTCATTTGAATTGAATTTAGGATTGCAAGTCGAAAGGATATCTACCCGTATATATTTAAATTACGGATTGAAATAATAAATATCCGTATCGCTTGACCATAGGATAGGAAATTATATACAGATGCCGTTGGTCCAATGTAAATGTTTTGAAAATAATTTCTATGGTTTTGGAAAGAAAAATATAGTTTTAATAAAGACCGATTCTTAGAATATTATATGTATAAAAATGAAAATTTTATGTATAGACCTAATAATGATATTTAATCTAATTGACATTGATTTAATACATATAATATGTTTAAGGATTCGTTTAATTTATATTTCAAAATAGATTTGGTAAAATTTTGAATACGTTAAGGTTGAGAAGATAAAGTTGAATTAATTGAAATGGTATTTAATTAAGAATTATATTCAATTAAATCGATTTGAAACTATTGAATTCGGGATTTAAGATATGATTTTATAACTTGGTTTTGGTAAAAGGAATTAAATGGATATTTTAAGTTTAAATAAATTTAAGGAAATATTCTGTAAAATCTAATCTAAGGCTATTTAAATGATATTGAACTTGTTAAGTGGATATTTCCTGACTAAATAATAATGAAGCTAAATCAAGATTTATATGAAACTGTTAGATTTAACTTTGAAAATGTTGAATATTAAAGCTTTGAATATATCGAAAGTTTAAATGGTTATTGGGAACTGAATTGAATTAATGAATTGAGCTTTGAATAAATGGGAATTTGGAATTTGAGTTGATTGGAATCAATTTGTGTAGTTGAGGAAATTTCAAATACTTTACTTTATAAATTATTTAATATACATACTATTTTGGAAAATAGATATATTTGAAAGGGAAATGATATTTTGGTTTTGAAGTATAAATTAATTTGAATGTCCACGGTGTTACAGTGTATATTTCCACCATGTAGATAGTTCTGCAGATCCTTAGAGGATGGTTATCCCAAACATCCTTTGAGTTACTTGTATTCCAGTTGATATTTCACTTGAGTTGGATTTATTGATATAAGAATGTTAATCCTGACTCGAGTGTTTTGCGTTTTGCTTTACGCCCGGGTCAGACTGAGTGATACAGCTTTTGAGACTCACCTTCGGAGTTTGGAGCTTCCTTTAGGGATCCAACTATCGATTCCGCTTTCAGCCCTTCTAGTGATTGGTTCAGAGAAGTCATATGCTCATACTAGAGACTTTGCTGCATCTGAGATATTCTGTTGTATTTTATTTCTAACTCTGATGTTTATATAGTAGCTTCATGAACTACTATTTATCTATTCCGCTGTATTATATTACTCTGTGTCTGTGATCTGTAATCATTAATTTACTGTTTATGCTGAGTATTGCCAAATTTTTATTTACAAGCGGTATTTTGAGCAATTCAAGTCCGACATGTGCGGATGCGAATGGTTGAAAATACCGGGTCGTTACAGTTGGTATCAGAGCTTTGGCTCTAGGCAAACTTAGCATATGTAGTGAGTTTATTTGCAGAATCACTTTCATTCGAGCTTGAATTTCTTCCTCTTTGTTTTGGTTTTCCTATGGACTTTGGAACGTTCCCTGTGGTTCCAAAATCCATTATCTTCTCTCACTATTCGTTTTTATGAATTCTGGAGTATACCACTGCTCCACTGGAAGAATGTAAACGGGTGAATCTCCTTCACAATAGGCATTGATTTACCAGAGATTTCTGTATTTTCGGTTTAGATGTTGCTATCTTTTACTAAGCCCAAGTGATCGAACGCCGATTTGCCTTAGAATTCCTCAAGATCTTATTCCTGAAGTCACGGTTGACCCGGTTAAGGTCGCCCGCGATTTATGTAAGTATATCCATTTTCTATTTTGAAATTTAATTATCTCATCTTCGATCGAGCCTATCTTCGAATAGAATTCTATTTGATTGGAGTTTCTCTATTCTGAATTTCTATCTTTGTTCTGAAATCCATTCTTGAATCATCCGTTGTTAATCGGGTTTGTTTGTATTTTAGAAATCATTTAAAACATAAAAATTATTGTTTTGATAAGTATGATTATATTCTATGTATAAAAGTGAAATGTTTTCGATAAGGATTTGAAATTTTGCAAATTTTATAAGGAATTTGATTTATATAAAAAGTATTTATAAATGAAGGGTTTTAAATTTGAAATTCGAGGAGTTGAATTCCGGTATTTTAAAAATTGGTTTTAAGACTTTGGAAAATATATAATAATTAATAATACGATTTAAAGGTATTTTCTAAATAAGAAATGTTTCAAATGAGTTCAAATGAACTTCAATGATTTCACCGAAATTTCGAAGAAGTTTTCAAGAAAATAGAAATCCAGAACTCACTTGTGTCTCTGAAAAATAATTTCGGTGATGAGTGCACGCATCATCGACATTGATTTTCGAGTTTCAAAGTGGGGGAGAGGCCACTTTAATAACTTCGCTATGCGAGTGATTTTGTGAAACCAGTTTTGATTTCAAATTCCTAAGTATAATTCGATATTCAAAAGATATATGTATATATATTTGAAATGATTTGAAGTAAGCCAGTTTTCAGTCCTCAAATTTCGGATTTGATTAACCCTATCTTTTGAAATTTGATTTACTGATTTGTTGGTGATTTCCAACGCATGGATTGAAATATGATTTCTTTGACTATTTTGAAGGTTCAAGCACTTCCAAATCAAGGTTAACTTTTCAAAGATATGTAATTTTGGAAAGTATAAAGTATTTGATAAGTATATAAGATTATTTTTGTATGTTTTAATATGATTTAAATAAGTTTGAAACTTCTTTGTTAAGTAAATGAATAAGACTATTTTGAATTATACTAGTAGGAAATATAGATTTGAAATGTTTTGAGTAAAGTGTGTGTATATATATATATATAATAATAATCTTTCCAATGGCAAATTGAAATAAATAGTTTAAAGGTTTTAAAAGGGATGGTTTTAAAACTTAGTAACCATTTTTGGGTGAAATTGATTTTGAAAAATATCTGGTTTCGAAAATAGATTGAAATTTAAACCCAGTATTTACATGATGTTTTGGAAATGAATTTTGTTTGACCTAAATTATGTTGATTTGAAAATTTGAATTATGTGCTAAACTTATGATTTTGAAAACTTTGAAACTGAAGATATTTGATTTGGAAGAAATAATTTTGTGAAATCGAGTATGATTTTTGAAACTGAACTGATATTGAAATGAATTGAAATTGAGAACCTTGTTTTACTAAATACTTTATTTGGGAGTTGTCGAACTTATATAAATTTGATTTGTATAAGTATGAAGTTGATTTGAAAACTATGATTTAAAAAGGTACTCAATTTGAAAGTGAAATCTTATATAATCGAAATCTGTATAAGTGTGATTTGACATACTATTGATTTTGGAAAGTATTCGATTTGGAAATGAAATCTTATATATAACGGACTTTATATAAGTATGATATTTGAAAGTGATTTGAAAAGATACTGTAAGGACCCGATTCTTCGACTTCCGAAAACCGACATCAATACGTTCACTGTATCAACTGCCGAGCACTCGAATGCCGGAAAACCGAACACTTAGGGTTTTAAGAAAAAGAAAAAAAGAAAAGAGAGAAAAGAACAGAAAGAAAATAGCAGAACAATATCAGAATCTCACAATCGCAGCGGAACAACTTATAATATATAAATGAATAATCTTTAAACAAAGAACTATATCAATTATTACAATAAATTACATTATATCATCAGAGTGTACAACAATCAAACAACAACAAACAGCGGAAAAGAAATACTATATACTAGTGAATACGCCATGCCATCCATCTTGCCTCCAGCAACTCCTGAATTCCAGAATATCCTGATAAACCCGACTCTTGACTGCCCGTGTGGAAATTGGTGGGCACCCAGAGTTTAGGAAGGAAAAAAATAAACTCCGAGTCAGTCATGTGACTGGTGTGAGAACTCAAAACAGTTTATTTTTAAAACAAAGTACAGGATAATTTTAAAATAGATTCGCAATGCTTTTAAAAATGAAACTACCATAAGGCATCCCGGCACACACACAATGCAAACGCAGACATGAGGGAGATTTCTCCTTATGATAGTCAAAGATGCTTACTACGCAAAATCAAATCATTTTTGATATTATTATTAGTGCATAGTGTAGAAAACATTTCGAAAGTAGAATATAAATCTTAGCCAGCATAGGTACCATTATATTATGCCTACTATAGCTACCATATTAAATGGCAGGTTCTACAACTAAAACCGTACAAGGTCTTATTGTTTGATTGGATTTCCAACAAATGGTCAGGCCAAGGAACTTCCCATTGCCACATGGAAACGCCTCTGGAATGACGTCCCGAGAACCAAACCGGATCTCTGCCAACACAAGGCCGGGTTACCCCTAACAGGGTAACTACTGACACGAATATGTCATCCCCTGATCATAACCGATCTACATCTGAGGATCGTCGATTTCCAACAACCACAAAGTAATAAGTTTGCAGCAACAACATAGGTTAAGTATCTGGGCTCCATACCATGATACCACCTCTATCCAGAAGGAATGACATACACTAAAGGGAGCTAGCCCTAATAACCTTGCTGCATCCTTCCTGTTTTGACCATTTCCGGGGTGTGAGGTCCGACGAAGTCTCGTCCACAAAACCACGCTTTATACAAAAGCTATGCTTTGGGTCAACAAATGATCAAAGTAATGATCACCCAGATAAATGATCAAACAAATGATCATATCACAAATGATCAAACAATGATCATCCCGCAGCAACACTCAGCATGCCACATTACCAATTTGGGAATATATCACTAGTAACCATCAACTACATAACCTCTAAGCTCGTACGTTTCAGAGAAGGATGTTAAGCTAAGAGAATAAATTCTCCGCCACCAACAGAAATATATTTGATAGAAACTAGCTTTACATCTCAAATTGTAACGTCAGACACACAATCCATACAAGTCCGTTCCGGGATCGAACGGAACCGAAGGCACTTCAAAAGAAGCCCTTGCAATCCGGATATTCACTAATCACGTCCGGACAACCCGTCACTAAGGAGCTGTGCTTTGGGTCAACAAATGATCAAAGTAATGATCACAAAGATAAATGATCAAACAAATGATCATATCACAAATGATTAACAATGATCATTTCACAGCAACACTCAGCATGTCACATTACCAAATTGGGAATATATCGCTGATAACCATCAACTACATAACCTCTGAGCTCGTACGTCTCAGAGAAGGGTGTTAAGCTAAGAAAATAAATTCTCTGCCACCAACAAAAATATATTTGAAAGAAGTCAGCTTTATATCTCAATTTGTAACGTCAAACATACTATCCATACAAGTCTGTTCAGGGATCGAACTGAACCGAAGGCACTTACAAAGAAGTCCTTGCAATCCGGATATTCACTAATCACGTCCGAACTTCTCATCACATATGGAGTCTCTATACCGGGGACCAGTCGATGCAAAGACATTCGATGAGTTGTCCTTTCGCTTTTGAAAATATCCGGTCTTCAACACCGGTCTTCAAATGCAATTCATAACGACGTATCATATATTCGGAATGGGTTATACGACCCTAAGGTCCTTTCCCGGCTAACCCGAATAGTGAGCGCTTATTTAAAAATAAGTGTGGCATTCAAATTAAAGCAAATCACAAAAAATACCCATTCAAAGGTAAATATTGATAGTCGGTTATTGAACTATCAATGGATATGCACAACATCACCAAATTCCAAATAATTTATTTTTCAAAAATATCTTTACAAGATATATAATTTTCACACTTCAACCATTTGAAAACAATTTTCAGATCACTTTTCACCTTTACCACTTTTGAAAACAAATTTCAATCATTTTCCTTACGCGGAAATACTTTCATTTCAACATGGTTCATTTAAACCCATTAAATAAATCCTTAACGATTTACTTTATATTTACGTTCCAAATCCGTAAATTTATTCCCACACTTCAAAAATAAATCAACATTTATTTTTAAACAAATTCCCCTTTTCATTTATAAATTCCATAGTGAATTTACATTCCAAAATATTTATGAATACACGATTTCAATTATTCATTTTCAATTTATCTTCAAAAAGATAAATTCTCAAAAACGTTTCATTTCACATTGGAAAAACATTTCCATACTTACTTATTGATAAGTAATTCACAAATTTATTTATTTTCAACATTTGGAAAATATTCAATATACTTAAATCGAAATTAAGTATATATTTCATTCTTTAAGGAAATCATTCTCTTAAACATATTTATTTGCGCCAAAACGAATGTTGCATAAAACATCGTTATGACAACCCAAAATCACTAGTATAGGGATTCGAAATTAAAATAGATATATATAAATCGCAATACTATACAAAACATTTCCTTTCGGAAATCATTTACCATAACAACAGTGTTATAGTCCACCATTTCCTTCTATTTCTCGAAAACGTCTATTTCAACAATGAATGTTGAAATCTATGGTTTCAAATCTTAACACATTTTAAAAACATCGTTAGATCATTTTAATTCTATTTAAAACATCACATCCAAAACATTTTCTTTAACATATTATTCACTATCCAAAAAACGTGAATATACTTCGTTAACCAATTTCATCATTTCTATACATTTTATTTTAAAGGATTATTCACTGTCTAAAACATGAATATAACTCCATTAATAAGCTATAACAATTTACTTATCAAAATAAGTCATTTGCAGATTTATAAAACAATGTTTATAATTTCCATTACTATTTATTTTATAACAACTTCCTTTTATAAATCTCCTTTATTAACCTATTTCAATTTATAACTCAATTATATACCAAAAGTTCATATTATAAGTTAAATACTTATAATTTATTTGTTTACAAAATCGTTCTTTTAAACTTCCCAAATTATAAATCTTATAACTTATAAGATTCATTTATTTACCCAAATTTATTCTTTTAATAACTTGACAAATTTTATAAACCTACTGCTTATAAATTCCATTTATAACTTCACCGTTTATAATTATATAAATTTCATTCATTTATGAAATTCATTTACAATTCATTCTAACACATATAAAAACTCGTTTTATAATTCAAATATTTTTAATTTATAAATATCAATTTATAAATCCTTTATATAAATCAATTTATATTATTATTTTAAAACATCTTTAAACTCCTTTATAATTTCACCATTTTCTTTGATTTATAAAATAATCAAATTTCATAAATCCTATATTTTAAACTTTTTGTAATAAATTCAAAAATCCCAATTTAAACTATTTTATAAAATATTAACCTCATATTTTAAAAAATCAACTTTTAACTATATTTCTCAAAAATCATAATTTTTATAACATTAACATTATAACGTTTATTTATTTAAAATGAATCAATCCCAAAAATATTTTATAAACGTATACTTTCAAAAATCACTTTAAAAATCCTTTTAAAATTCCAAAATTGGCCCAATGATGCTACACACCAAATAGTCAATCACGACAACAACGACATCATATATCTGTATATGATAATCTTCAAATATCAAAATATCCGAAATCAAATAAATACTGTTGAGGAATCCAGTTGGATCCCTCCAACCTGTTTTCCTGTATCCAAAGATGTTAGCATAATACTAATTTCGTTTCAGTACGGAATTATCGCGGTATATGGGATTTATAAAATATTATCCGCTTAATAGAAGGCGCAATAGGGTGTCATCCGCTATATAATGCGGGAAATCAACTCCAAGTACATAAATAATACCAATTTCACTGTAATGTGAAATATTCGCGGTATATGTTTTTAATAAATAACCTCCGCTTACTAACGGCGTATAATGTCTATTTTAACAATCAATAGATAGCAATCATCATTCAAACATACATTCAAGAATTTTAAATCTAACTATTTAAAATTAAAAATTGAAACCGATTCGATTGAGTGAGAAGTTCTCACCTTGATTTCAATTTCGTTTTCAGCTTTTATTTCGAATAAAATTAAACGGACGTTTAATTTTACTCGAATTTTTTGCTAACTCCAAATGATTCCAATCTAATTTCATAGTGTAGTACTCGTCCATACGATTCCAACGCAACTTGTTTCGCGCGTTTTCGACCTCGTATGAAAAAGATACAAATTTTTAAAGTTTTACACGAATTTAAAACATATTAATTTACAACATATATTATATTTTCTAAATCTAGCAGATCCAAGCCGTCCATCCCACCACTGCAAATCACGGCCGTCCCTTGCTTCTTCTATCTTCCCCCTCCAGTAAAACACACGTACGTTCTTAAACCCGCCGCCCCCTAGGGCTTGATGCCGTGACCACCACAAGCAACTACTCATCGATCAAAGGTCGCCATTCCCTCCGCCTACATGAGAGCTACCCATGGCCCCCTTATGGCTTAGAAACCATGCGCGAGCGGCCATGGTTCAAGGTCCAATTGCCATCAATCCGTAACTTGAAATTTGATCTTGACCGTTGGATACCTTCGTCTCGACGAGATCTACGTTTTCCCAGTTGAACGTTTCTTGAAATAATGCTTGGATTTGAAGAAAATGAGGGAGGAAGGAGAGAAGATTTCGGCCATTGGAAATTATGAACGGCGGCTGGAGCTTATTTCTAGGGTTTTAGAATTATGTTGAAAATTGTGAATATTTGGGGACTTTTATAGAAAATTCAGCGACCACTATTCATCCCGGAATTTCCGAACTCCAAACGAAGCGTGCCGGTTGGCGTTCGTAAGGTTTACCCCTCGTTTCGAACACAATGGAACATGTTTCGGAGGCTAATTCGATCATCTGTGCGAGTTATGGCAATAAACGATCAATTTTAAATTAAATCGGTAAATCAAATTTCTAGGCGTTTTAGCTTGCCCCGGACAAACGGTAAATCCGATTGACACGAAATTTGAAACCATACAATAATATAGCATTATGGATCTGATGAAACTTGTTTCATCGAAATCCGAGACTGTTTGAAAAATGGCTATTTTAACTCGCCAAATAAATATTAAAACAATTTCGATGCGTTTCGAGCTGCCACGGTCAAACGAAAACTCCAATTGCTACGAAAATTGAAATCCGATAATAAAAAACTATTACGGATCCAATAGAACTAGTTTCGTCCAATTCTGAGACTGTTCGAAAAATGGCTAATTTCACTAGTCGATTTAAATATTAAAATATTCAATTTTCATAAATTAACTTTTAATTCGATTTTAAAAGTTCTATAACATCATTCTAACTCCAACATGATTAAATAAAATTTTACAAATCATTTTCGATCATATTTAACCCAATTTTAAATTATTTCTGTAATTTCAACTATTAAATTATCGATTTAATTATCCAATTAAATCTAATTATTCCAAAAAGAAATTATTCGACTTATAAATTTCACTTATTAATATTTAAAATTAATTAGATATACAAATTTTAATTGACAGAAATTCTGTCGTTACGGATACTATATGATACATATTTTCGAAGTAAAGATATGGAAAGTGCCTTCTGCTTGATATCTGATTTGTGGCCACTTCTTGGATTCATTCTATCGATATTATTCTCTCTGATTTTTGTTTTCCGGATGTGATACTCGAGTGTCCCGCCGTGGCGTAACCCATGGTTTTTTTCCTTGGCAAGACTGCGTAGCGTAATTCGCCTGGCTGAGATGGCCCAGGGGTACGAATGTTTCCTGGGGGATCCAGGCGTAACCATTGTGTATCCTGTGATCTACGTTGGTCGTTTTTAGTAGCGAAATCCGTAGGGATAAGAAAGCTTACGGATACAGATGTTTCTTGGGGGATTCGGGCGTAACCTTTGTGTATCTGCGGTCTACTAGTCATCATGGCGAAATTTGTAGGGCTGAGAAAGCTTACAGATACGGATGTTTCCTGGAGGATTCAAGCCTAACCTTTGTGTATCAGCGATCCATGGTTGGACAAATGGTTTGGTTGTTTTGTTTGGATTGTACTCTCCATATCTGTTTTTAAAAGTTTTTCATGTATTTTCACTGGGTGTTGAAACAAGTGTACTAAGTACCTAGAGAATTCTAGCTTTGCGCATGATCAACACACTGCCAGAGTCTATAGGAACAAGGATAAACTTGTTAAGACATCGAGTTATAAAAGTATTTTGATAAAGTATCATATAAAGGATATTTTGATCATTTATTTTACCTTTCTAAATAATTGAAATTTATGTAATTTTAGAATAATGGTTCATCTTTGTCTTTCAACCTGTTTTCCCTTCTAGCCATTCCTACTTTCCACCTTGATAAACTTACCTATAACAACAGTTATCAGGTATAATTTTAATCTTCTTGTCATCTTGTCCTATTCCTATTTCATTCTATTTTTTTTTGTGTTTTTCGTACCTCGTTCCTTTTCGAGGACGAAAAGATTTGAGTGGAGGAGAGTGTAACAACCCGATATTTTATGTTTATTTTAATTTTATATTTTAATTATTGTAACTGAAATTCTGATTTAAAAACTTTATTTTATTTATTAAAATGGATAAATTTTGTTATTCTAAATATAAATTTTGATTTTTGTGTGAATTATAATTCCAAACCTGAATAAATGGAATAATTCCAAAAAAATGGATTTTTGGTCAAATTGGTCAAACTTTGACTTTTAAATTTAAAATTTAAAAATTTAAATTTTTGAAATTTTATCTTTTATTACGAAAATATATTTAATTTCAAGAATACCGCTTTTCGTTTCGTTGAAAGCGGATAAATATTGTGAAAGTTATGCCTTTTACAATATTGCGTGTAAATTGTTTTATTTAACAAATTTATTTATTTTAATTTATATAAATAATATTTTTTGTTTGTAAAATCATGTTCTAATTTGTGTAACATGATATGTTATGCATATATTTTATTTTTAAAACCTTGGTGTTTAATTGTTTAAAGGAGTTTGAAATTTTAAAATTTCTTGAATTAATTTGCTTAATTTTAAATAAATATAAGCAATTTCTGCAACGGTAGATTTTAATTAAATTTTTTGACACTAATTCAAATTTTAAATTCTAAATTCTAACTTCAAATATTTATTTAAAATATATATATTCACAACATTTATTTCACTATTGTTTTACTTACTTCTATTGGTTATATACCTTTAAATTAAGTAATAAATAATGTTGTAAAAAGGCAATAAATTATACATTTTAAATTGGTACGTTTATATCCGTTCTTATTTAATTTATTTGGCGCTATAAATGTTACGTTATTTCCTGATATATTCTTTAGCATATTTACTAAATAAATAAGAAATTAATAGATTTAAAATTACGTTACTTTGTTAATTAATTTGGGCGTACGTTTCGTTTTAATTATGACATCTATTATACGCACTCTTTGACTTCATATCTTAGCTGCTAAAAATCAATCAACAGAAGCTGATTTCCTGCCTTACAAATCACATGTAAAACTTTCCACTTTCATTTGTGTCTCCATATTTAGTAGGAATATAATCTTCTATTTACACTAGCCATTTCAAAATCTTTTGTTTCTTTCCATTTGCTTCTGTATATTTAATAGAAATGAATGCCTAAATTTTCTCTTGCCACTTTAAACAAAATTTCTTTCCTTCCTCCCACTTAATCAATGCAAGCTTCCTTGATAAATATTCAAAACCCACATACACAAATGCCCACCATATATTATTTGGCCTTCATCTCCTCTCTTGCGTGTGAAGCTTCTCCTGTAGGTAAATGGCTGTACTTATTTTTTTTTCTTATTTCTTTTCTTTTTCTTCTTCTTGTTTTTCTTTTGTTTCCATTTTTTCTGTTCCACCTTAGTGCTCGGCTGCTCCACCACCTTCCACGACCGGCCTACAGCCCCTCCACCACCACAACTTTCGACCTTGCTCCTCTCTTTAATTTAAAGGTATATATATATATATATATCCATAAGTGTATATAAATCTGTTATCTGATCTTGCTTAAATAGGTTTGCTGTTTTATATGTATAAATTTTTATATCTATAAGTTATAGTACGAATAGTATAGTTATATATAAGTTAATTTTTATTGTGTACATGTGTTTTAAAAATAAAAGCATAAAATAAAATAAAACTAAAGTGAAATAAAATATAGGTAGGTATAAGTTTTATATGAGCCTGTAAATCTATTAGTTGCATTGTTTTTATAAGTTTACTTAAGCTATAAAAATTGTATTAGCGGCATATAGTTATATAGTGCATGCATATATAGGCTTACAGCATAATATGAAAAGCTTACAGTATATCTTGTTATGCATATAGAATCAAGTATGCAAATCATATAACCTATTATTTGTATAATAATATAAGCTAAGTGTTTAGTAAAGTTGTTAACATGGGTTCAACCTGTTGTGTATATTTTGGCTTATTTAGAAATATATTTGTTTAAAGTATCTATTTGTGTTAGGATGCATATCTGTAAGTGTTATATAAAGTATATTATGTAGATATGTTATTTTTTCAAAAACGATGATTTTAGATATATATTTAATTTAATATGTGTTTAAAATTTTGAATTTATATACAAATTATTTTAATATATAAACTATTTAAGTATTTTAATATATGTACTACTTTCAACATCTAAACTGTTTAGGCGTTTTAAATGTAAAGAATGGTTTTTATTTCAACATTCGTCTTAAAAATTTAATACTGATTTCGTGGGAAGACAATATATTTATCATTGCATATGGATTTGTATTTGTCTGCATATATGTTTGGTCGGTTTTCAAACTTATATTAGTGTTAGTGTTTAAGATGGATTTAAGGAAATTTTAAGGAAATGTATGAATTTTATAAACATTGTATATTGAGTTTTGTTTAAAATTTGGGACATGATATGGATTTGAAAACATATGTTTGAAATTATTTTAGAAACGAATAATAATATATAAAATGAAATAGTTCCATTATATCAAAACTAATTCAATCGTTCTCATCGATTTTCAATTATCAGCCTTGTCCGTTGTGCCTGTTCAAATCATATCCATCTAGCGTTGATTTGGATTTAGTAGCTCATTTCTGTGTCGAATCTCTCTAGCCTAGAAAGATGAGCAATCACTCACGATTAATATTCTTATATTTATTAAATTTGATTTCAATTGAAACGACATATTAAATAGGCTGTTGTTAGTTATTTATTTTGTTATATATGCTATTATTTGTAACTGTTCACCTGTGGGATATGACACCATATCCTGTTGTTTATATTATATTGTTATTGATGATATATGCCTGTTGTTATATTTTATATTATCTGTTATCACTCTGCAGGTTCCCTGTTAGTATAGAATTCACTATGGGTTGATATGATACATACCTGAACGGACTATAGAATAGGAGAAAATCGTTATGGGTTGAAATGATAGACCTAAGCGATTTTCATTTGAATTGAATTTGGGATTGCGGGTTGAAAGGATATCTACCCGTATATATTTAAATTACGGACGAAATAATAAATATCCATATCGCTTGACCATAGGATAGGAAATTATATACAGACACCATTGGTCCAATATAAATGTTTTGAAAATAATTTCTATGGTTTTGTAAAGAAAAATATAGTTTTAATAAAGACTGATTCTTAGAATATTATATGTACAAAAATGAAAATTTTATATATAGACCTAATAATAATATTTAATCTAATTGAGATTAATTTAATACATATAATATGTTTAAGGATTCGTTTAAATTTATATTTCAAAATTGATTTGGTAAAATTTTGAATAAGTTAAGGTTGAGAAGATAAAGTTGAATTAATTGGAATGGTATTTAATTAAGAATTATATTCAATTAAATCGACTTGAAACTATTGAATTCAGGATTTAAGATATGATTTTATAACTGGGTTTTGGTAAAAGGGATTAAATGGATATTTTAAGTTTTAAATAAATTTAAGGAAATATTCTGTAAAATGTAATCTAAGGCTATTTAAATGATATTGAACTTGTTAAGTGGATATTTCCTGACTAAATAATAATGAAGCTAAATCAAGATCTATATGAAACTGTTAGATTTAACTTTGAAAATTTTGAATATTAAAGCTTTGAATATATCGATAGTTATTGAGAACAGAATTTAATTAATGAATTAAGCTTTGAATAATTGGGAATTTGAGCTGATTGGAATCAATTTGTGTAGTTGAGGAAATTACAAATACTTTACTTTATAAATTATTTAATATAGATACTATTTTGGAAAATAGATATATTTAAAATGGAAATGATATTTTGGTTTTGAAGTATAAATTAATTTGAATGACGACGGTGTTATTGTGTATATTTCCACCTTGTAGATGGTTCTGCAGATCCTTAGAGGACGATTATCCAAAACATCCTTTGAGTTACTTGTATTCCAGTTGATATTTCACTTGAGTTGGATTTATTGATATAAGAATGTTAATCCCGACTTGAGTGTTTTGTATTTTTCTTTACGCTCGGGTCAGACTGAGTGGTACAACTTTTGAGACTCACCTTCAGAGTTTGGAGCTTCGTTTGAGGATCCAACTATCGATTCCGCTTTCAGCCCTTCCAGTGATTGGTTCAGAGAAGTCATTTGCTCGTACTAGAGACTTCACTGCATCTGAGATATTTTGTTGTATTTTATTTCTAACCCTGATGTTTATATAGTAGCTTCATGAGCTACTATTTATCTAGTCCGCTGCATTATATTACTCTATGTCTGTGATTATTTATTTACTATTTACGCTGAGTATTGCCAATTTTTTATTTACAATGCGGTATTTTGAGCAATTCAAGTCCGACATGTGCTGATGCGAATAGTTGAAAATACTGGGTCATTACAAAGTAGCTTAGAAACCCACAATCATCTTGGTTTTGTACAAGTTCTCGAGTCCTAATGTGATGAGATATTCTACAGGAAGAAGCTTGCAAAACTAATTCAAAATGGTTTTATAAAAACGATTTTCAAAACTGATTTTCAAAATGTTTTAGCCTTAAAACTATCTTTTCAAATGCTTTTTAAAATAGATGTTTTAGCCTTAAAATATCCTATGTTTTTGTTTTTTAAAACATAGTAAAATTAGTTTATTTTACTCCAGAATCATTTCATCTTATTTTCATTTTAATACCATTTTCAAAAAAAAATACATTATTTTTAACAACGGGATATCGACATCATGGGATACCCCATGTCGACATGGTGGCCGTTGAATTCAAAAGTTTCAATTTTCAAAAGAAGCGTCTATTCGTTTAAATCTCTTCACGAATGGTTATGACCGTTGGTGCTTTATAAATAGACTTCACAAACGAATTTTTTAATCATCTATTTTTCATATTTTCTTCACTTCTTCTCCACAAATCCATGTTCTATAATTTTCATATTTTTAAGATCGTGCCGAAATTCTGCCAAATTCTCAAGTGAATCAAATTAGAATTTCATTCTTGTTTGATTCTCTGTTCTCTCTCAAAGATCAAAGTGCCATTCAGAGTCATAGGATCAATTTGTAATCAAAAGTTTATCGAGTCTCTCTATAAGGTGTGATTGTGCCTGGAAATCAATTGGGTAATCTTGTGGCCCTTAAACTAGTATAAAATTCAGTGTGTTCTTTCCCTTTATTGTTTTTTACTTACTTTCTGCATCTGTGTTTGATTCTATGATTGTTCCGTGATTAAGCTCTGCATTTGTTTGTGTCATAATTTCAATTTTGCTCATATAAGTCTTAGAATTCATTAAACACTATTCACCCCCTCTAGTGTTAAATTAGCCTTAAGATCCTTAATCCGCTGACCCTTTCAATTGGTATCAGAGCATTGGTTTTCATAGTTTTCGTAATATAAAACTTGAAAATTGGTTTAATGGCTACCAACACTGGTAATGTCAACTTTGACACTAGTTCTTTTATCACTAACACTAGTTCATTTGTAGATGGTCAGTCTATTGTCAGACTACCATTTTTCAATGGCAATAATTATGCATATTTGGCTTGTAAAATGAAAATTTATTTACAATCTGTAGGATTAGACACTTGGAATATCACATAAATTGAGTATATTGAACCTACTACCAATTTTGCCCAGTGGACTGCTGAGCAAAAGGGTAATGCACAAAATAACTCAAAGGCCATGAATGTATTATTTTGTTCATTAGATAGGAATGAGTTTAATAGAGTGTCTGTTTGTAAGTCTGCATTTGAAATCTGGAAAAATTTGCAAGTTACTCATAAAGAAACAAGCAAAGTTAAACAGACTAAAATTTTCATATTAACTAATCAATTTCAATTGTTTAAAATGCATTCAAATGAGTCCATTTCTGACATGTACTGTCGATTTTAGGATATTGTTCATTCACTAATTGCACTGGGAAAAAGCTTTTCAAAGGAAGATCAAGTCAGAAAAATTCTAAATTCACTCACTCCAGAATGGGATCAAAAGACACTTGCAATCGAAGGAGAAAATGATATCAGTCTCATGAAAATGGAAGAATTGTGGGAATCTCATGTCTTATAAAGTTCAACTGCAAGGAAGAAGAGAAAACAAGGCGACAGAAAAGAAGTCACTAGCATTCAATGCACCAACTGAAGATTCAGAACCAGACAGTGATGAGGAGATTACTTTCATGACAAGAAACTTTCGGAAATTCCTAAAATATAGAGAAAAGAATATTTAGAAAAGAAATGATTAAAGGAATTCAAGAAATAATGCAGAGAACGTCAACAATGATAGATGCTACAATTGCAATAAAGTCGGGCATTATAGGAAAGACTGTCCGTATCTAGATAAATAATTATTTCCTCCAAACAATGATTCGTCAAGGAAAAGGAAGAAAGCATACACAACAACCCTTGATGACTCAGACTCATCATCCAGCGACGATGAAAAGAAGACAGAAAATTCAAATTTGTGTTTCACCGCTATTCATGAATCAAACGACGATGGGAGTATGGATCTAAAAATAGGTACGCATTTACATTATTTTAATTTTTATTGGTTGAATGGATGCTTGTGTTTGCTTGATTTTATTAAATTCCTTGAATTTTAAATTCAAATTTATCCCTTGAAATTTGAAGTTTAAATTCAAAAAAGTAATATTATTTTTATATTATTTTAAATATTAAATTATTAACATTTAAGTATTATTATATTTAATCTTATCATAGGAATTATATAATTAGAATATAGGATACAATATATATATTTATTAGCAAATAGGATTAGACACTTGTCCTTTGAATCAATAGGCACATGTCAACATATCGGGATACCCCATGTCGACATGCCCCTCAGAATTTGATTTCAAAATTTGAATTCAAACTTTTGAATTTCCCTCCACCTTTTCATCAACTTCAATGCTCTGGAAAGATGTCTCTTGACCAAAAAACATGACCATAGAATCTCTATTTATCTCACTCTCTTTATCATCACTTTTCACTTTCATTTCAAATTTCAAACTTATCTTCATTATCTTCAACTCCTCTCAAACTTCTTCAATGGCCTCTTTAAGCACTCTTAACACCATTAGGTTTCCAAAATCTGTCAAAAACTTTCTTTTTAATGACCCGAAAGCTATCAAAGTTTACATCAACTATGTAAATTTTGGTAAAATACATACAGGAAAATTTGCTATTTTTGAAGATTTTCCTTCTTATGAAATTGAAAATCTTTTTCAACAAATATTCTATTCATAGTTTAGTTGATAATAAACAAAATGATTTTTTATGTTATCCAAACCTTGTTAAGACGTTTTATATGAATTTAAATCGCGGTTTTTATGACAGGAAAGAATGACAAATTTAGAGTAGTGTTAAAGGAACATAAATTGTTTTGGATTGTGAAATTTTAGGAAATATTTCAGGATGTAAGTATACCGGTATGAATCTCTCGGAATTTCAAATCAATGAAAATGATCGAGAGACATTTCATCACATCTTTGAATGGGATGACAATTTTGAATTCAAAAATCGATATTTTCGTCCAAAAGCAAGAATTGTTAAGCTTCTTATTCGACACACTCTTATACCAAGATCGAGAAATAACAACAACCCGACTTTGAAAGTTTACAAAGCTCCTTTTACAATTTTTGGAAATTATGATATCAATTGGGTTCAAGTTATTTTAGATGAGCTAAGGCCCAAGAACTTTACCATGGGTGAAAACACATTATAGCATGGAATTTATCTTACTCGAATTTTCAATTACTTTGGAGTTGATTTTAAAAGGGAAGAATTTACAACTACAAAAGTGTTCAACCATGGAAATATTTCTCTTATGCAAATTCCATTAGTGTTTCAACCATATGAAACACTTGCAAAAAAGGAAGAAAGGCTTGCTCATGAAGAGATGGAAAAAATGGAGGAAGAAGAAGAAGAGGAAGAGGAAGGAATGGAAATTAAGTAGGAGGAAGATCAAGAAACCTCCTTAGAAAGTATTGAATAGCCTACTAATCCCGCTAATCCATCCAACAAAACCATTCTCAATAATCAAAGAATAGTAGTGGAAAATCAAAAGACACTTAAAAGATCAATGAGTAAGAAAATGGATAAGATTTCCGCTAAAATCGACATGTTCTTCGAGAAAATTAGTAGAAAACTTGGACTATCATCTTCTTCATCTTCATCTAACTAGTTTTTGTTCATGTTATTTTAAGTTCTATTTGTGTATTACCTTTATTTTAGTTAATATTATATTATCTTATGTAATGTTGACTAGAATTATTAATGGAAGCTTTCATTTCTTATTATTCTTGTTCACTTGTCTCTATAATTGCTTGTTTTTATATTATACAAATTTTACTTTAATAGATTTGTTAATATTATTCAAAACAAAGAAAAATGTCACTTTAGGCAAAGGCATGTCAACATCCACTATCCCGCCATGTCGACATCCAATGGGCAGAAACTAGTTACATTTTCAAATTTTAATTTCATGTAACTAACTTATGTCTATTCATTTCAAATGACTTTCTATCCCTATTTATATCTGTTTCTACCAGAATAAATTGTCGAACTTCATCTCTAGTCATTTTCTTCCATAGTTTTTTCTATTTCTTGAATTATGGCTTCTTCGATTAAGAATCTAAGCGATAATCTTGAAAAAAATCTCACTTACTTCAAGAATATTCTTACATTCATACTTCGTAATCAACGACACTTAGAATTAAGTCAAATACAGATGATCAAGGAGCAAGAGAGACATTTCGACGCCCTTCGTTGGATGATCTCAGCCCTTAACATGGACGATCTCAAAGGAATTCCACTAGTCACCCTCGACAAGGATAAAGAAGAATGAGATGCCATTAAAGCAGACCCTATCTTTGGAGAACATGGATGGATGGAAGTACCGAGGAATGTCTAGTCATTTTGTATGTTATTTGTTTGATTTAATAGCTGTCTGTTAAAACTTGATTGAATTAACTTATTTGGTATTGTTTGTATATATGTTTGGATTGAATAATTACTGTAAATATGATTGGCTAATGATTGATTTGTTTGATTACACTTATGATCACACTTAGAACTTATTACACTTATATATGGTTTACTCTATTTTATTATGGTTGATTATCTTATAACAAGCTCAGGAATTTTATTAGTTAGAAGTTTTTGTTGATGACAAAGGAGGAGAAGTTATAAAATAGTAGTTGGCTTGGAGTAAGGAGGAGTTATGATGGTTTGGAGTAAAGGGGGGTCATGGAGTAAGGGGGGTTATGATAGGAGTTATGGTACAGTAAGTATATTTTATAAATACAGGTTATCATCATAAAAAAGGGGGAGATTGTTAGGAACTGAGATGTTGGTTTTGATACAACAACCTTTTTAACTATCTTATTATAAAATATATACTAACACTATAATCTAGATAGATATGTATATGCAGGATATGTAGATACACAAGTATTGATTACTGAAGACTGATTAGTATAAAGACTCAAGACTCAAGATTGAAGACTCTAGAGTATCAAGATCAAGATCTCAAGATATGTGTCTAGTTTTTGTTAAAACTTCATCATAGAATGGAAATCTTCATTCTAAATTTCATTTGGGATGGAACCCATTTCTACCTTCTTAGTGGCTTACAAACCCATGATAAGTAGCTTACAAACCTATGAAAAGTGGCTTACAACCCACGAACATCCTGCTTTTGCACAAGTTCTCCGGTCCTGATGTGATGAGATATTCTATAGGAAGAAGCTTGCAAAACTACTTCAAAATGATTTTTTAAAAACGATTTTCAAAACTGCTTTTCAAAATGTTTTAGCCTTAAAACTATCTTTTCAAATGATTTAAAAAAAAGACATTTTAGACTTAAAATATCCTTTGTTTTTGTGTTTTAAAACATAGTAAAATTAGTTTATTTTACTCCAGAATCATTTTATCCTGTTTTCATTCCTATACCATTTTCAAAACAAATTTTACATTATTTTTAATAAGGGGATGTCGACATCATGGGATACCCCATGTCGACATGGTGGCCGTTGAATTCAAAAGTTTCAATTTTCAAAAGAAGTGTCTATTTGTTTAAATCTCTTCACGAATGGTTATGACCGTTGGTGCTTTATAAATAGACTTCACGAACGAATTTTTTAATCATATGTTTTTCATATTTTCTTTATCTTGTCCAAAAATCCATGTTCTATAATTTTTATATTTTTAAGATCGTGCCGAAATTCTGCCAAATTCTCAAGTGAACCAAATTAGAATTTCATTCTTGTTTGATTCTCTGTTCTCTCTCGAAGATCAAAGTGCTATTCAGAGTTATAGGATCAATTTATAATCAAAGGTTTATCGAGTCTCTCTATAAGGTGTTGTTGTGCCTGGAAATCAATTGGGTAATCTCGTGGCCCGTAAATCAAGAGAGTTTGCCCAGGATTCGTGAGACAGGAGGGTACCTCAAGGCCGTTATAAATTGATGAGTGTAATATCGACATTGTTTAATAAAAATCTGTATGAGGTGGTTTGCCTTGGTACATGATTGGATGTAGGGTAACTCCGAACCAATATAAAATTCGGTGAGTTCTTTGCCTTTACCTCTTTTTATTTACTTTCTGCATCTGTGTTTGATTCTGTGATTGTTCTATGATTAAGCTCTGCATTTTTTGTGTCATAGTTTCAATTTAGTTCATATAAGTCTTAGAATTCATTAAACACTATTCACCCCCCATCTAGTGTTAAATTAGCCTTAAGGTCTTAATCCGCTGTCCCTTTCAACCATATCTCCAACCTCAAATTCAAGATCTTTCCTTTTTTATCCGCATAAGATTTCTGACGGTCTTGCGCTACCTTCATCCTCTACCTGATCAACTCTACTTTTTCTATGGCATCCGGATCAAATCAGGTACAAGTACCACTTTGTCGGTGGTTTTCCTCCAACAACTAGGCGATTTACATCGCCGATCATAAAGTGCTTCAAAAGGGGCCATACCAATCATAGTTTGACTACTATTATTATATGCAAACTCCACCGAAGATAGATGCCGCTTCCAATGTCCTCTGAAATCCAAGACACAAGCTCTCAACAAGTCTTCCAAGATTCTATTCACCCTCTCTATTTGTCCGTTAGATTATGGGTGATACGCATGCTAAGGTTCAAAGAAGTTCCCAAAGCTGTCTATAGGATCCTCCAAAACTCACTACTGAACAAGAGGTCCCTATCAATGACTATGCTTATAGGAATTCCATGTAGACGAACTACTTCTTTAATATAAATCTGGGCTAGAGACGCGCTATTGGTGATTCTATCTACGACAACCCACATAGCCTCATTGCCCTTCTAACTTTTAGGCAATCCTTCTACAAAATCCATCGAAATGTGCTCCCACTTCCAAGTCAGAATTTCTAAAGGTAATAATAATTCACCGGACTTCCCTTGGTCAACTTTTATCTTTTGGCATGTCAAACACCTAACAATAAACTCAGTTATGCTCCTCTTTATTCCATTATGAAACCAAATTATCTTCTTATCCTTGTACATCTTGCTGAATATGCAAGCATATGATTTTTGTTTGATGATAATAAACATATGTATATTCATTTAATTCTGAATTTGTTAATGTACTATTTTATTTTTTACATAATTAAATAAATATTTTCTAAATAAAATAAATAACACAGAATTTAAATTCAAATGGATATTTTTATTCAAACAAATATTTTTGTTACAATTTTTGAATAGTACAAATTTGTGCTCTCACTATTTATACAAAATTTCAATTACAATACATTTCAATTTATACATCTATCATCACTACATATCACTCATTCACTCGTATTATTCTAGATTGAATCCAGCATCGGAGCAATCTGTAAAAATACGCACTGACGTAGTAAAATTGAAAAGAATATATTTTTGCAGTGTAAAATAAAAACATATACTGAATATATTATTTTCTCATTTATTTGGGTTGTTCGTCATCATTTAATTTTGAATTCATCATACACGAATAACTTGTGACACGCATAGTGTATCACTGTACATGCCATAAGGTCGTGCACACCGATATATACACTTGATAAAATTACAGGGACAGGTGAGCACAGGTCAAACCCAAATGAAAAGCCGGGTTCAACTCAAGTGCAATACAAATAAAGTCACGACAAGAGCACAAGGTCAAACCCGAGCTATTAGCTGGATTCAACACAGGTGCAAGTTCAAGAAAATGGTCAAAACAATTAAAACAAGCCTCGACCAAAAAGTTCAGTGAAGTACACATGAAACCAGTCTTGAAATCAGACTTAAGAAAACCAGAGGCTGCCACTTAAATACAAATGCACTTACAACATCTCAAATGTCATATAAAACAAAATACAGGCGTCAACCAGACTGCATTTTCAAGTGCATGACCATGAAAACAAGTGAACTCTAGACCTAGCATAGGCAAACCACACATGAATGGTCAAAGCAGTATGAACATAGCAGAGTCAGTGATGTACACATGCCTGGAACAAATGCCACCAAGTGAATATGATAACACGGTAGACAAATGTACGAAGTGAAGACAACTACAGTCTTACAGGAACTAAGACCAAATTCAAGCACCAAACCAGACTCAATGAAACAACCCTGCAACACTGCAGACGCATGCATACTCGAGTCACAATGCATCTAATCATACCAGTGTGCAGTGACAATATACATGAAATCAAGCTACAATGACGACCAAGCTGCAAACAGTGAATTAAGATACAAGACTGAACCGGCATATATTCAACATGAACAAATGATCAGTGGACAATGTATGAAGGCTTGAACAAGACTCGAGTGCTACCAAAACTCAAAGCCAAGCAGTGAACATGCAAATAACATTTAGTACAAACACAAGTACATATACATGGCAACCAAACAAAAGTATAAGGCATAAGCAAGTCACGGTCAACTTGAAAATATGATATGCCTGAAGCAATAACAGGTACACCATGTATGCATACATATGGTTGCAGTGAAGACAGAGCTCGGACTACAGTGATGCAATATGCAAAAGATCAATGAATCAGATAACAAAACAATGCTACAAAAGGTACCAGACTCGATTGAATCAAATAACAGTGACATAATCCAGGAAGCATCAAAGTGCAAACCACGATGAACTCAAACAATGCTGAAACCATGGAACAACAAACACATGTACTCAAGCATCAGGTCGAGTATGTTACAACATGTACACATATATAAGCAGACCAGGGATGAAATTCACAAGCTCCAAATTCAAAACAGCAAGAAACAAAACAGAAAAGGATGTCCAGAGAACAAACTCACTACATAACTCGAGCTAGCATATCATATATATAACAAGAACCAGATTGTACACAAGTGGTGCACACATCAATCCAATACAAACTACATAAAGTCAATGCAACACTGAATCATACATGACAACCAGACTTCAAATTATGAACAACAAGTAACATATATATGCTACAAAGACCAGAGAACTATATCTACACCAGTCTTCGAGGCATGTACATGAAGGCAGCAAAAACAGGTACAATATAATGCCATAAGTCAACAGTGACATTGCCGAAGTCAGGTAATGGCAAAATTCAAGTCGAAGCCAAAAATGCAGACGAGCAAGTGGCCGAGATAAATCGATAAATGAAGTCAAGTTTAAATGCCGAAAGCAAATTTTATCATTGTATCAAGTTGAACAAAGTCTGTTTTGCAGTTATAAAATCATTTTAAATAAACAAAGTCGAACAAGTTTATATTTTCACAAAATCAAGTGATCGAAGTCAAATGCAAGTATCAGTTTTAAACAAGACAGAGAATACGAAGTCAACTGCAAATCAAGCCGTAATGACCACAAAATCAAACAAGCCATGACAACCAAGAATTCAAGTCGTGATAAGTAAGCAAATAATACAAACTGAAGTTAGAAATCATCACCAGCATCAAAAGAAAATCGAACGGCCGGAACAAAAAAATTGACGAACTCAAACAAATGCATACAAACGAAATTATAGGGGATTAAACCTATATAAACCCTATCATCATCAGCCGTAAATGTATCGAGTTTAAGCAAGAAAATCAGAAAAAGAAAAGGCATAAGTTACATATCAAAGTCAAGATCAAACTCGATCGGAAAGCAACCGAGTGTGACTCAAGGAGAGGTCAATCGACAGTGCTAGCAACGCATAATCGAATATTCGATTGATAAATTTGAAGTCGGTGGCTTCTAATTTAAAAAAGCCCTAATTTTTGAAGAAGAACGAGAAACGAAAGAAGACGATATTTTTACATAGTGAAGTAGAGCAACAGATAAAAGAGAAGAGGTCCGGCAAAGTTTTTACCTTGATAATTCATTTTGGTCCAGCTAATTAAAGATAGGAATTGGACTTTAATATTTTAAATTAGAGTTTTTTTATAATTGTTTTTAAATTCGTTTTTTTTTCCTTTTAAACATTTGTATTTTCTAGTCGTGTGACTAGGGGACAAACTGCGTGGCGTAGTTTGAGAATTCGCAACCCAATAACTGAGTTATGGCAGGGTTTTGAGCATAGAGTTAAGGCTAGTCGATAGCAGGTGTCGCGAGTTTACGTGTATAAGCTTCTGACTGCTTAATTTCAAGTAGAAACCTTGGGGGTCGCACGTAGGTAGGGTTTTGCCAAGCTGGATAAATTTTGTGTCGTTCTATTTCTGCATTTATTATTCTTCTATTATCTGTGCTGCTATTCTGATATATCTGTGTTGAAAATATTTTATATAAACTTCCGCAATTAATTTTAATAATAATAGCATCTCCCTATTCACCCCCCTTTAGGGTGAAATCGATCCTACAAGTGGTATCAAGCTAGGTGCAAAAGCCATTTTTGTTTTAAAAATTTGATTTTTTTCAAAAACTAATTTTTGTTTTAAAAAAATTTAAAATTTTAAAATGGCTTCTTTTAATACTACTTGTGCTGAGGGTTATTCTATAGTTAGACCACCAATGTTCAATGGTGAATATGCTTACTGGAAAAATAGAATGAAAATTTTTCTGAAAACCATTGATGCTTGGAATATAGTTGAGATAGGTTATAGAGCACCAACTATAGCTATAAATAATTAGGAAATAGATATACCGGTGGATCAATGGACAGATTTAGAAAATAAATTACAGAATGCTAATGCCAAAGCTATGAATTCTATTATTTTTTCATTAGATCAATTTGAATTTAATCGTGTCTCACATTGTCTAACTGTGTGGGAAATATGGAACACTCTAGAAGTGACTCACGAAGGAACATCTCAAGTCAAGGAATCTCGCCTTGCCATGCTGAGTAGCGAATACGAGAATTTTACAATGCCCAAGGAAGAAAATGTTAAAGAGATGTACAGACGGCTTTCCAACATCGTATACAAATCAAAAGCTTTCGGAAAATCATACATGGAATTGGAAATAGTTCGAAAAATCCTCAGAGTCATTTCACGAAGTTTTGAAGCAAAAGTGACTGCCATCTTCAAGAATCGAACGATTTAAAACAAATCAAAGTTGTAGAACTCATCAGAAATCCCACCACTTATGAGCTAGAAATTAAATTCAAGGAAGGGCGTGAAGGAGGAGATACTCAAAAGAAATCTATAGCTCTCAAAGGAACAAATGAAAGTGATGACGACGATGACGATGATGGAGCAGCAGAGCTGGCACTGGTAATAAAGAGAATCAAAAAGTGGAACTGCAAATACTGAAATCCATCTCTAAATCAAAAATTAAAAAGCAGAATAATCAAAGTTCTAGATAACCCAGAACAACAAAAAATCATCTGTCATAAGTGCAACAAACCCGCACACATCAAGCCCAATTGTCCTCAAAATCGACACGACCTTGAAAGAAATCAAAAAGGAGAAATTTTGCAGCCACATGGAATACAAGTGACGAAGATAACAAAGGTACTAGCAGTGAGAGTGAGAAAGAAGATATGTTCCTTCGAGGTGATATAACTGATAGCGACGATGACGAGCCAAGTAAGGTATCAAAACTCACTCACTCGGAATTACTTATATATTTCCACGAAGTAAAAGGCTGTTTTGAAAGACTTAGGGAGAAACATGCTAAAGTTGAATCACAAAAAGATATTTTGATAGAATCAAATAAAAAACTCAACCAATTAGTTAAAAACTATCAAAGTAGGATCCCTAAGTATGATAAGTGTCCAACATTTGAAGAAGAGATTAAAAAATCAAAAATCAAAATTAAATCGCTTGAAAATGAAATTCTGATTTTGAATGAAAGTGAAAATACAAAAAGAGAAAATTCTATTAAAAAGTGCACACAATTATTAAACGAAAATGAATCTCTCAAAGCACAAGTCCAACAACTTTCAACGATTTTAAGAAAATTTTCCAAAAGTGAAAGATCCTTGAATATGCTATTAGGGAAACAAACTGCTAATACAGTTAGACAAGGACTTGGATATAATCAATCTGAAAATGTTAGAAACAAAATTAATCAAGTCAATTCCATGTGCACAATTTGTAGAAAATTTGGACACAATCAAAATAATTGTTGATATAGACCCAAACATGTAAAAACTATTCCAATTTGGGTTCCAAAAGGCACAACTATAAAATCCCTCAAAGTTAAACAAATTTTGGGTGTCGAAAGGAACATATGTAAATTGTTTTGGGTCTCCACAAACATATTTTTCAAAATATTTTTCCGCCAACAACCAAGGACCTATAAAAACAAATAGGTCACTAAAATATTTTATCGCGTAGGTGTGGTGGCAGGCTAAGGAACAACAACAGTGTTATCTAGATTCTGGCTGTTTTAGAAACACAAAGGACGACAAAGAAAAGTTCCTTAGTCTAGTACAAAGGTGACCGAATTACAATGGACAACAACGAAGAAATATCGTAAAGGTAAAAGAGGTAATGGTACATTCATCTTGAACAATTTATTAATGTGATATCTGCACCATATCCGATTTGAATTAATTTAGCCAGTTATGTGATAAGGAAATGAATGTTGATGATTAATCTAACTTATTCAAAATTGTTAACCAATCATCTTTGAAAAATTTGTGTGGACTAATAATGATGTTTTAATAATTAATGATGATGTATGATAATACATTTGGTTATTTACGGCTGACACTATATTCACGATTTTGTTTATTGGCATGGCTTCAATTCAAATTCAAAAGAACTTCATTTAAAAATTGTTAAAAATGATTCTAAGGAATTTGTTGCACACTTCACGATCTAGTCTATAACATTCAATTAATGATAATCTCGAGTGAAAGAAAAATTCAGATGAAAAGTACGCTGATAATCTAGTTGATAGAATTTTTTTTAGTGAAACGTGATTTATGTTGAGACATTCAGTAACTACATTATTCAAAGAAAATATTTGCATATTTTTTCATTTCAAATATTTTCAAATAGCAGAAATTTTCTTATAAAACCCCTTCTAGAAAATCATTTTTGACCTTGTTTCAGATTAGTCTTTTTTATAAAATTTGATAATTATTTTTGAATATGATTTTAAATGATTATATTAACTAATATGACTCCCCACTGATTATCAAAAAGATAAATAGTGATTGAAAAAGTGATGAGTGTTGATATTAATCATAACTTGAGATGGTATAATTAGTAAATTTCTTTAGAAATTTAAACAAGAGTTACAAATACTTTTGTTGGTAAAAATTCCATGATCATTTCTATTTCTATCATTTCTATCGACCATAACTCATCATACTTATAATCCAATACAGAATGTCATTATGTGGTGATTTAAACAGGAATCATTCGTTTTTCATTTTATATTTAAAAAAACCAAAGTATGCACTCTCATTTAAAAGTCCTCACAGTTATGCATGGGTGGCTTACTTGGAATTTTTTTATATGCTTCCATGCTCATTTAAAAGTCCTCGCGGTTATGCATGTATGGAACGCATATTAATATTGATTAATTAAATAGACAAGTTGATTCTAATCCTATTTAAAAGTCCTCACGGTTATGCGTGGTTAGAAGATACTTGAATTCATTTTTAAAAAAAGAAAAAAATTGAAATACTACTAATCTCATTTAAAAGTCCTAACGATTATGCGTGGTTAGTAGATATTCAAATTCCTGAAATAAATATACCATAAATAGACACAACTGTATGGTTTTATACGATGACATTATCCCTATCATTCTAAAGTGGAATATGCGCCTAACAGAGTATTTATGATTTTTGTTTGATTTTTTATTGAAATTTAATATTTATATTTGATTGAGTTTCAATGTTATATTAATGTCTATAACTTTATCTCTATTTTTCTGACACTGTTACTCTTTTACTGATAACAAAATGGGGATAGAAAAGTTAGGATTTTGAGAAATAAAGGTCAAATATTTTCTATTTGCATCTAGGCTTATTTGCATATTTTTTATTTACATGCATATATAAAAGGGGAGCTTTGTGTAGAGAGGAAGCATTTAAATAGGGGAGCAAATTGAATGATCAAATATATTTAATTCAAAATCTTAAATATATGTTTGTTATCATCAAAAGGGGGGAGATTATTGAATATGCAAGCATATGATTTTTGTTTGATGATAATAAACATATATATATATATATATATTCATTTAATTTTGAATTTGTTAATGTACTATTTTATTTTTCACATAATTAAATAAATATTTACTGAATAAAATAAATAACACAGAATTTAAATCCAAACGGATATTTTTATTCAGGCAAATATTTATTACAATTTTCGAATAGTAAAAATTTGTGCTCTCACTGTATATACAAAATTTTAATTACAATACATTTCAATTTATACATCTGTCCTCACTACATATCGCTCATTCACCCGTATTATTCTTCAACTCTACTCTAGATTGAATCCAGCACTAAGCAATCTGCAAAAATACATTCTGATGCAGTAAAATTGAAAAGAAAATATTTTTGCAGTGTAAAATAAAAATGTATATTGAAAATATTATTTGCCCCAGTTATTTGGGTTGTTCATCATCATTTAATTTTGAATTCATCATACACAAACAGCTTGTGACATGCATAGTGTATCACCGTACATGACATAAGGTCGTGCACATCGATATATACACTTGATAAAATTACAGGGACAGGTGAGCACAGGTCAAACTTAAATGAAAAGCTGGGTTCAACTCAAGTGCAATGCAAATAAAGTCACGATAAGAGCACAAGGTCAAGCACAAGCTATTAGCTGGATTCAACATGTAACAACCCGTATATTTATACCATTTAAATTGACAATAATCCACACATGTCAATTTAAATAGTACAAAACACGAATCATTAATGGAGTATATGCATATAAATGAGAATCATCACAGAATCATAGAAGATACAACATAACAGAATAATGCAGCGGAAGTACAACAACGTCATAATAGTAATTCATGAAGCTACTAAGTAAATACAACAAAGTCTCAGGCAATGTGAAAAGAAATACATAGATGTCCGATAATATCCAAATAGAAAAGAGCAATACTGATAAAGATAAAGATAAATGATAGTCTTCAAGTCTTCAGCTTACAAGCAGCACAATAACAGAAATCCTCAGACTGACCCGAGCATATGCATAAACAAACACTCTAGTCAGGACATATATTCTTATACAGATAATATGGAAAATTTGAAATAACAATAACTCAAAGATGAATGGAATAACATCTTTTAGGATCGGTTAAACTATCTATATATATAGTAAAGTACCCTAAGTAGATAATGCCTAACAGTAAAATAAAATATCAAAATAGTGTTAAGGCGTTACCATTGTTCCCCTTAACACATTTATATAGCATTATAACTATACAGCACTGTAAACTCCACAGTAAACTAGTGGGATATTAGGGAGTATTCCATATGTATAATACAAAACAAAACGTAGTGGTCGCGTATAGGGGTACAAGTATGACAAGGCACATGAGGCAATACCCAAGGTAGTGAAACTACCGTTTGCCTGATCCTAACTGGTGAGAACGCATCGCTACAACGATCGCAACACTGCGAAACAACACTCCAAATTCAAGGGTACGCACCAATCAATAACAAGTAATGAGTAGTTTACGAAGAAGTGTGTTCGTTCGAGGTAGCTAACTCCATTTGCCCCGGCACGGCTCCTGTTTTAGTCATTTTCAATTTGACACAAGTGTCAAGGTCATCCATTATCGTTCTCTTTCTTCAGTCATCAATGTACATCATTCCAATCACTTCATTCTGGATCACATTCTGCGTATAGTTATTAAAATGGTATTCGGTTTAGACAGCGAGTATGTCCCTAACCGATTCTGGTCTCTTTAATAACTTTTGTAGTTATAATACCGATTGGTTATTTAATATATTTCAAAACCAAATCAATTTCAATTTCTCTTTTAATTTGAAAGATAACATTTCATTTTCCTTTCTATATCAATTTCCAAAATTTTACGTTTCAAAATTTCAGATTCTCACTTTCAAAACTCTATAATTCAATTTCAGTCTTAATTTGAAACAAATTCAAATACTGATTTAAATTCATGTATATGTTTCATTTCATCATCTTTTAAATTAAGTCAATTTAATATTCCAATCAATTTAAATTCATTAGTGGATTTCATCCAATAATCATTAAAATTCAGTTAATTTAATATTCAAAACAATTCAATTTAATTTCCAATTTATTAAATCAATTTAAATTTAACTATATTATATCAAACGTACAAATTTAATTAAATTAAATTTGTCAAATTAAATTCTTAAAATTACAAGTCTCATATTAATTTCCCATAAATCACATTTTTATTTCTTATTAAAGAAATTCAGTTTCACCTATTTACTTTTTTAATTTAAACAAATTCCCAAAACTTAATTATTACATAAACTCAATTTCACTTATTAAAGAAGTTCAATTTCACTTATTAAGAAGTTCAAGTTCACTTATTAAAGAATTCAATTTTATCTAATTATTAAATAATTCAATCTTATTTAATTATTAAATAATTTCAAAAGTTAATTATTAAATAATTTCAAAACTTAGTTCAGTCATTTACTTAAATTTAAACAACGTTCTTTCATCAACTACTTTGTTAATATTTTGTTTCATATTATTAAGTATTAACATTTAAATTTCATTAGAATTCAAATTTCAAACTTCATTTAAAAACCCTTATTATTTTATTCAAATAAAATCTTTATCTTTATTTTTAAATCGAATTATTGACCAATTGTTTTTTATTTAATTCTCTATCCTAGGTCAAAGTTTTATTTGGGTATTCAACATTTCAACCCGATTCCATTTCAATTCAAAAATCAAAGCATAACAAAGGGAACTTGCAGTGTGATAACTGGGATGGTGTAAAAGTAAATAAACAAGCAATAACAACAATCAATAACAATCCAATAATTAATTCAAATAATGTCGAAATAATCGTATTAATTTACATTTGTAGTTTATGCATTCTAGAATCTACATTATCATTTCATGTAGATTAAATATTATTACACTTATTATTTTATGAAATTCTACACTTGGTTTCTACTTATTCAATTTCAAACTACATTAATTTATACAACATAGATTTAAATGGTTAAAGGTGTAATTAACCATATTTCTACAAGTCAATTAATTAAACATTTAAAGGGGTCATATTATACAAATTTGATCTAATCAAATTCAAAACATATATCAATTTCAAATTGTTAACTATCCTACGTCACATTCAATTTATATTATTTAACATTAACAATTTTAATGCCAATGTCAACATCAAACAATCAAACATTTATCAACCAAACTTGATTATCATTGTTTAAGTAGTCGTGAAATTTAATTCACCTTTCGTGGTTAGAGAGATGAACGACGAAGCACGAAAAAGCACGAATGGAATTGGTTCAACACAACTCAAACTCGAACAATCGAACACTGCAACCATCGACAAAAGAAAGATGGTATTAATTTCAAAATGGACGTTCATAAATATTTTATAAAATATATATATGCACTTACCAACGACGAAGAAAAGGAAGGAAGATGAGAATTTTTGGTGCTGTTGCAAAGTGAAACTTTTAACCGGTTGCTGCTGTACACAACAGGAAAAATGGTTACTATCATTCAGTAACAAAATATACACTGCGTATATATATTTTCTGAAACAATTTGAAAGTGACAACATCATGTTCTCCTTATAAATCAACACAGTCCATTCATCATCTTTCCTCTTTCATGATGCAGGACTGTACACTTCATTTTTATTTCTATAAAAAAAGTCTGCTTCCTTCTTCTTCTTTTTTTATATGAAATGAGTCTGTTTCATCTCGTTTTCATTTCTGCAATTGACGCAGGCTCACACTTGCGCACCCATACGCATGCACATGGCATGCACACAACTTGCACAGGACTGAAAGTGATGCGCGGCTAGACAGTGGAGTGGGATGACGTGCTTGGTGGAGGGGTTCAGGGAGCGATCATAGGAGGCTGGAGTTCGGTGGATGTGCGTGCATAGGAGGAGGGCTGGGGGTCGGTTTCGGTGTAGGAGGATTCAGCGGCTAGATGGTTGGTGGTTCGGTGTCGTTGCGCGCGCGAGGGGGGAAATTGGGGCCGCTGGAGGGGGAAACTTCGGTCTGGGGAGGCGTGACAGTGGCTATGACTGGGTAGGTGCAGGTGCGCTTGTAGGAGGAGGGGCATGCGCTGGTGATAGCCGGAGGTGGCGTGCGCGAGGTCAAGTGGAGGGTGCCACGGTCGTGCGTATGTGGGGAGAGGAGGGGTGACGGTGGAGTGGTCCGGGAGATTGCGTGCATTGGCGACGAGGCGTAGGCGAAGGCGAAGGCGGTGAACGGTGTCGGTCGGAGTGGGTGAGGTGGAGTGCGCATGCATGTGGGAAGAGGTGGCGAGCTTCAGTTTAATTTTTTTTTTCGCATTTGATGTTTTGACAGTAAAATATGAAAGGGAGAATAAAGAAGAAGAAGAAGAAGAGGGGAGGTGGAGATTTCGTACCTGGCACATAGCGAATGAATGGATACGTTCGTTTATTTTTTTATTTTATAATTTGCAGCAATTATGTTATTTTGAATTCCTAAATGTCACACGTATTTCCAAGTCGTAACTCCCATCTTCCATTTACCGCATTGAACGCACCTTAGCCATAACCTTATTTTTCAAATTTTTGAATGACTATAGGCTGTTTGTTTTGGGCTGAATATTGCTTAATCGGTCTGCCTGGAACGGTTAATTTAACGCGACGTTTTTACACCGAACTCCGATTTTTCGCGATGAGGCACTTCCAATGGTACACAGATAATTTTGATACGACTGTTTTATCAAAACTCAAAATTTACGCCGATTAAATTGTTTGTTTGACAAAACAATTCAAATGAAGCAGGCGACGACGGAATTTGACGAAACGAATTGTGACGTCTAAATGAGATAAATTTTTACAACCTTACTACGTAAAAATTTTTAGATTCGGAAGATAAAATTTACACACTTTAAAGTGAACTGATATACAATAAAACGCGAACGAAATTTACTGCAATATTTTATGATGAAACTTTTTCCATATCCGTAACTAACTAGACGCATCTTAAAAAGAAGTTTGGACATTTATTGAGAACGTATATAAATTTCAAAATTTTATATTAAAATAATGCATTTAAAATTTTAAATTGGGTCGGAAATTTAGGGTCGTTACAATCTCCCCCACTCAAAATTTTTCGTCCTCGAAAAGGAACGGGACGAGAGAAGTAGGAAAGAAACAAGCAGTAAAGTCAAGGTAGATTTAAGAAAATTGAATTATACCTGAAATTAGTAATTCGGAGTTTGAATCCTGAATACTATCCTCACTTTCCCATGTGCAATCTCGCTCATCTGCACTCCACTGGACTTTGACAAGATTGACCGACTTCCTTCTAAGTTGCTTCATCTCACGATCGACTATCCGAAGTGGCTTCCGCTCAATGGTCAAGTCATGCTCGATAACTAACTCTTCCAACTGAGCAGTGTGGATGGTCATAGATGGATCGCGCACAACTTTACGGAGATGTGAGACGTGGAACACATTGGGTACACCGACGAACTTTTCTGGTAATGCAATTCTATAGGCCAGGGTTCCAACTCTTTCCATGATCTCAAACGGACCAACAAATCTAGGAGCAAGCTTCCCTTTCCTTCCAAATCGAATAACATTCTTCAAAGGCGACACTTTTAAAAATACTTTGTCTCCTACACTGAATATGAGATCTCCCCTCCTTCTGTCAGCGTAGCACTTCTGTCTATCTTGTGTCGTCTTAATCTTCTTCCTGATTTTTTCAACTTTCTCGGAAGCTTCCATAATTATTTTCCGGACCAAGCACTAATCGGTCACCTGACTCAATCCAATAAGCCGGCGATTTGCACGGCCGTCCATATAAGGCTTTGAACTGTGCCATACCAATGCTTGCCTGATTTTATTAAAGATAATTAATCCCAATTCAAATATACTTATTCAAATTTGAAATTTGATTTCTTTACCTGATAACTATTATTATAAGTGAATTCAACCAAATGAAGGTGGTCTTCCCAGGATCCACCAAAGTCTATAATATAAGCTCGGAGAAGGTCTTCCAAAATCTGATTCACCCTCTCAGTTTGGCCATCTGTCTAAGGATGATAAGTTGTGCTCAGATTTAGTTTAGTGCCCAAAGTATCCTGAAATGCCTTTCAGAATTTATTAGTGAAAATGGGATCTCTATCGCATATGATACTAGATGGTACACCATGAAGTTTAACAACTTCTCTCATGTATATCTCGGCTAAACTCGAAGTCTTGACTGGAATAAAATGAGTGGATTTTGTCAGCCTATTGACAATCACCCAAATGCTCTCGTTATCCTTTCTAGTCCTTGGTAGCCCATCAATAAAGTCCATTGAAATCTTCTCCCACTTCCGACCTGGAATCTCTAGAGGTTGAAGCAAACCCGCCATCCTTCTATGATCAGCTTTAACTTGTTGACAAGTTGTGCATCTACTAACATAGGTAGAAATATCACGCTTCATCCCACTCCACCAATATAACTTCTTTATATTTTGGTACACCTTTGTGACTCCTGTATGAAATGAAAGTGAATATTGATGGTTTTCGCTCAGCACTTCCTGTCTTAGACCATCAACATTGGGAACACAAATTCTATTGTCAATTTTCAAGACTCCTTCACTATCGACTTGTGCACCCATTTTACTATTAGCATTTCCGACTCTACCGAGAACTATTTCTTTGATACGATAGAGCAAAGTGTCTTTATATTACTTAGCTATAATGCGATCCATAAGGGCTGGGGAGATGATGAGCTAGAATAACATTCTCTCAACAAGATTACAACATGCCATTGCTTGGTTTCTACTCAAAGCATCGGCTATGGAATTTGCTTTCCCTGGGGTGTAATTAATATTAAGATCATATGGAGCTAAGAATACGAGCCATCGGACTTGTCTCTGATTCAAATCATTTTGTGAGAAAATATATCTCAATGACTTATGGTCTGTGAATAATTCGAATTTGGTTCCCAATAGATAGTGTCCCCATAGCTTTAGAGCAAATAGAACCGCAAGAAGATCTAAATCGTGAGTTGCATAATTTGTTTCATGGGTCTTTAACTGACGACCCGCATAGGCAATGATCTTTCCTTTCTGCATTAAAACTACTCCTAATCCATCACGACAAGCATCAATAGACGGTCAATCCTTCGCTTCCGTCAATAACTATAAGAACTGGGGCGGAGGTCAACTTTCGCTTCAACTCATTGAAATCTACTTCGCACTTTTCACTCCATTTAAATTTGACATTCTTTCTGGTCAGTGCGTTGAGCGGTGCGACAATACAAGCTAAATTTTCTATAAATCTGCGATGATAGCCGGCCAAGCCCAAGAAACTACGAATATCTGTAGGAGTTTTGGGAGTCTTCCAATCTTGCAAATTCAAAGGATTCGAACTTAGATAAAGATAATATGTTCAGATAGAAATGACAAGTAATCTTACGTTGATCATGGCGATCTTGGCTGGATCAGCCGAAATCCCATTCTCCGAGATAATATGGCCAAGAAATCGAACTTCATCTCTCCAAAAGTGGCATTTCGAAAACTTGGCTTTAAGATGATGACTGCGAAGAGTTTCAAGAATAAAAGCCAAATGTGATCTATTCTCTTTCTCATCTTTAGAGAAGACAAGAATATCATCGATGAAAACAAGAACAAACTTGTTAAGAACATCACGGAAAACTCTATTCATCAAGTCGATGAAATAAGCTAGAGCATTAGTAAGACCGAATGGCATAACCGACCATTCAAAGAAACCATTTTCAGTGCGGAATGTTGTTTTAGGAATACTCTCCTCGAAGATTCTGAGTTGGTGGAAGCCGATAGCCAGATCGAGTTGAGAGAAAACTTTAGCTCCATGGAGCTGGTCGAATAAATCATTGATGCGGGGAATTGGATATCTGTTCTTGTGTGTGAGCTTGTTTAAATCACTATAGTCCACACACATTCTAGGAGAACCATCTGACTTTGTGACAAATACAACTGCAGCACCCCATTCTGAATAACTTCGCCAAATCAAGCCTTTAGAAAATAAATCTTCAATCTGAACATTCAATTCTGCCTTCTCTTTAGGAGCCATTCTTTTGGAAGGGAGAACTACTGGTCGAGCACCAGCTATAGGGTCAATGCGGAATTTGATTTCCCACGGAGGTGGTAGAGAATTGACTTCTCCAAACACATTAGAAAAGAGTTGAACAACCGTAGTAGAGCTTAGATCATTCGGATGGGAGTCAAGAGAGAATATAAAACTCCCAGCACATTCTTGAGGCGATTTACCTTTAATAACTAAAGGCATACTCTTGTCGTCAATTAGAGACACAGTTCGAGCTTTGCAAGAGATAATGGCTTCGAACTTTCATAGCCAATCGACACCTAATAGGATATCGAATGCCTCGAATCCAAGTACATAGAAATCCTAAGTGAAATGGTGCATACCATACATAAGCGTGACATATTTGCATACCCTTTTGAGGTTAGCGGGTCCTCCAACGGGATTTGATACACATAAGAAAGTAGATGAAAGGATGGGTTCCAATCCAAGTTTATTACACAAATCAATAGATATGAAACTATGTGTTGCTCAGGTGTCAAATAGAACTCTAACAGGTAAAGTATGCAACATAAAAGTTCTATGTAATGTACCTTGGTCATCCTGAACTTCCACGGTAGGTGTGGTAATAGAAAAAACTCCTGATGGGGTACCCTTCTTCTGAGTTGGACAATCTTTCTTAAAATGTCCTGGCTATAAGCAAATGTGACATACATCTCTCTTGGCCATATGAGCCGATGGCGAAATAGCTGCTCCCTTTAGGGATGGGCAACTACTGGCATAATGACCTTTCTGATTGCAGTTGAAATAGGTGATAGAGGGTATGTCAATGGGCTTCTTTTGAGAATAGCCAAGCTTGGATTTCTTCTGCTTGTTCTTCTTCTATTGCTCAAAATTTGGCTTCCTCTTTCCAATCTGACTAGAAGATGGCTGAGTAACTAGAGCCTTGGGGCTGATGTTCCATTCGGCTTTCCCTCATACCTTAGAGCATAATCCATCAGCTCGGTGAAAGTGCCATGGACATGAGCTGTGAGGAGATCGTAATACTCTGGACGTGCTCCATGGATGAATTTCTCATTCTTCAGCACTCGTGTATCGATCAAGCCAGGTCCGAACTTAGAGAGTTCGCTAAACTTTCTTTCATACTTGGAGAAAGTCATGTTACCCTACTTGAGGTCCATAAACGATCGATAAAGCTGAGCCTTTCCGGCAGTTGGCATCCACTGAGTCGTAAAGGAATCCCACATTTACAAGCGATATAAATATTAGTCAAAATTTGACGAGATGGAAGAAATTTTATTTGGATGAAATTTCAGTTAGATTTCTACCTAAACTGAGCCCAGGTGATAGTTTCTTCGCCGGTACGGGAGGTGACTGACTTCCACCAATCCTGTGCCTCATCCTGAAGCTGCCAAGCGGCCAATTGACGCTTCTACGCGTCAGTAATCTCAAGCCCAGTGAAGATCTTTCTAGGCACTTCAGCCACTATTGCGCTCCAATGATGCTCTCGGAGCCAGTGAATTTGATGCCGCCAAGCTGGGTGTATTCCTTACTAAGAGTAGAGAACTTGACTGCGAGAGCTAGGGCACGTGGTTCGAGAGCATTCCCTCTACCCCCACCTTTAGCATCCCTTCTGGTACTCATCCTGGAATACCAAAAGCGATTTTCGAAATAAAGATAGAGATTTATAGAACTTAAGGAAATTCAATAAGAAGGATGGAATCAAAGGATATGGATTCTGAAATGATTCTCCTCATTTTAGGGTATGGTTACCCTATCTCTAATGAGCTTTAAAACTCCATAGGCTAAGGTTTTCGGGAACCAAAGGTTTGATACCAACTGTAACAACCCATATATTTGTACCATTTAAATTGACAATAATTCACACATGTTAGCTTAAATAGCACAAAACATGAATCATCAATGGAGTATATGTATATAAATGAGAATCATCACAGAATCACAGAAGATACAACATAACAGAATAATGCAGCGAAATTACAACAATGTCAAAATAGTAGTTCATGAAGCTACTAAGTAAATACAACAAAGTCTCAAGCAATAGTGAAAAGAAATACATAGATGTCCGGTAATATCCAAATAGAAAAGAGAAATACTGATAAAGATAAAGATAAATGATAGTCTTCAAGTCTTCAGCTTCCAAGCAGCACAGTAACAGAAATCCTCAAACTGACCCGAGCATAAGCATAAACAAATACTCGAGTCAGGACATATATTTTTATACAGATAATATGGTTCAAATTTGAAATAACAATAACTCAAAGATGAATGGAATAACATCTTTCAGGATCCTTTAGACTATATATATATATATAGTAGTGTACGCTAAGTAGATAATGCCTAACAGTAAAATAAAATATCAAAATAGTGTTAAAGCGTTACAATTATTCCCCTTAACACATTTATATAGCATTATAATTTATACAGCACTGTAAACTCCACCGTAAACTAGTGGGATACCAGGGAGTACTCCATAGGTATAATACAAAACAAAACGTAGTGGTCACGTATAGGGATACAAATATGACAAGGCACATGAGGCAATACCCAAGGTAGTGAAATTACCGTTTGCCTGATCCGAACTGGTGAGAACGCATCGCAGCAACGATCGCAACACCGTGAAACAACACTCCAAATTCAAGGATGCACATCAATCAATAACAAGTAATGAGTAGTTTACAAAGAAGTGTGTTCGCTCGAGGTAGCTAACCCCATTTGACCCGGCACGGCTCCTGTTTTAGTCATTTCCAATTTGAACAAGTGTCAAGGTCATCCATTATCGTTCTCTTTCTTCAATCGTCAACGTACATCATTCCAACCACTTCATTCTGGATCACACTCCACGTATAGTTATTAAAGTGGTATTCGGTTTAGACAGCGAGTATGTCCCTAACCGATTCCGGTCTTTTTAATAACTTGCGCAGTTATTATACCGATTGGTCATTTATTACATTTCAAAATTAAATCAATTTCAATTTTTCTTTGAATTCGAAAGGCAACATTTCATTTGCCTTTCTATATAAATTTCGAAAATTTTACGTTTTAAAATTTCAAATTCTCACTTTCAAAACTCTATAATTCAATTTCAATCTTAATTTAAAACAAATTCAAATATTGAAACGTATATATGAATTTAAATCAATATTTGTAAGTTTGATATAATATAGTTAAACTTGATTATCATTGTATAAGAATATAACTCGTGAAATCTAATTCACCTTTCGTGGTTAGAGGGATGAACGATGAAGCATGAAAAAGCACGAATGGAATTGGTTCAACACAGCGCAAACACGAACAATCGAACACTGCAACCATCGACAAAAGAAAGATGGTATTGATTTCAAAATGGACGTTCATATATAATTTATAAAATTATATATATGCGCTTACCAACGATGAAGACAAGGAAGGAAGATGAGAATTTTTTGTACTGCTGCAAAGTGAAACTTTTAACCGGTTGCTGCTGTACACAACAGGAAAAATGGTTACTATTATTCAGTAACAAAATATACACTGCGTATATATATTTTCTGAAACAATTTGAAAGCGACAGCATCACGTTCTCCTTATAAATCAACACAGTCCATTCATCATCTTTCCTCTTTCATGATGTAGGACTGCACACTTCATTTTTATTTTTACAAACAAAGTCTGCTTCCTTCTTCTTTTTTTTATTTATGAAATGAGATTGTTTCATCTCCTTTTCTTTTCTGCAATTGACGCAAGCTCACACTTGCGCACCGTTCCGCACGCACACGACATGCACACATCGTGCACAGCATAGGCCCGGGGACTGGAAGTGATGCACGACTAGATAGTGGAGTGGGACGACGTGCTTGGTAGAGGGATTCAGGGAGCGGTCGTAGGAGGCTGGAGTTCGGTGGATGTGCACGCGTAGGAGGAGGGCTGGGGTTCGGTTTCGATGTAGGAGGATTGCTCGGCCAGAGATTTGGCGGTTCGGCATCGTTGCGCACGCGTGGGGGAAAGTGGGGCTGTTGGAGAGGGAAACTTCCATCAGGGGAGGCGTGACGGCGGCTGTGACTGGGTAGGAGTGCGTGCGCGTGTAGGAGGAGGGACATGCGCCGGTGATAGATGGAGGTGGCGTGCGCGAGGTCAGGCGGAGGGTGGCGCGGCCGTGCATATGCGGGGAGTGGAGGGGCGACTGGACGGTGGAGTGGTCTGGGAGATTGCGCGCACTGGCGATGAGGCGTGGGCTAAGGCGGTGAACGGTGTTGATCGGAGTGGGTGAGGTGGAGTGCACATGCATGTGGGAAGAGGTGGCGAGCTTCAGTTCAGATTTTTTTTTTTTGCATTTGATGTTTTGACAGTAAAATATGAAAGAGAGAATAAAGAAGAAGAAGAATAGGGGAGGTGGAGATTTTGTACCTGACAGATAGCGAATGAATGGATACGTTCGTTTTTTTTAATTTGCAGCAATTATGTTATTTCGAATTCCTAAACGTCACACCTATTTCTAAGTCATAACTCTCATCTTCCATCTACCGCATTGAATGCACGTCAGCCATAATCTTATTTTTCAAATTTTTGAATAACTATGGGCTATTGTTTTGGGCTGAATATTACTTAACCGGTCCGCTTGGAACGATTAATTTAACGTGATGTTTTTATGCCGAACTCCGATTTTTTACAAACGAATATACCGTTTTAATCAACACGACGAGACGCTTCCAACGGTACATAGATAATTTTGATACGACAGTTTTGCCAAAACTCGAAATTTACGCCGACTAAATTGTTTGTTTGACAAAACAATTTAAATGAAGTAGGCGACGATGGAATTAGACGAAACAAATTGCGACGTCTAAACGAGATAAATTTTTACAACATTACCGTGTAAAAAATTTTAGATTCGGAAGATAAAAGTTACGCACTTTAAAGTGAACTGGTATACAATAAAACGTGAATGAAATTTACTGCAATATTTTGCGACGAAAGTTTTTCCATATCCATAACTAACTAGACGCATCTTAAAAGCAAAGTTTGGATGTTTATTGAGAACGTATATAAATTTCAAATTTTTATATCAAAATAATGGATTTAAAATTTTAAATTCGGTACGAAATTCAGGGTCGTTACACAACACAGGTGCAAGTTCAAGAAAATGGTCAAAACAATTAAAACAAGCCTCGACCAAAAAGTTCAGTGATGTACACATGAAACCAGTCTTGAAATCAGATTTAAGAAAACCAGAGGCTGCCACTTAAATACAAATGCACTTACAACATCTCAAATGTCATATAAAACAAAATATAGGCGTCAACCAGACTGCACATTCAAGTGCATGACCATGAAAACAAGTGAAGAACACCAGACCTAGCACAGGCGGACCATACATGAATGGTCAAAGCAGTATGAACATAGCAGAGTCAGTGATGTACACATTTTTAGACCAAATGCCACCAAGTGAATATGATAACACTGCAGACAAATGTACAGAGTGAAGACAACTACAGTTTTACAGGAACCAAGACCAAATTCAAGCACCAAACCAGACTCAATGAAACAACCCGACAACACTGCAGACGCAAGCATACTCGAGTCACAGTGCATCTAATCATACCAGTGTGCAGTGACAATATACATGAAATCAAGCTATAATGACGACCAGGCAGCAAACAATGAATCAAGATACAAAAACGAACCGACATATATGCAACATGAACAAATGATGAGTGGACAATGCATGAAGGCTTGAACAAGACTTGAGTGCTACCAGAACTCAAAACCAAGCAGTGAACATGTAAACAACATTTAGTACAAACACAATACACATACATGGCAACCAAACTGAAGTATAGGGCATAAGAAAGTCACAGTCAACTTGAAAATATGATATGCCTCAAGCAATAACATGTGCATAATGTATGCATACATATGGTTGCAGTGAAGACAGAGCTCGGACTACAGTGATGCAATATGCAAAAGATCAATGAATCAGATAACAAAACAATGCTACAAAAAGTACCAGACTCGATTGAATCAAATAACAGTGACATAATCCAGGCAGCATCAAAGTGCAAACCAGGATGAACTCAATCAATGCCGAAACTATGAAACAGCAAACACATGTTCTCAAGCATCAGGTCGAGTATGTTACGACATGTACACATATATAAGCAGATCAGGGATGAAATTCACAAGCTCCAAATTCAAAACAGCAAGAAACAAAACAGAAAAGGATGTCCATAGGACAGACTCACTACATAACTCGAGCTAGCATATCATATATATAACAAGCTTTAGATTGTACACAAGTGGTACACACATCAATCCAATACAAACTACATAAAGTCAATGCAACACTGAAGCATACATGACAACCAGACTTCAAATTATGAACAACAAGTAACATATATATGCTACAGAGACCAGAAAACTATATCTACACCAGACTTCGAGGCATGTACATGAAGGCAGCAAAAACAAGTACAACATAATGCCATAATGCAATAGTGATAGTGCCGAAGTCAGGTAATGGCAAAATTCAAGTCGAAGCCAAAAATGCAAACTAGCAAGTGGCCGAGATAAATCTATAAACGAAGTCAAGTTTAAATGACGGAAGAAAATTTTATCACAGTATCATGTTGAACAAAGTCTGTTTTGCAGTTATAAAATCATTTTAAATAAACAAAGTTGAACAAGTTCAAATTTTCACAAAATCAAGTGACCGAAATCAAATGCAAGCATCAGTTTTGAACAAAACAGAGAATACAAAGTCAACTGCAAATCAAGTGGTGATGACCATGAAATCAAACAAGCCGTGACAGCCAAGAAATCAAGCCATGACAAGCAAGCAAATTATACAAACTGAAGAAGTCAGAAATCATCACCAGCATTAAATAAAAATCGAATGGTCGGAATAAAGAAATTGACGAACTCAAACAAATACATACAAACGAAATTATAGGGGATTAAACCCTATATAAACACTACCATCATCGGCCGTAAATGTATCGAGTTCAAGCAAGCAAATCAGAAAAAGAAAAGGCATAAATTTCATACCAAATTCAAGATCGAACTCGATCGAGAAGCAGTCGAGTGCGACTCAAGGAGATGGTCAATCGACAGAGCTAGCAATGCATAATCGAATATTCGATCGATAATTTGAAGTCGGCGACTTCTAATTTAACAAAGCTCTAATTTTTGAAGAAGAACGAGAAACGAACGAAGACGATATTTTTTACAGAGCAAAGTAGAGCAAAGATAAAAGAGAAGAGGGCGGGCAAAGTTTTTACTGTGATAATTCATTTTGGGCCGGCTAATTAAAGATAGGAATTGGACTTTAATATTTTAAATTAGGGTCTTGTTTTATAATTGTTTTTAAATTCGTTTTTTTCCTTTTAAACATTTATATTTTCTAGTCGTGTGACTAGGGGACAAACTACGTGGCGTAGTTTGAGAATTCGTAACTCGGTGGCTGAGTTGTGGTAGGGTTTTGAGCATATAGTTAAGGCTAGTCGATAGCGGGTGTCGCGAGTTTACGTGTGTAAGCGTATGACTGCTTAATTTCTAGTAGAAACCTTGTAGGCAGGGTTTTGCCGAAGCTGGGTAAACTTTGTGTCATTCTATTGCCGCATTTATTATTTTGCTATTATCTGTGCTGCTATTTTGATATATCTGTGTTGAAAATATTTTATATAAACTTTCGCAATTAATTTTTATAATTAATAGCATCACCCTATTCACCCCACCTGTGAAATCGATCCTATGCATCTTATCTCCTCTGAGATGAATGACATTCCTTGAGTGGTGACACTCCATAAGCACGTTGCTCATGAAATCATCAATCATTAGGACATGATGACGTCCATCTCTTCTCAAATATTCCTTCCCATCAACTAAGTATCTCCTAGCATGGGTAAAATGCTCTCCTTTCCTTAATTTTTCCAAAATCTCTACTAACTCGTTGTATTTTACTTGCTCGTGCCCTATATGATGGTCTAACCTTCATAACTGATAGAAACCCTTGGATGGGTTCTGTTGATGTTGAAGGTTAAAATTCAAGAGAAACTCCAACTGTCTTCATTCATATATAGCACCTAGGGTAGCATATCTCCTACTAAGAGCATTAACGACTACGTTTCCTTTTGAGGAAGTATATTTAATACCAAAGTAAAAGTACGCTATATACTTCATTCACCTTTGCAGCCTAAGATTCAAATCTTTTTAGGAAAATAGGTATTTAAGTGATTTATGATCAATGAATAGCTCAAATCTTTCCTCCGAGAGATAATGCCTCCATATCTACAAGGCAAAAACAATGGCTGAAAATTCTAAATCATGCACGGGGTATCTCTTCTCATGATCTTTTAGTTGTCTACTAGCATAATAGGCCTGTCAATGGATACTTTTGGATGCGGATAGTGCCATATCCGCATCTGCATCCTAAATTAATTTCGGATATCGGATATCCGCATCCAGGGATATGGATGGATATTGAATTATTATCCTATCCGCTAATGACCAATAAATTAAGAAATATAATTTAAATTTTTTGTTCTAACATAATTTTTTCAATCTCATTGATTATATAAGTGTTGAAAATAAAAAATATGATGATAGTAAATAATTTTGAGCAGTTAATATGCACTAAATGCATATAATATAAACCACGAACTTAATAAATCAATCAATAATTATCTTTCATCGTACTAAAATACACATTACTTAAACTATGATCTTGACAAAAATTATTTTGGAAATTTATAATTCTTCCGTTTTACTGGATGGAATTTCAATGAGTTAGGTTTATAAGAACTATGAACCTCTAGTTTTTCAATCAAAATTTTTTTTATTTAAAACTTGGATTTATAGACCTTTTTGGTAGTTCGACTTGGATGGATAAATTTCGGATGCGGATGTTCTCGTATCTACATCCACATCCGTTTTCTCGGATATCATATATTTATCCTCTTTTCGGATACGAATACAGACGGATTTTGGATTTTTCGGGTATCCATTGGTAATCCTATAACATAGGCAATTACTATCCTTCTTGCATAAGAACTTCTCCTAATCTTATGCTACATGCATCTGTGATAACCATAAATGGCTTGTTTCCATCTGCAATAGCGAGCACAAGGAGGCTAGTCAATGACTCTTTAGACTTCTCAAATGCCTTGGTGCACTTATCATCCCAAAAAAAGACTAGTTTCTTCATAGTCAACGAGTTAAAGGGGCTGCTATTTGTGCAATGCTCTTGATGAACTTTCTGTAGTAGCCTGCCAACCCTAGAAAGCTTACCGATGCATTACTGGGAATCTTCCATCCTTGGACAACTTCCACTTTAGTAAGGTCCACTGCCAATCCTTTCTCCAAAATAATATACCCAAGGAACCTAACTTCGTTTTCTAAAAGTGGCATTTAGAAAACTTAGCTTTAAGTTGGTTTCACCTCAAGGTCTTCAATACCTACCTAAGGTGGTCCTCATGCTCCTTCTTTCCTTTGGAAAAAATCAAGATACCATCAATAAACACCACGACAAATTTATTTAGTTGTTCTCTGAATATTATACTCATCAAATCCACGAAGTATGCCGGGGCATTTATTAGTCCAAAAGGCATTACTTCCCACTGATAAAGTCTATCTAGCATATGAAAATGGTCTTCGACTTGCTTTCCTCTGCAATACTTAACTGGTGGAATGTCGTTGCTAAGTCAAATTGGGAAAAGACTTTAGCTCCTATAAGCTGGTCGAACAAGTCATCCATTCCAGGTAGAGAGTACCTCTTTTTCCTTATCAACTTGTTCAACTCCTTATAATCAACCCAATGTCTTAAAGAACCATATGCTTTAATAGCAAAAATAACAGAGGCTCTCTACTCAGAAGTATTCCTATGGATGAATCCTTTTTTCAATAACTTTGAGATTTTCTTATCCAGTTACCTTCTTTCTTTGGGGGGCATAAGTCTCAAAGATAGAGCGATGGGTCTTGCATCCTTCTCCAAATCGATTCAGAACTCAATCTCCCCATGGGGTGGGAGATCCGAGACCTCCTCGAAGACATCAAGGAATTCACAAACTATGGGTATAGATAGTGGTTCTCGATCAGTAGATAGATTGAGTGTAGTATAAATGGCTTAACTCAACTAAAGCCTTGGGTGTACAAAGAACTTCTAGGTCATGACCTCAGCGACTCCTTAATCGTACTATCCTTTTATCATAGTCAATAATGACTCCATAATATGACAACCAATCCATACCTAAGATAAGTCCATATCCCTCGAAATTTAGAACATATGCAGTACATGTGAAATCAACATCGCTTATGTATAACGCCAGGTCTTTGCAAATAGGAGAAAGATGGATCGATCCCTCAATGGAGTTGGAAACCTCCGCTGGTCTATTGACCATTTGGGTTTTAAGGTTTATGGAATTTACTGCATCCTTAGCTATAAAGGAATGTGATCCCCATGAATCAAATAGGGTATGAATAGTAACACCAAAAATAAGAGTTAATCTTCTAGAGCCGTATTAACCCAAAAAATGGATCATTACCGTGGATTGAGTATGAAAGCACTAGCCCTATTTCTCAGAGAAATCAATGTAGAAAATGAATGAAAAAAGAGTAGAAATAGTAAAGAGCATAAGAATTTCTAGTGGTTCGGCTGTTAATGAAGCCTACATCCACTGTATATCTTTTATTAACTGACTGCCGTTACAAGATTGATTTGAATTACAATATGATTGAATCGCCCAAGTTAGATCTAAATCTTAAGTACTTAGAGGCAACCATAGGATCTCAGTTGCTCTTTTGAGACAATTGTGTGGGAGAAGAAGAATGAAGAATTGTAGTGGTAGAGTTGCAGCAGCTAGTCCAGAGATCCCCTTTTTGTTGCATGTGGGATTGGATTTATAAGTCATGGAGAGCACTTGGGCCAAAGCCGTTTTGTGAGAAGGCTATACTTAGCATGTAGAAGGAGCCTAGAAAGTTTGGAGCCAATCCAAACTAAGGATTTGGATCGGTAAATAAAAATCTTTATATTTTAAAAATAAATATTTACTAAAAACACATATTTTTCGTAAAATTATGGAAATCATTTTAAAAATAAATCAACAGTGTCCGTGTATAGTTTTCTATCCTATGGTCAAGTGATACGTATATTTATCATTTCAACTCGTAATAATTTAAAATTTATGGGTATATATCATTTCAACCCGCAATCCCAAAAAATTGCAAATTTAGTAAAATCACTCAGGTTTATCATTTCAACCCGTAACGATTTTCCCAGATCTATAAGATCATTCAGGTATGTATCATTTCAACCCATAGTGGTTTTCCTAACTAACATGGGACTTGTAGTGTGAGAACAGTTGAATAATAACACAAATGATATAACATATCAATGACAACCTGTATCATTATTAACAATTTAAAATGATATATATACTAACATGTTATAGGTGTCGTATGTCAATTAACATAGGTGAATAATTTTAAATAATAATCATGCACAACGATTTAATCACTAACTAATTCAAATTTAAAAACGCATTTTAATCATCATTTTATGTGAAATAAATTTACTAAACATATGAATGTAAATCGTGAGTGATCGCTCACCTTTCATGGCTATGAAAACAACGAGAATAAGAAGCAAATAGACATGGACATGCACATGTATCAAACAAGCGGGACAACGACAAACCAAAGAGCTGCTGTAATTTTCGGACAATGGCCAAACAAAGCAAGAAGCTGTCGTACAACAAATTGAGACAGCGACAAGCGGAAAAAGATGGCCGCGACAAATTTCGGACAGTGACACAGGCGGAGCATTTTGGTTGCTGGTCGAGTTCGTCACATGCGGAGCAAGGGAGATTGGCCGCTCGGTTTGACCGGAAAGCTTCGGCGGTGGAGAGGAATGCTGCTTGGAGTGGTGGGCGGAGGAAGGAGATGGCTATCAGGGTTGGGCCGGTAGTGGGAAGGTGGATGTGGAGGATGGCTGATGGGTGTGGTCAGTGGCGACTAGAGTGGGGGCACGGAGCCTGATGTGGTTGGGACTGGGTGGCATGCTGGCGGAGAGGGAGGCGGGGTCTGTGTGCTCGAAGGCGGAAGGTTGGGGCAAGGAGTACAGAGGCAGAGGAAAGGGAGGGGAAGCGAATGGTTCAGCAAGCGGAAGGGTGCTGGTAAGTGCCCTTATCTTACTTCATCTGTTCAATATATTAATAATACTTCACATAACATCCCTAGCTTGAGTTTGCTCAACAACTAAGGAGCATGTAAGTAATTTATTAATATATATATATATATATATATATATATATATATATGGTAGAGAACAACATTATATTAAGTGGTATCAACTTATAGAATAACATATTTCTTATGAAATACCCCAGCGATTCAAGTGTCAGACATATTAGAAATCACGGTATATGTACGTTTACATATGTATTTATTTCTCAATTCTATTTGGGTTTATTTAATGTTCCACATTTAGTTTATGCACATACCATATAGGTTTTATTGTTATATAAATTTTATATTTCATATCACTTATATGGTAGTCTTATGTATAATATATCATTAATTCAATCTTATCTAATTAATTTTAATCAATTAACTTTTTAATTAATTTAAATTAGTATTCCAATATAACTTTTATATTGGCAATATATACTATAACATTTATAGTGTATACTATGACCTTTATAGTGTAACACACATATATCATATATATGTGTATTTTATTTAATTAACCTTTAATTAATTTATTCATTAAGAAATTTTTATTAAAATTTATTAATTTCAAAATTTATCTTGTATACATATATATACCTATGTTATGTTAAACAATTTAAAATAACATAACACATATCAACATGTATAATACATGCATATATGCATTAATTAATTAACATATTTAATTAATTTACTTTTTAATCTTATTAATAAATTTTAAATTTTAATTATTATATAAATATTTTCAAACATTTTGAAAATATCATTATCCTTTCAAACATTTTGAAAACTTATGTAGTATTGTAATTTTTTATAATAAACATGTTTTATCTTAAATTTAACTATTAAATTTAAAATCTTTAACATTAATTTTCAAAACGATTTTGAAAATTAGCCCAAGGCCCAAATTAAGTTGGGCCTTTTCTATTAGGAGCAACCTTTGGGCTCACTTCACCTTTTGGACCAGGCCGGTAACCAGGTAGGACATAGTACTTGATTGCCCAATTCCAATCCTAAACATTACCTTTCTAGACACCGTATCCGATGGAGTCCGATCGGTACCTATTTGATAGGGTTGGATCGGTACCTATCTAACTAGGTCAGACCGGTGCCCATCCAAATACTTAGTGAATTTTTGAGTGTTCTGAGTTTGGTAGTCTTCCTATCTTTAATTTGAGTGCCTTATCCAAATATCAAGTCATTTGGAGTTAGTTTGACCATCTGTTTTCGTGGATCATCCCGTCCATCCGTTTGTAGAAGATCCATCCATAACTCACTCAATACTTAACCAAATGACATGAAAATTCATACATGAAATGTAGATGAGTAGGAGAGCCTCATAACAAGATCTCAGGTGGTATGGACCACCCTAGATGGGTCGGACCGGATCAATTAAACTGGTTCAATTAAGAGATGATCAATCGATAACTCGCTTAATACTTATTGAAATCAAATGAAACTTTGCAAGTACATTCTAGAGAGTGTATGGGGCCTACATAATGAATCTCAGGTGGTGGAGCCTAACTTAATTAGGATGGATCTGATCCAAACTTTGGATCGGTACCGATCCAAAGTGGCTTTTCCAATTGGATTGATTTTCGTACGAGGCTTCTTTTATGTCTTCTAAGTGTTTTCTCAAAATTTCAAGTCAATCCGAGTCCGTTTGATTTTTGTAGGTCCGTTTTAATTTTCTCTAGTCCCAAAGTAGGTAAACATTTGAATGGATCATATGAGTCTTTGATTCTTGAAATAGGTTGCTTGGATGTTACCAAAATTGTTGGTTGATTTTAGTGGAGTCATAGGAGTGTGATGCAAGAGATTTGGAAGACTAATGATCAACCAATTCGGATCTGTGCCGATCTAATTGGATCGGATTGGTGTAGATTCAAAAAGTTAGGCTATTTTTAGCCCATACCTCTTAAAGAATTTTTTGACGCTCTTTTATGTATTTTTATCAAGTTTCAAATTGTTCTAATTAAATCTAAATGTTCTAACTCCTTTCAAATTCTGCTGGGTTAAAAACTCGGTTAACATTTGCCATCTAGGGTACGCTTTCGTCGAGGACAAGATGTGCTCTAGTATTGATTATCTTAGGGCTTTTGTTTTTAGGAGTTTTGATGCATGTTATCTATTCAGTCCTTAGTGTGAATCCCCATCGTTCGTGATTATGGGGTGATCTTGACTTGATAATTTCATGAATGGATATGAACATCATGTACAACCTGTCAGAGGAATTTAGGACCATTTGGAAGTATCAATTTGGGTCAGTGCGATCCAATTGGATTGGATCTGCGCTGATTCGAACACTTCGATTTTTTAGTGAATATTTGCTTAATGAAACCTTAATCTGAACCGAGTCATTGCACTCTTGACTAGTTTTCCATCTTTGACTCTAATTCTAATTTCAATTCTCAACACCGAGGATGCAATCTTTGCACCAAAATTTACACGGGCCTTTGGTCGGTAAGTAGTTCTAACGTGATGAGTTGGAGTTGACCAGGGTTGAATTTTTTTTGGAGGAATTTTCTTTCACTTATATTGCTTTTGATCAGCTACTTAGTTGGTTGTTCATTAACGTTTTATTCAGGTTGGAATTAGAATTCAGCTCGTCTATACCAGCAAAGCTATATACACCCCAAAGATTACGTAATGCTTTAGTTTGGTATAGAAATTCCTTGTGATGATTTTGGAACGATGGTAATATTGAAGGGAGATGGTAGAATCTTGGACTGTACTGGGTCGGTGGTGAAGCTGAGTTTATCCATGGATAAGTGTACTTGTTCCAGAGACAAATCTTAAGTTCCGTCTTCAACTGTCTCTTTTCGAGGAATTGGCTAAGTTTTGATCTTCATTCTGAATGCTGGCTTGATAATTTATTCCAAAATTGGATATAGTAGATGATTCCATCACATTGCTTTTCTTGTTTCTGCACTTTCAATGATCTTGAAAAGAGAAGCTTTCCATGTCGCTTCGAACAGCGGTTCCGTTATCGATTTCTCATTGATAACGGGTAATTTCCAAGAAAGATAACCGTAAAGTACAACGTGGGTAAGCTATGTACAAAGGATGTTCCTTCGTGGTTCTTAGGTCACCAGATCCATTTTGTATAGATAACATATGCTTTTGCATCGGTCAATTCCCTTCGACTTATGTCGAATTCCCTTCGATTCTAAGCATTAATCATATGGGGATTTTATTCAAAGTAATACATTGCCGACAATGTTGAATCCATATGTTGTTGTTGAAGATGACTTTTTGGTTGTCCCATCTTTAGACTAGTGGAGGAACTTCCATTCCTCCAGGAGATGGATCCTTTTAGCATAGGTTTCGCATTTTATTCCCGTTTCGTTGGGAAAATTGTCCATGGTTGAATTATAAGGTACAGTTACTCTTGTAAAATTGTAGTTGAAATTAGATCAGGTACAACTTTAATCTTCATAAACTAAAGCATGAGGTATTCGGTCATGAATATCTTTCCTTTGTGGTTTTTGGAATTCAAATCTGCATGCCAGCTTCTGCCTCTGGGGACTATTGGCTTAATTGCTCGATTTTGGGAATTGCTTTTTCTAGAACTATAAGATAGCTTATTCTAGACAGTTCCACAGCTGTTCTTTTTATGCTTAGTCGAGCCCTTCTTTAATTGAGTTCATTTGACAAAGTCTTGATATATATAAGCCCCGATTTGTTGAGCTGATTACTTTAAATACTAAGTTGATAAGTTTTTATAAGACTAGGTCTTTGGAGCAGTACATTTGATTGCCCCAATGTGATTAACATGATAGATGCTATCTTTGGGAACTAGGGACTTTGCCACTTGATTCCAAGCTCTGCATTTTATAGTGATGTCGTTATGTATTGGAAAGATGCATTTCTGACATCTATTTCTTCCGAGTCCATGTTGAGATCCTAATCATGTGTCGGTTTCTATCTTCATAAACTCGTGTATATATGACTCAACTCTGTGGATTTTTCCTTGATGTTGTGGATCTTCGGATAACGTGAGATTCCAAAAGGTAGAGATGAAATCTCGATCAAGCTCTTGCTTTTGTTTCTAAAAGCCAATGTATTTACAGTTTCATTTTAAGGGACTCTTCTTAGCATCTCCAATCTTCGGGTAATGGCATTCCCTTTGCAAGCTGGGACCAAGTGTTCTAGTCAAACCTCAAGTAGGTCATCAACCCTTCTTGTCGGCTTTGAGCAATGGTAACTTTCTGAGCGTTAAATCCTTTATTTCCTTGGTCAATAATTTTTTTGTCGACATGCTCTATTTTACGAGACAAAACCATTATATAATCAATCTCGTGGTAATTTAGGCGTTTCTTTCGACCAAGTATTTGTCATTCATCCCTATTCAAAGGACCGGCTATTTAGAATGCTTGTATTTGGAAGTTTGTGAGAGATTGAAAGTTTCTGGATAAAAGGTTCAATTGCCCCTAACCTGGCTCCCAGTCATATTCTAGGATTGAGGAAATCCGATGATTTCTGATTGTCTATGAAATTTCCCTACTTGTTCTTGGTCATGCATGCTTTGATTAACCGCCAACATCGTCACGTAAGTCATGTTCATGTGTCAGCTCCTACCTTCGAGAGCTGGCAACTTAGCTGCTTGGTTCCAAGCAAACTTCTCTTGAAGCTGCCTGTCTCTATATGACATAAAATTTCTTCCTAAGTTGAATACTGGATGTCCGGTCGTGTACCAGCTTCTATCTTGGGAAACTAGCACGTGAGTGGCTCGATCCCAGGGATTTCCCTTTGGCACCGCCTTATCTTTGGGCAGTGGCGATTCCTACGATGAAAGGTCGAACTATCTGATTGACCTTTGGAAGGTTATGTCTTCCTAATGATGCTATCTTCGGAAAATAATAGTTTTTTGAATGCAACCATAGTTGGGGACCAAATTCTGTCATCAGAAGCTAGTGCATCGATGGTTCACTATATTGAGTGTTTCTTATTGACATTGTAGATCAAAGTTTTCCTGGTTTTGCAGGGGCAATGCTGGCACTTAGTCGGGGTGGTACTTCAGATGCAGAAAGTTTCTTGGCGTTACCGAGGCAGCATCGATGCTTAAGAAATAGAAATTTTTTGAGCATTGTGAAGGAAACACTGGTATTAAGAAATAGAAAGTTTCCTGGCGTTGCCGAGGCAACACCGGTACTTAGGAAATAAGAGAAGGCCTCGGTGTCGTCGGCGCAACATGTCTACTTAGGAGGTTGGGATCGGTTTTCCTATCAGTCTACTATTGCCTTTAATCCAGTTGCGTACCAGCTTCGGTCTTCAGAAACTAGCATGCCTATCCTTGGGTAGCATTAAAGTCGTGTTAATTAAGATTGAATCATCCATTCGATCCTATTAAGTTGAGTAGATTCCTTTTAACCCAATATGGCTGCTTTCTCAACATTGCTTAACTCCGAGATACTCCATGTTCTTGAAGTATAAGAGTACTAAGTGTGTCTATTACTTAGCTCTGTTTATAACTATCAATTGCTCCCTTTGGCGGTACAGGGTCATTGCTTAACCAATTCCATAGTTACTATTGTTTGTGCAGGGTCGAATTTCCTTTGACTGATTTTGGTTGTAGACTGACTTCCATTTGTTGAACCCTTATTCCACGTGCTAAACTTTGAGCACTTATAGAAGATTAGATATTGTAGGGTGAGTCGTTACATTTCCCTAGTACATTTGCTCTCTTCCCATCGTGATCATGGATCAAAAGAGTTTGGTAATGCTTACCTTAAGTCTATGATAATTAACTCTGCTTGTTCCACGCCATATGTGCCCTACTAGGGCATTAACGTTGTTGCAGATATTCACCTTATTCATTGGTTTCAATCTTCGGGAATCAACGGCTTAGCTTCTCAATTCTAAATATTCTCTCTATGTTGTATGCCTTCGGACAATAGCTGATTTCTCGTAGGTGGGAGTCGAGGTATCTGATCAGTCCCTATATGGTTGATTATACCAAGTGAGGCTGAAGCCTTGGCCACGATGAATTTATGACGATCGACAGTTATCCTTTCTGAAGCCGCTGTCTCCGAGCTATGTCAGGTTGCTGAAAGACGAGTTATTCCCTTTAAACGTTGCTAATCTTTGGGCTATGATAGATTCTTGTAAGTTGAAATTTGAGAATTCAGTTGAGCACCTGCTTCTATCTTTGGAAACTGGTGCATCAATGACTTGATTCTGGAAACGTCTTCTATCGTCGTCTATCTCTAGTCGACAACAAATTTCTCCTTTAATCGCCTATTTCTAAGAAATGATGAATTTTATGGTGCCAAGGAAATATCGATGTCAAGCAAGTTGAAGAAGTTTCCCTTTTAATTCCCTAATCGTTCAGCGTACTATACAACTTAGCTCTGTTGTAATTACCGAAATTCTCCATTCGATGTAACAGAACTATGGAGTGATTTTTATACTGATCAAGTGTTAGTGTGTTATATTCCCCTTAATCCATGAGGCAGATTACTTCAAACACTTGATGCAAGACTTGGTGTTTTAGGTGGCTCTCTATATGCCCCCATCCATAGTCGAGTCATAGCTTCTATCTTTGGGAACTCGTGACTTGAATGTCTTGACTTTATACATTTTTGTATATTAACTTCGGTCAATGGTCGAAATTATTTGCCAACCTCTTGGCTTGGGAGCTTTGTGTTGGTTCTTTTGGGCAGCGGGAATTGATCCGTATTAATCCTCCAATTGACATGTTTCGTAGTGTTGTTCAGTGCAACATTAGTACTTAGATAAATTTGAAAAGTCATTGGCGATACCGTGGTGGCATCAAGAAGCGCTTGTGTGGTTCACGAGACATGAACAATGAGATTGTGATTACTTGGATGTGATTCCACTAATCCTAGAAGCGATGCGTGATTTATGGGAGTGCATGGCTTATGAGAGTATGCGACTTATGAGTATGCGTAGCTTACAAGATCGATATGACCCATTGATCTGGAATGGTTTGTTGATGATGTCGGAGCAACATTAAGTAGTGTTTGCGCGGCTTGTGAGATGTGTAGCTTTTGAGAGTGCGCAGCTTATGATATGTATGGTTTATGGGATCGATACAACTCGTCAATCTATAACGCTTTGTTAATGATGCCAGAGAAACTTCAAGCAGTGTCTGAACGACTTATGAGAAGCGGCTTTCGAGAGTGCACGGCTTATAGATGCATGTAATGGTTCAGGCCTTCCTGGTGCTACCGGACACCAGTTCTTAGAAGGCAAGGATTGAGTTTTCCCATTAATTCTACAATTTAACTTTACTAGAACACAATTTCATCAATTCCAAGAGAAAAGTGATTTTGGATCAAGTAGCCAGGGCTTAGATGATCCTACCGCGTTTCCAGAAGATGTGCATGACCGAACAGATTAGGTTGCCAAATTGGTGAGATCTATAATTGACCGCATGAAGATGGATATCAGGAAGACCCCAAGGGATTTCAGAGAAAGACTCAGCTTTTTGGTCTAAACTGCCTTCAGAGAATGGGTTTTCAACTGACATACCATTTGAGAAGAAGAGAGGTGGTCACCAACGGTGGCAAAGGAGGAGTTGGGAAGAAGTAAGAAAATATTATGATTCTATTTTCTCTTGTTGCGCTAACTAGGTTGTTAAGTCCGTAGTTGTCGGAATGCCAGAATTTTTGATCGGGCATAATAGGACAATGGTATGATTAGTCCCGACATTCTTTATGGCTATTCAAGTGTGTATGGTGCCCCATGCCACAGAGCTATTCGTACGCTTGAACTATATGTAGGATTTCATTACAGCTTGTATGGTTGCCCTTGGTCCAATGGATGCGACTATGTCTTCTAGATGATTAAAGCATGAAAAAGCCATTATCATTAGAGACTTATACGTTAGGGATTCAAAATACTTAGTTCTCTCGAGGTTCGAATCTTCGCTTGATTCAAGTCGGCCTCTAATTAATCGCAAGGTCGGTTCATTTCTGGCTAAGTTTCTTTAAGCGACTTCGAAGCTCTGGAATTCAACACTGTTTGTTTCATCAGTCATTGGAAGTGACTCCACTAATTCTGTAGAGTGATTGATGTAATTGTCGATTCATGGCCTTAGAGCACGACTTCACTGACTTCAAGATGTTGTGGATCAGATGATCGTTGATCTTCCAGTTCGCCTTTATGACGCTTTATTTCATGAAAGATTTTTAGATCCGATGATCGTTGATCTACAGGTTCGCCTTCACGATGCTTTAGCTCATGAAGGAGCTACATGGAACTTTAGTTCATAAGGGACCTTTGGATTAGATGACTGTTGATCTATCAGTCTGCCTTCATGCCGCTTTAATTTGTGAAGGACCTTTACGACACTTTAGTTCGTAAAGGGTTTTTGGGTTAGATGCCCGCTAATCTACCGGTTCACATTCACGACACTTTAGTTCATGAAGGGTTTTCGCAATGATTTAGCTCATGAGGGTTTTTTTATGGATTGGATGACTGTCGATCTACCGGTTCGCCTCTACGACACTTTTATTCATGAAGGACCTTTGCGACGCTTTAGTTCGCGAAGGGTTTTTTGGATTAGATGACCGTTGATTGTTAGTCCATGAGATGATGGTTTTGATGACAACAACCTTAGAATAGATTATAAAATATAAATACTAATAGTATAAGTTTAGATACATATGTATATGCAGGATTTAACCATGCAGGTACCAAGAATAAAGACTGTACAATATAGAGATTCAAGATATCAAGATAGAAGATTCATGAGTATCAAGATTATCAAGAGTTCAAGAATTCAAGTAATTTATTATTTAATTAGAAATTTTGTTAAAACTCATAGAAAAGCACTAGCATCTTAAAATCCAATTTATTCGTGGAATGGAATCCACTTCGAGCCTTTAAAGGGATGGAACCCTAAGTAGGATGGAACCTACGAAAAATCTAGTGGAACATTGTTTTGTATCCACTAAATTTTTATTCAAAATGAATTTTCAAAATTATATCTTTTTTTCAAAATGATTTCAAAACTTTCCTTTTAAAACATTCAAAAACCTCTATCCTGATTTTAAATAATTTTAGCCTCAAAATCATCTTTAATTTCAAAGTCAAATTACTCCTGATTTTAAACTATCTTTTAATATAATATATTTAACTTTTAAATATTTATACTTAAATTTAAATATAAAATTATAGTTAAATTCTATATATAGTATTCTCTATATTTACTTATGAATTTTAACCAGAGTCAAGTATATTTATAAAGTTTAAAACAGTTTTAATATAAGATAAAGGTTATTTTCAAAGAAAATCAAATTATCAAAAAATGCTTTGGGATGTCGACATACTCATGATGACTATGTCGACATGGTGTCAGTTGAGTTTAAAATTTAAATTTCAAAAGAAGTGTCTATTCGTCATAACTCTTCACGAATGGACATGACTGTTGTTCTTCTATAAATAGGGGTTAGTTTCAACGAATTTTATATCAGATTTTCTGGTTTTTCACTCCACTTCTTCTTCCACATTTCTTAATACATACTCTTACCATTACTCTGCTGAAATCAATATTGAATCATACTCGATTACTTCTAGTTTGATTCTCTATCACTATCTCAACAAGATTCTTAGTGCTATTCAGAGTTATAGACTTCTTTGTAATCTATTAAGCGAGAAAAGGTGTGATTGTGCCCTTGAAAATCAATCAAGCGAGAAAAGGTGTGATTGTAGCCTTGGTAAATAAATTGGGTAAACTTGTTGCCCAGAAATCAAGTATCTCTACCCAGAGGATTGAAATTCTGGAGGGTGTACCTCGTATCCTTGAAATCGAGGGTGTAATTGTACAATTGCTTTTGAAAGGAAATCCGTACCTGTGTTGCGGGACTGGATGTAGGATAACTCTGAACCAGTATAAAATTTGGTGTGTTCTTTCCTTTGCTGCTTTTATTTTATTTCTGCAACCGTGTTTGTTTCTGTGATTATCCCTGTATCTGTAGATTGCATACATCTGTGTCAAAATTAACATAAACTTAAAAAGATTTAGTAATTCTTTATAAACACTATTCACCCCCCTCTAGTATTAATCCCAACCTTAAGATCCATAATCCGCATTTCTCACAATTGGTATCATAGCAAGGTTTTCAGAGTTTTCATAATGTGAATTTTGAAAAAGTTTTTAAAATGGTATTTTTGGGGATTTTTTTAACACTATTTTCATATGAATATGTCACAGAATCATCCTGATATTTTTGTTTAAACTATATTTAGTTATTTTGAAAAGTCACTTGATTCTTTAAAAGGTTATGTTGTTTTGCAGGAGAAGAATTATGTCTAATGACTGTTGGTTAAAAGATATCAGATAATCATTCATCGATCAAGAAGAACAAGTGGATATATATTGGAAATCGATAAAGAAATGGGTACTAGAGCAACACAAAACTTTTGGTTCTTATCTACAACTTGATTTAATACTGTACTTCTCTCCATCTGCTTCCCAATGCCGCTGGTTTCGTGCGAATCCGTCACGAAATGACCAAGTTATGGTCAAATGAAATTTTGGTGAACAAAGAGAAAAAGAAGGCAAAACTGTCAAAGGTATTCTTCAAATTGCATCCAGAAATTTGAGTATTTTGTTTCCACTCCTTTTCAAGATTGTAGTTCTTGTTCTCGAGGTCGTTTTGATGGGTGGATCATCAAATTCCGATCAAAATTAAGTGAGATATGACAGTTTGAAGATGGCTATCCAAGACTGAAAACTGTGTACGGGATCTTCTACGTTTCTTCTACTGTTCGACCTATTGCATCACAATACCATTCAAATTCGACACCAAACTATTACTAGATCGTAGTCCTTGCCTTCCTCTTCGATTTTCCGCTGGTTTCATCCAATTCCGTTGAGAAACGAAGAAGATATGTCCTCTAAAAGTTTGATAGTATATAGAAAAAGGGAAGAAGAAGAATTTTTATGAAAAGTGGTGACCGTTAGGACGATTTATAGTGGTTGAAGTGTCCATTCATTCAAAATTCGAATTCAAAGTTTTGGTGCCAAGTTGGTCAATCTACTAAATCATTTGTATCTTTCTCATACGGTATTCAAATTCAGCAAATGAATATACTACGCTGATCGGAGAAACGAGCCCGTCGCAATAGAACAGATCTCGTCGTTAAATTCTGAAAGATATAAAGTTGTGACTCACGACAATGGAAGAACAACAAATTTAGAAAGATGGAGTGCAAAAATTGGTACGCTTTACTATTATTTCATCTTTGTTGTTGCATTTAGGAATATATATCTATGCATTTAGTTAGGTATAGAAATTTATCTCTTTTATAAGTTCTGATATTTTGGTCCATATATCGACACATCATAGTACAAATATCGATATATAAGTCTATTTTTTTTAAAAGTCATTTAAAATGTGTTTTCTTTCAGATAAAATCTACAACTAATTTATTACAACTATACTAAGTAGAAAAGCATACCTTCATTCATGATTTTAACTTTTCTAATGTTATTTTTATTTCTCATACTCTATTTCTTTTAAGATACTAATTTTATATTTTTAAGAAATTAACAGAATGAGTTTTATTAAGTTAGATAGCATTTCTAAAATGCTTCTTTTCTTTTGTATTGTTTTGTAAGTACTGCAAATTCTTTTTATAGCATTTCTGTGCTTTGAAACGCTATAGAGTTTTAGAAAATTTACACAGCATGTGGTAAATGCTAAAGTTTCAGTTTTATAAAGTTTTGACTATATTTTATTGCAAAACTTTTTACAACATTCTGCAAATGCCGTCTTTTCTATTTTGAAACTTTAAACTATGTAAAAATAATATTTAAATTAAGTATTTTTTCTATTCTTTTTAGAAGTTACTTTATAACTTATATTACAATATTTTAAAATTAATGTTTAGACCTTTTTTTTGTAATCAATTAAAATTTTAAATGAAAGAGGCCTTAATATAACACATGTTTATTTTAGTTTTTCAATCTTCGATTATTTTTTTGAATATTTCATTATGATATTCTTTAATTTAAAAGGTGTTTGACCATGTTTTTAAATATTTTAAAGAATAATATTAAAATATGTAGGTTTTAATTAGTAAGTTAAGTATTTTATAAATATGGAAGTTTGGATTCTTAAAAAAAATTAAAAGAATTAAATAAGGAGGGTACTAATTTTTATTAAAATCATATTTGATCATATATAGTTTAAGTCCATATTTCTTAGCATTCGATTTGGTATTAAGTTTGATTGCTACCTTTCATGATTATGTTATAGTTTTAATACCATTTATTACTTTCAAACTCTTTCTTTACAACTCTGTCAGTCCCATTCATTAGTTTCCTTAACTTAAGTCTAGTCATTGGTGTATTTTACCTTTGTATGGTTGAAGTATAATAAATAGTTTGATATATGTATACATACATATATAGACACACACACACACACATATATATGCTTGCGGATTAGATATTCCTTATCACTCATGTTTATCTTATAGTATGAATATCTCTTACCATAGTATATATGTCATCGTATCATTCTGCAAATTATTTTACTTTATTGTCATTTTATTACATATCATTATGCATCCTATTTCATATCACATTTCATTGTATATTACATTATAAATTACAATGCATATCATAATCATTTGCATCATAAGTTGCACTTCATTTTGCATATTATGTCATGTTACATTGCATATATCATACATTTCATACTGCATTACAAACTACATAAGTGTATTTTACTTAGGAGGAGTTGTAGTATTGTCTTATAATATAGGATTATTAGCTTTTGATTTGTTTGGTATGTTTTGGTTAACTTGTTTGACTTGATTGACTTGATTGACTTGTTTGACTTGATTGACTTGTTTGACTTGATTGACTTGTTTGACTTGATTGGTTTTGATGAGTGTGTTGAAATGTACTTATATTTGATTTCTAACTATTATAAGTATTATCATAGATTCTTAGTTAGGATAGTTAGTAATTTAGGATTAAGTTTTAGTTTTTGGAGTTAAGTGTTGATTATTTATGATAAAACTATCATTATAATCACATGTCATATAGTATTAGATTAAGGGGGAGTTATATAGTCTAGAGTTAGTTTTTGTTGATGACAAAGGGAGAGAAATATAAAATAGGGTAGTTAGGAATAAATTAAGGGAGAGTTATAGATTAAGGGGGAGTTATTAGGATAGAAGTAATATTTTATAAACAAAGGTTGTCATCATCAAAAAGGGGGAGATTGTTGTCCGTGAGATGATGGTTTTGATGACAACAACCTTAGAATAGATTATAAAATATAAATACTAACAGTATAAGTTTTGATATATATGTATATGCAGGATTTAACCATGCAGGTACCAAGAATGAAGACTGTACAGTATAGAGATTCAAGATATCAAGATAGAAGACTCATGAGTATCAAGATTATCAAGAGTTCAAGAATTCAAGTAATTTATTCTTTAATTAGAAATTTTGTTAAAACTCATAGAAAAGCACTGGCATCTTAAAATCCAATTTATTCGTGGAATGGAATCCACTACGAGCCTTTAAAGGGATGGAACCCTAAGTACGATGGAACCTACGAAAAATCTAGTGGAACATTGTTTTGTATCCGCTAACTTTTTAATCAAAATGATTTTTCAAAATTATATCTTGTTTTTGAAATGATTTCAAAACTTTCCTTTTAAAAGATTCAAAACCTTCTATCCTAATTTTAAATAATTTTTGCCTCAAAATCATCTTTAATTTCAAAGTCAAATTACTCCTGATTTTAAACTATCTTTTAATATAATATATTTAACTTTTAAATATTTATACTTAAATTTAAATATAAAATTATAGTTAAATTCTACATAGATTATTCTCTATATTTACTTATGAATTTTAACTATAGTCAAGTATATTTATAAAGTTTAAAATAGTTTTAATACAAGATAAAGGTTATTTTCAAAGAAAATCAAATTATCAAAAAAATGCTTTGGGATGTCGACATACTCATGGTGACCATGTCAACATGGTGTAAGTTGAGTTTAAAATTTAAGTTTCAAAAGAAGAGTCTATTCGCCATAGCTCTTCACGAATGGACATGACTGTTGTTCTTCTATAAATAGGGGTTAGTTTCAACGAATTTTATATCAGATTTTTTGGTTTTTCACTCCTCTTCTTCTTCCACATTTCTTAATACATACTCTTACCATTACTCTGCCGAAATCAATATTCAATCATACTCGATTACTTCTAGTTTGATTCTCTATCACTATCTCAATAAGGTTCTCAGTGCTATTCAAAGTTATAGACTTCTTTGTATCTATTAAGCGAGAAAAGGTGTGATTGTGGCCTTGAAAATCAATCAAGCAAGAAAAGGTGTGATTGTAGCCTGGGTAAATCAATTGGGTAAACTTGTGGCCTGGAAATCAAGTATCTCTACCCAGAGGATTGAAATTCTGGAGGGTGTACCTCGTAGCCTTGAAATCGAGGTGTAATTGTACAATTGCTTTTGAAAGGAAATCCGTACTTGTGTTGCGGGACTGGATGTAGGGTAACTTTGAACCAGTATAAAATCCAGTATGTGCTTTCCTTTACTGCTTTTATTTTATTTTTGCATCTGTGTTTGTTTCTGTGATTATCCCTGTATTTGTAGATTGCATACATCTGTGTCTAAATTAACATAAACTCAAAAAGATTTAGTAATTCTTTATAAACACTATTCACCCCCCTCTAGTGTTAATCCTAGCCTTAAGATCCATAATCCGCATTTCTCATATTGATCTACTGGTTTGCCTTCACAATGCTTTAGTTGGTGAAAGAATTTTGGATCAGATGACCACTGATCTACTGGTTTGCCTTCAAAACACTTAAGTTCATGAAGGACCTATGCAACGCTGTACTTCATGAAGGGTTTTTGGATCAGATGACCGTTGGTCTGCTGGCCTGCCTTCACGACAGTTCATAAAGGACCTTCACGATGCTTTAGTTCGTTAAAGGTTTTTTTGGATCATGTGACTGTTGATCTACTAATTTTCCTTCATGAAGCTTTAGTTCATGACCTTTGGATCAGATGACCGTGGATCTACCGATTCGTCTTCACGCCGCTTTAGTTCGTGAAGGACCTTCATGACACTGTAGTTCGTGAAGGGTTTTTTTTGGATCAGATGCCCAACAACCTAACAGCCATGAAGTGATGATTCATCGAGTCTAAGAAGATTTTGGTAGGATATCTAACGACCAGATGGCCTTAGAGTGATAATTCATTGACTCTAAGAAGAATATTGGGATTCGGCTTGTGGGAACATAGTTTTATCGATGCTCGGAGACCAGGGGTTGGGTCTGTTCATTCGATGATCCTTCGAACATTCCTTTTCGATGCTACTAGAGCAATTCCAGTTCTTAGAAGGAGGGATCGATATGACCCGATGATCCAGTGGTTAGTAGGCCTGCGCTCTTCATTCATATTTAGACGGCACTGAAGTGTTTCCTTTACAATGTTGTCTGCAATGCCCCTAGTGTCCCGGTAAGGCTCATTTGGAAAAGGAAAGTAGATAAGGATGGATGATAAGGTATTGCTTTAGGTTGTTGCTCCCTTCCTTCATAGCTACCCAGCCAAAGTGTTATTTGATAGCCATCCTTTCGTCAGTTTGCTGGGACGATTCTCCGCTAGGTATTACCGGTTTTTCTTAAGAAGAAAGCTTCTGAGGGACCCTAGCTCCTTCACCACTAGGTGTGTTCTTTGGCAATTACTGGGGCCCTTTTTTTGAATCTCCTTTAGCATTATGTTTTTGTACTTTTGATTTTATTTGACACTGTGAAACTAAGTTGCATCAAATATAATGTGTTGGATTTGTTTATTGTTTTCTTCTTTTGTATCACCATCTTTTTTTATCATGTGTTACATGGTAGCAAGAGAATCAGAACTCGAGTTTCTACATCATTCAATTCAACCTTCTTCTTTTTTAATTAGTTTGGATGAGTGGTATTTTCGAATCAAAGATTTTCACTCTAATCATCCATAGGTAATCCAACAATTGATGACTAAACAGATAGTTGAATAAATGGCGCAGCCTGGAGTAGGTTTCCATTGTTAGCTTCAATTTGGTGGGTATTTGCTTCTTCACCACCAAGCGTTGTTTCTACAGCACTTCCAATTGTAGATCTTTTCTTGAGAGCTATAAGAACAACAAATATCTAACATTCTTCAAGCTAACTTTTTGGATCTAACTTCTGGAGCAAAGCAATCCAAAGTGGATAGCTAAATCTAAGCCTGAGTTCAATTCTCAGTGAAAGCACCAAAATGTTAAACCAAAAAATGGATCAATACCCTGGATTGAGTGTGAAAGCACCAATTCTATTTCTCAGAGAAAATATTATAGACAATATATGAAAAAAGAGCAGAAATAGTAAAGAGACAAGAATGTTATAGTGGTTCGGCTGTTAACGAAGCCAACATCCACTTTATATTTTTTATTAACTGACCGCCATTACAAGATTGATTTGGATTACAATATGACTAAATCGCCTAAGCTAGATCTAAATCACAATACTTGGAGGCAACCGTAGGATCTCAGTTGCTCCATTGAGCCTATTGTTGGAAGAAGAAGAAGAGTGAAGAATAGTAATGGAAAAGTTGAGGCAACTGGTCCAGAGATCCCGTTTATATTGCAGGTAGGATTGTATTTATAGGGACTGGAGAGCACTTGGGCCAGAGCCACTTTGTCAGAAGCCTATACTCAACATGTAGAAGAAGCCCAGAAAGTTTGGAGCCAATCCAAGCTAAGGATTTGGATCAGTAGCTTCCGATTGGGCAGGATTGGTACCTATCCAAATATTTAGTGAATTTTTGAGTGTTCTCGGTTTGGCCGTCTTGCTATCTTTAATTGGACTGCCTTGTCCAAATATCAAGTCGTTTGGAGTTAGTTTGACCATCCATCCCCATGGATCATCCAATCCATCCATTCATAGAAGATCCATCCGTAATTCACTCAATACTTAACCAAATGACATGAAATTTCATACATGCAATGCAGATGAGTAGGAGATCCTCTCAATTGGACTTTAGGTGGTAGGGACCGCCCTACATGGGTCGGACCAGATCCATGAAACTGGTTCAATTTAGCGGAGTTCGATCCATTACTCGCTCAATACTTAACGTAATCAGACAAAACTTTACAGATACTTTTAGAGGGTGTGTGGAGCCTACATAATGTATATCAACTAGTGGGGCCCAACTTAGCCAGGATGGATCTGATCCAAACTTTGGATCGGTACCGATCTGAATTGGCTTTTCCAATTAAATTAATTTCTCTTATGAGGCTTCTTTTGTGTCTTATAAGTGTTTTCTCAAAATTTCAAGTCAATCCGATTCCGTTTGAGTTCTGTAGGTCCATTTTAATTTGCTTTGGTCCAAAAGCGGGTGAACATTTTAATGGATCAAATGAGTCTTCATTTCTTGAACTAGGTTTCTTGGAATGTTACCAAACTTTTTGGGTGAGTTTAGTGGATTCATAGTGTCACAACCCAATTTTCCGATGCCCGAAAAACCGAACCATGAGGGTTAAAGAAGAAGAGGTAGAAGAAGAACATAGAAAACAAAATCAGAATCTAACCATCGCAGTGGAATAAAATATAATAGATAATAAATGATCCTTAAACAAAAGAAAATACATCTGTTTGTACATTACATCATCAGAATATACATAACACACAACTGGACAATAATCATAACCTGTCCTCACAATCTGAATACATAGAGAAAAATTTAACACAAATATGGAAGTACGTATCGTCATCCAGCTCGTCTCCTGAGCTCCACGGCATCCTTTCCTGTAATCTATAATACTTGGTCTGACCCGAGCATTATAGTGAAATAACACCCGAGTCAGTCTGAAATACCAGCATAAGAAAACCACACTCAAATTGATTAATAAAGTTTCAAAATTCTTTTAAAAACAAAAGCATCTCGTAAGACCACGCCGCAAATAAACATGTCGGGTTTTTACCTTATGATAACCAATCAAATCCGTCTGATATTATAATAGTGTCTATAGAAAGTAAAATAGAATCTAGCTGAAATGCTTTCATCTCACGTTTCAGCAATAGTTTGGCACAATCAAAACCGTACAGGTGCGTAGGGAGAATGGATTTCCAACTAATGACTAGGCACTGGGGTACAACCTGTCGCAGTACGTGGCCTAGATCAACGTACCAAGGATTACTCCCAATCCCCTGCAACATAAGACCAGGACTACCCCTTACTGGATAATCTCGAGTAAGATCACCCTACGGTTGGGATCAGCAACCACACCACTAAGCCGAATAAAAAGGACATCTAGACAGGGATGACCTCACCCTAATGGGTGCTACCCACTTAGCTTTGCTGCATAACCCCTGATTTTCAGTCATTCCCGGTTGATAAGGCTCGAGACTAAGCGTTGCCTTTTAGAATGTTTCACTTAGAATGCCCATCGTCCACCTGACGATGTTCCGAAACATTCATCCATACAAGTCCATCCCAGGTTCGAACGGAGCCGAAGGCACTACTCCTACTACATCCATTTTGGAGTCACCTCAGGATTAGTAGCGACTAGCCCTTGCACTTCACTGCTCCACCTTCGAATCCAAACTCTTGTTTTCCACATGAAAACGTTCAAATCGGATCGAAGTGGTTTTCAGGAAATAAATCCCGATCCCGGTCTCTTCGAAACGATCAGCGCATTGGCCAATATTGATAGTCGATTATTTAACTATCAAATAACATTCACAAACAACCATCAACCGTAAATAATTTCACCAAATTATTTATTAACCTCAAAATATCTTCGCAAGATATATTTCCATTTTCAACCCTTTTTGAAAACAGTTTTCAAACCACACTTTTCTCATGAAATAAATTTCCAAATATTTATTTCCATTGAAAACACCAAGCACGAAAACTTTAGCTTTTTAAAATAATTTAGAACTCTTTATTATAAAATATCCTTTAAAACATTTAAATTAAAAATTACTTTAACACTTATTCAAAATATATACTTTAAGAATATTTAAAATAAAACTACCTTGTACAATATAAAACCGAATTTCTAACGTTTAAAACATAATACCAAGCCACATTTAAATAATTACTGCTATAATAGATTAAAAGAAAATACTTACTTTAGAATTTAAACATTTAGAAATAATAAATTTTCTAAAAACATACTTTTAAACAACTTGAAACTCTTTACTTATGCTTAAAATTTGTTTGAAACGTACTTGGCTATTCAGGGAAATACTCTTTCCTTCCACATCTTTTTAAAAATAAATCACTATTTATTTTTAAACAAATTTACCCATTCCTTTAATAAATTCCCACCATGAATTTATTCTTTCAAATATCCACTGATATATTACTTCACTTTTGTAAACCCAGTTTATAAATTTCATAGTCACATCCTCCTTAAATTCCAATTTCAAACACTTAAATAAATTTTCAAATTACTCCATTTTGAAATAATTTCCTTTACTTAGCCATTGACTTCAGATTTTTATTTCTTACTTATGATTTAAAATCATCTAAGTGAAAAATACCAATTTCAGATTTCCAAAATTCCTTCTTTATACTTTTAAATAAATTTAAACCTTGAATTTCAAAATAAATTCTTTATTTCTTGAAATAATATCACATGAGTTTAAAAATTAAATAACTTATTCCCATTTATTTAAAATCTCATTTCCCGCACTTGGATTTTATTTATCAGAATTCAAAAATCACTTTTTATTCTTTTCCAATTCATTTTTAATTTATTCAAATTTCTATGATTATTTTACTCAAAATTCACTCTTTTATTTTCTTTTCAAAAATCCCATTTCTATAGATTTTGATAACTCAGTTCACCAAAATATTTTAAATCAATCATAGTATCCAACATTTCCAATTATCAATACAATTCATCACAGGATAGCAAATAATTATATCACAGAATATTTTAACAAATCTAAATATTTTATAGGAATCCAGTAGGATCCCTCCAACCTGTTTCCCTGCATCCACAGATGTTAGCACAATAAAATACCAATTGCACTTCGAGGTGGAATATCGCGGTATATGGGATTATTATAATATCATCCGCTATTATGCGGCGCATAGGGTCTCATCCGCTATATAATGCGGGAAATCAATCACTCCAATATATACTATGTACTACTATATAATATATCACATTCAATCAATTTAATCATTCAACCAAATATTTAAATTTAACCATTTAAATTTAAATAGTAATCCAGAAGATTGAGATTAACTCACCTTTGACTTTTAATTTGTAATCCGATCCATCTCGACTAATTTCTCCACGATTTCAGACCTTATATAATATTTATACAGTTTATTAATATTCGAGATAATCGAACAACTAATTTCCTTTAATAAATCTTAACTCAATCTAATTTTTTTACTTAAACTAATTTTCCTATAATAAATAAATTTCTATTTACCAAAATAATTAAATAAGTTTAAATAAACAAATTAATCTCCATTTTTTTAAAAATTAAACTAGTAAATAAAAATAGGTATATAGGTATATTCATTTATTTTATTATTATTTTTTGAAATAATCTATATACACTTTAAAAATCTTCTTTTTATAAACTCTATATAACATTTACTTTAATGTTCCAATATTTACCTAAATCTTACACACACACACACACACACACACACACACACATCCTATCTAATAAAATTCCTATTATATTTTTTTCATAAACTTCCCTGTTTTTCCCATACAATAAAAATATGTATATATATATATATATAAATGAATAAAACAAAAAGAAAATATTCTTACCTCGTCACTGAGCAACAGCCGCCCTTCCCAGTCGCGACCGAACCCACGCAAACGAAAATCGCAATTTACACCATTGCGCCTTCACTCGAGAAGCATCGCCTTCCCCCACTTCCTTAGACTCATCGAACAACCGGCTCGATGCCATTGCGAGTTCCCCTCCTCCCCAATTGATCTGCCCTAGCTCGAGTTTGACGCGACGCGCATCTCAAAAAACTCGAACGCGGCATCGAAACCGCGAAGCTCTCGCCTACAGTCGCGTGGAGCTCTCTTCGCACTGTCCACCATCTCAAAAATCAAAACCCTCCCCCTCCGATGCTGATTGAAATCGAGCCACAGCTCAAGCCGTTATCTCTCGTCATATTTTCTAACTAATTTGATCTGAGAAATGAAAAAATGGGAACGGGGTTAAATTTGAAGGGATATTTTGTTTCGACCATTTTTATTTCTTTTGCGAATTCGATTTGAGAATGGGGAAAGAAAAGAAACAAACACGATTTAAAAACTAGGAGAATGGCTTGCTTCGAAAGATAGTCGGCTGAAAAGATTTTGCACACAGGGAAAAAGATGAACATGATTTCTTGTCTATTGAATGCCTGCTACATAGAAGGCAAAAAGTTGTGATGTTGAAGGAAAGCAGGCTGGGGAGAGAACCCTTGCTATTGACTTAGGTTATATAAATAAATGTATATTTAATTAAATTCAAATTCAAATTATCTCGATAAATGCAACACGAAATTTGGACTTCCTATCGAGGCGTGCCGCTAGGCGTTTATAATGTTTTACCCTTATTTCAAACGCAATGGAAAAGGTTTCAAGTCCTAATTCGATCGTTTGGGGAAGATAGCATTTTGGACCTAGTTATTATATTAAATCTTCGATATAAATTTCAGCATGTTTACTTACCGTGTGCTCACAGAACAACTTCAAATACTACGAAAATTGAAATCCGATAATAATACAGTATTACGGACCCAAAGGCACTGATTTCGTCGAAATCCGAGATTGTGCCTCGGAATGCTATTTTTAAATATCAATTTAAATGATATTTTTTCAAAACTGAACAAACCACTTCCAAATTCAATTTTAACATTTTACTATCTTCAGTACTATCAACATAAATTTTACAAGCCTTCAAATTATTTTTAACAGGCTTAAATTAAAATAATTGAAATTTATATGGTTTTAAATTAATTGTTTTATTTTGTTTGTCATTTTTTTCTTTTGGTTGTTTCTACTCTCTTACCTCGTTCTTTTTCGGGGACGAAAAGTTTTGAGTGGGGGAGAGTGTAATGACCCATAAATTTTTAATAATTTTATTTGTTTTATTTATATATTTAATTGAAATTTTGTGAAATTTTAAACGATAAAATTATGAAATTTAAATTTGATATTTGAAATGCCTCTATTTAAATATAGCAGCTGGTAAATTTTCAGCAGATAATATGAAAGTTATTTTCTTATGTAATTTATTTCATTTCAAATCAGTTAGAATTTGATGGTAATAAAATATTTTCCAAACCTGAATATTTTTCTATAGAAAACTTGTAAATCATCCTCTGAGTGAGATGTCATCTTTTGTTTTCCCAAATTTGAATTGTTATTGCTCCGTTTATCTTATTTCTGGCAAATTAGCAGCATTTTCGGTACCATATATCGACTTTTGATCGGATGATCATACCGCTGATATTTGTATACTGTTTTGATGGTCTCGCCGTGTTGATCTTTGCGGTATATTCAATTTTATGCTTTAAAGTCAGGTATGCGGTGGAATCCGCGTAAACGATAAGCGTATTCATACCGTTTGAACTTTAAAATTTATTTATCTGTTCGTTTATCCACCGTCTAAATTCCAATAGTCTTTAGCATTTATTTTTCTTGAATTCAGATGCCCGCCCTTTGCTATTCATTAGTTTGATTTACATACTCCTCTGTGTCATTTTACTTTTCATTTTTTTTCCCACTGTTGATTGTTTCTTCCTCCTTCATTTAAAAAAAAATTTGTCTTCATTCCCTGTAGTATTCTCGTGTTCATCCTCTCTCTCGATATCGACCGAGCAGCTATCAACGCCTCTCTATCTCCTTTACGCCGATCACCCTACCATAAACATTCGCCTATGTCCTTTCCACATCAGCTGCTACCATCGCACCCATGCAGCCTGGCCTCGGACCCCGTTCACCAACCTCCACCTCTGCCTTGACTATAAGGCTACTCTACAGCCACGTGTATTCCCAGCTCCTCCATCTTCCACCTGTGCCGAAGTCACCACTGTACAGCCTATATCATCATAGATTGGGAAGTTGTGTGTGTATATATATATATATATATTTATATATACGCTATATGTATATACTGGTGTTGTACTATATTACTATAAATCTGTTGCATTATGAGTTGCTATACTGTACATATATTATGCATAATACATATATTTGTTAATATTATGTTTCGATGTGTGTATTTATTTATATAAGGTTCGGTAGTTGTATATATTAGTTCTTACATATATGATCTAGCTGTTGGTTTTAAAAGAAGTTTGTGTGTATATATATATTTTGTTATATAGTTTATAGTATAACATCTTTATATACGTGTATGGTATATATAATAAGCAGTTTATAAAGGTTAGGAAGTTATAAAGGTTTATTCAATTCATATATTTTAACTTGGTAATCAATGATTTCAATAATAATTTATATATAGATAGTTTATATATGATTTGTTGGGTCCAAATATATATATATATATATATATATATATATATATATATATATCTCTGTGTGTGTGCATTTATATAGTTTGCTTGTTTATTTTGTGTTCATATTTATGGGTATGTCAGTAATATACATAAGTGTTATATAATGGTTTATATATACATGATTTTGATTTGGAAAACTGCTATCTTGGAGTATTAAAATTCGATCTATTAATATACGTATAAGTTTGGATATATATATATATATAAGTTATACTCGAAATCTATGGTTTATATATGCAGTATACTCTGTTTGCATGTATATAAATATATACACTGTTTACAAACACCGTGTTTGTTTAGCATGCTAATTGTAGAAGTATGGCCTACAAAGGCTATAGTGCAGCACTCCTATTCTATTTTACAAGTATAATATAAGAAATTTTATTTGTAATATTGTATATAAGTATGGGGGATTATAAGATACATTGTTTCGGTGAGTCATTTCTTATTTATATTATGTATTAACTATATTATCTGAATTATAGCAACCCAGATTTGATTTTTGTATGATAGTTTGTTTCAGCCTAAAGAATTGTTTAGATATATATACATATTTATATATGTTATGTAAACTAGTTAGTTTATTAAGGGAATATGTGAATAATAAAGTACAAGTTGTATAAGTTGTTTATTCTAGCATGTATATATAAGTTGTATTATATTATATGTTATTATATATGTATATATTAGATTATATTTTGTATAAGTTTATCTGCAATATGTTCGATTATATATATATGTTGTGTAATCTTGCTTATGCTGAGGCAACGTATTTTATTTATGGTTATGTTTATATTTTTGAAGTTTGAGATATACATGTTTTGATTTTTTTTTTATGTTTGTGTTTTAAACTTAATATTAGTTTTACAATAAGGGTGGATCTTAAAGTAATATATTTATTTTCATATAGGAATATGGTTTGGGTGTAAATATATATATATATATATATATATATTAATTTAATATTGATTTCATGCAAATAATAATTTTATAATAATAATGTGTATATATATATTCAGTTTATATCAGGACTGATTCAATCTGTTACCATCAATTCCATTTATTAGCTTTGTCCATCGAATTCAGGCCAATCTAGCTTTGTTTTGGAATTCATGCTTGGATTCGTAACTTGTTTCATTCGTCAAATCTATCTAGCCTCGAAAGGTGAGCAATCACTCACGATTTACGTTCTTGTATTTATTAAATTTGATTTCAATTGAAACGACAATTGAAATATGCTGCTGTAGTTATTTATATTTCTATATATATATGATATTATGCTATTTGTTCACCTATGACATCTGACACCATTATTTGTTATTTATATTGATGATATATGCCTGTTATATTGTTGTTATATATGTTATCACTCTGCAAGTTAACTATTAGTATAGAATTCACTATGGGTTGAAACGATACATACCCGAACGATCGGTAGAATAGAAGAAAATCATTACGGGTTGAAATGATAGACCCAAGCGATTTTCATCTAATTGAATTTGGGATTGCGGGTTGAAATGATATATACCCGTATATATTTAAATTGTGATTTAAATGATAAATATCCGTATCACTTGACCATAGGATAGAAAATTATATACAGACACTGTTGGTCTATATATATACACACACAAATATTTGGAAAATGATTTCTATGGTTTCAGAAAGAAATATATGGTTTTATATAAATATTGATTTTAGATATTATATAAATGTTATTTATATATAGTTAAATTCTAGATTTTAAGCTATGTATAAATTTGTTTAATATAAAATAAGTTTAATAATAAAGTTTGATTTAATTAAAATATAATATGGTTAAGTATTTCTTAATTATATTTTAATATAAATTTTATAATGATTTTTAATAAATCAAGGCTGAGAAGATAGATTTGAAACTGATTTGAAATGGTATTTGATTAAGAATTTTTATTAAATCGATCTGAAACTTATGAAACTTGACGGTTTAAAGGATATGATTTTATAACCGGATTTTGGTTTAAGATGATGTAAATGAACATTTTGAGTTTAAATAAATTTAAGGAAAATATTCAGTTATTTGAAATTTGAGGTTTTATTTAAATTATAGTAGATGTATTAAGTAAATATTTCAACACTAAATAATAGTAAGGTGGACTAAGATATATATAATTTTCAAATTTAGTTTTAGCATGTTGAACATTAAAGTTTTGAAATATATTGAAATTTAAATGGTTTATCTTATGGTTCAATCTATATTTGAAATCGACATAATTTGAAATGGTTTATTTAGGCACTAAATTGAATTGAATTGATAAATTAAGGTTTGAAAAAAATTGAATTTTGTAATTTGAATTGATTTAAAAGTCGATTTATGAAAATTGAGGAAATTGGTTTATTATAGAAGTTATGTTTTAAAGTGTTATGATTTCTAACTTATCATAATTTCAAGTGTTTGGTTTCGAAAGTGTTATATCTTTGAATGTGTTATTGATTTGGAAATAGATAAATTTGAAGTGAAGAATGATATTTTTTGATATGGTTTTGAAATAGATATGATATTTTGGTTTGAAGTATGAATTATTTTGAAATGACCACGGCGTTTTAATGACGTTGATAGCGTATATTTCTACATAGTAGATAGTTCCACGGATCCTTAGAGGTTGGGTATCCCAAACATCCTCTAAATTACTTGTATTTCAGATGATATTTCTCTTGAGTTGGATTTATGGATATATGAATGTTAATCCTGACTCGAGTGTTTTGTATTTTGCTTTACGCTCGGATCAAACTGAGTATCACAACATTTGAGACTCACCTTTGGAGTTAGATCTTCGATTGGAGATCCATCTATCTATCCAGCTTTCAATTATTCAGTTGACTCCACGGATATATTCTATTTTTGTATTTGACTGTTGTATCGAGACTTCTGTTGTATCTTGTTTAACTCTATTTATATAAATGGTAGCCTCATGAACTACTATTCTTTTGTTTCCGCTGCATTATTGTTATATTACTCTGTTTTTGTATTTCTGTGAAATTTATTTACTGTATGTGCTGAGTTTTTCCAAATATCAATTAACAATCTGGTATTTTGAGTAATTCAAATTCGGCATGTGTGGATGCGAATGGTTGAAAATATCGGGATGTTACATTTCTCGTTAGAATCAAACTTTCTTCTACATGTGGGACTTTGAAAGATAGGAGCTTTGAGGCATCAATTTCTTCTCACTCAGGAACCTCGATCCCTTGCTCCATTTCTTTAATTTTGTCCATGAATCTTTTGACCAATAAAGGATCGAGTGAGGGAAAGCTTAAGATAGGGAAATTCCCTATATTATCATAGTAAGCTAGCAAGAGTGCATCCTCGTAAGAATTTACAATGATATTATTTAATGAAGTGCTCAGAAATTGAAACACTTTCTGCTTAGCGTCGGAAATAGTCTTGATGGCCATGGCTAAGGGATTCCTTTTCTTCTCAATTTTCTTTTTGAAAGATGTACATTTCTTCTTCAGAGAAAAATGTTTTAGTGCTCATTCTGGCCTTTTCATTCTTTGAATCTTTCAAATTCATTTTCAAAGCCAAAATCACATCGGCAAAAATTTGTTTCGCCTTCCTCTCCTCGAAAATTGCAGATTCTGCTTGAGCAAGGGAAGCGCTCATCCTTTCTTATTCCCTCACTGCGTTATCTTTAGCAATGGCGAGGGAAGTAATCTAGTTACTTAGAGTTGAGACTTCTTCTTTATGCTTAGATGTATCAGCGGAAGACTTTGAAATGTTTTCCTAGAGGGAGTACCAGTTATTGTATATCTAAATAAAAAGGTAAAATATAAGTCAAAATTCAATATAAAATGGTAATAAGAAAATCAAGTAGTATGGAACATACTAGAAGTTGTTGTTCAATAAGGGATCGACAATGACTTGTTGGATCGGGTAGGGGAAGGCAGTTGAATAGAGGTGAATGATAGAGACTTCATAATTGATTGTGCAATCTTCTCAAAGTCGTTAGGAGGAACATGTGTTGGGGGACTACAGGGGTTCAACTCTTGAGAGCAAGTTGAAGTTCCTAAATCCTTTTGCATCTGCTCAATGACGCTGGGAGAATCGACCACAACAATGTGAGACATGAAGTCGGCCTTTGAAAGAGTTATTCTAGGTTGGTCGGCAGTAGCATCAAGAGTAGGGCCCTGTAGAGCTTTGCCTACATCAACAGATTCACCCTCTTTTGGAGGAAGAGAAGACTGGACATCAGCAGTTTTAATTTTCTTCGAAGAGGGACCTGTTGCAGTCACTCCGCTAAATTTTATTTTAGAGAGCATTCTCTACCTAGAAATGGCCTAGGTCAAAGCTAAAGCACTAGATTCAAAAGGTAGAGGAAGTGGATCTCTTGTGGATAGTTCAAATGAAGGAGCAGGTGTTAAAATTAAAAAGCGTAGATTAGTAAAGCAGTCTAAAGAGTGACACAATGGTAAGTTACAAATGGTACACTTAAGTTTACCAGGTCGATCGGGACAAATCGGAGACAAAGATGAGAAATTTATGGATTACCTAAGGATAACAAGTGTTTGCTCTTGGAGGAATGTTGGACAAGAGGAGGTTGTTCGAGAATCCTCTGGCCTTCTAGGAAGAGAGAATATTTTTGAAGGTTGATGGGGTTCAGCAATGTGAGCTTATTCCCGATGTTGTTTGAGGCAACAACTAACAACTTCACAATTCTCTTACCTTCATCACAAGATCCTTAGGGGTAGGGCTTAACAAGAAAATATTTGTCACGACCCAAAATTCAGCATTCAAAAGTAGACATCAAATACCTCACTTGTATTCGACTGCCGGAGATTTGAACGTCAAATTTCAGTTCGGATGGAGCTTATAACAACATCAGATGAATATGAAACAACGAAACAGAATGAATATCATGCATATATCACAGATACAACAGTATAATATTCGTTACTACATCATAGTATTTAATACATACACCACAACTCCAAATACAACATCATAGTAATACAACAGTGATCATATATCCATAAAGTCTTCAAATGAAAGAAGTGATAACGAACTCTCAAAAGCTAAACACCTGAGATCTCCAAAAGCTCCTAAGATATTTCCAAAGCAAAAGCTCCAAATACTGCTTACTCCAGAGTACGAAAAACCTGCTACTAGGCTGCCCAAGAAGAAATTATGGGCACCCAGAGTTTAGGAAAGAAACAATAAACTCCAAGTCAGTCATGGGACTAGTATGAGTAAACAAAAATAATTGCTTTTAAAGAATTGGATTTGTAAAAGAATTTCGGTATGCTTTTAAAAATGAAACGACCATAAGACCTCCCGCCACACACACAATGCAATCGCAGAATTGGAGGAGATTTCTTCTTTTGATAGTCAAATATGCTTGGTACGAGGAAATTTCTTTGATATTATTACTAATGCATAGTGAAGAAAATATTTTGAAAGTATAATATAAATCTTAGCCAACATATGACCATTATCATATGTCTACTATAGCTACCATGGTTTGTGGCAGGTTACCGCCACGCTGCATGGTAGGTTTTACAACTAAAACTGTACTGGGTTCGTATTGTTTCTTTGGATTTCCAACAAATGGTCAGGCCAAGGAACTTCCTAGGCCACATGGGTATGCCTCTAAAAGGACGACCTGAGAACCTAACCGGATCTCTGCCAACACAAGGCCGGGTTACCTCTAACTAGGTAACTACTGACGCGAGTATGCCATCCCCCGGTTGTAACCAACCTTTATCCGGGGCCCCAGTTCACAAAGTAATATATATATATATATATCTGTTATATCCACATAAGTTAAATATCTGGGCGATCGTAAACGTTTCAATTTGCTTCAAACCAAATTTTAGCGTTTAAAATTTGTTCGATCATCGGAAAATAGTTTAAATGCATTTTTCATTCAACTGTGAACTGCACATTGAATACTCACTTAAAAATCATCATTTACTTCTTAAAAATCCTAATTACAAATAAGAATTCAAGTTGTATGATTGAAGCAACAAATTATTGCATTCAAAATTTTCCAAATTGAGTCTTACACTGTAAACACACAATTATTTTTACTGTATAAACTTAACCTGTTTGAAACTATTTTTAAATTATAGTTTATACCTAAATACACATATTTACTTTTGAAGTCAAGGCCTAACAATGATCGAATGATAAGGTAATGGGTTTATTTTTGAACAAGGTTGATGCTCTAAAACAAAAAGACAGAGATGGTTTCAGACATTCATACGTACTAATATTTATATACAGGGAAGATTTTATAATAAAACAATTTCAGATCTTCAGATTGACAAACAACAGATAGATATACTTAAAATCTCTTTTTAAATTGTTTACTCACTTTTGAAATATGAATGAACAGAGATGCTTCTGTTTTGAAACAGAAACAGTTTTGATCTTCTTCTTTTCCCTTGTTTCTTTCCTTAGTAAATTTCTTTCAAACGTGAATATAAAGTGAGTTCTTCTTTTCTTTTTATTTTCTACTCTTTGCTACTTTGTTCAAATGAAATAAAGGTTTGTGGCTGTGTACATATATATGAAGGGTTTGTGTACAGGCTGAGGTATTGGCAAGTACAATATTTCTTTTGCTCAGCATTTTATATTTCTTTTTCTGTTGACTAAACCCATGCTTGAATTGGGCTGATGTGATCTTGTTCATGCTGGAGAGTAAATGGCATTTAATGAAAGCATTAATGACCATGCTTCCCTATATACTTACGGCATATGCTGTTTGATTTTTTTCTTAAGTACTAAGTCTAGTTTTGTTTGGTTACTTTGCTAATTGAAGGCAAAAAATTTAGTTATTGTTTTCTTATGCCTATCTTTGAACGTACATTCTTTCTTTTCTTTTGTCTTATTACTTTGTAATATAGATGAATTCCTATTAACTATCAAACTATCAATTATTTATTTATATCCATTTAACTTTATAATATTAATATTAACAATATTTTATTTCTCTTGAAATTTCTCAACTTAAATTTAAAAGTTCAAATAATTTACCGAATTTTAAATTCAAAATTTTGGGATGTTATAATATCCTCTCCTTAAGAAAATTTCATCCTCGAAATTGAAAGAGAGAGAAACGCAAACAAAGAATATACGAATTCAGAAAAATAAGGAAATGGCTTACCAGTTTAAGCCGAAATATCCACTCTGCAGTTGGGATATGATTTCTTTATATTATCGTCAGTTTCCCAAGTGCAGTCCTTTGGATCGCCACTCCATTGAACTTTGACCAATTAAAAGCGATCAATAATACTATCTGGGTCGTGCACATACTTTTGAAGATTAGAAATGTGGAACACATCATGCACGCCAGACAACCAGCTGGGTAACTGCATTCGATATGCCAGAGGACCAATCCTTTCTAGAATAGGAAAAGGACCAATATAACACGGTGCTTGCTTTCCAGTTTTCCCGAATCTCAATACACCCCGCATCGGAGATACTTTCAGAAATACAGAATCTCCAACTTGAAATTCCAAATATCTTCTTCGGCGGTCATAATAATAGTTCTTCTGACTACTTTGAGCAGTTATTAATTTCTTTCGAATAAAATCAACCTTCTCCGTGGCTTCTTTTATCATGTCTGGCTCAAGGACGAGTCTATCACCTGATTCGATCCAGCATGTAGGTGATCGACACGGACGACCATATAAAGCTTCGAAAGGAGCCATTTCTATGCTGGCCTGATAGCTGTTATTATATGAGAATTCTACCAGATGTAAATGGTCCTCCCAAGAACCACCAAAATCGAGAATGCAAGTACGTAAAAGGTCTTCTAGGATTCAGTTAACCCTTTCAGTTTGCCCATCAGATTGTGGGTGATAAGCAGTACTGAAATTTAATTTTGTTCCCAAAGCGGCTCGGAATGCCTCCCAAAATCTACTAGTGAAGATCGAGTCACGATCAGTCACTATACTGCTGGGAATACCATGGAGACGAACAATTTCCTTTATATATAACCCTGCTAAGCTGGCTGCAGTCCGAGTGGATTTCACTGGAATAAAGTGAGCAGTTTTGGTTAGACGGTCCACTATAACCCAAATTGCTTCATTTCCCTTCTTGGTTCGTGGCAATCCATCGATGAAATCCATCGATACCTGATCCCATTTTCATTTTGGTACTTCCAAAGGCTGATAAACCGGCCACTTTCTTTTGGTCGCTTTTAATTTGTTGACAAGTAGCACAGCGACTCACATATATGGATATGTCTCTTTTCATTGTCTTCCACCAGAAAGTTCTTTTAATGTCTATACATTTTAATGGATACTGAGTTTTGATTTGTGACATTCATCCAAAACTTCGCGTTTCAGCTCCTGAATGTCAGGGACACAAATTCTGCCTTTATCCTTATAACTCCCTGATCATTAATTGCAAAAATAGAATCTTCACCTCGACATATTCTTCTATGAATTTCCCGAAGAAACTTGTCTTCAGTTTGCTTGTTGGTGATCTTCTCTAGGTGAGTAGGAGTGACAACAAGATAAGCAAGAACAACATGTCTCCTACTTAAGGCATCGGCAACTACATTGGCTTTTCCGGGCGTATTTGAATATCGAAGTCATAAGATGCCAGAAATTCCAACCCACGTTGTTGTCGCAGATTCAGATCTTTCTGGGTAAAGAGATATTTCTAGGATTTGTGTTCGGTGAATAATTCGAATTTTTCACCTAAAACAAAGAGAGTTCTTTAAGTATATTTATTTAGTTAATTTCGTAAATTTTTAAGAAAGCTGAAAAGATTCTTACCCAGAAGACAGTGTCGCTAGATTTTCAAAGCGAAAACAACAGCTAAAAGCTCCAAATCATGTGTTGGGTAGTTTCTCTCGTGTGGACGTAATTGTCTACTCGCGTAGGCAACTACATTCCCATTCTGCATTAATACTGCGCCTACCCCATCACTACACGTGTCAGTATAGACAGATAAGCCTTGGTTCCCATTAGTGATAGCGAGAACAGGAGCAGTAGTTAATCTCTTTTTCAATTTCTGGAAAGCTTCATCACATTTTGGGGTCCAATTGAACTTGGCATTCTTCATTGTTAGCTTGGTTAATGGGCTAGACAAATTAGAAAAATCCTATACAAACTTTCTATAATATCCCGCTAAACCCAGAAAACTTCGAACTTCTCTAGGAGTAGTGGGTTGCTTTCAGTCCAGAATTGCAGAAATCTTGCTTGGATCAACAGAAATTTCTTATTTATTATCAATATGACCAAGAAATCTGACTTCTTTGACCCAAAAGTGACACTTAGAAAATTTAGCGAATATGATATTCCTTCTTAACATCTCCAAAACAATTCTGAGATGTTCAGCATGCTCCTCTTCGGTTTTGGAGTAAATCAAGATATCATCAATAGATACAAGGACAAATTTGTTCAATACTTCTCGAAATACTCGAGTCATTAAATCTACGAAGTACATGGTAGCGTTGGTCAGTCCGAAAGGCATAACTAACCACTCGTAGAACATGTCAGGACCCCTAAAGGCAGTTAAATGAACACAATCCTCGGCTATTCGCAGCTGATGGAATCCCTAAGCTAAATCCATCTTAGAAAAGAATCGAGCGCCATGAAGTTGATCGAATAGATCATCAATTCTAGGTAAAGGGAATTTATTCCTGAGGGTTTGTTTATTGAGATCGCGGTAATCTACACACAATCTCAAAGATCCGTCCGATTTAGCCACAAATACAACAGCTGAACCCCATTCGGAAACACTAGGGCGAATCAATCCTTTCTTTAGCAGATCTTGAGTTTGATCGACTAATTCAATTATTTCCCTAGGTGCCATCCTGCGACTTGCGTGAAGAACAGGACGGCATTGGGTACTAAGTCAATTCAGAAATTTATTTCTCTGTGCGGAGGTAAGGATTTTACTTCTTCAAATACGTCGGAAAATTCCCGAACAACAGGTATAGACTGCAAACTGGTTCAGGATATCCCAAAGTATACATCAATTTATCTCTCTTTGGATTCGAATCCTCATAAGAGATTTCAATAAAATTTCTAAGACTTGTTTTGACTAAAACTGTCCGATTATTACAATCCAATTTAGCTTCGTATTTCGATAACCAGTTCATTCCCAGTAAGATTTCAAATTCATTAAATTCGAGGATATAAAGGTTGATAGGAAATTGATAGCAAGCCTATGAAATAGGAACTTTCTTACAATACAAACAAAGATTTGCGGGACCTCCAACCGGATTTTCCACGCAAACAGGGTCGTCAACAAATTCAGTTTTAAGTTCTAATTCACTTACGGTTTGTTGGGAGATAAAGCTATGTGAAGCTCCTGTATCAAATAAAACTCTAACAGCTTTATCGTAAATAATAAGGTAACATTCCAGAACACCTTTTCCTTTATCTGCTTTCGAAGTTGAAGGGTCTTTCTTTATCGTATAAACATTTGCCACCTGTGCTTGCTTCATTACCGGGCAATTTTTTATAACATGTCCCGGCTTGTGACAATTATAGCATTCTTTAGCTCCTTGATCATTCCTCATGGGTTGTTCCTTCTTAACTTGCTTCTTCGGGTTTTTGCAGCTGTTTGAATAATGGCCTTTCTCATGGCAATTATAACAAGTTATGTTCCTAGCCGAATTTCCTTGACTGCTCTTCTTATCCTTGTCTTGTTGTGGCCTCTTTCCCCCAAACTTCCTTTTCTTCCAATTCTGATTACTTGAATTTCCTTCTTCCCTTGGAATCTCCTGCATATCCAGTGTGGCATACCTATATCCCATATCAATAAGATCAGAAAAAGATTCTTTGACGTGTGCTGTCATCCTTTCGTGATACTTCTGGTTCATTCCACGGATGAACCTTTCATTTTCTTAAGAGGCATGTTTAACAACTCCGGACCAAAACGGGATAGTTCGTTGAACTTATTCAAGTACTCCTCAAATGACAAGCTTTCTTGTTTTAAATCCAAAAATTATTGATAAATTCTGAAAATTCCTGCCTACGACATATAACGCTTTTCAAACACCTCCTTAGATCGATTCCAAGTAAACTCCTCCTCTGATTCATCTATAATGACTGTTTCCCACCAGGCTGAGGCTTCTTCTTGGAGTTGCCAAGAAGCTATAAGTCTCTTCTGCTCGTCTTGCAGCTTTAGTCCTTTAAAAAATTTCTCACATGATCTTATCCACGCTTGAGCCTCAACAATTGACTCCTTGCCGGTGAACGGTTTGCCACGAAGCTTTGAGAAATTTTTATACAAATCAGCCAGATTTGGCTGCCGCTGGATATCAATTGCTGCTACTGCTGTTGGGGGATCTTGATTAGGTGTTGCGGCATTCCCTTGACCCCTAGCTCTTCCTCTTCGTCCGCTCATTCTTACCGTCTGTAATTAGTAAGAAAATTGATTTAGATATACGGACGAGATATCTTAAGGAATATCAGCAGTAAAAAGAAATGAACTAAGAAAATTTAGAGTTTCAGTCTTGGTTATACTCATTCTAGGGCACACTTCACCCTATCTCTAATGAGCTATCTAATGTGTTATACTCCGTAGCTAAAGTTCTTACTCAACCTTCAGCTCTGATACCAATTTGCCACGACCCAAAATTCAGCATTCAAAAGTCGACATCAAATACCTCACTTGTATTCGACTGCCGGAGATTCGAACCTCAAATTTCAGTTCAGATGGAGTTTATAACAACATTAGATGAATATAAAACAGTGGAACAGAATGAATATCATGCATATATCACAGATAAACCAGTATAATATTCATTACTACATCAGAGTATTTAATACATACACCACAACTCCAAATACAACATCATAATAATACAACAGTGATCATATATCCAAAAAGTCTTCAAATGAAAGAAGTGATAACGAACTCCCAAAAGCCAAACACCTGAGATCTCCAAAAGCTCCTAAGATAGCTCCGAAGCAAAAGCTCTAAAATACTGCTTACTCTAGAGTACGGAAAACCTGCTACTAGGCTTCCCGAGTAGAAATTATGGGCACCCAAAGTTTAGGAAAGAAACAATAAACTCTAGGTCAGTCATGGGACTGGTATGTGTAAAAACAATTGCTTTTAAAGAACTGGATTTATAAAAGAATTTCGGTATGCTTTTAAAAATGAAACTACCACAAGACCTCCCACCACACACACAATGGAATCACAGAATTGGAGAAGATTTCTTCTTATGATAGTAAAATATGCTTGGTACGGGGAAATTTCTTTGATATTATTACTAGTGCATAGTGTAGAAAATATTTCGAGAGTATAATATAAATCTTAGCCGACATACGACCATTATCGTATGCCTACTATATACCATGGTTTGTGGCAGGTTACCACCATGCTGCATGGCAGGTTTTACAACTAAAACCGTACTGGGTTCGTATTGTTTCTTTGGATTTCCAACAAATAGTCAAGCTAAGGAACTTCCTGGGCCACATGGGTACATCTTTGGAGGGACGACCCAAGAACCTAATCGGATCTCTGCCAACACAAGGCCGAGTTACCTCTAACTAGGTAACTACTGACACGAGTATGCCATCCCTCGGTTGTAACCAACCTTTATCCGGGGCCCCAGCAATAATCACAAAGTAATATATATATATATATATATATATATATATATATATATATATATATATATATATATCTGCGATATCCACATAAGTTAAATATCTGGGCTCCATACCATGATACCACTTCTATCTAGAAGGAAATGCACATACCCTAAGGGGCGCTACCCCCAATAACCTTGCTGCATCTTTCATGTTTATACCATTACCGGGTTGTCAGGTTCGACGAAGTCTCGTCCACCAAGCTACGCTTTTCACAAAAGCCATGCTTTGATCAACAAATGATCAGCAGCACTCAGCATGCCACGTTACCAAGTTGGGAACATATTACAGATAACCTTCAACTACATAACCTCTGAGCTCGTACGTCTCAGAGAAGGGTGTTAAGCTAAGAGAATAAATTCTCCTCCACCAACAGAAATGTATTTGACAAAAATCTGCTTTATATCTCAAATGTAATGTCAGACATACAATCCATACAAGTCTGCTCTGGGTTCGAACAGAACCGAAGGCAACTTCCAAAGAAGTTCTTGCAATCCGGGCGTCCACAATCTCGATCGGATTCCCCATCACATCTGGAGAACTCTATACCAGAGCAACTCAGTGCAGAGTCATTTGACAGGTTATCCTATCGCTCTCGAAGACGTTCAGTCTTCACCACCGTCTTCAAATGCTCATCCATTTCGTTGTATCACTTATTCGGAATGGTTTACAAGACACAAAGGTCCTTTCCCGGCTAAATCGAATAGTGAGAGTCAATTTTAAAAACATGTGGATATGTCGTTCACAAAAATTCATAGGTTCGATGTGGGTTTCGGATAACTAACTGAGATCTGATTCCCTGTCGCATCGAAGTTTAAATGCCGTTTTACGGCAAACAGGTTTTTCACATCAATACAGAACAAACACAAACACAGTGTAGTACATAGCAATCTACATCACACAGTATCGCAATTAGAACAGAAATATCAATCTAGTACAGAACAATTATTTTAATTCCATGTGAGTGCGATTTAATAGATTAACCCCATATTTTTTTTATTGATTAATTTAAATAAATGATTAATTAAATCTTAATTAACTTGATTAATTGTTTCTTAATTAATTATTTTAATTAACCGCTAAATTTGATTAGTCGACTTTAATTTATCTGAATAACAAATTCGTAATTTATAAATTAATTTGAATACTTAATTGTTTATTAATCAATTAAATTACAAACTTTATATCATTCTTAATTTCTTTTCAAAATCATTAGTTAATAAAAATTATTTACCTTAATTATCATTTGAAAATCTTCTTTATACTTTGGAAATCAATTTATTACATTTATAGAAAGTTTTAATGTTAATTAACTTAACTTAAATTAAATTATTTAGTCAAAGGATTAATTAAATTATAAAACATTGTTAAATGATTTAAAACTAATAGTAAGTTCCTAATTTAGCTGTAACGACCCGATATTTTTAACCATTCGCATCCGCACATGTTGGACTTGAATTGCTCAAAATACCGCGTTGTAAGTAAAATTTGGCAAATCTCAGAATATACAGTAAATACGTAATCACAGATCACAGACACAGAGTATTTAATAATGCAGCGGAATTTAAAAGAAATAGTAGTTCATGAAGCTACTATATAAAAATAAGATACATCAGAGTTAAACATGATACAACAAAAAGTAACAAGATACATCAGGTACAAATCAGAATACATCACTGAAATCACCGGATACCGAAAGCAAAATAGATGGCTGGATCTTCAAGGAAAGCTCCAATTCCGAAGGTGAATCTTGAATGCTAACTCACTCAGTCTGACTCGAGCATAAAGCAAAATACAAAACACTCGAGTCAGGACATAGATACTTATGAACTGTAAATAAACTCAAGTGAACAGTAACAAAAATGCATCAGTAACTTAAAGGATGCTTGGGATCGCCCATCCTTTGAGGATCCGTTAAACTATTTACTATGTAGTAATATTGTGCTACTATAATAACGACTATAGTAAAATAAACATACTTTTAAATAGCGTTCCGGGCTACCCATATCACCCTTCACACATAATAGTCCCGGTAGTCCATCCAATATCATGCCATCTCCACTCTGGGTGACTGTCAGAGGATGCCACACGGGCTACGGGAGAAAAACAAACTCGTAGTAAAGGATCGGTATGGTAGGTGACACGGCACACAAGGCAATGCCAGGGTAGATATACCAATTACGCACATGGGCAGGTGGTAACGCATCAGCCACATACGCCCACCTCGGAACACACTCCCAATCAAAATCGAAGGATGGCCATCTAATCAATCACCAGTAAGAGTATAGTATCGAAGGAATGTGTCCGACCAGAGGTGCTACCTCCTTTGGCCCGAGATCGCTCCTGTTTTAGCCACCTTATGCCAACTCACGGGAGTTGGGTCCACGTAATATACCTCAAGAACGTCGCCACCATCCTACTTCATTCTGGAATCTCCACCGCGTACACGGTTATTAAAGTGGTTTTCGGAGTTGGCAGAGAGTATGACAACTTTCGATCCCGGTCTCTTTAACAACCAAACGTTATTATAACGCCGTGGCCATTTCAAAATAGTTTATATTTCAAAAGGATCAAATCATTTCATTTCAAAACTATATTCCTTTCAAAATAGTTTACGCCTCGAAACCAAAACCATTTTTATTTCAAAACTATTTATTCAATCAAAATAGTTTATACTTCGAAACCAAAATCATTTTTATTTCAAAATTATATTCAAAACAAATAGTTTATCATTTCCATTTCAAACATATATTCACCTTAAAAAAATTCATAATACTTTCAAAGTATAACTTTTCCGAAACCAAAATACTTGAAATCATTACACTTTGAAAATCATAACATTCCAAAATCATTCATTTGATATCAATCTTTTAATTCTTTACACTTTACAAATTTATTCCATGAAACTAAAATTTTCAATTTCCAACTTAATTCAATTCAAACCATCAGTTTCAATTAAATTTTCCATTAACTATTTCAAATCATATCAATTTCAAATATAGATTTGATCCATAAATTAAACTATTCAATTTTTAATATATTTCAAAGCTTTCATATCCCGCATTTCAAAAACTAATTTTTTTTTTATAATTTCATATATCTCAAATCGAGTTTCATTATTACTTAGTTTTGAAATATTCATTTCATAAATCCAATATTATTTAAATAAACTTACATTACAATTTAAACCAAATATCTTTTCATACAAATATAAACTTCAATATTCCTTTATCAAATAAATCAAAATCAAATATCATTCCACATTCACATTCTTTGCTAAAATAAAGATCAAATCATTTCCAATCATTTCAAAATCATTAAAATAATACATCCTTTCAAAACTTCATAATCAAATCATTATTTGAATTCAAATCCAAATATTCAAATTTAAATATCATTTAAAAATCGAATATTTCATTCATTCATTATTTCAAACATCATTACAAAATACGTTTCAAAATTCCATTCAAAAATTCATTTATCTCATTACATCTCATTCCGTTTAACACATAACCAAGTAAACTTTATTTAAAATTCAAATTCAAATTTAAATTCCTTAAAAATTAAAATTTAAATATTAAAATACATTCAAAACTTCTTAAATTTCACAATTAATCAATGTCCAAAAGTTAAACATTTAACACTTTAAAATATAACTCAAACAGTGTTAAAATCTATAACATTTCAAACATTGTCAAATTATAGCAACGACAGCATTTATAAAGTGCTAACATTGTCAAATTATAGCAACGACAGCATTTATAAAGTGCTATCGTAGCTTATAGCTTCCAAAAATGGTTTAGATCAAGAATAACGGCATTTATAAAATGTCGTAATAGATATTTAGTTATTTCAAACATTGTTAGATTCAAAACAATAGCATTTAAAATGCTGTCAAAAGACTACAACATTTTGAAAATGCTATAAAATTCCAGATTTCATTTTGGCTTTTCAAAAATAAAAAATAAAACTCCAAATTTTTTATTATATCTTAAAAATCATATTTCTAGACTTCACAATTTCACTTTTAAAATCATTTTAGCATATGATTTAACACAACAAAATTTTTAGATCAAATATTCAATTTAAAAACTCCATTCATTTATTAAGTCAAAATTCACTGTTTATTAACGTATAAATTAAATAAGACTTAAAATTTTACTTCAAATACAATTTCAAAACTTTAAATTTAATTTCCATTATTTATTTACATTTTAAAATAAAATTTAAAGTCTAAAATCACATTTACTCCAAATTTACATACTTGAATTCACTTAAATTCACAATTTCAAGATTTAATATTTAACTTTCTTAAAACCATAGTATATATATTTTTAAATCAAAATTTCATACTTTTTAAAATACATATTTTTAATAAAATCATTTAGAAATATACCACGGGGTCTGTATATAATTTTCTAACCTAGGTCAAGTGATACGGATATATATCATTTCAATCCGCAGTTTACAAAGAAAACCTGAGTTCTATCATTTCAAACCCGCAATCCCAAGTCAAATAAAATACAATAAAAATCGCTCAGGCCTATCATTTCAGCCCATAACGATTTTTTCCTATTCTAAAGTCCGTTCGGGTATGTATCATTTCAACCCATAGTGATTCTATTCTAACAGGGAACTTGCAGTGTGAATATATGCATAAACAATATAAACAATGTCAATGTCACAATATAATGTCATATATCAGATGTCAGGTGATAATTAACAGTTTTAACATGGTAATAACATGATATAGCATATCATATGATCAAGATTAACTTGCATAACATTTTATATTACTAAACACTTGTCATCAATTCACTATTTCATAAGTATAAATGTCAGAGTGAGAAAGACTCACTTTTTACGAAGCTAGAGACAAACAACACACACAAGAGCGATTCCAAAGGCACAAAAAGCACGATTTAATTTGAATGGATGGAGAGCCTTGTAAACAATAAACAAAATATAACATACATAAGTGCAAAATATAAATATTTTACATACAAATATAATCAACAACTTAAGTTTGCAAAACAACGGCAAAACATGAAAGATAATCGAACCTTAGAAGCAACAGACTTGCACAAGACACATAGGCTTGGCCTAAATGCAAAAGGGCTTGATCTCATCACACCTAGGCTCGGCCTAGGTCACGTTTGCTCGGCCATGAGTCATGAGATATGGTTATGTACATGAATATGGAAGGCAAAGGCATGGAGAGGCAAAGGTAAGCAAAGGGTCAATGGATGGAAGGTTTTTGGAGCAACATAGACTCGACCTATGTCAATATTTGGCTCGGCCATGCATTGTTTCAGGTCAGATCAGTGGAGTGGCTGATGGTCAGAGGTGATGTAGGCAGGTGGTGGTGGATGTAGGGGTGGCCATGGCAAGATATGGAGGAGATAGTGAAGATAGGCTTGGCTAGGCAATGTTTTCAAGGAGTGTTGCAATTTTTGTGGAGTTTTGTGGTTATGGCTTCATCCAATGGTCACGGCCTGATCTGGAGGAGGGGATAGGTGGTGGTTTCCACTGTTGGTGATGGTGGAGAGTATGGTGGTGATGGTGGGTGGTAGAGGCCAAACAAAGTTAGGTAGAGATCTAGGCAAAATAATGAAAAGAAGAAGGAAAAGTAGAAGAAGAAGACCATGAACTTGCCATTTTTTTTCTCAAATTGAAATGCCATGAGTTTTTGATGGTGGAAAGAATATTTTCACGTGAATTTTCTGGAGAAAATACATGGCTATAGGTAAGTAGTGTACGTCCAAAAGAAAGGAGAGTAAAAGCCAAAAGAAAATGAAGAGACCAAGAGATGAAAAGACTAGAAAATGAAAGGTCTAGTCTCTTTGAATTTCTATTTTCTTTTAAAATTTTAAATACATGTAGAATATGTATAAATATAGATAAAACACGAAAATATAGTAAATAAACAAAAATAAATAAATAAATATTAACTAAATATAATTAAATTAAGAAAATTGCAAAGAAAATGTAAATTAGGCTTGAAAATTTAAAAATAAATGAAATGAACTTTGGAAAAATTGTATGTACATGAAACATATTTATAAATAAAGATAAAAACATAAAAATAAAATGCATACATAAAATGAATAAATAAATTTTAATTAAATATAATTTAAATAAAGAAAATAACAGAAAAATGGAAACCAACCTTTAAAAATAGAAAATAAATTCAACGAGCTTTAGAAAAATTCAAACATCGCTTTAAAATATTTAAAAGGTAAAAACATATGTAACATAGCATATAATACAATTTAGAATAAGATATTACAATTAAAATGACTATTTATATAATTTAAAATAAACAATTTTGTTAAATACAGCAAATTTCACACAATAGTTAAAAAGGCATAACTTTCACATTATAAATCAGATTTCAACAAAACGAAAAGCAGTGTTCTTGAAATTTTATTTACTTTCATAATAAAATATAAAATAAAAAATTTCAAACTTTTAAATTTTAAATTTAAAAGTCAAAGTTTGACCATTTTGACCAAAATTCACTTTTCTGGAAATATTCAATTGATGCATGATTGAAATTCTAATCCACATCAAAATCAACATTTATATTTCAATTAACAAAATATATTCATTTTATTAAATAAAATAAAGTTTTTAAATTAGGAATTTAAATTAAAATGATTAAAATATACAATTACAATAATCAGAAAATACAGGGTTGTTACATTCGCAAAAATCAATATTGGTTACATTGCACACGCAAAAATTATTGGGCCTAACCCAATTTCAGAGTAACCCGAATATCCAGGGTTTTTCACTCGAGCCAAACTCGAGTTCTTTCCGTCCTCTCCTCGAGTCTTTCTCTCCTCCCCTCGTCCCTATTTCTTCTTCTTTTTTTTCTTTCTTTTTCCAGTTAAGTCAAATACCTAAACTCAATAGCCGCGAGTATAATCACGTACGCGAGTTTCATCCCGAAGCCAACCGTGCATTTTCTCGAGTTTCAACTTGAGCTTTCAAATCTGCAACTTATCGATGCCCAAAACACGTCATGCACCTGCACGACGTGGTGCCGCCACTCCAATGATCATCGCGATCATCGACAGGTCGAAAATTCCATGCCAACGTGAAATCGAACTTCGATTCGACCAAAGAAACTCGAAATCGAAAATTCACCATTTCGTTGAACAGTAACTCAAAATCCTCCAGCCTAAATGCCTCGTCCTCCTCGCACGGTCCACCAGAAAATTCACGACTTCGGACATAACCTGTCAACCCCCTACGCTAACATTTCCCTCGATTTCATGAAGCTCGATCGTTCCTAGGTGATGAAATCACCCTATTTCCAAACACGAAGAAAAACTCGAATATTACCCTACTTTGAATTCGTACCTCAAATCTATGCAATAGAAAAATTCATTGATAATTTTCCTGCAATCGTAAACGTTTCAACTTGCTTCAAACCAAATTTTAGCATTTAAAATTTGTTCGACCATCGGAAAGTAGTTTAATGCATTTTTCGTTCAACTGTGAACTGCACATTAAATACTCACTTAAAAATTATCATTTACTTCTTAAAAATCCTAATTACAGATAAGAATTCAAGTTGTATAATTGAAGTAACAAATCATTATATTCGAAATTTTCCAAATTTGAGTCTTACACTATAAACACATAATTATTTTTACTGTATAAACTTAACCTGTTTGAAACTATTTTTAAATTATAGTTTATACCTAAATACACATATTTACTTTTGAAGTCAAGGCCTAACAATGATCGAATGATAAGGTATTGGGTTTTTTTTGAACAAGGTTGATGCTCTGAAACAAAAAGACAGAGATGGTTTCAGACATTCATACCTACTAATACTTATATACAGGGAAGATTTTATAATAAAAAAATTTCAAATCTTCAGATTAACAAACAACAGATAGATATACTTAAAATCTCTTTTTAAATTGTTTACTCACTTTTGAAATATGAATGAATAGAGATGCTTCTGTTTTGAAAAAGAAACAGTTTTGATCTTCTTCTTTTCCCTTTTTCTTTCATTAGTAAATTTCTTTCAAACTTGAATATAAAGTGTGTTCTTCTTTTCCTTTTATTTTCCGTTCTTTGCTATTTTGTTCAAATGAAATAAAGGTTTGTGGATGTGTACATATATATGAAGGGTTTGTGTATAGGCTGAGGTATACGCAAGTACAATATTTCTTTTGCTCAGTATTTTATATTTCTTTTTCTGTTGACTAAACCCATCTTGAATTGGGATGATGTGATCTTGTTCATGCTGGAGAGTAAATGGCATTTAATGAAAGCATTAATGACCATGCTTCCCTATATACTTACAGCTTATGCTGTTTGATTTTTTTCTTAAGTACTAAGTCTTGTTTTGTTTGGTTACTTTGCTAATTGAAGGGAAATTTTTTTAGTTATTGTTTTCTTATGTCTATATTTGAATGTACATTCTTTCTTTTCTTTTGTCTTATTACTTTGTAATATAAGTGAATTCCTATTAAAAGTTTTTAACTATTAGTATTTAATTTTCAACATACGTTTTATTTTATTGTTTAATACAAATTCTTGTTTGTTACATAATTTATTCATTATTTATTTAAAACTCAAACTATTAATTATTTATTTATATCCATATAACTTTATAATATTAATATTAACAATATTTTATTTCTCTTGAAATTTTCAATTTAAATTTAAAAGTTCAAATAATTTACCGAATTTTAGATTCAAAATTTTGGGATGTTACAATGTAATTCAACAAAATAAAATAATTTAATAAAAAACAATAGTAATGATCCACTTATAAGGAGAAGAGAAAGCTCCACTAGTATTTGGAAAAACATTTGACATGAAAGAATTGTGTCTCTCAATCTTTGAACTTGTTTGCTTCCTCTGCAATTAGCATCTTGTGAGGGTTAGCCCTAAAAATTTGGTTCTTCAGATTGCTAAGCTTGACCAGATGCACCAAGTAATTGAGAAATTCAGCACATAGAGAGCGAATGCCGCATTCTAAGGCCATGAGCTCTAAGGAGATGAGATATGTATATACATTTGGCGATAATTGAATAGGTGCTATGCCAAGGTGACTCTAAAATCTTGATAAAAACTCGAGAAATGGAATAAAACCTCAATGCTAAATGTGGATAGTGGTATAAGAGTAATATTCCATGGGAGGATTTTGTATAGTGTCATTGTCGCCAAGAGGAATAGCTTCTACTTCTGTAATTTCAAAGTCGTTAAGGATTGCATCAACTTCGTCTTGAGAAGATATAAGTGAATGTCCTAAAAATGCTTTAATCTTTTTTGGGTAAGATTCTGGTTCTGAATCTATATCCTTTTATGATTTCTTGGAAGCTCTTTTTAAATCCATGATCCTGTCGGGTGAAATAGTTTTATTAAAGTTATAAATTGTTTCACTATTAATGCCTTTCGAAGGCGTCAAAAGCCTATTGCAATGATTCAAATATCCACCAAGGCATATAGTTTCATACCTTCAAAAGAGTGTTAAAGTTAACGAGAATCATGATATTCATCTAGATTTCGATAGTGATGAAAGGGAATATGGAATACAGACACTTCAACACACCCTACGACAATTTTGAAAGCCCACAAAATTTTTACTATTAGTAGGTGCAACTATCCCCACAATACTAATTAGGATATATACATTGTTGAAACCATTAACAACATCACCCAATCAAGTCAAATATACCTTTCGATAATGTCGAAACCCATAGATTTTATTCTACTTAAAAATATGAATATTGCCAAATCGCCATACTCTCATTAAGTCGAAGAACTCAAAGCAAAGTGATTACAATACAAACGAAAGGGCCTTAGGATGTTTCAACAATGTTTATATTAATAAAATGATATTTATATTCATGTTGACTATTATGGGTTTAGAACAAGTCGAAAGGGAAAGATGGAATATCGTAAAGATGCAAACGACTAGGCTTGTCTCAATTTTCAGGGTCTCGATTAAGTCGAAAAGCTACAGGTTTCGATTATAACAAAAATGTATTATCTCAATCCAATTGACAGTAGGAGATGAAAATTTCTAACTTTTAACACCTTCCAAAGTAAATTAAAATTGGTCATTGATTATCCAAAGTGAAGTTCCATAGCATATCGAATCCACTTTTTGCATGCATTAAATATAGAATCTTTTTGAAGAGAATTGGGCCTTTGAAGAGATATACTGTGTAGTCTTTGAATCGAACCCTTCAAGAGGACTTCTGTGAAAGGATTTAGAATGCATTGGAACATACTTTTGCTTTCGAAGAGGTCCATCTCATGATAGCAACATTAACCCCTTAGAGAGGATTCATTTAAAGTGGATATTTGACTTCTTTTCGACCCCTTCGAAAGATGTTGCAAAGGTAAAGCCAAGAAAACCACATCAACCCCTTCGAAAGGGCTGGAAAATTAAGTTGCAATACTGGTTTTATCGATTTACATAACTCAGCCTTCTTTTCGAAGTGGCTAAAAAAGAATTTCTTCCTGATTCACTTTCAACCCAATGCTTCTTAGAACTAGATGATTATAATGATTCGAGCTTGTTTTCGCATTTAAAATAGCGAAAACCCCAAATTTGGCAAATTCAAGCTCGAACCGTATTTGATGTTATAGATTAGTCAAAATCGAAAAAAGGAAACGAAAAAAGAAATTCTAAGTTTAGAATCATCTTTCATGAACGACAAGCCTGAATCGAATTCAGAATTTGAAATGATAACATATATTCAAACCCTAAGAAATTTGTCAAAACTAAACATGGAAAATTGATTTTTATTATAGGTACTCACCTTAAACTCGAACATGTGACACCTGAAATTATGAATTTAGTGAGAAAATGAAATATTTGATTCTTGCTCCAAGGATTTTAACTGCCGGTAAATGAAAAGAGGGAAGAAGGAAGCGTAATTTATAAGGAAGGTAAATGCAAGGAAAGCCATTTGATTAGATTTAAATAAGCGGTCAAGATTCATTTAGGAATATCAAAAGGTAGGAAAACTCTTTTATGCTGAAATAATGATGATGTCGAAACAGTAGCTTGAAAAGTCAAGCACATCCCTTCCTTAGGGGCAGTGTTAACATTAGAAATCATTCCAACTATGTTGTAACCTAAAAGAATACAGAGGAAGGATTCATGAAGAAGGATAGCAATAGCAACTCCTTTCGAAGGAGTCGAAGGGATGCTTTTGTAAAATATTAGATGAGCAATGGACTTTTGAAGGGGTCGAAGGGGAACGAGTCAACCCTTTCGCTTCATTTAACCCCTTCCAGAACACATGGTTCCACATGCATAAAGGGTTTCGTATGAGTTAAGGATATCTTTCGAAGGTATCATATAACAAGCTTCCACATACGTTTCAAAACTTTCGAAGCAGTTGGTTTAGCCATTATTTACCTTTCATAGAAGAATATTTGGCCAAAGATACCCCTACGAAACCATATATCAGCCTTTCGAATTGGTTGAAACCTTCCACGAATGTGAAGGAGATCGTATATATAACCAATATTGCTTCCTTAAACAACAAAAGATGGAGGTTCCACATTAATCAATGGGAATGCTTTCGAAAGCTACCTTGCATGACTAAGCCTTCTATTATGCTTCAAGTAATTCGAACCCCAAAAATACACCATTCAACGGCATCGAAACCTGACACCCTCTCCTACTTACATAGCACATCAACAACAAGGTGATGGTCGCATTTATACCTTTCAGTGGAGTCAATAGCCCCCAAGTTCCATTCAAAAGCGAAACTAGAAGGGCATCCTGAATTCAATAGTGATAAAAGGTCTTCAAGGTACCCTTTCGACTTAGTCGAAAGGACTAATGTGAAAGGGTCCAATCTGTGACTATAAATAAGACCCTAGAGTTATCGTTCAGGGGATTCGGATTCATTCATTCAAGATATGTTCTATTCTTGAATTTGTAAACCCAAATTCTTAAATCAAATTGGAGATTTTATTTCTTTGTAATACTTAACCTTCTTGTATTCAATGAAATTATTAATAAAGAAAGTGCATGGCATTTCTGAACACATTGATTTTGATCTATTACTTCTATATGGTTTTGGTTGCGGATTACAAGTATCAATACCAATCGAAAGGTTACCTTTCGAAGGAGTAGAAACCTACTGATTCAAATAAAACCCTTAGATCCATTTGGTCCCAACCACTAGTCACTTTAACCACTTCAAAAGAAGGTTTCGAAGGGGTCTTAAGCCATCTCAACTAATTCAAAAGTTGGTTTCGAAGAGGTCGTTCACACTCCTAATCCTACTTTGTAGTGTCAATAAGATTTCTTGTTAACACACACACACACACACTACACTACACACACACACACACATATATATGTATGTACGTATGTATTATACATATTTGCATACCTACATACAGGTGATCCATTTCTAGCACAAAAGTATAGTTTTTCCACATATCTTCGAATATTACATGATATATCACATAAAAATGCACTTTAAAATTTATATATTCTCTAAAACATGTCGACATATCCTTGAAATAATTTTATAAAGTTTTTATATAATTTAAACAAGTATTTGAACATTATACATATAGATACACACACATATACATATGCATATATATATATATATCCAAACTTGTTTTCATCCAACCTCCCTCTATGCTTATATTCATGAATATATACAATATAATTATAAATTAATCAAAATTTCAAATAATAGTCTCCGATCTATAGGAATTTATCACCATAGACCTTAATTTATAATATCCCATGAGTTTAAATGTGATCGTTTGTCTCATACCATTCTTATACATCCCATTATTTCATTGTTTGGCTAAACATCATTTAATTATCTATTTATATTATTTTGCTAGCCAAATTCCATTTTATTTTATATTATATTACTCTAAATTTTTGTAACATTTTAGTAATCACATATATAATCCCAATTTCTGATCTTAAAATCATAATTATCTTAGAACTATGGAATGAAAAGCTCATACAACAAATTAGGCGAAAACCACTCACTAGTGCCCATTTTGCACCTAATTTTTCTATATTTCTCCATAACTCCTTTTCCAAATAATAGTGCTCATCCATATGGTATTTGGATGGGTGCATCATCGAATTTTGTTAAAGAAAGGAAGGAGATATGCCATTTTGAAGTTCGCTATCTAACTCTAAAAATGGTGCACGGTACTTTCACCACTACCCCTCGCTGTCTACTTGCTGTGCCTAATCACCTTCCAATTTCGCCACTAACTTCATATTTATATGTAGTACACTCCACATGCTTCTATTTTCCGCTAGTTTCATGTAAATATGTTGACTAACGAATGAGATATGGCTTTTTGATTATTGAGGAAGAAGAGGAAAGGAGGAAGAAAATGAAATGCTAAATTTTAAAAAATTGAAATGAACGCATGGAAGGGTTATTTATAGAGAGAGGGAAGTCAATGGATACTCTTTAAATTAACATCAAATTAAGATGTTTGGTGCCAGATCAGCTGACTAAATTATCTATATCTTCTTCATATGAAATCCAAACCGAACAAACTTATATACTGCACAAATTAGAAAAATGAGTTGGTCATAATGGTGCAGGTCTGACGTTAAATTCCAAAGCTGGGAAATGACAATTTCCCTCCTTCATTATTTTAATTATTTAATTTTTGGCTTTTAATTTAGATATTATTTATTCTTCTATTATTAAAATTTACAGGCTATTACAATTATCGCCCAATAAAATTTTGAATTTTGGTACATCTTTGTTGAAATTGAAATTCTAAATAATTATACAAAATAGACTTTTTGCATATGATAACGAAAATGCCACAAAGTCTATGGGAGCGATCATTGGATTTATGAGTGTTAGATAGGATCCAACAACTAATGGGATAGCATCGTTCGATAAGCATTAATGGCAATAATATTTTGATAAAAAATCAAATAATTTCAATTTTGATCAAAATGCAAAGGAAACATGTGTCTATATGAAAGAATATTAATAGTACTAAAATATTTCTAAAACTATGAGTAAGGAAGTTAGGATGGTCCAAAATTATATACATAGACATCATATTAAAATTAATGTCGAGCATATGAAACGAATTCCTTATATCTCGAAAATAGGAATTATCGTACATGCTATGCTATTTACTATATCACTATTCGCTTAATGTAACTAATGCACTGTGCGAGCGTAACACCCTGCATTATTTTGTTAATTAATTTAAAATAAATTTATTAATAAATAGTGAAAAATGGAATTTTTAAAAACATCAAAATTTGACTATGAAATATGAACCATTATATTCGTGGTGATTTTCTGATCAATTATCATATATAATGTTTTTCGATCAGAATGCAAATGAAAAAGTTATTAACCAGTTTGAAGTTTTAACATCGAAAATAATTATATATGTACTTAAGGAAATAATTAATATTTAATTAACGTTAATTGGAAAATATTTAACTTAATCGTTACATAAATGTGAAGTAATCAAAACTGGGTAAGAGATGCATAATTTAGTTAACGAGGGAAGTAATTAACGAAATCTATTAATAGTGATAATTCACTAAAATTATGTAGCATAGGTCGACCTAGGAAGCATCTAGGTTGACCGATAGCATCGACTTGGGGTCTCAATAGGTCGTCCCGTGATGTTTTTGGAGCATCGATATGCTTGGGCCGTGTTGCCTGGATTTAAATTAGTTTAATCAGATGATTAACACTGATTTGAACCTTTATAAATGTAGACCTATATCTTCACTTCCAACTCATAATTTCCTAATTAACGCGGAAGATATGTCACTTTATCTTCTCCCCCAAAATTCTAGATTTCATAGAAATAGATTTAATTAGCATGTATGCACTTTAGAGAAGAATATAAAATGATAGAGAATAGGAAATAGATCCAAACTAAGTCATTGCATTAGAGGTAAACTATAAATCTAGTTTTAATTAATAAATTAATCCATCTCTAATCTAAATTCAAATAGATCTATATGTAAATGCCAATTGAGGATCCAAGTAGGGAGTCAAAATGGAGAATATATATAACAAAAATTAAATCTATATTAGTTTTAAAGATTTAGGGAACACTTAAAGAGGTTAGTGGGAATATTATATGATTTATTTAATACAGGATTTTATCGTTGTAGATTTATTCCAATATGCCTGAGAAATTTAATTCAATTTGTAAATAAATTCTTGTTATTTGAAATGTTAAGATTTAAAACTTGCCTATATAATCTATAATTGATGAATCAAATACTTTCTTGTTGTGAACACAAGTATGGAAATTGTATATGGAAGATAAAAATGAATTTTGTAATGGTTAGAATTGGTTTTTATACACCAGATATAAATTTGATGAAATCTTAATAAACCACATAACGATTATAAAATTATATTTATACATCAGACATGCATTAAATGAAATCATAATATGCTACATAATGATTAGGAGTTTATATATACTTGACGAATTATGAATTAAATTTAAAATAATTCTTGTTTCGATTTTGGGGTTTTAGTGATATTTTAGTTCATTGGAATTTATATTGTTGCAAGTAGATTTCTATTTATTAGCAAGTTCAAATTGAATATAAGTGTTACATTTGAAATGATAAAGAATCGATATTATAAAAGAAAGTGATTTGCAAAAAAGGGATAATTACCATATTTTTTACCATCGATTTCAAGAAATAAAAAGATAATTTCTTGTGATTACAAACATCGCACAAATCTCTCCTTTCGGGTAAGATATGGAAATTTACAAGGTTAATTATTAGATAGAAGCATTGGTTCCAATGCATTAAAATATGGTTAATCCTAACGGTTTAACAATAGGGTGAGAGTGAAATAAAAATATAATAACATGGAAATTAATGAAAAAAGAAAGTTTTGAAAATAGGCAAGAAAAAATAGAGAACAATATGGGAGTAAAAATAGAAGATATAACTGAAAAATGAATTGGCAATGATATTAAGAACTTGATAAAAAGAATCAGTAAATGAACTTTAAAGAGAAAAGAAAACTAAAACGCATAATAAAATGATGATGTAGGTTCAACTATAAGAACTATAGAGGCAATGAAAGTAAAAGAATGTAAAAATGAGAATACACACCCACGCACATACACACATATATAAGAGATCTTTATATAAGTTGCCATGAATATGCGTTTATAGCAAGTTGTGAATTATTATAATTTAATGCATAAATTATATAAATAAAATGATGAAGGTCGTTAGAGCGGGTTGGAATGCAAGGTCGGCATGGTTATACAACAGAAGTCTGCCCACCGTAAGGGGATATCAGCTGTTGTGTAACACCATACTGATATAGGACACGTCCAATCATAGGACCCATGAAGAGTATATACTTGCGTATAAATGAAGGGGTACCCTCAGGATAGAGTAGTTTGCTTCAAATTTATTTTAGAGGAGAGTATTTACTTGATTGAACTGGGCAATCTAAACGGTTGATGAGCAGGATTGTGCACTATGCAGTGAGTGTTCATACCAAATTTAGAGGTAGGGCTGTCAAAAGGCAAAAACATCATCAGCCCCGAGTGGTCAACGGGAAGGATAGGGTTACAACTAGAAGATCTTCATCTATAGCCTACCACGGTGGATGACATTAAGTCATGAACTTCCATAGTTGTTTGTTATTTCTTGTAGGGGCAAGGCTAGTTAACCCATAGCGAGATTCATTCAAAACATGAATGGGGTGGTTAGTGGAGCCGAGCCCACGTTAGGAACTAGAAAAGTTGAAAATTCCCAAAGAAAATATGGTGAAATGTTTGAAAGGCCATTAGAATTAGGATGGTGAAGCGTATGAAAGGCCGTCTATAAGCACTATAATACTTCCTCAAGTTATACGGTAGCATGGTTATGATATGATAAGGAATTAGATCCTAAAGGGTCTGTAGAATGAGAGATACTAGTGGGGATAGTATCTAGGTTGTAACACCCCAGATTTTTGATAACGTTATTTAGAATATTTAGTTAGATAAACTAAATAAAACAATGTGTTGATTAGGAGATTGAGATTTGATTTAATTAAGGTAGCCATGCATTTTTAACTAATAAATTAAATGAAGGGTTTAAAATGGATTAGAGGACGGGTATTATGGAAAAGAGGGCATTCCTATATTATCTTCCTTAGGCCATATATCTTTATACACGTTCATTTTCATTTCTAAAATTTAAATGCAAAGGCCGGCCACCATTAACAAGGAAAGAAGATGAGGAAACAAAAGAAAAGCTTAATGAAAGCAAATTTGAATCAAACTCATTCAAATCTCGAGCTCCTTAATCTCTAAAGAAAAGGTGAATAATGTTTACATCTCCAAACTTTTATGGTTTAACTTTTAAGATTAAATCCGAATGATTTTGCAAAGGTTTGTCATGTTTTTGAATGATAAAATGATTATAAATACATGTTAATAATTTATGTATGTTCATATAGATTTGATGATAAGTTTTAAGATGAAAGCACTAATAATTAAATCCGTTAACCTTGCGAATTTTTATGATGATCTAAAAAGTTATTTTAGAGATGGGGTTTCAGAATTTTCATAATTTTGTGGAATTGTTATGAATTTTCTAAGGAAAAAAATGATATTTTGGATTATTAATTTATTTACGGGAAAAATAATTATTGTTTGGATCCAAAAATTTCATATGTTGAAGAGAACATATGAATTGATTCTCTGGAATTTTTCCAGAATTTTCCAAGTTGTTTTAATAGTTATATAATATTATTTAAGGAATGAGACTTAAATGTTTTATATAATTATAAAGGAGAAATGGGCTTTTTCAAAATTATTTAAATTTCCAAATAAGGAATGTTAGCAACATCTTTGAATATAAAATTCTGGCAACCAATCAGATTTAGACAAACAAGGTAGGTGGGGTACAAAAGAACTATTTTGAAGTATAAATAAATAGTTTTTCTACTATTTCAACTCTTTCGGAAAGAGCTTCCACCTCCATTCCAAACCTTCCGATAAGGTCAAAAGGTATCAAACCTTTCAACTAGGTCAAATACCAATGCACATGGTATCAGGCAACTGGTACGTAGTGAATTGGATGAAGTCGAAAGGTTTATGGACGAAAGGTTAGAGCTTTCAAAGGAGATGAAGTTTTGTTTTAGGTTTAAAGAAAATACGCCTGCTAGCTTTCGACGAAGAGCTTCAACACTGTCAAATGGTTTAAAAGAAAAAGGTTTCGATTAGTTTGCTTTTTTTTAATTGAAACCATTCGACAAAGTCGAAAGGTATAGCTTTCGACAAGGTTAGAAAGCTTAGTTACCACTTCCAAACATTTCGACACAGATGGAGTCAAAGGTTATCTTTTGTTTTATAAAACTTGCTGACTCTCTCCATTGATTTCAAAGGGTTGGTTCCAACACCAAGACTTTATTGTTTTCGAATGGTTTCGAAAGGTTTTATAAATGTTTCGAAGTAATTTCCTTTTAATCCAATGTTTTTCTAATCCTCTTGCTCTACTTGAAGGCATAATCCAAATGTTTTAAGTCAAAACATTTAAAACTTTCAAAGTAGTTAACTTCGAATGGTTATGATAGGTTTCCACTTGTTTTAAGTTCAACCCAATGTCTTTGAAAGGTTTTGAGTTTCATTGCTTTCGAAAGGTTTATAAATGAGTTTATAGGGGACGTACCTTAGGATTTTGACCAAGTCGAAAGGTGAAACCTTTCGACTAGGTCGAAAAGAAACCCTCTGATAGGGTCGAAAGGTATATATTTTAAATGTTCTTAAAACTCTAAAAGTTTAAAGGATTTAAAAGCAGATGTCATATATTTTAAAGCTTTTAGAGAAAAGGCTTTTGTTAATGGTTTTGAAGGAGTCACCTTCAGTAATTTCGAAAGGTTTTATTAAAAGATATGAAGGAGTTACCTTCAATGCTTTCAAAGAGTTTTATTATTGATTTTGAAGAGTTACCTTCAATGTTTCCAAAAGGTTGTTTAATGGTTTTAAACAAAGGTTTCGAATGGAATGACTAGGCAGATAGCCTAAGGGTTTTAAGTTATAAAGGACATTAACTTATTCTAAAAGGATAGATAATTCTTATTTAACATCATCAACATTATTATAAGTGAAGTATACATTACATGGAAAAAAAAGGTTAGAGTAAAGCAAAAGATATATGTATACATATGATTTACTGGACTAAATCATTTTAAAAAGGTTTTCAAGGAAATTTGAAGGGCAGTCAGCCTAGATATTTCGAAGGGTAGTTAACCAAAAGAAAATTTGGGCAGTTAACTCATTTAGATATGGACAGTCAGTCCATTTTAAGGGCGGTCAACCCAGAGGACAGTTAGCCCAGAGGATAATTTATCCAGATAAGCGGCAGTTAGCCTAGATATGAATAGTTAGTTCATTTATTAGCATAACGGACCTTGCTACTTTTTAAGGACAGTTAGTCCACCCTTTTTACTTGTTTTATGGACAGATAGTCCATTATTTAGCATAAAAAATGTTGTTATTTTGGTAAGATAAGATTTTAGGATAATTAGTTTAGAAAAGAGCAGTTAGCTCAGATTTTAGGGCAGTTAGTCCAATAAAGAGCATATAGCTCAGATTTCGGACAGTTAGTCTATTTATTTCCTATTTTAGCGTAAGGAATATTTATATTTTATTATTATAATCAGTTGATTAACCAGTTTGGTTGTAGGAAAAGATTTACAAAATATTTATGTTGAATAGAGATATTAGTGAGGGGAAACCCGTTTCGCTAAGCAGCGTGGTCTCACTATATATCAATAAAAAGAGATGTAACAGAAGTTATTCATACCAGGCTTTATGTCTGACCCAAAGTTTTTGTTTTCCCTTAAACTCTATGGTGCTCAAAATTTGATTTGAGTAGGCCGAGGGTTCAAGATTTTAAGTTTTAGCAGATTTTGGCAAATTAAGCATCCTAAGACGTGCATGTGGCTGACGGATAACTAATTTAGGAATTTTGTTTTAAAATTGTTTCCGTTGTGTATTAAGAAAGTTATGTCTATATTGCATTGATCATCCTAGGGGGTATCTTTACATACCGCTCTTGGCGTATTGTTGTGAATTATATCTGATCAATGCTTAGGATACGTTTGGGGATATTTGTAACTTGGATATGATATTATTTGAAATGTAATCACTGAAAATTATTGTTTTCGGGAATCTATGATTTTGTTCATATCCAAGCGCTTCTAATATTTTGGTTACCATTAACATTACTATATTTTGTCACCAGAAGTTAATACTGTGGATGACTGCAGCATCCATGGTGCTTAGCTTTTGGCCTCTAGATACAGGATGTTACAACTTGGTATCAGAGCGTAGGTTTATGAAAAATTTAACTAAAAATTTGTTTTAAAAACAAAATCCAAAGAATTAGAGTATGATTTGGGGTTGGGTTAATGTTATAGTAACGTACTTGAATTTGCTATATATAAGTATGTGCTTTATCTCCATTCATCTATCTTTGATTAGGTTATATTATGTATCTCATGAGGTTTGAATACAAATACAAATTGTAGAAGAAGCAGAGCTAACCAAGGAGGGGGAAGCACCGAAAGGAATGCTGGACCTAATGCTAGGAGAGGCCAAGGTCAGGTAGAGAATGTTGGTGCTAAAGTCCTGCAGGTCGGAATGGAAACCATGTATCAGTTATTCAAGAATATGATGCAGGCAAGAGTTGCAGCCAAAGTGTTAGGAGGAAATGCTGTAGGTACAGGGTTCCAGAAGTTCTGGTAGTTAATCCTTTCGCTAAGATGAGCAGTGATTATGTGAAGCTGAGAAAGAAGCTATTATGGGAACGAATGCCATTAGAGTTGAGAACTGGTTGTTGCATTGCGATAGGATTTTTACAGATCTTGGGCTCAATGATGAGCAGAAGACGATGTTGGCATGCAGGAAGCTTCAAGGAGCCACATTATTCTTGTGGAATAGTGTAACAGCAACAGTCGATGAGGAGATAGTAATCTAGGAGGATTTCAAGAGGAGATTCTAGGAGAGGTTTATGTCTGTTGTTATCCCGCTTTTTGGCAAAGCCGCGATACCAAAAGTTCGATCAGAAACGGAGAACGGTTCGTCTCAGAGACCGGTCATACTTCGTCCCGCTATGGATATCACTGAATTTTTTCCAAGTCCAGATTGAGCTACAATTGATAGGACACGGCAAGAAAGACCATAGGAGTCAACATCTCAAGTTTCAAGTCAATCCGAGTTCATACGCTCGAGTTTTGATCGATTCAATTTGAAGGGGAAGGCTTAGGTTTCGAACCCATCATTGACCAACGGTTCGAAACGATCGCTTTCGAATCCATAAGTTTCGAATCCATCGAACCACCTCGGGTTCGACTCCATCACCTTCGAATCCATCGTGTTCGAATCCATCATGTTCGAACCGATGGGCCTAGTATCCATGGAGAAGTGATACAGCTCGTACCCACCACAAAGCCTTGTTCGACTCCAAACAGGAATCCTTGTTCGAGTCCATCATTGGACATTGCTCGAACCCAAACATGGAACCTCGTTCGAACCCATCCATGAAGTCATGTTCGAACCCATCCATGATGCCAAGTTCGAACCCTTCCTATGTAGCCTCATTCGAATCCACTGGGTCAACCAACCATGATGACGTGTCTTCCATCGGTTCGAATTCGCCGAGATATACGGAGTCGAAGCGGTCAACTCGGAGTGAAGACCGGATCAATTCGAAGTTTGCGCTCCACGTCACCATGAAGACGCGTGCCATGATGGATTCGAAACCATCGGTTCGAAAGCATGGTTTCGAACTAAACAGCCATGCAATGAACCCCATTTCGAATCCATCATATCTCCCAATCTACCGATCCAAATGCCATGAAATTTTCACAGAGGCTCACATACATGTTGAAGAATGTCCGCGCCAAATTTCACCTCGATTGGATGAATTCTTGATCGGTTCGAATGGAGTTCGAACCGATGCCAAAGTGGGCCCAAACTTCCTAAGACCGTGCGTGTGGGCCCCCTCACGTGCCAGAAGTGGTCTCCCGAGTTTTCAGCGAAATATCAGCAGCCTACGCCTATAAATAGAGCCTCAGGGCCAACGAAAAAGGGATCTTTCGACACTCAAGCCCCCAGAGTCTGCTGGAGCAAGATCTCCATCATCCTACATCACAACTTTACTGTTGATTTCAAATTTCCAGTTGTAACTTGCTGTTGATCACCGCAACAACTTGTAATCATTGAAAGAGAATCAATAAAACATCAAAATACTTCACAGTGGACGTAGGCAACACGCCAAACCACTATAAATTGCTTGTCTACGCATTTACTTTACTGTTGATTGGAGTTTTTGTTAGATAATATCTGTTTTGAACTTACATTCTTGACTATTATCTCTTCAACGACTCCCGAAGAGTGTTGTGTCCAATTTTGACACAAACACTTTGGTGCTTTCACTGAGAAAACCCAGCTTTTCTCCTGCTCGCTGGATCTGTCATCGATACCGGATTGAATAAATCTAAGAGAGAGATCCAGATCATTGAATTCGGCTTCCTTCCCTTCTATTCAGATTTGCATAAAGTATAGGAAAGGAATTCAATTCTCATTATGGTTAGCACAAGAACCACCTCAAACGCTGTCAATCAAGAAGAACAGGATAGACAAAATCCTGCCCCTCTACCTTCATCTGATCAAGATGCCGCTGGGCAATCGGAACTGTCGGGACCGGTCACCCGACAAGAGTTGCAGTTGCTACTCCAAGAGCTGACCCAGAGTCGGCGACAACTAGAAGAATAGCTACGCGCTAACGCTGAGCTAATCAACAAGCTGGATCGCCAGAAACGAAAGAGATCCATGAGATTTCATGCTTCTCGCTCCTCCAGCGAAAGTTCTTCATCTTCTGATTATCGTAACCGGCCTCCACGACCCAGGTTAGATGGGAGTCGTATGCCACCCGTTGAAAACCAACCGACATTGACCGTTGGACAAATAAGAGTTGGTCCATCAGCCAGTTTCTAAACCGGACCCTCCTCCCGAGGAGGTGCCGTTCCTCACCACGCCGTAGAATACCGCACCACTAGCGTTGCGGCTGAACCAGGGGTCGACGCTCAAGATCAGTCGGACCTGGACCGTCGTCATAGCGGTCGTACTCTTGAACCGTACGTCCCAGAGGACTATGAGCCAAGAAGGCGAGACTTGGACCGTCGACGATATCCGGTTCAACCCAAAGTATGGAACGTGATCATACTCCGGCACAAATGCCGGACCTTTCAACTATGATACGTCAGATGATCCGTGAGAGTCAAGGATTCACAAACGACGATTGGGGAATTTCCCGAAGTCACACTCCCTTTACGGATGATATTCTTAATGCTGAACCCCCACGGTGATTCCGAATGTCCACTCTACCCATGTACGAGGGAAACTCCGACCCCAACCAACATATTCTGAAATATGAATGGTCGATGACTGCTGCCAGAGCTTACGAAGCAGTGAAGTGTCGTGGTTTCCCCATATCCTTGGGGGGCATCGCTACCATGTGGTTCACCCGACTACCACCTCGATCCATCTCTTCCTTCGATCAGTTAGCTACAAAATTCGTTGAGGAATTCTGCATGCACGTCGCAAGGCCGAAAGATGTCAACACTCTATCTAGTGTCACACAAGCTCCCGGAGAGACGCTCAGGCACTACTTAGAGAGATTCCATACTGCATGCGCAGAGATTAGTAATCCACATGATAACTCCATCCTTATGGCGCTGACTAAGGGGATCGACCCCGATTCCGAATTCGGCAATTGGCTAGCTGGGAAACCACCTGCGTCATTGGACCGTTTCCATGCCAAAGCAGCTCAATTCCTGAGACGGAAAGACGCGAAACAGTCTAGGAAGCAAACTGACGCAGGGCCAAACGCGGAAGGGACCCAAAGCAATGTTGCAATAAAACAGTCCGGTGAGAGCTCCGGAAAAGTTCAGTTGAATATTAAAAATAAACAAGCTCGGCGAAGAGAGAGCGTGAATCAACTTAAAAAACAAGATCAAAATCGTGGCCCGCAACAAAAATCCGATGTTCGACAGTTATACTCCTTTGAATACTTCACTGGAGGACTTGTATTTACAGACCCGTAATACAATTCAATATGAAAAACCTGCTCCAAGACCATCGTCAGAGAGACAAATCCAGACAGGAAAATTTTGCAGGTTCCATGAAGGCTACGGGCACAATACGAACGAGCGTCGTCACTTACAGGATCTTGTTGAAAAACTGGTCAGAGAAAGGAAGCTGGAACAGTTTGTGCGGACACCGCAGCCCAGAGAAGCGGGCCCATCCAATCCAATCAATGAACCCAATCGACCGAGGCAGGAGGACTCGACTTGTCCCCGTGGAAGATTGGTGATAAACGCCATAAGTGGCGGGCCTACTTACCCAGGAGCCTGGAACGACGAAGAACCTCGTCACTGTCACACATGACAGGCTCCTCGAATCTATGAATACTTTGCAGTTTCTTTTACGTTCTGAAATTTGAATTTGTAATAAGGCACTGACTTTGCCACATTTTCTTATTTCAGCAAATAAAATGCTATCTCATCAAGCTAAAGCTGTGATTCACCGAATACAACGTTCAACAATCACGACACACGAAGAGCTAAGTTCCATCAAACAATGGAATTTATTCAAATAGCGTGTGACTGCATTACAACCGGCCACTCACTAAGTGAAACCCCAGCTCGGGGGCAAGCCAACACATCGAAGGCTGAACTGGACCAAAACACGACAGTCCATCCAACAATTCATTCCCAGAGCGTGAACGGACTCCAACTTCCCACAGCACGAATTGGAGTATAAACATTCCATAACTCGTTCCCACTGCGCGAATGGACTCCAACTTCCCACAGCGTGAATTGGAGTATAAACATTCCATAATTCGTTCCCAGAGTGCGAACGGACTCCAACTTCTCAAAGCGTGAATTAGAGTATAAACATTCCATAATTCATTCCCAGAGTGCGAACAGACTTCAACTTCCCAGAGCGTGAATTGGAGTATAAACATTCAACAATTCGTTCCCAGAGTGCGAACGAACTCCAACTTCTCAGAGCGTGAATTGGAGTATAAACATTCAACAATTCGTTCCCAGAGTGCGAACGGACTCCAACTTCCCAGAGTGTGAATTGGACTATAAACATCAAATCCATCATTCCTAGAGTGTGAACGAATTCCTAAAAAGCCCAAATAGGTGTGACTGACCATCTATCGGCTGACTCCAACTTCCCAGAGTGTGAATTGGAGTATAAACATTCAACAATTCGTTCCCAGAGTGCGAACGGACTCCAACTTCCCAGAGTGTGAATTGGAGTATAAACATTCAACAATTCGTTCCCAGAGTGCGAACGAACTCCAACTTCCCAGAGCGTGAATTGGAGTATAAACATTCAACAATTCGTTCCCAGAGTGCGAACGGACTCCAACTTCCCAGAGTGTGAATTGAAGTATAAACATCAAATCCATCGTTCCCAGAGTGTGAACGAATTCCTAAAAAGCCCAAATAGGTGTGACTGACCATCTATCAGCTGACTCCAACTTCCCAAACTGTGAACTGGAGTATAAACGTCTATTCCAGGTTCCCAGAGCGCGAACCGAAGCATCCGTGCTAACTCCAAGTTCCCAAAGCATGAATTGGAGTATAAACATAAGTTACAGGTTTCCGGAGCGCGAACCGAAGCATCCACGCTAACTCCAGATTCCCAGAGCGTGAAGTGGAGTGTAAACATCAATTCCAGGCTCCCGGAGCGCGAACCATACTACAAACGTCGATAACTCTCAAATTCCCATAGTGCGAACCGAGTTATCGATTACAAATTATCCTAAGTCCCCAGAATGTGGACATGTGCTTAAGGTTTGCAATAAACGCACTCAACCACCAAAACACAAATGTTATTCCCCGAGACTAGGGGGCAAAAAAGCTAAGTGTTAATCGCTAACCAAAGTGATACAATGTCCGAAGTTCGATTATTCATCGACTACGACTTGCGACCAAGATTTTCAGACTTGGCGAATAAAACAAACTCTACTTGACGGTAAAAACACCACAAGTGCACCGGACTAAAAATATAACGCTACAAACACTTAAGCACAAAAGAAATGAGAGTTGGAACAAAGAAACTAAATTTTATTTCAACTAACTGAAGACGAGGACTTACACGCAAATAAGTTCTTCCAAAAAAGAATGCCTGCTCGCAGGGGCCGAACCTGCATCTATACACGGCTTACTAACAAAAAAACGAAAACAAGTTCCTATCTACCAAAATATCTGCTTGGGAGGCCGAATTACTCTTTCTTTCTTGGCTTCCTTATCAGCGGTTCGTCATCAGAATCGCTAGGAACGGAAATCCTTCGTTTGGACGACCTCCTCTCCGGTGGCTGCTCTTCGGCCAGGGGCATGATATCTACATCCTCCTCAGAACTTGAATCTAAATGAAGACTCCCCGTCGGAGGAGTAGGAGGGACCGGACCCGCAACGGAAGATGGAATAGTTCCACCACCGACACTACCGCTTTGCCCCTCGGCTTCTAATTCAGCTTGAATCTCAGCCAGGATCTCTTCATCACGAATCGTCTGGGCTTGGCCGGGGGCATCCGCAGTCTGCATTGAAGAGCTAGAGGTCGGCGGCAGGTCACTAATGATGAACGGCAAGTTTGTGGAGAAGCCACCCTGCTCGCCGAGCAGCTCGCTCACCATTTGTTCCTCAAGAGATAATCCGCTCCCCTACGCCGCCTCGGTAGATACTGCAGTTACAACGGTAGTCTCAGTGGTAATAGCCTTATACCCTTTGCTTGATTCTCGGGTCACGGCGATCGAAGCAACTCCAGTCACTAAACAAAGATAAGAAGAAGTTATCAGTAACCGCTTCAAAACAAACTCTCTATTTGGAAAACACTTGAGATAAGTTCGGAATACCTTCCCCAGTTTGACTTGCGGACGACTGAGCGGCCTCAGAAGTATGCTCCCGAATAGGAGATAACCACAGCTGTTCTGGGTCATAAGCAGGAACAGGTTGTGTACCGACCACAGATACAGGTACTACCGAAGGTGGAGCGGTAACTTCAATAACAGTAGCATGATGCTCGATACCTGACCCCTCTCCAACCTCCAGAGATCGACCACCGATCATCTCCTTTTCTTGAGCAATAATAGCGTCGTGGAGAATCTTCTTCTCATCATCAGTCAACAACCGGTTTTCAAGTTCAAATCGGTCGACCGATTCATCCGGGTGTGCTTCCTCTTTTTCCTCGACTAATCGATCCCAAGCATTACGGAGGTGCACCGGGTAATCTTGGAGCCAGGCCAAATTTCGATGTCTCAACACGTTGGCATTGTAAGTGATAAGCAAATCTTCAATATCGGCCTCCAGCCTGGCCTCCGCTTGATGAACTTTCTCTTCAACCTCCATTTCAACCGCTTGGACCTTGGCTACTGCTGCATCCCGTTCAGTCCGGAGAATCACGACTTGTTCACACACCTCCTGGGCTGCATTATTCGCATCATCCCTATCCTTGGCGATTTCGGCGAACTTTGACTTAAGCTCGTTCAACTCCTTTAGGGCTGCGTCCCTCTCGGCAGTAACCACGGTATTTCGATGGCCCATGTCCTCTACCGTGGCATAGTGCTCACGTTTCATCCTGTCCATTGTTGCTTTGGCTTCATCGGCTTTTTTGATAGCCTCCATTTTGGATTTCCGAGAAGACTCAGCCTCAGTGTTTAGCACATCGATAATACGGCTCTTTTGGGCCAACTCAGCCTGCTTTTTCTCAATGGTGGCCCCACGCTCAAAGGCCAGTGACGACGCTTTCTCGGCCGCCTTGTACCACGCCCTGTACTGGGCATAAAAATCATGCACATAATCGTGCGCCGTCTGCTCGGCCTCCGGCGGAATTCTTTTCAAGTGAAGAGGGAAAATATAGTTGTCGAAGCAAATATTCGGAAAGTCCTTCTTCAGCTGAGCAAGCCTGATTGCTCCTTCTCCCGAAATTTCAGTGGGAGGTTGTTCCGCAACTATTGGAGGCATTGCCTCAGATCTGGGATGGCGAGGTTCATGCCTAGAAGATTGAGAGGTCGACTGGTAGTACGAGGAATCAGAAGGATGAGGAACATGGACAGGAGGCTGTATAGGAGCTCTTGGAGGAGGGGTGCGTGATCGAGACCGATGTCTGTAATCCCTATCTCTCCGTTCTTGGCTAGAATACCCGGAATACTTGCGATCGTAACCCCTGTCTCCTTCTCTCCATTGTGACTCGTAGTACGAGGAAGATTTGCGAGCGTGTCGTAGGCTCCCTAGCATTGAACCACGTCCAGTCATGATATCTGCAAAGAGAAATGAAAATAAAGTTGGTGGCTTCTCGAAACCGATAACCTAAGACTCGAGACTATGTGGTGTCGTGAAATGTGTATGAATATGTATTCCCCCCGACCAACCAGAAGTGTCGACTGAGCTAGTAATAAAAGGCTCTCTCAATTCTAGAGTACGATGAAACTCCTCCAACCCGGCGTCATACTGAAAAGACACATCATCCGGGATTGGAAGGTCGGTAAGCCCTTCGTAAAGACTTTCGGTTCGCGGAGGAGACATCTCGAAAATTCTAACTCCGGGAGAAGATCGGGCCGTGACAACCACTTCCATCTCCCCTTCTTAGTTGACGTGACGACGGCTGCCTTGCCTTTTCTTTGCTCTTCAACATCATGAGCCACGTCCGTAGGCTCCAACAACGGCTCGTCGTCTGTAGGAGTTCTCTCAGAGTCTGCCACCTCGGCTATAATGACTTTAGGCTTCTTGTGCTTGACTCGTTTTTTCAAAACGACCTTTAATGCCCCCTCAAACAGTATACTCTGCCCTCGTTCAATCAATCCGTAAGTTCGAAGATTCCTATCCGTCAAGAGCAGCTCAATATCCCTATCTCCACTTGGGACTTCTCGAAGCACTCGCACCATCTCCCTAAAGTGCTCGCCCTCAGGTCGCTGAATCGTCACTGTAAAAAAGAGAAAAAACATAAGTTTCACTTTGACAGCAATTGCCTTAGTAATTACTTGATAACTCAGCTACACTCACGTCTAAATAACCATCGTCGGGCAAACCCCGGAGGACACCTGACATAGAACCATTCCGTCCTATAGTAGCTCAACCTGGTCCAGGACCCAGTAACCACTTGGCAGTTCCTCACCGCTTCCAGAAATGTGAAGGAAGGATAATCACCCCGAGTTTTGAAATTGAACAAGTATCTGATCTCAATCGGGAGTGGTGGTCGATGGAGATATTCCATAAATGCAATGAACAAGCTATTGATCGACGCATATCCGTTCGGGTGCAGCTGAGATGGGGCGATCCACAAAAACGACAATACCTCCCTTATATACTCGTTGAACGGAGGAAGTGTCCCGGCCGCACACGCGTGGCGATTGAATGCAGTATACCCTTCCGGTGGATTGTGCGGTCTATCATTCGGCCCCGGCAGTAACACATCATCCAGTGACAGGCCGTGCCTCAAGCATATTCTTCCTAACATATCTTCAGAGATATTGGATGGAACGGAATCCGATGGATTTGCAATGAACGACGCATTAGGCAATTCGTCCGGGGCTGAACCGACAATCTCAGGATCAATGTCCGGAACCTCTAGTCTCGGAGAGGCTGTACCTTGAATCTCCTGCTGCTGTGAACTTGACGGTTCCATAACTAGCTAACTCATGAGAAACCATCGTTAGACGACAAAGGACCCGTGCGTTCCCCAGTGTAAAGTGTATGAATGTGTGTGGTGCAGTGCCATGCATTACTTGAATAAATGTCGCAGAGTTAAAAGAAATATACAAACGACAAAGCTATAGAGTCCAGCAATAATGACCGTCATCACTGACCGTCATCGTTGAACCGTTTGTATGATGGAAATCGATTCGGATAGAAGTTGTTATAGTTCCATCGACGAGCTTCGAAAGGCGGTAAAGTATGCAGTTTAACATTCAAGTCCAAATATGCAGGAATGAAGCTCGTCGGAGTTATGCGTAGAAAATGTCAAACTTTGGAATCCATCATAGAGGGTTCGAACCGATCACAAGGACCTCGTTCGAACCCAACCAAACATCACTTCATTCGAACCCATCCCAATATCACTTCGAGTCAATACACATAGACGCGCTTCGAATCGATAATCAGATGGCAAGTTCGAATCGATCGATAACGGATGACTTCGAATCGATCATTGCTTAACCAGTTCGAACCGACAAGGAAACCCTCAACTTAATGTCGTCCACGTTCGAAACGACGACCTTCGAATTCATGTAAAGTTAAGAACTTCAAACCAATAGCTGATAAGGTTCGAATCCATCGATTCGAATGGACCCATCGAATCCATCAATCGGTGCGAACTGGGCACCCCCATAAGGCCATTCCAAGGATCGATACGAGGTCCAAGAAAAAGATGCCGCCGTCATCGATTCGAACACGAGCCCACGAATCGATTCGAAGTCCCCTCAGACCAGGTCTGGTTTTGTCAAAAAATGGGTTCGAAATAACTTTGCCATTTGAATTTGAGGCTAGTTACCTAGTTTGAATAATGGATTCGAGGAATTGAAGACTTGAATCTTGATTGGTTCAGTTCACGTAACACAGTGCCTTCTCCTATGGAGCTTCGAAGCGATGAAGAATGTAGTAAAAACGCAAGGCAGAAGTAAAAAAATAAAAAATGGAAAAACCCCCTACTATTTATATGGAGCCCTGAAAGTAACCGAGGCGATTCGCCTCCCAGTAAACTTGACCGGTCGCAACCATTCAAAACACGCATCGGTTCGAAATCTCCATTCGAACCCATATGCCTAAGATTTAATCGATGCGAAGTATACAACCAAGGCTACAGTAGACATCGATTCGCATCGATGCGAAACAGACAATGAGTACATCAACTCGAAGCCCCTGTTCACAACTCCATCCACAAACTACCGATACGAACGATGATTTCGTATCCATCATTTCCTATCGATACGAAGGATGGCTTCGTATCCATCAGCTTCAAAATTCGAATCGATTCAAACAACTACTTCGTATCCATTCTTTCATATCGGTTCGAATGTCCATTTCGAATCCATCATAGCGCAAGCGTACCGCGTCCATAACAAACGTAGATTTCGAATTCATCGATGCTCTAACTTATCAGTTTGAAAACATTACACTCACGCAATACAAATTCAATTCCTTCAGCCTTCAATATCGGTTCAGGAGAGGATCGATACGAAGGAACTTTTCAAAACAACCATCAAGCATTGTCTCAACTCAAATTTCCAAATCGGTTTAGGAGAGAATCGATATGAAATTCTATAGCAAACCGAACTGACAACGACTCATGGACGCACGACGTTAACAAGGTTCAAACTAACATATGTGCATATATGTCGAACTAACATTCGATTTTAAACATTTACAGGGATCAAACACTCATCTTGTTACAAATGCAACAGCCAACGGCTAAGCACTATTATTCAACAATCAATCATATCAACACAAGGTTACAGCAATACAACATACGAGTTTCAACAAAAAAGAGAGCAATGATTGTTCAGAAAGAAATGACAGCTATTCAAAGCACGTCATGTTCCCACAAGACGTACTTTGGGGGGCAAAATGTTATCCCTCTTTTTGGCAAAGCCGCGATACCAAAAGATCGATCAGAAATGGAGAACAGTTCGTCTCAGAGACCGGTCATACTTCGTCCCGCTATGGATATCATTGAATTTTTTCTAAGTCCAGATTGAGCTACAATTGATAGGACACGGAAAGAAAGACCATAGGAGTCAACATATCAAGTTTCAAGTCAATCCGAGTTCATACGCTCGAGTTTTTATCGATTTAATTTGAAGGGGAAGGCTTAGGTTTCGAACCCATCGTTGACCAACGGTTCGAAACGATCGCTTTCGAATCCATAAGTTTCGAATCCATCGAACCACCTCGGGTTCGACTCCATCACCTTCGAATCCATCGTGTTCGAATCCATCGTTTTCGAACCGATGGGCCTAGTATCCATGGAGAAGTGACACAGCTCGTACCCACCACAAAGCCTTGTTCGACTCCAAACAGGAATCCTTGTTCGAGTCCATCATTGGACATTGCTCGAACCCAAACATGGAACCTCGTTCGAACCCATCCATGAAGTCATGTTCGAACCCATCCATGATGCCAAGTTCGAACCCATCCTGTGTAGCCTCATTCGATTCCACTGGGTCAACCAACCATGATGACATGTCTTCCATCGCTTCTAATTCGCCGAGATATACGGAGTCGAAGCGGTCAACTCGGAGTGAAGAACGGATCGATTCGAAGTTTGCACTCCACGTCACCACGAAGACGCATGCCATGATGGATTCGAAACCATCGGTTCGAAAGCATGGTTTCGAACCAAACAGCCATGCAATGAACCCCATTTTGAATCCATCATATCTCCCAATCTACCGATCCAAATGCCATGAAATTTTCAAAGAGGATCACATACATGTTGAAGAATGTCCACGCCAAATTTCACCTCGATTGGATGAATTCTTGATCGGTTCGAATGGAGTTCGAACCGATGCCAAAGTGGGCCCAAACTTCCTGAGACCGTGCGTGTGGGCCCCCTCACGTGCCAGAAGTGGTCTCCCGAGTTTTCAGCGAAATATCAGCAGCCTACGCCTATAAATAGAGCCCCAGGGCCAACGAAAAAGGGATCTTTCGACACTCAAGCGCCCAGACTCTGTCGGATCAAGATCTCCATTATCCTACATCCAAACTTTACTGTTGATTTCAAATTTCCAGTTGTAACTTGCTGTTGATCATTGCAACAACTTGTAATCATTGAAAGAGAATCAATAAAAATATTTCACAGTGGACGTAGGCAACACGCCGAACCACTATAAGTTGCTTGTCTACGCATTTACTTTACTGTTGATTGGAGTTTTTGTTAGATAATATCTGTTTTGAACTTACATTCTTAACTATTATCTCTTCAACGACTCCCGAAGAGTGTTGTGCCCAATTTTGACACAAACATCTGTAATGGCACAGTCAACTTTGATTAGGCCGTTTGTTGAGCTGGGGCAGGGTGTGATGTCTGTTTTTGATTATGCTAGGAAGTTTGAAGAGTTGATCCAATATGGGTATGCTTCTGTGGATACCGTGTTGAAACAGAACGAGAAGTTCATTAGAGGATTGAAGCCGGAGTTGGCTAGTGTTACTTTGTCTCATCTTAGAGATCCTTCTGATATTGTGGTAGAGGTGGCTTTAAGGAAGGAAGAAGTCCTTTAGTCATTGGAGGAGAGCAAGGCAAAAGGGGCCTAGGTTGGGCAGGGCCAGAAGAGGTAGTTCTTTTCCAAGAAAGGTGCTTAAAAGGGTGGAGCAACCAAGAAAGCGAAGTCTGAAGTTGTCTGCTATAAATGCGACAAAAAAGGGCACTTTGCTAATGAGTGTCAATCAGGGAAAGCGAAGGATGTGGCTAAGGGGAAGAATGTCAGGTGTTTCAACTATGACCAGATAGGCCATTATAAGAACCAATGCAAGGAGCCCATTAGAGATGGTAAGGGAAAGGTGAATGCATTTGGAGCCTGCCACTTCCAAGTCAACAGCCCAGGAGAAAGGAAGGGAAGTTCTTGGGGGAACACTTAGGATTCATGGTATGTCTGCTAGCGTTTTATTTGATACTGGTGCATTTCATTCTTTTATATCTAGATGTTTGATGGATAAGCTTAACCTTGAACCCATATATTTAGTTACTTCCTTACGGGTTACGAATCCAATAGGAGGGTATGCAACTTGTTAGCGCCAAAATTGGTCACTAACACCCAAATCCAAATGAAAGCACCAAATCACAGTCACATAACACAAATAGAATGTATGTAGAGAGTTTAAATACGAAGAACGGTAAAAATTAAAAAGAAAGCAGTAAGAATAGAGGATTTGTAGTGGTTCGGCTGACTCCGGCCTACGTCCACTCTAGAAATTTCCTTTTTATTGATTTTAGAATCAATTACAGGTACATGAGTTTTTGGAACAACAATGGCAGAGCAGCCTTAGTATAGAAATGAAGGGAAACAGAATGACGATCCCTTTTCTAATGCCCTACATGCTGTATTTGTAGGCAAAACTGAGTTATTGGGCTTCTTGAGTAGTCCGAGACCATCAAGACCATAGTCGAGCCAACATCCTTCATTATGACCGACCCCAACCTCAGATACACCGACCCAATATTGCCTTGGGGATGACTCGAAGGTGACCCAAAGCAAACTTGCCTGCGACTCGAAGTAAACAGGGATGGAACTCGAAGTAACTCGCTCCATAACCCGAAGCAAGATTGAACCGAACCATTCTTGCTGAACCAAGTATAACTCCATGTCGATCCCGAACCACCTTCTTACTAAACCACTCCATCCAGGCCGACCCATACCATCAATGCCGAACCACCTTTCTACTAAATCACTCCATCCAGGCTGACCCACACCATTAAGGCCGAACCACCTTCCTACCGAACCACTCCATGCAGGCCGACCCAAATCATTAAGGCCGAACTACCTTAGCTGATCGAGTTTAGCCAATCCATACCTACCGACCAAATTATTCCCTTCCATGTCGATCATCCCTAACCTGATCGATCCAGAAGTGCCGAACTAGATCACCACTGAGCCACATTCACCGACCCACTCAGGCCGAGCCACTCGTGCCAAACCACCAATGCCAGTCCATGCTATGCCGAACCCTGGCTTCGCAATCATACTTATTATCCGTGATTAATCGTCTATCCATCTAGTTGACTCAAACCCATAGTATTCCAGTCTCAAAAAACGAGTAGTCGATTTTAGTTAAATCTGCCTGTCTACGGCCTTGCCAAAAGGTGGATTAACATTTACCCCCCAAAACATGCCTTGCTATTGGAAGGTGTGTTTTGAATAGCCTCAAATCCGATATCCAAAATCCATATGTTATCCATAGCATACCTTCCGATTCATAATCCAATCCATTTTATCCAGCTGCCATTGTCGTATTCTTATCCAAATCTACGACTGCTCCGAGTCGATATTTGATTTCTATCCGATAACCAAATCCCTATCTAATTCCACATCCACTCGGACTCGACAACCGAGTTCTAATCTATTTATATCCAATAACCAATAACCACAACCATGAACTCTCCGGGTCAATATCCAAATCCAGGACTGCTTCGGGTCCATGCCCAATCCTTAGACGTTCATATCCAAATCTGTAACCTCTCCGGTTCTTTCCTAGTATAATTCTCACTCCGCATCCTGTGTTAAGTAATGTCGTGATGTTCCTGGTTCAGTGTCCCTGAATGCCGAATAATGTCGTGGCTTAAGTCCTAATCTGAATCCTGGTCGCTCCGAACTCTTGCCGAGCATAGTCCATACTCGACGACCTGAAAGAGTAACCGATAGATATTACGAGGCCTAAGTCCTAGGCAGGAATCCTGGTCTTTCCGGACCCTTTCCGAGCATGGTCCATACGCAATGAATTTTAGCCAAAAAACTAGAGGAAAATCCAATCCGAAATATAAATCAACCCAGCAAACCAAAAATCCAAATCAAAAGTCCAAACCAAAATCCAAGTCAAAAATCAAGCATTCAAACCAAAATCCAAACGAGAAAACCAACGAAATCGAGAGTTCAAACCAAACACCAAAATCAAAGCAGAAAATGCAAGTGTCTAAGCCAAAAAAGAAAAAGTTGATTTCACAAACCAAAGCATCCCGGTTTATCATCATCTCAGAGCATGCCTAGGGGTTGTCTCAGTCCTCGTACATGAGTAAGTGACTTTACTGTTTGCCCAGAGTTTGCTACTTATTCCAAATCATCATGATTAGTTGATGGCAACCGACCACCATTCCTAGGCCTTAGCCATCGTCGTTCAAGGTAGGTGGTGGCAGTTCCAGTTCCGTTGCCGCATTTCGAGTTTCATCATATTGTCGAAACTGACCATTCCTTACATTATCCTTGATTATATTCTTTAGATGTTGGCAACTATTAGTATCATGCCCATCCAGGTCATGAAAGAGACAGTGTCTTCCTGATGCCCATTTATGTTCTGAGGGTTCCCTCCTTTCCGGCCTTCAATATGGAAGGCAATCTCGAGTGTTCAAGTATACCTGCTCCAATGTTGCATTCAGTCCTGTCCAAGTGGAAAATTTTGGTTCTCCCCAGTGCTTCCTCTTCCCTTTATCCTTGTCTTTACCCAAGCTTTCACAGGGCGGTCCTCTATCCTTAACCATGTTTACTTTCTTTGATTTTATATCCAAACATGCATCCTCTTGTTGAAGAAATCTCTTAGCTTCGTGAAAGAATTGCCTGAGATACCGTAGTGGATTTCGTATCAATGATCCTTTAAAATCCAAATCATCCCTAACTCCTGACACCGCCGCCATCAAAACCATTTATAGATCCGGCCGATCCATGGAGGCAAATGCTGCTTTAAATCGAGTTAAGAAAGTCCTGAGCAATTCATCTACCCTCTGCTTAACTAACGTCAGTGTCATAACGTTCTTTGTCCTTTTTATGTGAACTCGAAACTATCTCAAGAACTTATCCACCAGTTCTGTCCATGTATCAATAGATCCATCCTCTAGCTGTCAAAACCACTTAACAGCTATATCGGTCAAGTATAGAGGGAAAAACCTAGCCATAACCTCCACTGATGCCCCCGGCACTTCCATGTGCCTTGTGTACCATATCCAGTGGTCAATGGAATCCATCTTACTATTGTATACTTCCAGGATGGGTAGCTTGAAATCGGGTGATTCCCAGCCATCCTAATGTTACGGGTAAACGAACTTCTGTATACTCCCTTCAAATCCCTGTTTGTCAGACCTCCGCGAATAGTTTTCCTGATAATGTCAGTCAATCCAGTGTTACCTACCAAGGGTTGCCCCCTTCTACATTTCCTCAACGCCCTCCAAGTCCTTGAGGGAATTTCGGTACATACTCCTTGTCACGCGCTCCTGCATTCCTGTTGGCACCAGGCTATGCAACGTCATTTAGTATCCCTTCATGGGTTGGTCCAGCATTACCTGGCGGCATGCCCTCGAGTCTAGGTCTACCCGGATTGATAGTTATTTGCTGATTGGGGGCTGCCCCTACTGAACCTTTCCATCTACTTGCCTGTTAAGTCTTTCTGATCCAGCTCTATAGATCTGAGCTCCTGCAGTTCCCGCTTGTCCAAATTGTCTGTAAAGTGCATGCATCATTTCCTCTTGCCTTTTCAACTGCTCCTGCATGGAATTCATCATTACTTGCATCTCATCCCTAGTGATGTAGATAGAGGCTTGATGAGCTCCAGAAGAAGCCTCCTGACTTCCCTCCTGCTGGCTTCTTTCCATCCTCTGTCTCTTGGTTGATTGCTTTGCCATAGTCTCTAGAATCCAAGTTCCTAAGCGTTTAAATCCAAAATCCAAGCTTCAGAATTCCTTAGTTCTAGCTTTCTCAATTAAATCACAAAAATGTTAGATCCAAAATTGGTCATTAACACACAAATCCAGATGAAAGCACCAAATCACAGTCGTAGAACATAAATAGAATGCATGCAAAGAGTTTAAATATGAAGAACAGTAAAATTTAAAAAGAAAGCAGTAAGAAAAGAGGATTTATAGTGGTTCGGCTAACTCCGGCCTACGTCCACTCTAGAAATTTCCTTTTTATTATGTTAGAATCAATTACAGTTACATTCCTGGGTTTTTGGAACAACAATGGCAGAGCTGCCTTAGTATAGAAAATGAAGGGAAATAGAATGAAGATCCCTTTTCTGAAGCCACACATGTTGTGTTTATAGGCGAAACTCGAGTTACTGGGATTTCTGTGTAGTCCAGGCCCATCGAGACCATTGCCAAGCCAACATTCTTCATTACGACTGACCCCAAGCTCAGATACACCGACCCGATATCACCTTGGGAATGACTCAAAGGTGACCCGGAGCAAAATTCCTTGCAACTCGAAGTAAACAGGGATGCAACTCGAAGTAACTCACTCCATAACCTAAAGCAAGATTGTACCGAACCATTCTTGCCGATCCAAGTATAACTCCATACCGATCCCGAACCATTCTTGCCGATCCAAGTATAACTCCATACCGATCCCGAACCATCGAACCACCTTCATACTAAACCACCCCATCCTGGCCGACCTAGACCATCAAGGCCGAACCACCTTCCTACCGAATCACTCAATCTAGGCCGACCAACACCATCAGGGTCGAACTACCTTCCTACCGAATCACTCCATCCAAGCCGACCTACACCATTAAGGCCAAACCACCTTCCTACCGAACCACTCCCTCCAGGCCGACCCACACCATTAAGGCCAAACCACCTTAGCTGATCGAGTTTAGTTGATCCATACATGCTGACCGACTTATTCCCTTCCATGTCGATCGCCCTAACCTGAACGATCCAAATGTTCCAAACCAGATCACCATCAAGCTACATCTGCTGACCCACTCAGGCCGAGCCACTTGTGCCTAACCGCCAATGCCGAACCATGCTACGCCGAACTCCGGCTTCGCAATCATACTTATCATCTATGATTGATCGTCTATCCATCCAGTTGACTCAAACCCATAGTGTTCTAGTCTCTACAAACGAGCAATCGATTTTAGTTAAATTTTCCTGTCTACGGCCTTGCCAAAAGGCCGGTTAACACAACTCTAGGGTTGAGGTGTGACCAGTTTGAGTTTGACCTATTAGGTAATACTTTCGTGAGCAGATTACATGTGTTTGATTTTGTGGGGTTTGGGATTATCTTTGGTATGGATTGGTTAAGTGAGTACAATGCTAAGATATTTTGCTAGGGTAGGAAGATATCTCTTAGACACCTATATTGTAGTGATCATATTATTTTCACCGTAGAAGGTTCTAGCGGTGCAGTGTTTGCTTTGTTGGGTACCTTGGATTCAAATGTTGAGTTGAGCTAAGTTTTTGTGGTTAGAGATTTTGCAGATGTGTTTGAGCCTGTAGTTGGATTTCCCCGAAACGAGCTATTGTGTTGATGATAGATTTGGTTTCGGGAACAGAACCAGTGAGTAGACTGTCAAGCTGGATGACACCTTTAGAGATGAAGGAGTTGAAGATGTAGTTGGTGGATTTAGAGGGCATGAGTTTTATCAAGCCGAGTAGTTCACCATAGGGTGCAGCAATAGTAATTGCTAAGAGGCCGGACGGATCGTTGAGGTTATGTATCGATCATCATAAGTTGAATGAGTGGACGATAAAGAATAGTTATCCATTGACTAGAGCTGACGATTTGTTCGACCAACTAAGTGGAGCAAAGGTATTTTCTCAATTGGATATGGCAATGGGTTTCCATCAGCTTTGGTAGATAGAGAATAGTATACCTTTGACAACATTTAGGACTAGATATGGATCGTATGAATGGTTAGTTACGCCATTCAGACTGACGAATGCTCCAGCTTTCTTTGTGGATTTGATGAACCTGATTTTTCGAGAACACTTGGATAGGTTCATGCTAGTTTTCATAGATGATATCTTGATTTACTCTAAGGATGAAAGAGAGCATGAGTTTGATCTTAGAGTGGTGCTTGAGACGCCGAGGCATCGGCTGAAAGCGATGTTTTTTAAGTGTCGCTTCTAAAAGAAGGATGTGAAGTTTCTTGGTCATGTTAGTCTCAGAGGAAGGGTTTCTAGGATTCGACTAAGATCGAGGCAGTGAATAGTTGGAAGAGACCAGAGATAGTAACCGAGATTAAGAGTTTCCTTGGGTTGGCTGGTTATGTTCGAAGATTCATTAAGGATTTCTCACGGATAGTAGCACCAACGACAAGGATGACGAGGAAGGATGTGAAGTTTGTATGGACCGATAAGTGTGAGGAAGCATTCCAGAGTTTGAAACACTTATTGACTTATGCACCTGTGTTGGTTGTTCTAGAGAGGAATCAGGGTTTGGTAGTTTATACCGATGCGTATGGAACCGGATTAGGAGCTGCACTAATGCGGATGGGTTAAGTGATTGCCTATGCTTCTAGACAGCTTAGGCCATATGAGGTCAGATATCCAACGCATGATTTAGAGTTGGCTATGGTGATTTTTGATTTGAAGGTATGGAGACATTACCTTTTAGGAGAAATGTTTGAGCTATATATGGATCATAAGTTGCTGAAGTATTTGTTCTCTCAGAAGGAGCTGAACATGAGACAACGTAGATGGTTATAGTTCATAGCCGTTTATGATTTTAGGATTGAGTATAAACCAGGGAAAGGCAACAAGGTTGCAGATGCACTTATTAGGATACATCAGAATGCAGTGTTGGCTATGATGGCTGAGTGGAAATATTCAGAAGCATTAGCAGACCGTAGAGTGCAGTGGAGATCCATGGCAGGGTCTAGTGGCAGTACAATTATATTGTCTAGTTTGGAAGTTTGACCAGTGTTAATAGAACGGATTACTTCAAAGTAGACAGAGGATCCTGCGTTAGCTAAACAGATCTTGAAGCTAAAGGAAGGAACCAAGTGTGATGACTTGAAAGTTTTAGTCTTGACCAGAATGGGTGATTGAGAAAGAAAGGAAGATTATGTGTTCCAAGTGTAGGAAATATAAGAAAGGAAGTCTTAGATGAATGCCATCATTCAAATTTCACTATACATTCCAGAGGTACCAAGCTGTATTAGGATTTGAAGAGGAGTTTCTTCTAGGAAGGAATGAAGCGGGATGTTGGTTTGTGTGTAAGGTAGTTCTTGAATTGCCAACAAGCAAAAGACGAACACCAAAAACCGAGTGGTTTGCTTCAGCCGTTAGATATTCCAGTTTGGAAGTGGGATTCTATTTATATGGACTTTATAGAAGGGTTACCAAAGTCGAATAGAGGAAATGAAAGTATATGAGTTATAGTGGATAGACAGACCAAGAGTGCCCATTTCATTCTAGTTAGGTCAACCAAGACGGTACATGTTTTAGCAAGGTTGTTCATGACGAATGTGGTTGGACGACATGGAGTTCCTAGCAGTATACTTAGTGATAGAGATTCCTTATCCACTAGCGAGTTTTGGGAGAGTCTACAGGAAGTTTTAGGAGCCAAGCTTATAATGAGTACCGCTTACCATCCGCAGACAGGTGGGCAAACGAAAAGAGTTAACAAGATCTTGGAAGATTTGTTAAGAGATCATGTTCTGGATTCTAGGGGATCGTGGGAGGACCATTTACATCTAGTCGAGTTTCTAACAATAGTTATCAGACTAGTATTGTGATGGCATAATTTGAAGCATTGTATGAAAGGCCATGCAAATCTCTGCATGTTGGTTAGAGACCAGGGATAGGTTGATGCTTGGTCCAGATCTGGTTATAGAGGCTGTAGAAAAGATTGAGGTCATTCGAGCTAGAATGAAGGAGGCTCAGTCTAGGCAGAAGAGTTATGTAGATAAGAGACGGAAATATTTAGAGTTCATAGTTGGGGACTAGGTTTTCGTCAAAGTATCACAATGAAGGGTGTTCTTAGATTTGGGAAGTCGGGGAAGTTATCTCCTAGGTCATTGGAATTTTCATATTCTTAAGAGGATCAGAAAGCTCGTGTATAGACTTGAATTACCGAGAAGTTGATAAGCGTCCACGATGTTTTTCATATTTTTCATATCAGGAAGTGTGTTAGAGACCCGGAGACTGCTATTACACCGACAACGCTAGATGATTTAGTGGTAGAACCGGACTTGACCATAGTGAGGATGCCAATTTGCATTGTTGCGAGAGATGAAAAGAGGCTTCGATCCAAGTCGGTTAGATTAGTCAATGTCCAGTGGAGTAACGATGATAGAGACTATATTGGGAGGTGAGAGCAGGATTAGAGATACTTATCCTGACTGGTTTCGATGGTATATTTTGCCTTCTTATTTGTTTTGAGCCTTATTGTAATATCGAGGACGAAATTGTTTAAGGAGGGGAGCCTGTAACACCCTAGATTTTTGATAATATTATTTAAGACATTTAGTTAGATAAACTAAATAAAATAACGTGTTATTAGGAGATTGAGATTTGATTTAATTAAGGCAGCTATGCCTTTTTAACTAATAAATTAAATGAAGGTTTTAAAATGTATTAGAGGAGGGGTATTATGGGAAAGAGGCCATTCCTATGTTATCTTCCTTAGTCTGTGTATCTTTATACACGTTCATTCTCATTTCTAAAATTTAAAAGCAAGGTCGGACACCATTAAAAAGGAAAGAAGAAGAGTAAACAAAAGAAAAGCTTAAGGAAAGCAAATTCAAATCAAACTCATTCAAATCTCAAGCTCCTTAATCTCTAAAGCAAAGGTGAATAATGTTTAGATCTCTTAACTTTAATGGTTTCGGTTTTAGGATTAAATCCAAATGATTTTGAAAAGGTTTGCCATGTTATTGAATGATAAAATGATTATATACACATGTTGATGATTTGTGTTTGTTCATATAGATTTATGATATGTTTTAAGATGAAAACCCCACTAAATAGCATCCGTTAGCGTTACGAATTTTTATGATGATCTAAAAAGTTATTTTAGAGATGGGTTTCAATTTTCAGAATTTTTAGAGGATTGTGATTAATTTTCTATGGAAGAAATAGGTATTTGGGATTATTAAATTATTTATAGAAAAAGTAATTATTGTTTGGATGGAAAATTTTATATGTTGAAGAGAACATATTAACTGATTTTCTAGAATTTTTCTAGAATTTTCAAAGGTGTTTTAATAGTTATATAGAATTATTTAAGGAATGAGACTTAAATGTTTTATACAATTATAAAGCAGAAAGGGACTTTTTCCAAATTATTTAAATTTCTAAATAAGGAAAGTCTGCAGCATCTTTGAATATAAAATTCTGGCAACCAATCAGATTTAGACAAACAAGGAAAGTGGGTTACAAAAGAACTATTTTGAAGTACAAACAAATAGTTTCTCTACTATTTCAACTCTTTCGACAAGAGCTTCCGCCTCCATTCCAAACCTTCTGACAAGGTCGAAAGGTATTAAACCTTTCGACTAGGTCAAATACCAATGCGCATGGTATCAGACAACTGGTACGTAGTGAATTGGATGAAGTCGAAAGGTTTAGGGACAAAAGGTTAGAACTTTCGTAGGAGATGAAGTTTTGTTTTGGGTTTAAAGAAAATACGCCTACTAGCTTTCAAAAAAGAGCTTTCAACACCGTCAACTGGTTTAAAAGAAAAAGGTTTCAATTGGTTTGCTTTCTTATTTTAATTGAAACCTTTCGACAAAGTCAAAAGGTATAGCTTTCGACAAGGTTGAAAGCTTAGTTGCCACATCCAGACCTTTCGATACAAATGGAGTCAAAGGTTGTCTTTTGTTTTATAAAACTTGCCACCTCTCTCCATTGATTTCAAAGGGATGGTTCCAACATAAACACTTCATTGTTTTCGAATGGTTTCGAAAGGTTTTATAAAGGTTTCAAAGCATTTGCTTTCCACTCCAATGTTTTTCTGATCCTTTTGCTTTACCTAAAGGCATAATCCAAATGTTTTAAGTCGAACATTTTAAAGGTTTCAAAGTAGATAACTTTGAATGGTTTCCACTTGTTTTAAATTGAACCCAATGACTTCGAAAGATTTTGAGTTTCATTGCTTTCGAAAGGTTTATAAATGATTTTGTAGGGGAGGTACCCCAGGCTTTTGACCAAGTCGAAAGGTTGTCGAAAATAAACCTTCCGATAGGGTCGAAAGGTGAGATCTTTCGACAAGGTCAGAAGGTATAGTTTTTCAATGCTCTCGGATGGCTAAAGGTTTAATGGATTTAAAGGCGGATGTCATATATTTTAAAGCTTTTAGAGAAAAGGCTTTTGTTAAAGGTTTTGAAGGAGTTACCTTTAATGATTTTGAAAGGTTTTATTAAAGGATATGAAGTAATTACCTTCAATTCTTTCGAAGGGTTTTATTAATGGTTTTGAAGGAGTGACCTTCAATGTTTTTGAAATGTTGTTTAAAGGTTTTAAACAAAGATTTCGAACGGAATGACTAGGCAGATAGCCTGAGTGTTTTAAGTTATAAAGGACTATAACTTATTCTAAAAGGATAAATAATCCTTATCGAACATCATCAACATAATTTTGAGTAAAGTATACATAACATGGAAAAAAAATTGATAGAGTAAAGCTAAATATATCTTTTCCTTGTATGTATATGATTTGACGGACTAAAACATTTTGAAAAGGATTTCGAGGAAAATTTGAAGGGCTGTCAGCCCTGATATTTTGAAGAGTAGTTAACCCAAAAGAAAATTCGGATAGTTAGCTCATTTAAATTCGGATAGTCAGTCCACTTTGAGGGCAGTCGGCCCAGGGGACAGTTAGTCCAGAGGAGAGTTAGTCCAGATAAGCGGCAGTTAGCCCAGATATGAATAGTTAGTTCATTTATTAGCATAACTGACCTTGCTACTTTTTAAGGACAGTTAGTCCACCCTTTTTACCTGTTTTATGGACAGATAGTCCATTACTTAGCATAAAGAATATTGTTATTTTGGTATAATCATATTTTAGGACAATTAGTCCAAAAAAGAGCAGTTAGCTCAGATTTTGGAGCAAGGTCCAGTAAAGAGCAGATAGCTTAGATTTTAGACAGTTAATCTATTTATTTCCTGTTTTAGCATAATGAATATTGCTATATTATTATTATAATAAGTTGATTAACCAGTTAGTTGCAGAAAAGGATTTGCAAAATATATGTGTTGAAAAGAGATATTAGTGAGGGGAAACCCACTCCGCTAAGCGGCATGGTCTCACTATATATCAGTAAACAGATATGTAACAGAAGTTATTCATACCAGGCTTTATGTCTGACTCAATGTTTTTGTTCTCCCTTAAACTCTCGGGTGCTCAAAATTTGATTTGAGTAGGCTGAGGGTTTAGGTTTAAGCGGATTTCGACGAATAAAGCATTCGAAGACGAGCATGTGGTTGATGGATAGCTAATTAGGAATTCTGTTTTGAAAATATTTATGCTACGTATAAGACAGTTATGTCTATATTACTTTGATCATCTAAGGGGGCATCTTCATATGCCGCTCTTGATGTATTTGTTGTAAATTATAATTGATCAATATCTGGGATACGTTTGAGGATCTTTGTAACTTGGATATGATATTATTTGAAATATAATCATTGAAAATTATTGTTTTTGGAAATCGGTGATATTATTCATATTCAAGTGCTTCTGATATTATGGATACCATTAACATTATCGTATTTCGTCACCATAAGTTAATACTGTGGTTGGCTGCAACATCCACCACGGTTAGCTTTTGACCTCCAGATATGGGATGTTACATAGGTCTATTAGGGTCCATGGAACACACACACACATGCACACACACACACACACACACATATATATACATATATACAAATTTATAGAAGGTAGAGGGGAATAGTTAGTTTTATCCATATAATTTCAATATTAGAAATAATGTTATGAAAAATGACATTGTAAAGGGATTGAGCCACTAAATCCTATGTCAAAGAGCTACACCACACTTCTTCACTTTGGCAGCAACGTGTATGTTTAGTGTCACTCCTCGACTACACCACTTCGTGACTCACTAGCATTGACTTTCATCGACAAAGTTGAATTGGAAAGTCAAATTCCAATGTCGAAGAAGTCAATGACGAGGAGCTAAAGCATCGAAGAACAGCAACAATCCTCCCTGCTTGTCATCAGTATTTGTTGTAGCCAATGCCGCTCTTAACCAACACTGATTATTGTCAGTGCCATCCTCACTTGACTTTGAAGACAGTCTCTTGATGACTTCGAAGACTGCTTCTTAAATGACTTCAGGGATACCACTCCATGCTAATATCAAAGGACAACTAGGTAATATAGCTCTTCGTCAATATAAGAGTACAAACGACTTTACATGTGATCAAAGTGATAAGGGCATCAAATGCAATCAATCTGGGAAGCCATCAATGAATGTCGAAGTGATTTGTGGTGCATTTCATTGATGTAACACTCCAATGGCACCTATATTCACAATTGATCTTCGCAATGAGCTCGTGGTTAATTTTCATGAAGGCTATCAATACTAATAAAGCTGCACCATATTACATAGAACTTCGAAGAGACTATTCTATGCTAGAGTCAAGGATTATCAAAGTCAAAGGAGTACTAAATGCCTTCTATGGATATCGTGCACAATCTATGCACATATAAGAAAAATATGTAAGTTGTCGAAGCCATGACTAATCAATCTCACCTTCTCTTCGATGCCACCCCTACTCTATGCCAGCTTTCTTCAATATCAATTAAAAAGTTATTAACCAAAAGCATGTCGAGGCCATGAATCAAGGATATTTTTTTTGGTTACGATGGTTGCACAATATCAATGCTAGAGTGTGTCAAAAAAGTAGTGCAAGGAGAAGAGATTAGAGATGTTCACAATGGATGTTTGAAAAGAATTGGTACGTTTTTCCTCCATAAGGCTTCAAAAGCCTTCATATTTCATTATGTGTTCGAAGGCACCAAAAGTCCCACATCACCAACTTGAGAAAGCCGACCTCCTTCCAATAGCTATAAATATATATATACCCCCTCATAGAAAGGAGCTTTTAATTTTCTTTTCCTCTCTTAGAATAAATCATTTTTCGGCAAGAACTTTTTCTATGCTCTCTCATGAGCTTGAGAACTATTGTAATGACAAATGACATTGAAGAAGGCAGACATATGGCATTTATATATAAGGACTTGGGCAATTGCATATTTGCATTTTTGTACCATATTCAAGATTGAATAAAAGGACATGGCTTTCCTATATTGCCATTGACTTATGGACTTGCATATTCGCCCATTGGCTATATAATTTGTCTATTATATCTTCTGAACTTATGAATTACAATTTAAACGGACTGATGAATTATCACTAAACCAAGGGGTATATTTGAAAATTCTTCGAATATCCTACTTTGTTCAATCATTTAGGTGTTGGCGAATTTATTCTTTAACATTTTGGCGCTATAAGGAGGACCCGAACATCCGAATGTTCGAAAAACGACAAAAATACCATAAGGAGTTTCAAATTCAATTTTTTTGGATTCATTTTTAATCAGATTAAAAAGTCTGGAACTTAACTACTATTGCATATTTGTGGGAAAATGAACATAGGTGACGACGGTTTCATTTTGATTTATGCAATGGCATGAGCTCTCTACGTGAATTTGTCACTAATATACCATTTTGTCCATCTCAGTCCAATTTCAATTCATTGGATGCCAATCTCAGTCCATCCCATTAGTTGCAAATTTAGAGAGAAATCAAAGTAGACCTGGGTAAATCCGAAGCCAATTCAAATGATTTTGAAGTGGATCTAAACTCCATCTTACCTCTTAGAATTCAAAAATAGTAAATTAACAGTTCAAAATAGTGTTAAGCTTATATTTATAAATGAAAGCAGTAACATCATGGATTATATTGCTAGTGAACGAAGTCAAACAAGGACTTTGATTACCTTTGAAGTGAGCGATGTCGAGGAGCGACTTCGATCACCGTTAATGAGCAAAGTCAAAGGGCTTAGATTATTGTCGAAGTGAATGAAGTCGAGGAGCGACTTCGATTACTGCTAGTGAGTGAAGTCGAGGAACGACTTCGATGATCGACAATAAGAAAACTCAAAGAGAGACTTCGATTACTGTCGAAGTGAGAAATGTCGAGAAGCGACTTCGATGACCCTAATAAGCGAAGTCAAAGAGGGATTTTGATTACCATCAAAGCGGGCGAAATCGAAGAATGACTTCAATAACCGCCAATGAACGAAGTCGAGAATGACTTCAAGTACCATCCATGGACGATGTCTGATGTCGTGAGTGACAAAGTGGTATACCGCCGATGAGCAATGTCATAAATCATCATAGTCGTGAATATTTAATAACAAAGGAAATCGATGACACCTACATCCTCACAACAAGAAATCTTTTGTCATTTCCAAACTTTGATTATTCCAAGCTTCAAAAGAACGAGAGATTTCAGGTCCAATGGGAATTTCAAAAAGCAGGGCAATCTATGCCATTATTCATCCTAAAACAATGAACTCCATGACCAGTACATTTTAATTAAATTACTGGATTCGTGAATTTGGAAAGCTAGAAAGTTCAAAATTTAATTTTTCTAAAGTTCACTGATTTCGTTTTCAAATCATATACATACCAGACGTTTATACAAAATGGTTTCTATTATCCCGTATTTTGGCAAGGCCGTGACATCAAGGACTTAACTAGAAACCAAGGACAGTCTGTCCCAAAGATCGGTTATATACAGGTTCACGATGGATGTTGGTAAATTTTGTCCAAGTTCGGATCTAGCTATAATCGATATAGTATGATAAGCAAGGCAACCAAAGCTAACATCCCAAATTTCAAGTCAATCGAAGGTCGTATGCATAAGATATTCATCGATTAAGGTTGAGGTAAAAAACTTCATTCCTATCCAGGAAAGTTCGTAACTGTTCCTTCAGAAGGCTTCCTTCGTATCCATCAAGAGGTCATTGGTTCGTATCCATCTGATTTGTAACCAACCTATCCGTATACATCAATCCTCAAGTGAAATAAGGCCATTTCGTATCGATGGAAGTGTCGCCACCTCGTACCCATCACATCTACTACAACTTGTATCCATCACCTAGTGACGCTTTGTGTTCCTTCCTATTATGCCCAGCTTGTATCGATCTTCACTTGCAGAATTCATATCGTTTGGTCAAAGTCGATTAGAAATATATTATCTACAAGCGATGCGGGGTAACACCTAAAAAGCATCGATATGAGTTAGGGTAACAACGTATTGATCCAAAAGGGGAGTGGATGTAATCGATATGAGGTACTCATCAACAAAAGATATGAAACAGGATGTAATGGGCGGATATGAACGAAGTTAAACCGATGGATACGAACAAAGCCTAAATGAAAGGGAGACTCGGTCACTCGGCATGAAAGGTGGATCGATCCTAGAATATAGCGCCACATCATTTGGTTGGCACGTTAATATCATCGATACGAAGAAGAGCAATACAAACGTATCGATACGGGGTTGACAGTGCATTCCAGATCCAAACTTGCATCGATCATATCTCAAAATCTACAAGTCCAAATGCCACCAAATTTTCATAGGAGTTTGTGTACTACCTCAAAAATGTCTACCATCGATCTCAACCCAAAAAGATCATTTTTGGATCGATACGAATTTAGCACGTAACGATCATGGATCGATTCGAAATGTTCGGGAATCAATCACGTAGGCCTACCCACATGAGAGAACGAGTCGTCCGAGATTGGAGCAAGAAATTTGCAGCCTACACCTATAAATAGCAGTCCAAGGCCTCTAGAAAACGAAGTTTTGGCTCTGGAACACTGCTACTCTGCCGAAATCATCATAGTACCTCAAATGTTTTGTTGTAAACAATTGTAATCAATGAGAGTTATCAATTTACATCAAACTTTCTATAGTGGACGTAGGCTACAACGCCGAACCACTCTAAAAATCTATGTTTTTGTACTTCTATTTGTTTTTTATTAGTGTTTTTGTTAGAACTACCTCATTTTTCATATATATTCTTCACTTTAATCTCTTCAAACATGCCCGAACAGTGTTGTGCTCAAGTTTTATACAAACACTTTGGTGCTTTCACTGAGAAACCCAACTTTTCTCCTACTCTTTGGATCTACTACCATCGTTGGATTACAAGAATTTAGGGAGAAGATTCAGATCTCACATTTAGTAGTTCTTCCATCCTATTCTAATTGCATCAAATCTAGGAGACAGCTACAACATTCAGCATGGCTACTACAAGGTTTGCCTCAACCGCTGCAGATCAGGATGGAAGAGATAGACATAACCCTGCGCAGTTACTCGTCACAGGCCAGAACTCAGTTGGACCTTCAGATCCATAAGGCCCTATCACCAGGGAGGAGTTCCAGATGTTGATGCAAGAACTGACCCAAAGCTGCCAGGAGCTTACCCAGCAGATCCATGCCAACATAGTGTTAACCAATCGATTGAATCAGGAACGACGAAGAAGATCCAGCAGGGATAAAGCTTCCTACTCATCCATTAAAAGCTCAACTTCCTCTGGTTACTATCACAGATCCACGCGTCCATGACTAGATGGATGCTACATGCAAGCTCCCAGGCATTAGCGCACTTTGAATCTTGGACAACTAGGACCTGGTCATCTATTAGTCAATAGGCAGGACCCTCCTCCCAAAGTGGGACAATTCCATATCACATTACCGATAACCGTGCTGCTGCCACCGCTATAGAATTGGAAGTTGACATTCGAGACCGAACAGATCTGATCCGTTGTCACCGCGATCGTACTCTGAACAATGTGCCCGAAGATCTAGAGCCAAGGAGGCGTGGTATGGACCATCGACCATGCCCGGGCCATCCTAGCATTATGGAACCCGACCACACCTTGGCCCAGCATGCTCAGAATGTCCAGATGCTAGACATCCCGATCATGTTCGTTAAATGATTCATGAAAGTCAAGGCATCTCCAATGATTACTAGGGAATCTCTTGAGTCAAACAACCTTCACTAATGAGAACCTTTATGACGAACCACCTCGTCGATTCAGAATGCCAAGTTTACCTATTTACGAAGGGAGTTCGGACACTGACCAACACATTTTGAAGTATGAATGGCTAATGAATGCCGCATGAGTTGACGATGCGGTCAAATGCAGATATTTTCCTATCTCCCTCGGTGGTATCTCAACTATATGGTTTACTCGCCTACCGCCCCGATCTATTTCATGCTTTGATCAGTTAGCTACGAAATTCATCGAACAGTTTCATATGCACATTACATGACCTAAGGATGTTAACACCTTATTTATTGTCACTTAAGCTCCTGGAGAGAAGCTCAGATGTTATTTGGAAAGGTTCACGCCGCTTATGTAGATATTAGTAACCCTAATGGTAATTCCATATCGATGGCACTGACTAAAGGGATCGATCATGATTCCAAATTTGGCAACTGGTTGGATGGAAAACACCCCACGTTGCTGGACCGTTTATACTCTAAAGCGGCCCAGTTCTTAAGGAGAGAAGATGCTAAACAATCCAGGAAAAAGGATGATATGGGGGCCAGTCTGGATGGCATTCAAAGTAACTTCATTGTGAAGCAAACTATTGAGAGCTCTAGTAAAGTGTAGTTAAATATACAGAATAGACAGAATTGGTAGAAAGGCAATGCAAATCAGGGTAAGATGCAGCACCAAAATTGCGTGCGTGACACAGAGCTACCATGTTTGACACGTATACTCCTTTGAATACATCCCTGGAGAATGTCTACATGTAGACCTGTAATATTGGCCAATATAAGAAGCCTGCTCCAAAGCAGTTTTTCGAAAAGCAGATTCAGTCCGAAAAATTATGTAGATTCCACGATTGCTATGGTGACAATACCAGTGGATGTCGCTATTTATAGGACATTATTGAGAAGCTAATATGCGAAAGGAAGTTGGAACAATTCGTCCGAGCACCTCAAGCTGGAGGTGCGATCCCATTAAATCAGAATCAAATACAGAATCAGGCTAGACCGGCAGAACCCACACATACTGGCGGGAGGTTAGTTATTAACACAGTTAGAGTTGGTCCTCATCCACCAGATCAGAGCTGGAGGGAAATAGAGTCGTATACCTACTCGATTAGGCATGCAGACTTTGAGTATTGAAGTAACCTTGATGATGGACATCGGATAACAACAAAAAACGATGACGGACGACATCGTTTTTTGAGAAAGAGTTGTCGATAGAGTCGAAGACCCCACCACTGATCCAGTACTCATATCAGCTTAAATAGGTTCTACTTGGATGAAGAAGATCTTAGTGGACAGTTAAAGCTCCGTGAATATCCTTTTCAAGCGAGCATTTGATCAAATGAAATTGGAAGCGAAGGACTTGAAGTCGTGTCAGTCTCATATTCATGGTTTCAATGGAAGTGCAACTATACCTACTAGGATGGTGGAATTACCAGTGGAGTTGGGAATCGAAGATCGTCGAAGAGTCCAAATGTTACGGTTCATTGTGTTGGATATCAATTCATCATATAATGCTTTCTTGGGCCGACCGGACCTAGCTGAGTTTAGAGCAGCTATTACCCATTAGTGCTTAACTTTTAAATTCCCTACTGAGAACGGGGTTGGAATTGTTCAGGGAGATCAGGCAGCTGGATGCGCCTGTTATGTTGCTGAGCTGCGGGAGGCACAGTGGAGAGAGAAGGGCAAGGACAAGAGGAATCTCTCTGCATCCGTTTTATCGATAATAGACAGCTAACGCCTAGGTTTAGGCCCAGGTACCACGACCAGTTCCTAAAGGATCTTGATCTATGAGATGATAATAGTGAAAAGGAAGTCAAGGACAGTCAAGCTTCCTTGATAGAGCTGATGATCGATGTTCCGATCGATAATGACAACGACTCTAGAATGATAAAGATCGGGTCTCGGCTAAGCTGACAGATGAAAATGGAATTGGTTAAATTTCTCCATGCAAACCTCAACATGTTCGCCTGGACACACTCAGGCATGTATGTCATCTCGTCGGACATCCCGATCCACGCATTAAACATTGACTCATGGCATGTCTCGATCTAGCAGAAGAGGTGCGGTATAGATCTAGAGAGATCTGCCGCCCTTAAGGAAGAGGTGGATAAACTCAAGACGGATGGGTTTATTCGGGATGCATTATATCCAGAATGGGTATCCAATCCGGTGCTTGTCAGGAAATAAAATAGAAAATGGAGAACTTGTATGGACCACTCGAATCTAAATAAAGCATTCCCTAAAGATAGCTTTCCGCTTCCTTGAATTGATTAGCTTATAGATTCAATAGTCGGACATGAGCTCTTGTCTTTTATGGATGCGTATTCCGGCTACAATCAGATACCGATACACCTACTCGATCAGGAGCATACCAGCATTTTCACCAATGTCAGACTCTGTTGTTACAAAGTAATGCCATTTGGGGTTAAGAATGCTGGGGCGACCTATTAAAGACTTGTCAATCGAATGTTTGCTAGCCAGACCGAGAAAACTATGGAGGTGTACGTGGACGATATGCTTGTAAAGTCGCGACTCTCCATCAATCATCTCAAAGACCTAGAAACAATGTTCAACATCCTCCGATAGTACCGAATGAAGCTCAACCCATTGAAATGTCACTTCAGAGTCGCATCCGAAAAGTTCATTGGGTTCATTGTCAATGCTCGAGGAATTGAAGCAAATCCCGAGAAGATCTAGGTGATTCGGAATCTCGAAACTCCCAGAACTATAAAGCAAGTACAAAACCTCAATGGGAAGGTAGCAACATTGAGCAGGCTCATCTCCAAATCCACCAACTAATGTATTCCCTTCTTTGATCTGATCAAGAAAGGAAAGTGGAACTTTGAATGGACTAAGGAGTGTGAGGGTGCATTCCAAGTACTGGTTCAACACCTATCTATGCCACCTATTCTGTCAAAGACGATTAATCATGAGAAACTATACATCTGTCTAGCAGTGTCAGAGAAGGTAATCCATGCTGCATTAATTCGAGAGGAGGATCGGATACAACGATCGGTCTATTACATCAGCAAACGATTGACCGAAGCAGAGAAAAACTATCTGAAGTTGGAAAAGCTGGCCTACTGCCTCATCATTGCCTCGAGAAAGCTCCGCCCCTACTTTCAGGCTCATCTTATCACAGTCTACACCGACCAGCCATTATGACAGGTCCTTTTACGGCCTGAGATGTCTGGTAGGTTGTTAATGTGGAATGTCGAGTTGAGTCAGTTTGATATTGCTTACATGCCAAGGCAGGCTATTCAAGGACAAGTTCTGGCGGATTTCATTACTGAATTTACTATACAGGAGGACTTGACTGAAACTAGTGAATCTCCCAAATGCATAAGGAAGATATACACAGATGGTGCATCGAACGATCATTGCTCAGGAACTGGAGTTGTACTTGAAACCTTGGAAGGTCGATCCGAATGTTATGCTTTGAAGTTTGATTTCCATACAACCAATAAAGAGGCCAAATATGAAGCATTACTTGCTAGACTCAGGCTTGCCAAAGACCTAAGAATTATTTCTGTGGAGATCTACTACGACTCGCAATTGGTCGCATGTCAAGTTCGGGGAGAATACCAAGCTAGAGATCGGAGGTTGGCTTCTTTTCTTGCTCGAGTCTAAGAAATGTTGAATTGGTTCGATTATTATTCCATTTATTGCATACCTCGAGAGCATAACCAGAAGGTCAATTCTTTGGCGAAACTTGCCAGCACTGAGGAAGAATGGAAAATGGGACTCATCCCTGTTGAGACACTTACCACTTCGAGTATCGATCAGATAGAGATAAACTAGGTTCATGAAGCCGCACCTGAGAAGGAGAGATGGATGACCTATTTCAGAGATTAACTTGAGCATGGAGTTTTGCCCGAGAACATAAGTGAGAAAAGACAAGTTCTTCGGAAAGCTTCACGATTCATTATCCAGAATGGAGTCATGTATAGAAGACGATACTCTATTCCAGTACTCTGGTGTATCGCCCACGATGAAGTCAAACGATTATTATATGATGTGCATGAGGGAGAATAAGGCGATCACACCGAGGGGCAAGCCCTTGCTAAGAAGATACTCTGATATGGGTATTATCGGTCGATTGTGAATCGGGATGCATTAGACTATGCCAAAAAGTGTGACAAATGTCAGAAACATGCTCGGATTCCTAAAGCCCCACCTACCGAAATCACTCAAATGATCAGTCCATGGCCGTTCGCTGTATGGGGCATCGATATAATTGGATCTTTACCTCTGCCTAAAGGTGGTGTGAAGTACACCATCATTGTAGTTGACTACTTTACCAATGGGAGGAATTTGAGCCCCTTGCTACCATCACGAAGAAGAAAGTAATCAATTTTGTTGTCCGCAACATCATTTGTCATTTTGGCCTCCCATATGCCATTATCGCTAAAAATGGAGCCCAATTCAATGGTGCCAAGTTTAAGAACTTCTGTTAATGTTTCCATATTCAGAGGAAATTCTCAACAGTTTCTCATGTTTGGGTGAATGGATAGGTCGAAACTGTTAACAAATTATTAAATCCATTCTGAAAAAGCAAATGGAAAAGGATAGAGGAAAACGGGTCGATGAGCTTCCCATGGCCCTATAGACATATCGAACTACCCATAAGTCTACGACCAGCTACATTTCATTTTCACTTTCCTATAGCTCGAAAGCCGTCATTCCGGTCAAGTTGGAAGCACCTTCTCATCGTGCGACTTACCATGAACCGAAGTCAAATGCTATATTACTTGACGAATCTCTGGACTTATTAGATGAGAAGCATTAAGAGGTTGGTTTGAGGGCAGCCACACACCGAAGTCGAGTCACCCGACTATATAATACTAAGGTCCAACCTCGACCTTTGAACTTGGCAATCTCATGCGCAAGAGAATTCATCCCATCCCTTTGCATATGAAGCCAACATGGAAAGGAATGTATGTCATCGAATGGAGACTTGGAGACGGTACATTCAAATTGTTGACTGTTGATGGTCTCACGTTGTCGAGAGCTTGGAAAAGTGAAAGTCTCTGTAGCTACTACACATAATAGGCTTTGTTTATTCATTTAGTCTGCTTTCCAATTGCAACTAGTTTATGCATTTTGAAATTTGAACTTGTAATAAGGCAACTAACTTTTTCGTACTTTCTTATTTTAGCAATAAAATGCAATCTCTTCGATCCTGAGTAGTGATTCTTGAAATGACCAATCACTCGCTAAGTGAAACCCAAGCTCGGAGGCAAGCTGTCACACTGAAGCCAAAACAGGATTGATACACGATAATCTTCTAACTAACTCCGGCTCCCAAAGTGCAAGCTAGACTACAAACTTAAAATAAAAAACGTGGGCTCAAGGAGGGTGGATCCATCCACCCATGACTTCACCTATGTATAATCTAAACTTGAGAAGGATGGATCCGTCCATCTATGACTTCGCTTGTTTATTCAGGAGGATGTGATCCGACCATCCATGATCCTGATCGGTTTATCGTTCGTAGAGTACGAATGAGATTTGAAAACTCAAAGATGATATGATCGACCGTCTGTTAACTAACTCCAGATTCTCAGAGCATGAACTAGAGTACAAACATTAATTGGGTGTGATTGACCACCCACAACTAAATCTAAGTCCTTAGAGCATGGACTGGAGTATAAACACAAACTGGGTGTGACTGACCGCCCACAAATCAACCTAAGTCCCAATAGTGTGGACGCAATTTCGATTATTCAAACGGGTGTGACTTCCCGCTCAAAAAATACTTATGTCCCTGGAGCATGGACGTAACTTTAAACATTAAGCAGGCATGATTGACCGCCAGCATGCGAATTCAATCCCCAGAGTGTGGAGGGCGATTATCAATACATGAATTAGTGTGATCCGACCACTCAAACTCATCTCACAACAACTTAGTTCCAACTAAGTGAAATTAAAAAGAGTGGAAGGTGAAAAGCAATCATCGTCCGACCACTTCAACTCGTCCCCTGGACTGGAGGCATAACTCGTGCACCATCTGTTGTTTGAGATGGTACAATATTAGGACTTGACTGAACGTTTGGTTACGGCTCGGAGCCATGACTCCGAGACTTAACTGCCGAACACGAGTCCTATCCAAAAGATTAAAGCTTCATTAGTATAGAGAATAAAGATTCAAGTGCCAAAACACTTAGGCAAATAAACTTAGAGTTATGCCAAAAAAGCGAAAGGAGATTTTGTTTTATTTATTCTTTGGAGACAAAGTATAAAAAAACCTTTTCCAAAAATTCCTAGATGCAGGGGCCGAACCCGCATCTATACACGGCTTATTGAAAGAAGAAAAGGAATTCCTACTTATAAACCAAAATACATGCCTACTCCTTATGTTTCTTCTTCTTCTTCCACTTAAGCATCGATCCACTAAAGCTAACGTTGTGCTGTCGTTTCGAGCTCTAGCCTTTACCCGACTTATCCCCGACCGGGGGAAAAATTATTATCTCTTCCTCTGAACTCACAGAAATTCGAATGCTTTTGGAATTCATGGTCGGAGGGAAAGGGGAACCTTCTATATAAGGAGACATGGGGAGTAACCCAGTGAAGATGATTGTACCGCCCGGGTAGACCATACGTAAAGGGGCCGGGCCAGGACCTGCCATTCCACTTCCAATATCACTACCCAGTGTGACACTTTCCATCTCAGCATTGATCTCTGCCATTATTGCCTCGTCATGAACTGCTTGAGTGTCCGGTGGGATGCTGGCAGTTGGGTCCGAAGAGCTGGCTATGAACACGCCTTCGCCCATGACAAAAGGAAAATCTGTAAGTGGATCACTCTGATGACCGAGGAGTTCTTCCATCACCTATTCGTTGAAGGTAAAAGCGCTCACATGAACTTCATCAGTTGATGAGGTAGCTGTAGCAGTTGTTGACACCGCCATGATAGCCTCCTGCTTTTGATGCCGCTCTTGGGTTGTAGAGGCACGACCAATGCAGCTCCTACAATTGAACGGAGATAAGAGAATATTAGTGACTTCTTACGATAACACTCCAAACTTTGAATAAATTCTAAAAGTGTTCAGAATACCTTCCCCAGGTTGGCTCGCGGGTGGAGCCAGGACTCCTTCAGAAATGTTCTCACGAGTCGGAGACAATTGCGATTGGTCGGGATCGTAAGCAGGCACAAGCGGAGGATCGACTGCAGGGGTAGATTAAGGCTGGGTTAACCATCCCCAACCTCTGGATGCTTGAGTGATGATTTTCTCTCATTCAAATGTAACAATGGCCTCATAGGGAACCCTCCTCTCATTTTCGATCGGCACTCGGTTCTCCAGTTCAAACTCCTCAACTATAGCCGTGTGATGTTCGGCCTTCTCATCATCTTCCAAGTGGGGCGAGGCATTATGCAAATGGATTGGATAATCGTCGAGCTAGCTCAAATCGCGGTATTTCAAGACATTAGCGTTATGAGTAATTAGAAGGCCTTCCATATTTCCTTCTAACCTGGTCTCCACTGCCCCGACTTCGGCCTCAATCCTAGCCTTACCTTCCTAAACCTTTAGAACTGCTGCATCCCGCTCTCCTTCAAGCTCCACCGTCTGATCACATGCCTCTTGGGCAACCTTATTTGTGTCATCTTTTTCATTGATGGCTTTGGCATACTTTGCTTTAAGCTCATTAAGCTCTTTAAGCGCATTGTCTCTTTCGGCTGTGACGATGGCATTTTTGTGTCCCATATCGTTGGCTAGTTTCATGTGCTCTTGCCTCATTTGCTCCATTTTATTGTTGGTCTCATCGACTTTTTTAGGGCCTCTATCTTTGAGTTCCTTAGGGTGTCGTTTTCACCCTTGAGCACTTGAACTATGTGGTTTTTTTAGTAAGATCTTCTTTTAGCTTTCAATTGCTTTTGCCCAATCGAGTGTCACAGCCGAGACTTCCTTTGCAGTTTATTTCCATTCCCGATATTGGTCGTAGACATGGTAAACATAGTCATGCGCAGTTTTCTCTGACCCTTCTTGGATCGACTGCAAATTTGGAGGGAAGTGAAAGTCGTCAAATAAAATGTTGGGAATTCATTCTGCAGCTAAGCAATTCGGGCATCTCCATCCCTTGTGAGCTATGTCACTGTTGATGTGGTAACAATATGAGCGTCTGCCCTAGTTCTTTGGCATTGCTCGCTAGGCCTTGTTGTTTTTGGAGGCACTTGATGGCGTGGGGTTTCAGTAATGCATGTTATAGAACTGAAGGGTGGCAAGGGAATTCTAGGTGGAGGAGAGCGCGATCAGAAGCAGCGCCTAGCTCGCCACACTCTCTCTCTCTCTCTCTCTCTCTCTTTTTCTCTGTCTCTCTCCCTATCTTTCTCCCTATCATAATGATCCATATCCTTACTAGAGTAGCACCAATCATAATCGGATTCGAGCCTATGGGACTTTCGGTACGAACTATAAGATTGGCGTGCAGCACGAAGCCTACCGACTAGGGATGCTTTCTTCGACATTGTATCTATAAAGTGAAAGAAGAAACAGGGTTAGTTATCTCCAGAGATTGAATAGGAATATTGGGTGTAAGGTGCCGTGAAGTCTGTGCATGCATGTGTAAACCCCCCCAACCAACCGGATGTAGCAGCCGTACTCGGAGGGGTTGGTTCTCCTATATCTAAGGAACTATGAATCCCTTCTAATTTGGTATCTTGATGAAGAGACACATCATGTTGAATGGGAATATCTGCAAGTCCTTCGAAAGGACTCTCCATTTGTGAAGAGGGGGCCTCTGAATTTACAACAGCCGCTGCTGGGAGAAACATTACAATAGATTTGCATCTCAGAGCTTTATGGGTAGCGACCTTGCCTTTCTTTATCCCCTCTAAGTATCGATGACTTTGTGAAGGCCTGCGTGTGGGCTCGTCTCTAGTGGGCATATTTTCATCATCTCCTTACTCGATGATCACTATCCCTGGAACTCTCCTCCTAACTTGCCTTGCCAGGATTTCCCTAAGAGACCCTTCGAGCCCGATGGTTTGACTCATGCCAATTAGCCCGACGGCTCTCAAATTTTCATCTATTAGAACTTCGTCAATTACTCTGTCCTCAATGGGCACTCTTTGAAGAACCTTTACAATCTCTTTAAACTGGTCTCCTTCGAGTCCCGGAATCGAAGCTATGAAAGAAAGAAAGTATTAGATTCGACCCAAATAAGATTATCTAGTCAATTGGAATAAAAGTTGAAGTACTTATGCCTGACTAGCCACCGTCTGGTAATACCTGGTGGGCATCGAACATAGAACCATTCGGTCTTGATGTAACTTAGCTTGTTCCATGCTCTAATCACGACTTGACAGTTCCTAACTGCGTCTAAGAAGGTGAAAGATTGATTATCCCCTCGGCTCTTTATATTGAACAGGTACCGGACTTACTCTGAAGTTGGGGTCGAAAACGATGCTCCATGAAGACGATAAATAAGCTGTTCAGCGAAGCATATCCGTTCGGGCGCATCTAGGACGGAGCAATCCTTAAGCAAGATAACACTTCCTAGATGTATTGATTGAATGGAGGGAGTGTCCCAGCTGTGCACGGGAATCTATTAAAAGCAGTATACCCTTCCGGGGGAGAGTTGGGTCTGTCTTCTGCCCTGGTAGTAGGACGTCATCCCTTGACAATCCATGCCTTGCACTAATTCTGCCTAGTGTGTCTTCGGAGATATTAGAAGGAAAAGAATCTTGTAGATGCATGATGAAAACTGCTCATGGTAGCTCAACCAGAGCAGGAATAATAACTTCGGCTGCGATAGCTAGCGTCTCGATTAAGTGAAGAAGTGGACTATGAACTTCCTACAGTTGCGAACTTCCGAGTTCTATAGCAAATCAACTCAGCAAAAATCATCGTTAGATGACAGTAAACCTATGTTTCCCCCAATTTGAAGTGCATGAATGTGTTGTGCTGTGGAGTGCTACATGTTACTTAAGAGGTTCTATAAGATTTAAAAAGAATGTTTGAACAATACGGCTTCGAAATTCAATCGAAATGACCGTCATCACTGACCGTCACAACTGTGCCATCCAGACTTTAGAGATCAGCCCAAGTAAAAGTTCGTTAAATTTTGTCGTGTTACAGTTCCATCGATGAGCTTCCAAAGGCAGTCAAATATGTAGTGAAATGAATAAGTCCAATTATGCAAAGTTGAAGCTCGTCGGAGCCAAGTGTTCAAGTATGAAAGGAATTTCATATCGATCAAAATTTAAACTCGAATCGATCACCGAAATTCACTTCGTAAAGGTCCAGAAACCATCATTTCATATTGGTCGTAAAGCTTCACTTCGTGTCGATCAGCGGAGTCTATTTCGTGTCGATACAAAACCCTTTACCTTGTATTGATCATCGGTAGTGCCTTCATATCGATCATTTTGCCTAAATTTTCATATTAATCTGAAGATTCCTAAACAATCAATACGAAACAAACCTTTCCTATCGATATGAAGTTGTATTATTTCAAGATCGATGCGAACTATTCCCCGCAGATCGATATGATAGTATTCCCTTCCTTCTCCCATCGATACAACATCAAGGTCGAGCCATTCCTCCATAAGTCCTTTGTATCCCTATGCTTCATCTTCTCTAAAGCTTTACAAGGATCATCACCAACTTTCGACCTCGTTCGACTATCTACGACCATCACTTCACCAGAATCGATCATGGAAATGGCTAGAGTGGCAAAAGATTTCATGTATCATCGATTTTAGTCCGGATTCATTAATTAATTACCTAGAATTAGTGATTGGTTTGGAGATTTGAAGGCCTGATTCGATTGGGAAGCAAAGACAGTTCTGGGTTCTCCTTTTTTTAGAGTGAGACGAAAGCAAGGCAAGAGAGTAAGTAAATGGGAAAAATTCTAAGTACCACAGTATTTATACTAGGAAAGAGTCCATTCATCACCTAGTAGCTATGACCGGCCGAAGCGGTCTGTTCCATCAAACGATATGAGATGGCTCGATCGTATCCTTTAGCTCCACCGGTATTAAGACTAATTCTTATTCGATGCTTAAATAAGTTAGTTTCAACGTCATCGGTATGAACCATAACTTGTATCCATCTGGTGATCGATACGAAGCATGAGGCCAAGGAGTACCTGAGCTGTTCGAATCCATCAAAAATGCATCGATGTGAAAATTTTAGTTTGTATCCATCAACATAAACCCCATGAAGACTCGTATCCATCCATATGAAATGATTTGAAAAACCAACTAATTCATGTCGAACGCCATCGATATGAAGACAATTTTTCAACTTCTCACATTGATCCTGGAGAGGATTGATGCGAGGAGTTGCTTTAAAACTACCATCAAGCATTGTTACAACTCAAATTTCATATCGATTCAAAAGAGGATCGATACGAATTCAATACAAAAGAAAATCGACAAAGGCTCGTGAACGTGCAAATGTTAATAGGAGTCAGGTTAATGTACATTTATGTATGCGACAAATTAACATTCCTAAAAATCACAAGAATTGAACGCTCACATGGTGACAATTGCAACGGTGAACAACAGATCTCTAACACTCAACACTCAGTTACAACGATGCACTGTACAATCGCTGGTGGTCAACAATTTAGTATTTATATTACTAGGAATCAATCAAAGGTTACAAATTTTGGCAAAAAGACAACTACTCATCGAATCAGATAACAGATAGAAGGTTGGAGCTTTTCAAAGCATGCCATGTTTACACAAGAATACTTTGGAGGGCAAATGTTATCCCGCCTTTTGGCAAGGCCGTGACACTAAGGATTTGACTAGAAACTATTGACAGTCTGTCCTGAAGATCAGTTATACACAGGTTCACGATGGATGCTGGTACATTTTGTCCTAGTCCAGATCGAGCTACAATTGATATAGTATGACTAGCAAAGCTATCAAAGCCAATGTCCCAAATTTCAAGTCAATCAAAGGTCGTATGAATAAAATACCGATCAATCAAGGTTAAGGAATACAACTCCATTCATATCCAGGCAAGTTCGTAATCGTTCCTACAGAAGGCTTCCTTCATATCCATCGAGAGATCATTGGTTTGTATCCATATATTCGTAACCATCCATCCATATTCATCAAGCCTCAAGTGAAATACGGCCATTTCATATCCATGGAAGTGTCGCCACCTCGTATCCATCACATCTGTTACAACTCGTATCCATCACCTAGTGATGCTTCGTGTTGCTTCCTTTTATGCCCGACTCATATCGATCATTACTTGCATAATTCGTATCGATCGGTCAATGGTCGATATAAAATATATTATCCATAAGCGTTACGGGGAAATGCATAAAAGCATCGATACGAGTTGGGTAACAACATATCAATGTGAAACGGGAGTGGATGCAATCGATACGAAGTATTGATTAACAATGGATACAAAAAAGGACGTAATAGGCGGATACGCACGAAGTTAAACCATTGGATACGAACAAAACCTAAATGAAAGGGTGACTCGGTCACTCGGCATGAAAGATGGATCGATCTTAGAATATAGCACCATGTCATCTAGTTAGCACGTGCATATCATCGATACGAAGAAGACTAATTCTAACTTATCGATACGGGGACGGTAGTGCATTGCAGATCCAAACTTGCATCAACCACATCTCAAAATCTACAAGTCCAAATGCTACCAAATTATCAAAGGAGCTTGCGTACTACCTCAAGAATGTCAATGCTCGATCTCAATCCAAAAAGATCATTTTTGGATCGATACTAATTTGGCACGTATCGATCATGGATCAAGTCCAAATGTCCAAGAATCGAACACGTGAGCCCAACCATGTGAGAGAAGGAATCTTCCAAGATTAGAGCGAGATATTTACAGCCTACACCTATATATAGTAGTCCAAGGCCTCCAGAAAATGGACTTTTGACTCTGGAATGCTGATACTCTACCGAAATCATAATTGTACCTCAAGTGTTCTGCTGTAATCAATTGTAATCAGCTAGAGTTATCAATAAACAACAAACTTTCTATAATGGATGTAGGCTACAATGCCGAACCATTCTAAATTTCTGTGTTTTCGTACTTCTGTTTTTTTTGGGTGCTTGTTAGATCTACCTCATTTTCCATTTATATTCTTTACTTTAATCTCTTTAAACACGCCCGAAGAGTGTTGTGCCCAATTTTGGCACAAATAGTTTCAAAACTAAAAAAATTTCAAAAGCTTATATAGAATGAAAGAATTTCAAATTGACATATGTATTTAAGTTTAAGCATATATTTAACTCCATAAGAAATATGATTTAAATATTTCCAGGTATGGGATATGTCATAATTTCTCAAATGCACTTAGCCAGGCTTTGAACTTTGAATATATGGTATCACATATAATTGATTTTTACTACATCAAGCACCTTATGTCTTTAAATTTATATGGAGAATTCGAATATATATTCTCAAACTTATAAGGTTTCAGATATGCACAACTTTGAGCATATTTACTTAGGTACAAGACTAATATTTATACAAGTTTTCAAATATAAGAGTTTTCAAATATATGACTTTTCAAACATGTGAATATATATTTGTGGTTTTTCACATATCAGATCTTTAATATATAAGTTTTGGACAAGCATAATATAAATGATTTTTTATGTACTGGCTTCATAAATGCCTATTTTTTAAATATGGCTTTGCAATAAATGTTTCACATATACACACATATATGTATAAGGCTTTGAAAATAAGAAGATATTTTCAAATATAACAAGTTTCAGATATACATGTTTTGATTTCATGAATAAGTGTTTCTAATGTATATATAAAGTTTTTGAATATACATATTTATATCAAGTTTTTGAGTTTGATCATATATTGTTTTGAGTATGTGGTCACTCGTTTATATGGAAATTTCCACTTATATCTGGGTTTGAATTTGACTATGCATGAGTTTTCAAATATAGTTGAACGTATATCAGGTTTTGCAATAACAAAGTTTCACATGTGTGGTTTGAAAAAAGATTTTTATTCCAAATGTCATTAACCACATAAATATATATTTATTTCCATATACATTAATTTCAAAAAGCTTTAAGCGCATTTATTTTGAAAATCATTATTTCCCTAAATGCGTAATTCATAGATAAAAATGTTTTATGGAATCTTTATATAAACAAGATTTCAAACATGTCCGACTTAAAAAAAAGAATATTATTCTAAAAGAATGGTTTCGAAAATTCACAAGACAAAAGATGGCAGAGTAAAGGATCTCGGGAATTTTGGTTTTATCAAATTTTGGAACCTCTAGAATAAAGGCCAATCGACTATGAATACGCATTTGAAGAATTAGGGATTTTCTTATCAGAATGTAGTGGAAATCTCCATTACCAGATGATATTTTGATCGTTTATGGTAGATGATCTCTGAGTCTTCTCATTAGCGAACAACTTTCTGGTCTACTAGATCAAATGATTTTATGATCATCCCTTAAGAAGATTTCTATTTTTCTATGGAAGAAGATAATTTAATTATCTAAGATAAAATAGTTCTTTATCCTGTAGCGTAAATTGGTATAAAGAAATAAACTTCTTTATATGTTGTTGGATCATCATCAACTTCCCACCACAAGACAATTTTCGAAAAAAGATAAGTACCCAAAATATCCTTATAAGAGGAAATTCTTAAGGAAACGTATTTTCTTGTCCGCCAAATCTATCAATTCATGAATCATGACTTTTCAGACTTACCAACAAGATATCTCTTTTCGCTAAGAAAGATCTGAAGTAGGACCATATATACATCAATGAATATTCAATGATTTTATCAAACGCTTCTTGGAGGAAATATTTTTAAATCAAAGGAATTATTTCCAATTACCTTAAAGGTTGGAGGAAAATGTATCTTTATTTGTTTCAAAAAAAATTTCATAAAATCTTTCAAGTACCTACTACCGAAAACCATACTTGCTTTTGAAAAAATTTATACCTTATAAGAAAATTTGAAAAATTACTACAACCTATTTGTGCTACAAAAACTCTAATGAAAAGAGTATATTCTCGGTTAAAGGACAATTGGTTTATGAATCATGACCATTCAGTCCCTTATTCGAGATTTACATTTCTATTATAAGAACAAAAGTTTTACAAAAGCTCCCTCCGAACTTTGAACATTGGGAATAGAATTTCTTATCCAAACCATAAAAATGCTCTCAGCAATTTTTTTAAAATTTACCAAGAATCATGATCATGAGCTGTCAACGGGAAGTAAATCCTTCAAACTAGAATTTGTTGAGAAAGGAGAAATTCAGGAAAAAGATTTTTGTATGGATTGTCTTAGTCAAGTAGAGTAAAACAAAAGGCAAGAAATCATTAACAAGATGATTGTTATATCGAGACAAAACAAGGAAGAAACCCAAAAATTTAGAAGTGAAATAGCTATCCAATGTTGTAATTCTCAAGCTACAAAGTTCAGACCGGATTTATGAAAATCATACAAAAATGGATAATAAGATTATGAAGCAAAAAAACATGTCTCGAATTATAGCTTTCTTCGAATTCTAAAACACTCGTAATCTCGATTCCTACTTGGATAAAATTATTCTAGATGGATTAACTTCAAGGCTACAGGGCTTCAACATGACTATAATTTCTTTCTAATCCTAAAATTATTTGTGAACCCTACTTCAATATGAATTCAGCATAAGATCAACGTAAAGTATTCAAAATAATGGGGCATTTCACCAGAAGGACAAATTTTGCAGTCCAATTAGTTTCTAGGACACACATTCAAAGAAATTACTTTCAAGGCCAAAGTCAACAGAATAATTACTTTCAAGGACAAAGTCAGCAGTCCAATTACTTTCAAGGACATAATTTCATAGGCTTTTAGGCCCTAAAAACTAATTAGTTTGTGTTTTGTCCTTGAAAATAATTATTTCAGTTGCATGTCCTAGAAACTAATTCCACTTCTAAAGAGACCGTTGTGGCTAATTTCCACTAAAATAATTCTAGGATTTTCATCTACAAGAACAAGACTATTAATTACCGATGAAATCATGAGGTGGAGTGAAAAGAAAAACTACCCTTAAAAAGCACAAACTTCCAAAAGGGTTAAGAGGTAAAAAGAAACTCACGGATTCGATCAACGAATTAAAATGGCTAAGTAAATGCCCAAACAACAAAGAAGGATATCCAAGTATCACAATTCTAAAGTAGAAGAAAGATCATCACAAAAAGTAGATTTAGCACTCCAAAAGGTTATGGCAAGTATTAAAATCAAGTGGATGGACCACTCGAGACAAATTGGAAAGAACCCCCAATCATACACAAAGTTATCTCGCTTAGGACTAATAAACTATGCCTACTAGGTGATAATCTCTTAACGAGGACATTGAATGCCGAACATTTTTGGTCATATTTCTCAAAAATGAATGAATAAAAGAAAATTTTACCATCTCAACCATGGAAAGGAAAAGGATACTCCTATAGTAAAGGACCTGGCCAACAAATACTTGACTGCAAGATGTCCCGGCCATCAAAGGCCCCAACTATCAAAGGCTTGATCATAAGAGGTCCCAGCTACTAAAGGCCCTAACCATCAAAGGCTTGACCGCATGAGGTCCCGACCACTAAAGGCCCCAACCGTTAAAGGCTTGAGCGCAAAAGGTCCCGACAATTAAAGGCCTCAGCCTTCAAAGGCTTGACTACAAAAGAGCCCGATCATAAAAGGCCCTATGGGGAAAAATAAAACTTCCGATCTAACAAACGATCTGGTGTAAATAATAATCTACCATCTCGAACCAAAGTATATATTTAGCGAAACTACGCCGTTAAACGGAACGAGTTTTCTCCACATTAGTATCTTAACCAAAACAGTTCAACCATATACTATGCATTCTACATCCACCATGGTTAGAACATAATAAATAAATATTTGCATTTATGTAACATATAGTGGACTACCCATCTAAATTTATTTGACTATTTGTTTTAATTTCATCTGACTATCCGTCTTAACTTGAAATGAATGACCATCTTATATTTATGTGGACTACCCATCTCACATATAAACATTATATGGATAATCTTACCCCTACCATATGGATCACCCATCACACATGGTTGTACTACTTGAGTTGTGTGGACTATCCATCACACATGTTCCCATTATTTAAAATAATATGGACTATCCATCACACGTCTCATAGTTTTTTTAGGATGACTAAGAACCCTTCATTAACCATATAAAGACAATACATCTCTGCAATCATGTGGACTATCCTTCACACATTTCATACTTTTCCTAGGATGATTATGAACCCATAAAATATTAATTTATAATTAGGTTATAACTTTATTCTCCCAAATTCTCAACCTATGTCTATTGTATCCATAATTGGGTTGTGTAACCCTTAAACTTATAACATCTCAAAATGATATGCATTTGGCATATTCAATGATTAGTGTCGAAATGATAAAATGTTACACGTTGGTATCCCTAATGAACAATGTCAAATTCATAAAATTATGACATATAAAAATATAAAACATTGGTATCTCCAATGAATAATGTCAAAATCATAAGCCTCTGGCACCCCCGCATTAATATAGCAATATAAAGGACTTATGGTATTTAGGTCATAGTAACAATATTGAATCTCTACCCAAAGGTTAGAAAACAAAATTATTTTTTTATCATAAGGCTAACTGTCGAAATAATAAAGTTGTCGACCTTCTTAAACCATAGGCTATCGCACCATTTAAAACTTCCCTTTAGTTTACATAAAACAACGCCTCGCCGACAATAAAATAAAGAGATGCGACATCAATGCCATAATTAAACAAAGAATGCCAATACTGATGTATGGTGGCATCAATACCTTGAGCCGAGATCAATTACTTACGACATCATTATACGTATGTCGTCATTATTATACTTGGCTGTTATGCCACATAAATAGAAAAATTAGCAAAATCAATGCCACAAAATTGATTATTTCGAAATTGATAAATCGAGGCAAAAAACTCATGGTATCATTCAAATCCTGGGAAAAAACTTGCGACATAAATTTTAGAATGCAGAAAATTGTTGGCATTGATAACCAGCAATATCAATATATCATATACCCACGAGATGCGATATTCTCATAACATCAATGGTGGATGCATGAGTTAATGCATCACATACTTACGGTATAAGTATCGCATGCATTGCTTCATGTCAATTCTGCCTATTTTCGATATCGCTTAAAACTGTAAAGTGACACTGCCTATTCTTAATGCTGAGGCTATGGCAATGCCGCATATCGGCAGCATTATCGTAATTTTCATAAAAATTGTTTTATTTCTATTAAAAGAAATTTCTTTTTACAAACTTTAACTCCTTGTCAAATTTTTATTGGTTGAAAATGAATTATACTAATTTCTTTTCGAAAAATGACTATAAATCAGTTTTTCACTTACAAAAATATTAATCAACTTTATTAATTAATGCCCTTAATTAATATTAATTTAAATGCTTTTCTAGCATAGTAAATTCATAATCTCTTTGGAAAAATCCTAAAAATCACTAAAAATTAAAATTAACCATTCTCTCATATATAATAATTTCAAGGCCAAAATAATTATAATTATTTAATTATTTTTAATAATTAAAACTCGAAATAAGCACTATTTTCTCTTTGGGAAATTCATAAAATATTCATTTTAATTTGAAAAATTATGAAATTAAACACCTATCTCTAAAATAATGTTTTACACAACATTACAGAAAATAAAGTGGATTGGAGATCAAGAATTTAGGTTTTACCCTTAAAACTTATCTAAATAATTTCATAAGAATTCCATAAATCATTATTTTGTCCAAACAATGAACGTCCATGCATAACTTTACAAAACAATCAAGATAAATTCAAAAATTACCCATAATCAAATTTAAACACAAAATAATAGAGACGGTTTATGTTGACCCAAAAAATGGATAAACACCCTGAGTTGAGCGTGAAAGCACCAATCCTATTGATCAAGGCAAAAAAAATAGAAATAAGAGATAGTAACTTGCAAATAAAATAATGAGACAAGGGATTTTTATAGCAGTTTGGCTGTTAATGAAGGCTGCATCCACTTATAGCTTTCATTATTGACTGACTTGGATCTGATTACAATACGATTGAATCTTGTAAGTAAGATCAAGTCACCGGTGTTAGAGTTTACTGGAGAATCACGATAAACTCTATCGATGACTGTTGTATGGGAGAAGAAAAATGAAGAATAATCTCTGTAGAGTTCTAACAGCCAGTCTACAAGATCCTATTTATGTTGCAGGTATGATTTTATTTATAAGGGTTGGAGAGCACTTAGGCCAAAGCTGCTTTGCTAGAAGCATGTACTCAACGTCATAAAGGAGTATAGAAAATTTGAAGGCGACCAGAGCTAACCTAATGTATTGCCGGCAATCCACAAGTGAAGGATCGCTAGCGATCCATAAACTTAGTCCTTTTTTGAGTAATCTCCATTTTGTTATCTTCCTATCTTATATTTGAGTGTCTTATCCAAATATCAAGTCGTTTGGAGTTTGTTTGATCATCCGTTTTCATGGGTCATCTGGTCTAGAAAAATCATCAATAGCTCAGTCAAAACTTAATGAAATCAGATGAAACTTTGCGGGTATACTTTAAAGGGTGTGTGGGACCGACACCATGAATTTCAAATGATGGGGACAAAGCTACATGGGTCGCTAGCGATCCGTCAAGATGGATCACCAATGATCCATCATGCCCTCTCCAATCATGCTTATTTTTCTATGAGCCTTCTTATATGCCTTTTAAGTGTCCCCTTCAAATTTAAAGTCAATCTGAATCCGTATGAGCTCTCTAAGTTCAGTTCAAGCTAGCTGCTTTGGTCAAAATAGCTTGAATTAGATGAGTCTTTACTTCTTGAATGACACTACTTGGAATTCTATGAAACTTGGCAAGTATTCTTAAAAGAAATAGTATGTCATGATGCAAGCAGTTGGGATGACTCGCGATGCATCCTTATGGATCACTAGCGATCCATTCGCTTAGTGTATTTTTGGGTAATTCTTCTTAAGTCCCTCTTGACATATTCCTCTTGTCCATTTGGTCGAGTCTTGAGTTTTTTTGGCTTAGCTTAGTTTTTCTAACTCATCTGGATTCCTGCTTGGGTAAAAACCCAGTCAACATTTGCCCCCCAAAGTATGCCTTTGTTGGAAACAAGGCGTGCTCTGGAAGTAACTGCTTTTGAGTTTCAATTTTGTGAATTTCAGTGAATCGTTGGAGTCCATCTCAAGATGTTGTTTTCAATTGACTAAATTTTAATAGTCATTCATTTTTCTAATTTTGATCTGAATCTCAATTCCTGATATTGCCGATGCAATCTTTTCTCGGTAGTTTACACAAGGATTTTGGTTGATAAGTGGGTGCACGACGTTGGTTTGAAGTCAACCTATATAGTTTTAACCCGATCGTTAGTGAAGTAAAGTTTTGTCTCGAACGATTGTACGCCATTGCGAAGCGAAGTCTTGCTCTCTGTCATTAACTATTTCTTTTCGAGGACTTGTTTATGTTTATGTCATCGTTTTGAATTCTAATGGATGATTTATTCCAAAATCAGATATAGTGGATGATTCAATCGTTTCGCTCTTTCCTTTTCTATACTCCAGTGATCCTGAAAAGAAAAGCTTCCCGTGTCGCTTCGGATAGCGGTTTCGTTATCGATCGTTGACCGACAACAGGTATGTCCGAAAAAGAAAATTTTGAAGGATAATATGGATTGTTTTTTAAATGTAAGCAAGCTATTGTAACGATCTGTTATTTTCAACCATTCGCAACCACACACGTCGGACTTGAATTGCTCAAAATATCAGATTGTTAATTTAAATTTGGCAAAGCTCGACATATATAGTAAATAAATTAACCACAGAATCACAAACACAGAATAATATAAAATAATGCAGCGGAATAGATAAATAGTAGTTCATGAAGCTACTATATAAACATCAGAGTTAGAAATAAAATACAACAGAATATCTCAAATACAATGAAGTCTCCAGTACGAACAGATGACTTCTCTAAACCAATCAACTGGAAAGATAAAAGCTAAATCGATAGTTGGATTTTCAAACGAAGCTCCAAACTCCAAAGGTGAGTCTCAAATGCTGTATCGCTCAGTCTGACCCGAGCGTAAGGCAAAACACAAAATACACGAGTCAGGAATAACATTCTTATATCAATAAATCCAACTCAAGTGAAATATCAACTGAAATATAATTAACTTAGAGGATGTTTGGGATACCCATCTTCTAAGATCCGAGGAAGTATTTACTATGAATAAATATACGCTATCAACAACCAACCATCACTATAACACCATGGTCCTTTCAAAATATTTTTACATCAAAACCAAAGTATCATTTTCAATTCAAATACATATATATTTCCTCAATTTCAAAATTTTATTCAAATCAACTGGAGTTTTAAATCTCAATTTAATTCAATCTAAATTCTTCCATTTTAATTCAATTCCGTTTCTAAATAACAAACTCAAATTATATTGATTTCAAATATAGATCTGAATAACAAAATAAACCATTTAAATTCCAATATATTTCAAAGATTTAACATCAAACATTTACAAACTTAAATTTAACAGTTTCATATAGATCTCGATTTGACTTCATTATTTCTTAGTCGGGGAATATTCACTTAATAAATTCAATATCATTTGACTAGCCTTGAATTACATTTTTACTACATATTTCCTTAAATTAATTTAAACGAGAAATATTCCTTAAATTACTTAATCAAGACCAAGTTATAAATCATATCTTAAATCTTAATTTTATTATGTTTCAAATCGATTTAATTAAATAAAATTCTTTGTTTAATACAATTTCAACTAAATTCGAATTTTCTTCCCAACCATAACTTATTCAAATTATTATCAAAATCTATTTTGAAATATAGATTCAAATACTTTAACATATTGTATGTATTAAATCAATCATAATTAAATTAAATATTATCATTAATCTATATATATCCTTACTGTTTATATATAATAATTTAAGGATCAACGTTATTAACACCATATATTTCCCTCCAAATTCACAGAATTTATTTTCAAAATATTTGTATATGGACCAACGGTGTGTGTATATAACTTCTTATCCTATGGTCAAGTGATACGGATATTATCATTTCAATCCGTAATTTAAATACATACGGGTAGATATCATTTCGACCTACGATCTCAAGTTCAATTCAAATGAAAATCGCTTAGGTCTATCATTTCAACCCAAAACGATTTTCTCCTATTCTAAAGTCCATTCGGGTATGAATCATTTCAACTCATAGTGAATTCTATACTAATAGGGAACTTGCAGAGTGATAACAGATAATAATATCACATGTATATATCATCAGTAGGTAATTAAAATATAAATAATAGGATATGGTGTCATATCCCACAAGTGAACAGATACAGATAATAGCATATCTAACGGTAATTAAATAATTAACAGTTCAAATTAGCAGCATATTTCAATTGTCCTTTCAATTGAAATCAAATTTAATAAATATAAGAACGTTAATCGTAAGTGATTGCTCACCATCCAAGGCTAAGAGAATAAACAGTGGATTGAGTTACGAAATCCAGGCACGAATTACGAAGCAAAGCATGAAGGTCACGAGTTCGACGAACAAGCTGAAAACAAGGAAGAGATGAATTCAAATCAGAACTGGATCGATGTTGATAAATGGTATAAGTGAGCTTATGTACATCTAGCCATATATAACTGTATATAAAGTCATATTCTAAATCCAAAATAAATTAAATTAAATATATTTACATATATTTATTATTAAAAATAAAAAATACTTACATCCTTGTTATGTCTTTAAAATTTATATTTGAAACAAATTTATATAAAGTTGCTCTGCGTAAAATAAAATATACTGACACACAACCACCTACGTATGTATGCAGACAAGACATGACATGTTGAAACAGTAGCCATATATATCTAAACTGGTATGCAACTAACCTGTTCCAAAATCTTAATATATTACAAATTTTAAAATCAATGCTTACAAATAAAAATAATCCTATAATTTTTTTTCAAATTCTACAATTAAAAGCAAAACATCATTTGAAAACTGCAACATCACTTATATTATATGACTAACTTTATCACCTAATATACTTACATTTATAAATATACTAACCTATAAACTGACTTATTAAAACATATATCTGACATATAATTTATAATTTTAATAGACTATAGATAATATAAAATTATGTAAACTAATACACACTTACAACATATGTACAAACAATATAACATATAAAATAAACCTTGTAAAATAATACATATATAACACTTAACTAGTGCGTGCTTATAATATATATATATATATATATATATATATATATATATATATATGTATATATAAAACCGAACTTAACTCTGAATTATATTCGACTCAATCTTTAATATTCAAAATAATGTATATAACTTGCATAATACGCTATATAGTAAATCACCTAGACACACTCTAATACCCAAAATACATAGAAGTGTACTAATATAAGGCCATAAATGCGGCCTTGAGATTGTTCAGAGAGAGAGGTATGCAACCTATAAATACATGCCTTTCAAAGAGAACACGCAATAGGCACTACACATACATAACTTGGTAAACATCAAGTATATAAAATTTCTAATACAACAGGTTTATGTAGGCATTAACAAATAATATACATCACCTTCATATCGAATAGAGGAGAGGTGCATGCGGGTTGAAGGCTGTTGACTGGAAGAAGGCAAGGTGCTGGAGGAGGCAAGGGATGCTGCGCGCTTGGGCTCGGCAGGGCTGTTGCAGTGGGAGGGTATAGGTGTTCGACGAAGAGGTGAGATGGTGGTGAAGGACAGGCACACTGAAGCGGGAGGCTGATGTGGCAGTTAGGTAGTTGGCGTGGGGTGATGTGGTAGCATGGATCTGACAGTGGGAAGGGCGGTGGTTGCTTGCCTCGGCAACGATGGTGGCGTTTGGTCTGGTGGCGGAGGGGAGGACGCCGACCTGGGTTGCAAAGTGGAGGGGAAGATGAGCTTGGTGTTGCATGGGTGGCTCATGGCACAGGCAGCAAGAGGAGAAGCTCGACTAGGAGGTGTTGAGCAAATAACTTTTGGCCATGAGGAAATAAGTGATAGAGGAGGAAAGAAAATAAGTAGGGAAGAAGATGATTTTCCCGTCATAGCTTTTGAAAATAAAGTGACGAAACTGAAAAATAAAAGGATGAAGTTGTAAAGGATTAAAAGTGGACCGTTGCCAAATGAATAAACGTATACAAACATTTTGATTTTCGTACTGGTTATGGGATGGCAACAGTCCTCCTTGGATTGAGCTGAATAATAAAAGCAAATTATTATTGCTTGAGCATCACGTTTCAAATTTGAAACGTAAAGTAAAATATAAAGCCAAGATTTTGGCACCGTTACAACGAACAGTTTATTGTTTATGGCGCGTACCGGACCTCAAAATACAGAAATAATATACCGTAGAGATCAGCGTAGCGAGACGATCAAAACGGTATATAGATATTAGTTGTACGACTGAATTATAAAAATTTGAATTTCTGCTAATGTAGCAAAAACACAGAAAATAAGATCGACGAAGCTAAAGAAGTCCGAATTTGATGAAATGAAATTTGAAGTCTCACTCAAAAGATGATTTACAAATTTTCTATATAAAAATATTCAGGTTTGGAAATTATTTTATTACTATCAAATTTAACTGATTTGAGTTTGAATATTCAAAAAAAAAATTACTTCCATGTTGTAAATTGTAAATTGTAAATTGTAAATTGTAAATTGAAAATTTACCATCTTCTATATTCAAATATACGTATTTCAAATATTAAATTTTTATTCCAAAATATTACCATTTAAAATTTCTTAAAATTCAATTAAATACATTATAAAAAATATTATTTAAATTTACGGGTCGTTACACTCTCCCCCACTCAAAACTTTTCGTCCCCGAAAAGGAAGGAGGTGGAGAATAGAAACAACCAGAAAGAAAAATAGATTAAAAGACAAAATAAACAATTAATTTAAAACTATATATGTTATACTTGAAATAATCATTTGAACACTTCAGTTGCAATTCAATTATCTCTAATACTTTTCAAAACCCATTTGTAAAATTTCTTGCTTCCTTTATAAATACCATTTGTGTGTTTAAATGACACCTTTTGAAAACTATTTGAAAACAATTATTTACATCATTAGTTATATTTAAAAAGAAGTTATTGAAAACATTAAATCCATAATTCGTAAATTTATTAATTTTATTTCAAGATACTTTTCAAACATTATTAATAAATCAATAATCATTTTCCTTAAATATGTTTTATTTAATTAATAACATCTAAAATATTCATAACACTAAAACTTTTTATTAAACTATGTAGTATATAAATTAACAATATTTTAAAAAGGATATATTCAAAAAGGAAAGGAAGGCAGATTCAGGAAAATAGCATATAGGTGAATAAATAAAGCTAAGCAGATAAGGTAGATGCAAAAGAATATTATCGGGCACAAATAGTTAATTTCAAACCATAAGAATTTCAATTTCAAATATTAATACAAATTCCTTTGCTGAAAAATACCTTTGTAATAAAATACCTTTATAATATAATAATTTTATATCGAATGAATTTTCCTTTCGAAAATACTTTTATAACTCGATGTTTCAACAAGTTTGTCCTCGTTCTTGCAGACTCCGGCCATGCGTTGATCAGGCGTAAAGCTAGAATTCTTCAAGTACTCAGTAAACCTGTTTCAACACCCAGTGGAAATACTTGAAAAACCTTCAAAACCAATAGAGAATGTACAATCCAAACAAATCACCTGGATCGCAGATACACAATGGTTACGCCTAGATCCCCCAGAAAACGTACGTACCTTTAAGCAATCATTGCCTTGCGAATAAAACCATGATAACCAAAACTGTGGACTGCAGGATACATAACAATGGTTACGCCTGGATCCCCCAGGAAACATCCATACCCTTTAAGCAATCTCTGCTTTATGGATTATGCCACGACAAAAAAACCGATAGACCATAGGATACATAACAATGGTTACGCCTGGATACCCTAGGAAACATTCGTACCCTTTAAGTAATCTCTGCCTTGCGGATTACGCTACCCAAAAAATGACCATGGGTTACGGCATGGTAGGACACTCGAGTATTACATCCATAAAACCAAAATCAGAGAGAATAATATCGATAAAATGAATCCAAAATGTGGCCACAAAGCGGATATCAAGCTGAAGGCACTTTCCATATCTTTGCTTTGAAAATATGTATCAAATAGTACCATTTTCAAATCAACTTAAAATATCATACCTATATAAAGTCCATTATATATATAAGATTTCATTTTCAAATCGAAGACTTTCCAAAATCAATAGTATATCAAATCATACTTATATAGGCTTCGATTATATAAGATTTCACTTTTAAAATTGAGTACCTTTCCAAATCAATAGTTTTCAAATCAACTTCATACTCATACAAATAAATTTTATATTAAGTCTGATAGCTCCCAAATCAAGTATTTAGTAAAACAAGGTTCTCAATTTCAATTTGTTTCAATATCAGTTTAGTTTCAAAATCATATACAATTTCACCAAATTATTTCTTTCAAATTTAATACCTTCAGTTTCAAAGTTTCATAAATAATAGGTTTTGAAAATAATTCCAAGTTTCGAAATCAACCTAATTTACGTCAAACAAATTCATGTCCAAATCATCATATAAATACTGGGTTTTAGATTCCAATCCATTTTCGAAACCAAATATTTTTCTCAAAACCAATTATACCCAAAATTGATTACTAAGTTTAAAACCATCTTATAAAACCTTTAAACTATTTATTCCTATTCGAAAGATCCTATTTACCTTTTAAAAATCATTATTCTATATATATATGTATATATTGTTTTATAAAAGATGTTCCAAAGTCAAAACTTTTAGAACTAAATTTTATTCGAAACACTTCAAAACAAAATTTCAAATTAGTATAATCCATAATAGTCTTATTAATTTACTCAACCAAACATTTTCAAACTCATTTACTTTATCGATTGATTTATACTTTTCAAAATTACTTAGCTTTGAAAATTTAAACCTCGATTTGGAAGTATTCGAACATTCAAAATAGTCGGAGAAATCAAATATCTAATTTAAGAGTTGGAAATCAACAAATCAGTAAATCAATTTCAATAGATAGGGTTAAATCGTTTCAAATATATATACATATATCTTTCGAATATTAAATCATACTTCGGAATTTGAAACCAAAATTGGTTTCAAAAAATCACTCGCATGCTACTAAAGTGGCCTCTTCTCCACTTTGAAACTCGAAAATCAATGTCGATGATGCGTGCACTTATCATCGAAATTATTTTCCAGCGACATAAGTGAGTTTTGGACTTCTATTTTCTTGAAAACTTCTTTGAAATTTCTTCGAAATCATTGGAATTCATTTGAATTCATTTGAAACATTTCGTATTCAGAAAATACTTTCAAATCGTATTATTTTATATTTATAAAATCTTAAAACCAATTTCAAAACACTGGAATTCAATTCCTCGAATTTCCTATTTAAAATCCTTCAGTTATAAATCATTTTTAAATAAATTAATTTTCTTATATAATTTCCAAAATTTCAAATCCTTTCGAAACTTCAAATTCTTGTTTTTTTAAAGGTATATAATCCCTGTTCAAAACATTTTCACTTTTATATATAGAATATAATCATACTTATCAAAATAATAATTTTGATATATAAAACAATTTTTAAAATACAAACAAACCCGATTTTTCAAGAATGGATTTCAAACAAAGATAGAGTTTCAAATTAGAGGAACTCTAATCAAATAGAATTCTGATTCGAAGATAGGCTTAATCAAAGATGAGATAATTAAATTCAAAATAGGAGATGATATACTTACATAAATCCCGGGCGACCTTAACCGGTCAACCGTGATTTTAAAATAAGATCGGTGCAGAATTCTGAGGCAAATCGACATTCGATCGCCAGAGATAGGATTCGACATAACAAGAGATAGCAGCATCTAAACCGAGGGATATATAAATCTCTGGTGAATCAATGCCAATTGCAAAGGAGTTTCACCCCTTTACAAATCATTCAAAGATTGGCAGGGTCGCCTATTCTTTTAGAAATCATTCGAAGTGGAGTTATGGGATACTCCAGAATCAAGAAACACGAATACGGAGAGAAGATAATGGATTTTTGAAACCACGGGGAACGTTCCAAAGTCCAAAGGGAAAAACCAAATCAAAGAGGAAGAAATTCAAGCTCGAAAGAAGGTAATTCTATAAATAAATTCACCCTATATGCTAAGTTTTGCCTAGAGCCAAAGCTCTGATACCAACTGTAACGACCCGGTATTTTCAACCATTCGCATCCACACACGTCAGACTTGAATTGCTCAAAATATCAGATTGTTAATTTAAATTTGGCAAAGCTCAGCATATACAGTAAATAAATCAACCACGGAATCACAGACATGGAGTCATGTAAAATAATGTAGTGGAATAGATAAATAGTAGTTCATGAAGCTACTATATAAACATCAGAGTTAGAAATAAAATACAACAGAATATCTCAAATACAATGAAGTCTCTAGTACGAACAGATGACTTCTCTAAATCAATCAACTGGAAAGCTGAAAGCTGCATCGATAGTTGAATCTCCAAACGAAGCTCCAAACTCCAAAGGTGAGTCTCAAATGTTGTATCGCTCAGTCTGACCCGAGCGTAAGGAAAAACACAAAACACATGAGTCAGGATTGACATTCTTATATCAATAAATCCAACTCAAGTGAAATATCAACTGAAATGTAATTAACTTAGAGGATGTTTGGAATACCCATCTTCTAAGATCCGAGGAAGTATTTATTATGAATAAATATACGCTATCAACAACCAACCATCACTACAACACCGTGGTCCTTTCAAAATATTTTTACATCAAAACCAAAGTATCATTTCCAATTCAAATACATATATATTTCCTCAATTTCAAAATTTTATTCAAATCAACTTGAGTTATATATATCAATTTAATTCAATCTAAATTCTTCCATTTTAATTCAATTCAGTTTCTAAATAACAAACTCAAATTATATTGATTTAAATATAGATCTGAATAACAAAATAAACCATTTAAATTCCAATATATTTCAAAGCTTTAACATTAAACATTTACAAACTTAAATTTAACAGTTTCATAAAGATCTCGATTTGACTTCATTATTTCTTAGTCAGGGTTCACTTAATAAATTCAATATCATTTAACTATCCTTAAATTGCATTTCTACTACATATTTCCTTAAATTTGTCTAAACGAGAAATATTCCTTAAATTACTTAAATCAAGACCAAGTTATAAATCATAGCTAAATCTTAATTTCAATATGTTTCAAATCGGTTTAATTAAATAAAATTCTTTATTGAATACAATTTCAACTAAATTCGAATTATCTTCCCAACCTTAACTTATTCAAATTATTATCAAAATCTATTTTGAAATATATATTTAAATACTTAAACGCATTGTATGTATTAAATCAATCTTAATTAAATTAAATATTATCATTAAATCTATATATGTCGTTACCGTTTATGTATAATAATTTAAAAATCAACATTATTAAAACCATATATTTCCTTCCAAAACCATAGAATTTATTTTGAAAATATTTGTATATGACCAACGGTGTCTGTATATAACTTCCTATCCTATGGTCAAGTGATACGGACATTTATCATTTCAATCCATAATTTAAATACATATGGGTAAATATCATTTCGACCCACGATCCCAAATTCAATTCAAATGAAAATCGCTTTGATCTATCATTTCAACCCATAACGATTTTCTCCTATTCTAAAGTTCATTCGGGTACGTATCATTTTAACCCATAGTGAATTCTATATTAACAGGGAACTTGCAGAGTGATAACAGATATGATAATAATATAACAGATAATAATATCACAGGTATATATCATCAATAATTAAATAAAATATAAATAATAGAATATGGTGTCATATCCCATAGGTGAACAGATAAAAATAATAGCATATCTAACAGTAATTAAATAATTAACAGTTCAAATTAGCAGCTTATTTCAATTGTCATTTCAACTGAAATCAAATTTAACAAATATAGGAATGTTAATCATGAGTGATTGCTCACCTTTCGAGGCTAAAGAGAATAGATAGTGGATTGAGTTACGAAATCTAGGCGCGAATTACCAAGCAAAGCATGACGGACACGGGTTTGACAAACAAGCTGAAAACTAGGAAGAGGCGAATTCAAATCAGAACTGGATCGATGTTGATAAATGGTATAAGTGAGCTTATGTACATATAGCCATATATAACTGTATATAAAGTTGTAAATCCAAAATATACTATATTAAGTATATATATTATTAAAATACAAAATACTTACATCCTTGTTACATCTTTAACATTTATATTTGAAACAAATTTACATAAACATGCTCTGCATAAAATAAAATATACTGACACACAACCACCTACGTATGTATGCAGACAAGACATGACATGTTGAAATAGTGGCCATTTATATCTAAACTAGTATGCCACTAACCTGTTACAAAATCTTAACATATTATAAATTTTAAAATCAATACTTGCAAATATAAATAATCCTATAGTTTTTTTTTTCCAAATTCTACAATTAAAACCAAAACATCATTTGAAAACTACAACATCACTTGTATTATATAACTGACTTTATCACCTAATATACTTAGATTTATAAATGTACTAACCTATAAACTAACTTATTAAAACATATATCTGACATATAATTTATAATTTTAATAGACTATAGATAATATAAAATAATGTAAACTAATACACACTTACAACATATGTACAAACTATATAACGTATAAAATAAACCTTGTAAAATAATACGTATAAAACATTTAACTAGTGCATGCGTATAATATATATATATATATATATATATATATATATATATATATATAAAACCGAACTTAACTCTGATATATATTTGACTACAATCTTTAATATTCAAAATAATTATATAACTTGCATAATACATTATATAGTAAATCACCTAGACTCATACTAATACCCAAAATACACAGTAGCGTTCTAATATAAGGTCATAAATGCGGCCTTGAGACAAGTGCATGCGGGTTGAAGGCTGTTGGCTGGAAGAAGGCAAGGTGCCGGAGGAGGCAAGGGATGCCGCGAGCTTGGGCTCGATAGGGCTTTTGCATTAGGAGGGTGTAGGTGTTCGATGAAGAGGCGAGATGATGGCGAACGACAGGGACGCCGAAGCGAGAGGCTGATGTGGCAGCTAGGTGGTTGGCGTGGGGTGATGTGGTGGCATGGATCTGACTGTGGGAAGGGCAGTGTTTGCTTGCCTCGGCAAGGATGGTGGAATTTGTTCTGGTGGTGGAGGGGGGAACGCCGACGTGGGTTGCAAGGTAGCGGGGAAGATGAGCTTGGTGCTGCGTAGGTGGCTCGCGGCACAGGCAGTAAGAGGAGAAGCTCGGCTAGGAGGCGTTGAGCAAATAACTTTCGACCATGAGAAAATAAGTGAGAGAAGGAAAGAAATAAGTGGGGAAGAAGATGATTCTCCTGCCATAGCTTTTGAAAATAAACTAACGAAATGGAAAAATAAAAGGATGAAGTTATAAAGGATTAAAAGTGAACCGTTGCCAAATGAATACACGTATACAAACATTTTGATTTTCGAACCGATTATGGGATGGTAACAGTCCTCCTTGGATTAAGCTGAATAATAAAAGCAAATTATTATTGCTTGAGCATCACGTTTCAAATTTGAAACATAAAGTAAAATATAAAGTCAAGATTTTGGCACCATTACTACGAACAGTTTATTATTTTCGACGCGTACCGGACCTCAAAATACAGAAATAAATATACCATAGAGATCAGCGCGGCGAGAGATCTATACAGATATCAGTGGTACGATTGAATTATAAAAATTTGAATTTCTGCTAGCGGAAAATGCAGCAAAAATGCAGAAAATAATATCGACGGAGCTAAATAAGTCCGAATTTGATGAAACGAAATTTAACGTCTCACTCAAAAATTATTTACAAATTTTCTGTATAAAAATATTCAGGTTTGGAAATTATTTTATTACTGTCAAATTTAACTGATTTGAGTTTGAATAAAATTACCCAAAAAAAATTTACTTCCATATTGTAAATTGAAAATTTACCATCTGCTATATTCAAATATATGTATTTCAAATATTAAACTTTTATTCCAAAATATTACGATTTAAAATTTCTCAAAATTCAATTAAATACATTACAAAAATTATTATTTAAATTTTCGGGTCGTTACAGCTATCTACACTAGATTATTCATTTGCAGTATTTGGGATATTGGACTCATCTCATGTAGATAGCACACTACATCTGCCTCGATCGATGCTCAGAACCTGACTGGTCAACATATGTCGACTTTCCTTGGGTTTCAAGCATTGGTTGTACGAGGATATTATTTAAAGTAAAATATAACCGACATGGTTGAATGCCATTTTTTATTGTTCAAAATGAGTTTTCGGTCATCCAATTTTTAGTCTGGCGGAGGGACTTCCACTCCTCCAGAAGCTGGGTCCTTCGCAATTTAGGCTTCGCTTATTTTTCTTGTCATGTTGGGATGATTCATTACAATTAAATTACAAGGCATAGTTGCTCTTGTAGAGTTGTAGTTGAAGTTCGATCAGGCACGGTTTCAGTTTTTGGAAACAAGCGCATGACTTGTTCGATTGCGACACACCAACCTCTATCTTTTGGGATCATTGGTTTAATTGCGCTATTCCGGGCACTGCCTTTTCTTTCTGTTACACGTCTTGTGTTCATGTGCAGTAAACTCGTTTACTATAATTCTATACACGTAAGTAATACTTTAGTGGTTGTTTTTGCATATTCTTTTTCGTAGCTTTGTTCAGAACTATGAGGTAACTTGGTTAGCCAATTCTGTAGCTAATCCCTACTCATGCTCAATTGAGTTCATTTCAACAAAGTGTTGGTGTATCTGCCCTAGTCCATAGGGATGATTTCTCCGAATACTAAGTTTACATGTTTTTGGGAGACTATGTCTCTTGGGAAATACGTTCGATTACCCTAGTTTGATTGATACAAAAGATCCTATCTCCAGAAACTAGGGACTTTGCTACTTGATTCCAAGCTCTGATTTTTTCAATGATGTATGTTTCCTGAGTGTAATTGAATTCCTCCAAGTTGACATTGTCATCCAATGTCATTTTAGGTACATGTGCTGGAAAGACGCGTCGCCGTCATCTTTTGCTAGAGTGAATTCTTCCAAGTCCAGTGTTGAGATCCTAATCATGTATCAGTTTCTATCTTTAGAAACTCGTGCGCGTATGACTCAACACTGTGGATTTTCCCTTGATGTTGTGAATCTTTAGGTAGCATGAGGTACCAGAAGGTAGGGCTGAAAATTCAATCAAACTCTTGCTTCTATATTTGAAAGCCGATGTATCGATAGTTTCATTCTGTGGGTTTCTTCGTAGCATTGCCAAACTTCGGGTAATGGTATATTCCTGCAAGTCAGAACTAAATGACTAGTTAGACCGTAAGTAGGTCATCGATCCTTCTTATCATCGATAGACTGCAAGTGTTGGTTGATTTCTAAACATCAAATCGTACATTTCCTTTGTTGGAGATTTTGTTGCTAAAATGCTCTGTTTTGCGATACAAAACCATTATATAACCAACCTAGCGGTTATTCATGTTTGGACTATGTAAAATTTCATTCGATCAAGTACCTGTGCATCTATCCCTGCTCAAGGGACTAGCTATTTCGAACGCCTATATTTGGGCGATTGTGAGAGATGGAGATGTTTGGGACAAATGATTCGATTTCCCTAGGTCTGCCTCTTAATCCTATTCTAGGATTGAGAAAGTCCGATGGTTCTATTTTTTACCTTCCATGATTGTCCCTACATGTCCTTAGCTATGCATTCTTTGCTTGATTGTTGTCGTCACGGAATTTATGTTCATACGTAAATTCCTGTCTCGGAGAATTATTAACCTAGCTGCTTGGTTTCAAGCAACACTTCCTTAAGGCTATCTATCTTTTGGATGTATCTAAATTCTTTCTAAACTAAATTTAGGGAATTCATTTGTGCACCAACTTTCATCCCTAGAAATTAGCACATGAGCAATTAAATCCTAGGATCTCTTTTCGACGCTGCTTTATTCCTGTGCAGTGGCTGATTCCTACGATCAAAGGTCGAACCACCCGGCTGACCTATGAAAGGTTATGTCTTCCTGTTGTTGCCCATTTTCGGGCAACGATAGTTTTATGAATACAAGGGTAGAATCTCGGTTGAGGATTAATTTTTATTGGTGGATTCTAGTGCATCGATGGTTTACTATGGTGAGTATTCTTATCAAACCTGTAGATTAAAATTTTCTTAGCGTTGCCGAGGCAACGACGGTACGTAGCGAATAGCAATATTCCTGGCATTACCGGGGCAATGTCGACACTTAGGAAATAGAGGGTTTCTCGTCGTTGTCCGAGAATACTGATACTTATGAAATGAGAAAAGGCCTTAGCATTGTTGGGGCAACACCGATACTCAGGAGGTTAGGAACGATTTTCCCTGATGATCCGACAATGCTTTTAAACTAGGTGGGCACTAGTTTCAATCTTTGAAAACATGCACTTCGATGATCGAATTGTAGAGGTCTTTTCTTAGTGCTACCTAACTTCGGGAAATGCTAAAGTCATGTTGGTTAAGATTGAATCAATCATCCAATCCTGTATAGTTGAGTAGATCCCTTTCAACCTAGTGTGGCTATTTTTCTCAATGTTGCTTCATTTCGGGATACGCCATGTTCTGGAAGTATGGGAGTCCCAAGCGTTTCCGTTACCTATCCTTGTTTATCACCATCAAGAGTTACACTTAATTGCAGGGTTGACTCTTAACCAGTTCCATGTTTATTCTAATTCATGAAAAATTGGAATTTTTCCAATCGATTTTTGTTATGATCTAACTTCTATCTGTGAAACCAGTCATTTCTAGGTAGAACCCTTCATTTCTAGGTGTCAAATTCCAGGTTCTTATAGAAAATTAGAAATTGCTGAGCGAGTCATCACATTGTCTCTGGTACAACCACGCTCATTACTATCTTGATCACGGATCAGTAGAGTTTGGTAGTGTTTATCTTGAATCTGTGACACTTAACCTTGTTTGTTTTAGGCCATATGCATTATGTTGGGCTGATAGCATTATTGCAGACGTCAACCTTATCCATTGGTTCCAATCTTCTGGAATCAATTGTTAGCTGCTCGATTTCGAGCGTTCTCTCCTTGCCATTGTCTGTCTTCGGATAACAACTGGTTTTTCTGCTAGTTAGGTTTGAGACCTCAGTCGAGCACCTTCTTCTATCTTTGGAAATTTATGCATTAATAATTTGATTCTGAAAATGCCTTCCATCATCATCTATCTCTGGACGATGGTAAGTTCCTCCTTTTATTGCATGTTAGAGAGATTTTCTATCATAACCAAGTGTTAATATGTTATGTGCCCCTCAGTCTACAGGGCTGATTATTCTGAACAACTAATGTGAAACTTGATGCTTTGGGCAACTCCCTGGATGCCCCCGGTCAAAGGATGTCGCAGTTCCTATCTCTAGTATGATTGGAAGTTTGGACCAGGGAGACTTGATGTTCTGGGAGACTCCAGGATGCCCCCAGCCAAAACTGAAGTCGCTCAAATTACATGTTGCGCTAGCTAGGTCATTAAGCCAGTAGTTGTCAAAATGCCAAAAATTTTGATCGGGTATAACAAAACTATGGTATGATTAGTCTCGGCCCTCCTTTTGGCTGTTCAAGTGTGTGTGGTGCCCCTATGCCACAGGGCTGTTGGCGTACTTGAACTATACCCAAGGCCTCTCTCGTTTGGTTGCCCGGGGTCCAGTCGGTGCGATTCTCCCCAGTTTTAAGTCTTAGCTTGATTCGAGTCAGCCTTTGATCAACCATAATCTCAGTTTAGTTTTGGCTTAGATCCTTTGAGTGACTTTGAAGCTCCAAAGTTTAGCACTGTTTGCTTCATCGGTCATTAGAAGTGACTTCATTGACTTCAAGGTGCTCTGGATCAGATGATTGTTGATCTTCCAGTTCATGTTTGTGAATATTAGTCGTACTTAAATTTCGCTGATCTGCCAGTTGGCCTTCACAATGCTTTAGTTCGTGAAAGACCTTCTCGTACATGAAGTGTTTTTTGGATCAAATGGCCGCTGATTTACTGGTTTACCTTCACGATGCTTTAGTTCATGAAAGTCCTTTATGTTTGCGAGGGATTTTTTAGATCAGATAACCACCGATCTATCGGTACGCCTTCATGGCACTTTCGTTAGTGAAAGACCTTCACGTTCGCGAAGGGTTTTTTGGATCAAATAACCGTCGATCTACCTATTGCGACGCTTTAGTTTATGAAAGATATTCACGTTCATGGAAGTTTTTTTGGATCAGATGACCACTGATCTACCGGTTCACCTTCACGACGCTTTAGTCTGATAACGACCTCCACATAATTCATGAATTGTTTTTTGGATCAGACTAGAGCTGATCTATCGGTTCACCTTCATGATGCTTTAGTTCATGAAGGATTTTTTATAGTTGGATATCCGGTGAATAGACGGCCTTTGAGCGATATTTCATCAACTCCGAGAAGAGTTTTGGATCGTGTGTCCGACGGCCCAGTGGTCTTAAAGTGATGATTCATCGACTTCAAGAGAAATTTTGGTTGGATGTCCAACATCCAGACGTCCTTGGAACAAAAATTCATCGACTCCAAGAAGAGTTCTAGGTCATGTATCCGATGGCCCAATGGTATTAAAGCGATGATTCAATGACTTCAAGATGAATTTTTGGGATTCCGCTCGCGGAACACAATTTTATCATTTCCTGAAGACTTGGGGTTGGATCTGTTTGTTCGATGATCCTTCGAACATGACTTCTCGATGCTACAAGAGCAATGCCGATTCTCAGAAGGAGGATCGACATGGCTCATTGAGGGCATAAAAGCATTACTTTCACCATGCTGTCTGCGATGCCCTTAATGTCTCGGAATGGCTCATTTGGAAAAGGAAAGTAGACAAGGATAGATGAGAAGGCATCGCGTTAAATTGTTGCCCCATTCCTTAATTGCTAGCTAGCTAGAGTGTTATTCGATAATCATCTTTTCGTCTGATTTTGCCAGTTAGCTGAGGCGCTTTTATACTGAATCTTAGTAGCCTTGCTTGGGTAGAAGGTCCCTGAGGTCTGGTAGCTCCTTCATCGTTTGGTATGTTCTTTGGAAAATTAATAAATTTGCTTTCTACCAATTGCACTACATCTAGTCTTTAGTACAGGTTTACCTTCCCATAGAATTCTTCCAGGATAGTAGGTTGTTTCATCCTTTAATGAATCTTGAGGGCCTTGCAATAGACTACATATGTCGCCCTCGCTTCTTAAATATGCTAGTTGTACTTGTAAAAAGTAATTTCGAATCAACTATACAATTGTAAAAGGGTATAGTTGACATGATAAACTTATTTGGATATTCTGCATGTTGAACAATTTCGGTGAATGTATTTCAATTGGGAAAGATGCTCTAATCACTGTCAGACTGGTCCGTTTTCAAGTTACTGCTGTTTATAATGCTTGAGAATAATACATACATGATTGTCCTATGCTTGAATGATTGGAAATGCCGATTGAATGAAAAATCACTTATGATGGGGTCATGGATCGGCATTGGTAGATCGGTGGTATTTTACCTAGAGTCTGACCGAAGAAAATTTGTCGTTTCCTTAGAGTCACCGAATTTGAAGTGCTCGGTTGGTGACAAATGTTGCTTGGAGCCAACTGAATGTTTGCATGGAGAAAATCTTAGTTTTACCTGAGTTTGATTTCAGGCCAAAATTTGCTAAGTTTACTTCAAATGGGTGATTACCCGAGTTCGACTTCGAGTCAGGACATCTAGAATCTACTTTGAGTCAAATAGACAATTAACCGAGTTTGACTTCGAGCCAACCCTGAAGTGAGTATTTCAAGGATCATTTTGACGATTTTTTATGATTTTAGGTGATGACCATTTGTGATTCAACGTTGGGAGCTCCATGATGGGATTGGAAGTCGGTCAGTTGGGAGTGGTCACAATATACTATGCGAGCTTGGCCTTGTAATCAATCTCGGTTTGTATCATATCTTCTTGGTTCTCCTACCTCTAGCAGTACCATTTGAGTAGTAGTTCCTTATCCATTGCTAGGCACTACGTTGCAGCACGGGTTATAGAATTTCTTCTAGCATTTTACATGTTGGCAGTTTCATCCAATTTGTCTTCCTCAAATTGTTTGTCATCTTTAGAGCGGGAGAGAGCCATCGCTATATCCACCCATGGGGTTTTCACTCCAAAGTTTGGGTTTTAAAGCGGGTGGTTTTGTAATAGGTGGAATGTTAATGTTTTCTTCCATTATGATTCTTGGAGCTCCGCCCATTGCTTCTTTTTGCATTTTCCTTCCATTTCATTCGTTCAAGCCAGAAATAGAAGAATACTCTTGCTCCGTAGCAGCCACGACTTCAGGCACCATTCTGGGAGTAATTAGTAATTCGAGCGACAGGAGAGCATCTATCTTTTCCATAATAGCCTTTTGACTTTTTTCCATTTTATGGTCGATTTCATCAACCATCTTGTTTAATTCTCCCTTAGTCACAACTTCATGCTATGTGGAGGATCCTAATCTCCAGAGCTGGCTCCTAACAGTAGGTTGTTGAGGTTGTCGACTTCCCTTTGCTGAGGGTTTGTTTCTTCTCCAACAATGGTAGCTCCTATGGATCTTACGGAGGTAGTTCTCCTTCTTCCTTGTGCCATTGATTCTCAAGTGCAAATCTTTTTAGCAGAGATTGAGGATCTAGCTTCTGAACCTATCTGATCCAAAGTAGATAGCTGGATCTAAGCCTGAGATGGGTTTTCAGTGAATGAATCAAAATGTTAACCCGAAAAATGGATTAATACCCAAGATTGAGCATGAAAGCACAACCTTTTGATCAAGGAAAATAAAGAAACAAGAGATGGTAACTTGCAAATAAATAGAGAGACAAGGGATTGTCATAGTGGTTCGGTTATTAACAAAGCCTATGTCCACTTTATTACTTTTATTATTGACTGACTGCAATTACAAGTCAAAACTAATTACAATATGATTGAATCTTGTAAGTTAGATCAAGTCACCAGTGGTAGAGTTCACCAAAGAATCACAATGTTGTTGTGTAGGAGGAGAAAAGTGAAGAATAATTTTTGCATAGTTCCAAAAGCAAGTCCAGAAGATCATGTTTATGTTGTAGGTAGGATTGTATTTATAGGAGTTGAAGAGCACTTGGGTCAAAGCCGCTTTGCAAGAAGCGTGTACTCAGCGTCACAAAGGAGTTCAACAAGTTTAAAGGCGACCGGAGCTAACCTGATGGATTACTGGCGATCCATACGTGATGGATAGCTGGCGACCCATGTACTTAGTCTATTTTTGAGTGATCTCCATTTGATTGTCTTCCTATCTTCTATTTGAGTGCCTTATCCAAATATCATGTCGTTGGGAGTTTGTTCGATCATCCATCTTCGTAGGTCATCTTGTCCAGAAGAATCATCCATAACTCACTCAAAACTTAACAAAATCAGACGAAGCTTTGCAGGTACACTCTAGAGGGTGTGTGGGACCTACACCATGAATTTAAAATGATGAGTACAAAGCTATATGGGATGCTAGCGATCCATCAAGATGGATCGCCAAAGATCCATCATCCCTTTTTAATCATGCTCATTTTTTCTATGAGCCTTCTTCTATATCTTCTAAGTGTCCCCTCTAAATTTCAAGTCAATCCAATTTTATATGAGTTCTCTAGGTCTAGTTTAAGCTAGCTGCTTTGGTCAAAATGGCTTGAATTAGACGAGTCTTTACTTCCTGAACTACGCTGCTTGGAATTCTATAAAACTTGGCAAGTATCCTTAGAAGAGGTAGTATATCATGATGCAAGACGTTAGGATGAATCATAATGCATCCTTATGGATCGCTAGCGATCCATGGGTGATAGATCGCTAGCGGTCCATCCCCTTAGTGGATTCTTATGTTACTTTTGGTTGAGTCTTGTGCTGTTTTGGCTTGACTTAGATGTTCTAACTCATTTGGATTCCTTCTTGGGTAAAAACCCAGTTAACATTTGTGCCCCAGATTATGCCTTCATTGGAAACAAGGTATGCTCTGGAAGTAACTGCTTTTGAGTTTCCATTTGTGAATTTCAGTGAATCGTCGGAGCCCATCTCAAGATGTTGTTTTTAATTGACTGACTTCTGATGGCCATTCATTTTTTTTATTTTGACCTGAATTTCAATTCTCGGTATTGACGATGCAATCTTTTCTCCGCAGTTTAACAAGGGTTTAGGTTGGTAAGTGGATGCATGATGTAGGTTTGAAGTCGACCTATATAGTTTTAAATTGACCGGTGGTGAAGTTAAGTTTTGTCTCGAACGATTGTACACCGTTCTAGAGCGAAGCCTTGCTCTTTGTCTTTAACCATTTCTTTTAGAGGACTTGTTTAAGTTCCTGTCACCATTTTGAATTCTAATGCGGTGATTTTTTCCAAAATAGGATATAGTGGATGATTCAATTGTATCGCTCTTTCGGTTTCTGCACTCAAGTGATTCTAAAAAGAAAAGCTTCACGCGTCGCTTCGGACAATGGCTTCATTGTCCATCGTTGACCAATAACAGGTAAGTGTGAAAAAGCTAATATCAAAGGACGATATGGATTGTTTTTCAAATGTAAAGCCAGCTATCTACATTAGATTTTTCGTTTGTAGTATTTGGGATACTGGACTCTTCTCATGTAGATAGCACGCTACATCTTCCCTGATCAACGCTCAAAACCCGACTTGTCAACGTACGCGGACTTCTATTAGATTCCAGGCGTTGGTTATATGGGGATATTGTTTAAAGTAAAACATACCCAACGGGGTTGAGTGCCAAGTTCAAATCAAGTCTGGATCCTGTTTAGGCAAAAACCTAGTTAACATTTTATTGCTTTGTTATGAAAAGCGCACTTAAGCACAGTTGGCACTTAACTCGAATTTTCACCCCTTAGGCATTGCTTAAGCGCTAAATGCACGTATAACACTTAAAATTTTAAAAGCAATAGAATTAAATGATGAGCTTTTAAGCGCTCTTTATGGTGCTTATCTGCGTTTTGCTTAAATTTAAGCGACAACTAAGCACTACTATGCAAAAAAATATTATTTTTAAATAAAAGGAAATGAGTTTATAGCTAAAAGGCCACATTTCCTAACAAAAATGCTTCATTTTCTATCATATGGGCCGACGGATGGTGGGTATTTTTTCTCATTGATATATGATCATATTTATTTAATAAATGTGCATAGTTTGTACTTAACTCGAATATGCTTACTTTGAAAGAATAGCGAAAGTCAAACCCAGCTTTTGCAACCTATAAAATTATGAGTTAACTTCAAAGTTAAACTTTACTTCTTTGTGATCAGTTTGTGCATGCACAGATGATGCACTTAATATAATTTCTTTACATAAGTTTATATTGATAGGAATGCTATATGCTAAAATATTAAGCAGTGAATAGATGATGCTTAAGCGTTATTGAGTGAAGCAAGACTTATATCGCCTTGTCTTGCTTAGCACTTAATATAATATAGGATGATGGAGTTGAGATTTGATGGAGTTTATTTTCCTTAAGCTTTGCCTTTTGAATCCCCTTTGATTTCTTCTTCCTTCTACCTTTGTTAACGGTCGGCCTTATTTCCTCTTTGTGATTGTTTATGAATGTAAAATGAGAATGAATGAAAGGGTGAGAGTTTAAGGGATAAAAGATAGATCCTATTTTGCCCTTCTTATTTATTCTTTTCTATGTTAAGTTTAAAACAATCTTATTCCTTGATTAGTTAAGGTCCAACCTTGTTAATTATCAAATCTCATCCCTATGTCCTACTAAATTATTCTATTGAATCTACCCAATTAAATTTCCTAAATAATATTAAACTAAAATTAGAGGGGTTACATAAAGGTTCCTATTTTTCCTTAAAGACGGAATGGGAAAGGTTCCCGTTATTTCCTTTAAATAAATTCCTTCCATTTGTTTCATTATTAAATTTTCTTTTTCTCCCTCTTCCTTCATCTATGGAAAAATCCTCCATCCCTTGCATCGACAAAAAAATTTCTTACATTTATCCAAAATTATATCAAATACAATATAATAAATTGGTTTATATGTCTCTTCCAAAGATTGGGCATGAAGGAACTGGGCTAGATTGTAGCAGAAGAAATGGGTGAAGTTCAAAAAATTTACCATTTTAGATCATTAACGAGCCTATGAAGTCCAAATGTATTTAGATCTTATCTAAATTTCTTTTAAACAAAATCAGTATTTTATCTAATACCATATTTTATTTTATTATTTTAATTCTAAAACAATCGAGAATGGGATATGAAAATAAGGTTTGAATATATCCATTCCTTAATTGTGTGATAGAACAGTTAAACATAAGGCAAGTATGATCAATTGATAAACATGATGTATATGAATAAATAAGAATAAGTTTAAAGACAACCACATAAAGGACAAAAGGGAAAGAAATAATAGATGACAAAGATGATTGATTCATCTTTTCCTTTCTAACAAACTTGATTTATGCAGCATTCAATTAGCAATTAATAAATCATTATGACATAAGAATAAGAATAGCCAACAATAATTCATATGCATATAGATATAATTCTGTATATAAAGATTAACCCAAAACTTCTTAATTAATTCAAAAAAAACCATATTATAGTTAAATTTTCTGATGTATTTATGAACTTATGTACACTTAAATTAGTTAATAAAATATATATGTATACAATTAAATCAAGAGATTCAACCTACATGAAAAATGTATTTTTCTAAAAGTGAAACATACTAAACTAAGCAATATATTAAAAATCCTTGAATACTTAAAGAAAGGTATTAGTCATGTCAAATACGACGATAAAATTATAAATTTATTGTAATCAATTTATTATCAAAGAATCCTTTAATCATGTATGGGTTTCAAATAAATAAGATGCAGATAACAAGAACAAATAAACTTTCAAGTCTAATGAGATTCAACATATATGAATAAATAATTTTTTTCATTATTATTATAAACAAAAGGTGATATATGCTGAATTAAGCAATATGTTAAAACCTTTTGAATACTTAAAGAAGGGCAATTGTGATGTCAAATAGGTAACAAGTCAGAAATTTATTGTAATCAATTGATTATCAAAACATCATTTAATCATATGTAAATTTCTATTACAACACAAATGCAATATGAACATATAAACTTTCAAATCAAAAAAAATTACACTATGATTTGAATGGTTAAACATAGATCTAAAACTAAAATATTGTTTAATCACATACAAGTTCCAGTTTTAATTTATCTAAATATAAAAAATAATCAATTCATATAATAAACAATTCAAACTACATAAACCATTTTTCAACTCAGATGAGACAATAATATACACATATAAACTATGATATTCAATTTTATTCATTAAAACATTATATCAAAATTATTAGAATAATAAGATCGTACCTTTATTCCAAAGCCTTGAATCGTACCTTGAATGGTGAATCAAACCTCTTAGATACAAAAATCAACCTCCAAATGTTGCATGGATCAATAGATAAGAATAATATTATGTATTGAAGTTATGTTTTGATAAAATAAGTTTTGTTTTGATGAAACAAGTTTTGATTATATAAAATTCCAAGTATGATTTGATATATATTAGAAATAAGTTTTTGAACTTATAAATTGAAAATGGTATAAATGAGTAATAAGTTGCAACTTATGAATTTTAATTTGATAAGTAAAACTAAATTTTAAAATGGTTGAACATTTTGGCTAGGAAAAACAAAAGGATATTTGAATTTGAGATATGAAGTGAAAATGAGAAGTAACTTGAGAAAAGTTAATTAAGTAAAGTTAAATAAATTGAGTTAGTAAAGTGAAGTAAATGAAATGAAGTTTAACTTAAGAAAAGTTAAATGAAAGTGAATTGAATTTGAAATGAATTAGGTAAAATAATGAAATGAAATTTTAAGTAGATAAGTTTGTATAACTTATGGATTTGAATAATATTAAACTAAAAACAAACAAACGTAACTAAAAACAAACGTATAACTTATGGATTTGAATAATATTAAGTCGATAAGTATGCATAACTTTTACATACGAGGTCCGATTTGGGCGCAGTTTGTTTCACCGAGATCGTATCAAAATTCCGGACATTTTGACACTTGTTTGTTCAAATTCTGAGATCATTTGAATTTGAGCCCTAAATTGAATTTTAAATTCGATTTAAAACTGAAGGTGAGTGTTTTGACCCACTCACAACTTCTAAAAATTTTCATGTTAGTTAAATTAAATTTATGATGTGATTAGGAATTTATTTATGGCTATTTAATATATTTAAATTCGCTATTCTAGTTAATTTGAATTTATTTGAATTATATTGTTATTAAATTTATTATTGAATTTAAATGGCCAGTTAAATACATGTTATTGATAATTAGTTAATCACTAATATTTATTGGTTGAATTAAATAACGTTTTGATGGATGTTTGATTGTTGATATTGGACGATTGGATGTTATGTTTGATTTTATATTATTATCACTCTGCAAGTTCCCTTAGTTATTATTAGGGTAATCACTATGGGTTGAAATGATATACACCCGAATGATTTGTAGATTAGGAAAAAATCGTTATGGGTTGAAATGATTGACTCGAGCAAATTTATAGACTTTTATATTAATTCGGGATTGCGGCTTGAAATGATATATAACCGTAAAAGTTTAAATTGCAGATTGAAATGATAAATATTTGTATCACTTGACCCTAGGTAGAGAATTATATACGGACACCGTATTGGTTAAATTAAATGATTTTAAAACCTTATTTTTTGAATCCTATTAAATGATATTTTGAAATAGAATTTGATTTAGATAAATTGAATTATTATCGAAAATCGAGTTTCATGTTAAAATTTGAACTGGTTTGAATCAAAAGTGAATTATAAAGTTGAATTTTGAAACATAAATGAAATTTATTAGAATTGAGTTATTGAAATTGTTTGAAATATAACTTGAAATATATATATATATTGAATTTAGGGTAGCTTAAATTGATATTTCAAACATGAGTTGAAAGCAATGTAGAATTCAATGGTTATTGAGAATTTGAATTTGGAGATGTGAAATTAGATTTTGTTGATTTGGAAATTGAAATGGTTCAGAAGTGTTGGAATAAAATAAATAGTTTAAAATTGATATAACTTCCAAATTCGTATTTTAATATAAACTGTTTAAAAATATATTATTTTAAAATTTCTAATTATTAAGATTTCAGATTGTTAAACTATTCTAACCTATATTAACTATATAAATTATTTTAACCTATTTTAAAACAATTTAGTCTAATTTAAACTAATTAAACCATTTTATTTATTTTAAATCTAATTAATCTATGTTAAAGCTATTTAATCCATTTTAACTATATTTAATCTATTTTAAATCTATTTAACTTTCTTAAATCCATCTAAAAATATTTTTAATCTATGTTAAACAATTTTAGAGTATTTTAACTATTTAAAATTTATTTTAACAATGTTGAACTACTTAAACCATTTATAACTATCTAAACTAATTTTCTAAATGCCAAACTAAGTAAAGAAGATGGGTTTATATTCAAATCCTCGATTTTAAAGTTAATATGAATAAATAACGTTTAACCTAAGTTGGGATTTTAATAACATATTTGATTTAATAGGATAATTTTGAAATGAGAAGTTAACCTATTTTGGAAATATGACTTTGGGAGGAAATATAATTTCGAAACTATGATTTCAAATGTGATACGATTTCGAAAGAGAATATGATTTCGGAAGTAAATATAATTTCCAAGGAGATATGATCTGAAATTGAATATGATATTTTGATATAAATTGTGAATTGATGTTTTGAAATATAAAAGAACCATTTGGTGTGTAATAAGCGTTTGGTTGTTAAAGAGACTGAGATCAGATATTGTCATACTTTCTGCCAATACCGAAAACCACTTTAACAATTGTGCACGTGGTGGAGATTCCAGAAATGAAGTATGATGGCTTGGCGAACAATTTCTGTATAAGGTATGACGTGACCCTGACTCCCGTGAGTCAGCTTATGTGTGACTAAAACAGGAGTTATACCTGGGCCAAGTGAGGTCATTCCTTCGATCGGGCATGCTTTTTCGATACCATATTATGACGTTTGTGATGATTTGGTGGCCACCCCTTGATTTTGATTTGGGAGTGTGTTCCGAGGTGGGCAGTAGTAGCTACTATGCGTTACCACCAACCCGTTTCTGCAATTAGTAAATCTACCCTACATTGCCTTAAGTGACGTGTTCACATGCCTTAGAGCGCCTTCTACGAGTTTGTTTTGTAACATACCTATGTGATGTCCTCTTGGTAAATCACTGGTTTGGTGGAGCATTCGGCGTTGTATAGACTACGGAAGTATATAAATGTGTTAAGGGGGATATGGGTAACGCCTTAACGCTATTTTAATACTTTTACTTTACTGTAGACATATTATAATAGTGTGTTGTACTACATAGTAGATAGTTTGACGGATCCTTAGGAGATGTAAATCCCGAACATCTCCCAAGTTTCTGCACTCATGTTAGACATTGGGTAGGAGATGTCAAACCCCGTAAACATCTCTGACGCCGTCACATGCATATTTACGTTGATTTAACTTACATAAGATCTTTTAGTTCTGACTCGAGTGATTTGTCTTTTCAATTCACCCGGGTCAGCCTGATCATTTCAGGGTTGGAGACCTTATCTCTGGAGGACGAAGACGAAGACTTTACTATCATTATTTATTATATGCATTCCACAGCAACATGTTGTTCTGCTGCATTTATTTGGTTATTCCTGTTTATGTAACTCTGATGTTTGTGTTGGAAAGAATAATCAAATGTATTTATAAACAGCTTCGTGGACTGTTATTTGATTATTATATTTTGTCATTCCGCTATGAGATTCTGTATTTGTTTTATTTCTTCCTCATTTTCTTATTCACCCCATAACAATCTGCCCTTTTGAATGGTTTGAGTTTGATGCGTGTGTCAGCTTAAAACTCCCAAAAAGGTAGGTCGTTACAATTTGATTTAACTAACCTGTAAAAATAATGATATTGACACTGTCTCAAGTTTCGATGAAACCAGTTTCGTTGGATCCGTAATGGTGAATTATTATATGCTATCAAGTTTCTTAGCAATCGAACTTATCGTTTGACCGTGCGAGCTTTAACAACCTAGGAATTAAATATCGGAAAATCTAATATAATAACTATCTTCTGCATATGATCGAATTAGATCTCAGAAAAAATTCCATTGTGTTTGGAATATGGGTCTAACATATAAAATTCTAGGCGGCACGCCTCGATTGGAGTTCGGAATTATTTTGTGTGAATAGTGTTTTGTGAATGTGCCTATATAAGGACCCGAAACATTATCATTTGCCCGAACCCTAAATTCAAAGAGAGAATCCGCCACCATTTCTTTCCCTCCCTTCCTAGATCCTATGGCAACCACCAATTCAAACCACCACATGCCATATTAGCCTCCGACCCCAACTACAAAAATGTAGAGCTTGACAATCTATAGGGGATCAACGGTGGAGATGGGTTTTAGTGAGGAAAGGCTTCAGCGAATCAACACCGTTTATGAGAAATTTTAGGTGTGGGTTCAAGGCGATGGAGCCGCATATGCACGTGGAGGCGTAGGTTTGGGCGGAGCATCGACGGCGCATGGAGGAGTTGGGCGATGACCAAAGGCGAGTGATGATGGTCGATATGGGTAAGGCGCGCATATTTTTTTGAAGTTGCGTATACAATAAAAACTGAAGTCGCGTACTGGAAGGAGGGTAGAACGAGTGGGTAATGTTTAAAATTTAATTAAAGTTTAATTAAAGTTAATTATATTATTAAGTGTCGAATGTTCATTTATTCATATCTTTCTCGTACGAGGTCCATTTCAAGCAAAACAAGTTGCAATGCATTCGTATCAGTGAGCACTATGCATAAAAGTTGAATTGGACTGATTTGAAGCATGTAGGAATTTTGGTTAAATTCGAACGTCTGTTCATTTTTAATCGAAATAAATGATGCAACGACGAATGCAACCAAAGTAAGTAAAACTCACTCTCTCTGGCCCATTTATATTTTATATAAGTGGGAATATTTTTATCATGCTGTTTTGATGACTGTATGGATGTGTATATATATATATACACACACACACATATATATATATTGGTTGGTTGGATATATTCCCTCATATTTTAGCGAATGAGACCGTATACGTTCCCGTGTATGAATAGATGACCCTTTGTACGTGCGTCTGGCTCGAAGCAGATGTTACACATTTTTTCATATGCAGTATTTGTTGTAGGTTACAGGTTGTAAGGATCCAATAGGATTTCCCACCGTTGTTGACTATTTATGTACGCATATTTGTTTATATGTCGTAACATGTCATTTGTGATGTAGTGGGACATGTTGGAGGGATCCAACAAGATTTGTCACCACTGTTGATTTATTTTCATATATACGATGATATATGATGTTATGGATGCCATGATGATATTTTTGATGTGATTTGACTTATTTAGTATTATGTTACCAATGGCCTTGTTTTCGATATTTTGGAAATATTGAAATTGATGATTTTGAACTGAAAGGTTTTCAAAGTGATTTTGGAAGTAAATATGTTTTAATGATTTCTGATTTAGTTTAAATGGAAAGGAATTTGTTTTTAAATAAATAAAAAGTTATGATTTTTGAGGTTTTATAAATTTAGTTTTGAGAAATACTTTGAAAATAGATTTTTGAATAGGTTTATATAAAATATTTATAATGGTGATATTTATATAAATAAAGAAATAGATTTATATTTGAAATTTATAAATATTTTGTAAAAGGATTCGAGTTGATTTTTTATAAATGGATTTTGTTAGTAAAATTAGATTTGTAAAAGAAATGGTTTTATGAATATGATTTTGTTAAATAAAGAAATTTTTATAAATAGAAGTTATATAAAAGAGAAAGGAGTTCTATAAAAATAGTTTTATAAATTTGGAAGTGACTTATGTTGAGATTTAAATATGGATTTTTATCTAAAGGAGTTTTAAAAAAATATTTTTGATGGAGTTTACTATTTTAAAAGTAATTTATCTTTCAAAAGTAATGCTTTGGAAAGTGATGATTTTTAAATGGAATTAAATGATTTTGAGAAATGTTCTAAAATATGATACGTATTGGAAACATAGATTTCAATAGACGTTTTCGAGAAGTAAGGAAAGCTTGGACTATAATACTGTTGTTATAGTAAACGATTTTCGAAAAGAAATATTTTATATACTATATGGGATTTATTTATCTATATATTTATTTACCGAATCCTTGTACTAATGTTTTTGTGTTGTCGTAACGATGTTTTACGCAACATTCGTTTTGACTCAGTAAAGCGTGTTTTGAAAAATATAAAGCTTTCCTAAAATGATTTGTAAATATGCTTATGTCTTTGATATAAGTATATGAAGTTATTTTCAAAGTGTTGGAAGTGAAGTGATTTGTGAATATGTTTATACTACTTATATAAGCATATGGTAATGTTTTCCAATATAGAAAGATTTGAAATGGTTTTAACGATATATCCTTTTAAAGATAATTTGAAGCAAATATTTGAAGATTTATTTAATTAATAAAGATTAATTAAATGGGCCTATTTATTGCTTATGGGGTTAGATTTGTTTGTTTGCCTTGATAGTTAAATAACCGACTATCATATACTTAGCTTATTTATCGTTGTTGGTCCAGAGAGACCCAGGTCGGATTTATCCGAGAACCATTTCGGACCAATGTGTGCGTTCGAAAGTGCAGGTTTATGATTATGATTTTGAAGACAGAAATCTTTATGATGTAGGGCTACTTGCCACAAATCCCTCGAGGTGAAATTTACCGTATCATATATTTATGGTGGCCGTAGTGCTTCATTATAACAATCTACGACATGCAAGAACTTCTCGCTACTAATTCTATGGGTAATTCTCGACAGGATGTGGTAGGAGAGTACCTTCGGTTAGTTCTGTTTCTGGATAACTTGTGTGGATGGATGTTTGACATTGCATTTTTGAGACTGTTTGTTGAATTTTGTAAACGTACATCTATTTGGTCGCAGAGAAGGCAACTTCTCTTAGCTTAACACCCTTCTCTGAGACGTACGAGCTTAGAGGTTGTATGTTCATGAAAGTCAACAGTGATCGAAGGAATGACAATGTGCCATTCAAAGTGGAATGTGCTATGTGAAGGGTAATCGTCACCTTATGCCTCATCACCCGAAAATGACAGAAACAGGGTAGAAGCGGCAGGGATATGTAGGTCGCACCCATAAGGATATAGTAATCACCTTTCTAGATTACCCTATATATTCGAGTGTTGTATGTTGTGGCCACGGATAGGTCGGGAATGACCACAGTGATGTCATACTCGGTAATATCTAGAAAGGGGTAGGCCGGTTCTTTGTTGATTTAGGCATTTAGTATCTGGAACTTAGGTACATTTTCTAGAGATGTACTGTGTGGAAGGTAGTCCCTTGCCTTGTCATTTGTATGGAATCCAATCTTCAATATGTGCCTGCCATTTTGTTTTAGAGCCGAGTATGCTGGAATTTAATAACGGTAACAATTTCGGTTATTTTAATTATTATTTGTATATTATACACTAGTATAATAGAACATGATTTGATATGAAATGTTTTGGTTATCGTAAGGTAAAAACCTATCTGTGTTTATGTGCGGATGCGTCTTATGAGATACCTTTGCTTTTGATAAAAGAACGCTTTGATAACTTTAAAATAAATTCAGTTGAGATGTTTTATCTCACGCTGGTTTACCAGACTGATCTGGGCATTCTTCCCTGTTAATTCTCAGGTCAGACTGAGTATACTTGTAGATTCAGTTTTGGATGCATTGGAGCTTCATCAGGCGGGCTGGATGTCTTCGGGTCGTATTCCACGTATATGTTTATTTTCCATTACATTGTTGTTTGAATTATCAGCATTTGTAAGGGCAGGTTATTATAACTGTCCAGGCCGACGATTGTGATTGATTGATGTACTCTGATGGATGTATGTATATTATATTACAGTTTTAATTTTGCAAAGATCATTGGTATGATATTATATAGGTTTTTCCAGTGCGATTGTGAGATTTTGTAATTGTTTTAGTTCTTTTGTTTCTTCTTCTCCTTCGTTTTCTTCTCTTTTCTATTTATCCTTCTCTTCTCTTTCCTTCTTTCTTTTTTCCTTTTCTTATTTCTCTCTTCTTCTTCTTTATCTTCTTCTCTCTTCTTTATTTCCCCTAAAGATCTGATTCTTCATTTATTTTAGGCTGGACAGGTGTGATTTATTGTCAGTTTGAATTGGGAGGATTTTCGGGCCTTTACAGCTTGTCTAAAAAACAAAATGTGAATGAGGATAAGAGAGAAAATATGTTTTAAAAGAGAACAATAAAACCTTTTCGATTTCCTCCTTTAAAACCTTCCTTACTAATTCCAAAATTAAATCACCAAATCCTCTTCCATCCTCTTCATATAATCGACAGAATAAACTAAAGAGAAAAGGACAAAGTTTATTTCATGGACGATATTTAAGTGATTCATAAAAAAGAGATTTATTTCCCTTTTTTAAATTAATTCCTCCTTTTGATTTTCAAATCACATTTGAAACCTATCCCATTTTTCATCATGCATGTGGACCACAATGAAAAACTCAAAGAAACACCTAGCAATTACTCTATTTAAATCCATTTTAAATATTTTATTGATATTGAATATTATTATGCACGTTTATAACTTTTATAGATGCGCTTTTTTAAGTACTAATTCAAACAAATAAAATGAAGTTTAATAATTAATATTTCAAAAATAGGATTAGTTTAAATAATTTACAACAATTTATAAATTAATTAAATCATATGGTTCATTCAGAGTATTCATCATTACGGGTGTGCGATTTAAAGATGAAAATTCAGTCAGCGATTAATATCGAACCTTTCGAATATTAATGTTCACATGTCACTTAGTAGGTGGTGTGACATTTTGGCTAAATTTAATGCTTATACATCTTTTGGTAAAATCCAATTTTACTTATTATAAGCGGTGCCTTATAGTGACAATTATTTACATCAATTCTCTTCGTTAAAACTGTATCACACTAGGACTTATGGAATTTGATAATGGTCAAAATTTGAATACCTTCCACATTTAACTTTATAATCTAAACACAAAGTCCTTGGTTCAATATAACAATTATTATTAACTGAACTGCTCCGCCAGAGACTTTGGCTTTGAATTGACATTAATTGACTGTGATACTAACCTCATATAACTAAGGAGATGAATCATCTCTCGAATAGTGTTTCACTTCCAATGCTTTCACTTGACCAAATTATAGTCATTCAATGGACATCGTACCACAATATAACTATAATAAAAGCAGGCTTCCATATTGAAGATCGACAGTATTCTCAAGTCGAGAGAACTGTGTAAATTAGTCACATTAATATTCTATGCTTGACCATAGTTATATTAACCAATAGAAAACTATCGAGTGAGTCGTTCCATAGTTATCCAATAACTATTAGTACGTACCCCTTGGTTCCCCTAGCAGTCATGAGTAATACACCACACAACATTTGAAGAGCACTACATACTCTAGTCTCAACAGATGTATCGATATCCAATCTTGATACATCTTGAATAGGAATATTTAAAATGGTATATTTATTTTCATTGTGATAAATTACTCATGTTATAATACTTTGTAACTACTATTACAAAACATACCATTTACGGATTTTTTTATTAAAAATACCTTTAATTAAATTAATTAATTAATATAACACATTATATCAAGTATATAATAGAAATAAAACACCTTTTAGTTTGAACAAGGTTGGTCATTAAGTTAGATATATGCCACAAATTACATAATTGCCTCCATGGCATACCCATAACTCTATCAATCTCCCACTTACACTTGGGGTGAATTATGGAATCTTATTCCAACTTCTTCAATCGTTTTTCCCAAAAAGATCGGGTTGGTCCCTTTGTGAATGAGTATGCTATTATGTTTTAATTATCTACTCTATCAATCAACTCTCTCCAATGGTGATAAACTATTTTATCACATGGAACAATTCGATGTATGTCTCTTAACTTATAGTGAGCTCTAAGTTCTGTTATGAACTATATGCAACATTATTATCATATAACAACGTTATGAGATTCTCAACATTTAGAATCAGCTATGTTATAAATTTGTGCACTTATAATTTTATATACGTTATTTTTATTGTGGTTATATTCAAGGCGATGTAGCCTTTTTTCATTGAATAAGCCATAGTATTTTATTTGGAGCAATTCCAACTTTAATATTCTTAACTTGAATTTATTATTGACATACTACGTTCAATATGACTTATGAAGTTTGAGTTCAAACACTCCTTCATACGAAATTTTTGTTTCTGTAAACAATTCTCTAGTATTTCATAAATATGTGAGAACATTTCAAACAACCATTTAGTGATATCAATTTAGATTTGTTATTTTCTCCATGTATCAAAAACAAAAACAAATCATGATATCGTAGACAATATAACATATATGATAATTCCTTTTGCCAATGCAAAGGAATCAATCTTACATGTTCTGTATTAAACATTTTAATAAGGTGTCCTTGCATATCATTTGGGACATTCATGACATCTTTTATACTTACAATAAAAGACATCATTTATTAATCAAATGTAAAACAACTAAGGCTGATTTTAACAAAAGTACATCATTAAAATCAACAACGTGTTGTTTACTTATAGTTTAGAAATATCATTGTACCTTTTGACGTTCTTTCTTATGAACACATGCTTCCTTTGCTCTTTGATTGAAAATTAAACTATTTGATGTTTCTACCAAAATACTTATTCAATCTCGATGCTTTTAAAATGATACTTTTGTATAATTTCTTTGACCATATCCAAAAACTCAAAAGCTCAATATCGCTCCGACTGACTTCGAGACGTTTTTGTTATTATGTGTAAACAGTTTACTTTAAATCATTATTTAGAATTTTCTGTTTCCATACATACGTACCAAACATAAAGTCATATCAAGTGGTAATTTTATGAGTAAATCCGAATTAACTCAAGCACGTTGAATGCCAAATCTATGACGCTAATTTCAACAATTGAAATTTACGATATTATTATTATTACCAACATTGCTCATTTAATTTCAACTGCATCAATCTTTCTCATAAAGACACAATCACGGTCGATGGATCGCATCGCTTAAGTTACGACTACCAAAATCATATTTTGATAGTGTACTTGGAATTATTTTGGATTTGCACGTCATACCATATCATAGAGTCAACACTCTTAGTGGTTTAAACAATCGAGGATTATATATTATTGACATTAATAAGAAACTCATAGTTTCTCTTCAATATGCAAAAATAATTATTAGACATTCTAATGTGTTGTGTTTGTTTAGGTTAGTTAATTTCATTTCCTCGTATCTAATCAGTTCTATCTATGGATCGTATCTAATTCTATTTTACTACCAATAATTCCTCAAATAAATTTCTTCAAAATGAAGTTGGTGTTTCTTGAAACAACAACTGTTTCTCAGTGCAACAGAATAGGTATTCATAACGTTTTATGAATTTCTTTATTTATAAAACTGATTTTTTTAGTTTACAAAACTTATGCTTAAAATAAATACGTCATCCAACGACGGTCTTTCCCAAAATCCTTTTGGGTAGATTCATACAAGATCCTTTATGAAAATTATTACCTGCAATCTTTTGACTCACACAACCAGCCAACTCATTGGTCTAGGATATGTTAGAGTTTATTATAAACCCTTGTCTTGTGTGATTCTATAAACCATTGTTTAAATGAAATAGTGCTAATTTTATATACTACTCTTAAATACACGACCTTACGTAAAGAAACTAACTCAACTTCATTCACAATTAGTCATACATTGTCCAACAAAGTTCGATTACTGCTTATCGATGCATCATTATGTATCATATGGAGGAATTCTTTTTTTAGATTGAATCTTTATTCATTTTTAGGTACGTTCGGAGCTTCTTCCAATATACTCACTCATTTGATCAAATTGAATCATTTCTATTGCATATTATTTCATTTACTTCTTCTTTATACTCTATGAGTCTACCACAGACATACTACATGTGTATCAAATATACATATCCATGTTTGTGCTAACTCATCGATGAATATGATGAAGTATATGGAAACGTTTTGGTATTAATAGATTTACCATTGTATAGATATATATATATCAATCCAAAGAGTTCATAAACCCTTATGATGCTCCCATGGAATGGGTGCATAGGCTTTAGTTATTTGAGATACAATTAACTTGTATTATATGATTCAAAATCATATAATAAAATTATTTTCTAAAAACTACGGGTTAGTCTATAATTCCAAAATAACTGTAAATAATATTAGATACTTTTATATTTTCTAATGCATCACTTTTGTCATGAAAATAAATACCATAATATAATTTTATTTCCTAACGAATATTCATAATATTCATATTTAAATATAGCTATGTCTATTCCTCAATCGATACTGAAAATTAGTTATTATTTCATAAATAATGTTCGGTACGTTTTACGAATTTTTTTCATAATATGATGCAATCAATAAGTGCAATATGGCATGCTCCTATTATTTCCGCAATTACTATAATAGCATATTAAATTTGAAGGTCTATTGCAAGGACCCGTAATTTTTAATAATTTTATTTGTTTTATTAAAATATTTAATTGAAATTTTGTGAAATTTTAAATAATATATTATGAAATATAAAATTTTATATTTGGAATATGTCCACTTAAACATAGCAACTGGAAAATTTTCATCAGATAATATGAAAGTTTATTTTCTTGTGTAATTTGAAATATAGTTTGTTTTAGAATTAAATAAAGGTGAATTTCTTTTGAATATAATAAACTGAAATCTACCATTTAAACTAACAATAGAATTTTATGACAGGAATTTGATATTTTCTATGCGTCCATCTAGACATAGCAAATGGCCAATTTTCGTCGAATAATATAGATGTTCCATTGGTCGCTCAAAATTCAGTTTAAATCAGTTGAATTTAAAAGTATTCCGAAATCTAAATATGTTAACATGAGAAAATTTATTTATAATCCTCTGAATCAGACTGCGAAATTCATTTCGCAAAATTTGGACGTTTCTAGCTTCATTTGGATTTTTCCGTATTTCGGTACCGATATCGACTTTTGTTCGGATGATCGTACCGTTGATATCTATATAGCATTTTGATAGTCACATCATGCTGATCTCTGTGGTATATTTATTTCTGTGTTTCGGCGTCGGATACGCAGCGAAACCGCGAAAAGGATAATCGTATCGATACCGTATTTTGAACCTTTGGTCTTTCTTCTGCCTTTTCGTACATCCAATCTAAGAAATTGAATGGCCTTTGTTTACTCCCAGATTTTGTCCTTGTGACTTTTGCTTTCCAACGTTTAATTTATAGTATTAATAATAACAAATTTGTCTGTTCATTAGCTTTGGAAAAGAAGAAAATGTAACCAATATTATTTTCGGGTTGTTCTCTGCCAGATCTCACTGACACTTCCTCTCCCGTCCTACTTTCTTCCTTCTTTACCTCTCTCCCACCCGTGTTTCTCTTCCACCATCTCACTCATTCAAAAACCAAATACGTCTTGCTCATGAACCCACCATGGCAAACACACTCTCCACCTTATCCAACCTTAACAAACGCCGCACGAAAACCTCTTTCTTTCCCTCGACAGCACACGTGGTCGATCCCACTCGAGCCTGCATCGCCGTCCACCGCCCCACCTTTCATCCACATCCTCTGATGTGTCTCAAAAACCCCACCATCCTACAGCACCGCCTACACCGTTCTCCAGCCCTTCTGGTTAAGGTATTTTTATGCATATTAGTATCTTATGTAAGATATATTGTTATTCACGTATTAGTTATATATTTTGGGGCTATTATATAAGCTATTTTATATGAGTTATATATTTTTAGAGTTATTTACTGTAACGACCCAAGATTTTTATTAATTAAAATTTGAATATTTAATTAATTTTAAATATTAATAAGTGAATTTATAAGTCAAATAAATTTTTATTTGAATTATTGGATTTAATTGAATAATTAAATCGATAATTTAATATGTTAAATTATGGAAATAATTGAAAATTGAGATAAATATGATTGAAAATGATTTGTAAAATTTTATTTTATCATGTTGGAGTTAGAACAATATTTTAGAACTTTTAAAATCGAATTAAAAGTTAAATTGTGAAAATTGAATATTTTAATATTAAAATCGACTAGTGAAAATAGTCAATTTTTGAACAGTCTCAGAATTGAACGAAACCAGTTCCATTGGATCCATAATAGTTAGTTATTACCGGATTTCAATTTTCGTGTCAATCGGAGCTATCGTTTGATCGTGGCAGCTCGAAACGCATCGAATCGTTTTTAATATTAATTTGGCGAGTTAAAATAGCCATTTTTCAAAAAGTCTCAGATTTCGACGAAACCAGTTTCATCGGATCCGTAATGTGATATTATTGTAAGGTTTCAAATTTCAAGTCAATTGGATTTACCGTTTGTCCTGTACAAATTAAAACGCCTAGAAATCGATTTAAATCGGTTTAATTTAAATTGAGCGTTTATTGCCATAACTCGCACAGATGTCCGAATTAGCTTTCGAAACCTGTTCCATTGTGTCCGGAACGCGGGATAAACCCTAGGAACGTCAGTTTCGGCACGTAAATTGGAGTTTAGAAATCCCGGATGAATAGTGCTTGAAAATCTCCTATAAATACCCCATAAATCACAAGAAAATAAAATATTATCTAAACCTAACCCTAATATTTGTAGCCGCCAGTAGCAACAATCAATGGCCGAAAGTTTCATATATTCTTCCTTCAATTTCTCAAAATCCATGCATCGAATCGAATAACTTCTAACTGGAAGATTGTAGAGCTTCGTGAGTTCTACGAGATCAACGGTTATGATCGTAAATGGCGTAACGGATTGGCGGCAAATCGAGGTGGAAGGGGGCCGGCTGCGCACGCAAAACGAGGCATATATGGCGACCGAGCTCTGTTCCCTTCTGGCCGTGGATAGCTCTCGCGTAGGCGAGTTGAACGAAGGTACCTGATCGAGCTAGAAGTCAGTGAAGAGGTTGCAAATTTTAACCCTAAAATTTGATAATGGGTTCGAACGGCTTCCTGTAGAATGTCGCGTGGTGAAGGAGATGCAGTGGACGGTCGTGATTTGGAGGCTGGGGATCTTGTGGCTAGGGATAAGCTAGGTTAAAAAAATTATATAATTATGTTGTAATTTATATATATAAAATCATGTAAACTTGAAAATTGTATATCCTTTTCATACGAGGTCGAAAACGCGCGAAACCAGTTGCGTTGGAATCGTATGGACGAGCACTACGCGATGCAATTGGATTGGAGTCGTTTGGAGTTAGTGAGAATTTTGGGTAAAATTAAACGTCCGTTTAATTTTATTCGAAATAAATCGCTAAAACGGAAATTAAAATCAAGGTGAGAACTTCTCACTCAATCGAATCAGTTTCGATTTTATTTTAAATAGTTAGATTTAAAATATTTGTATGCATGTTTGAATGTTGATTGATATCTATTGATTGTTAAAATAGACATTATACGCCGTTAGTAAGCGGATGTTATTTATTAAAAACATATACCGCGAATATTTCATAAACAGTGAAATTGGTATTATATATAATAGCAATATATATATTGGCATATGTATATATTGGAGTTGTTGATTTCCCGTATTTTTAGCGGATGAGACCCTATTGCGCCGTCTATTAAGCGGATAATATTTAATAAAAACATATACCGCGATAATTTCGTACTGGAGCGAAATTGGTATTGTGCTAATGTTTGTGGATGCAGGAAAACAGGTTGGAGGGATCCAACTGGATTCCTCAACAGTATTTATTTGATTATGGATATTTTGATATTCGTTGTAGTCGTGATTGACTATTTGGTGTGTAGCATCATTGGACCAAATTCGGAATTTTAAAATGATTTCAAAGTGATTTTTGAAAGTATACGTTTATAAAATATTTTTGGAATTGATTCATTTTGAATAAATAAACGTTATAATTTTAATGTTATAAGAATTATGATTTTTGAAGAATATAGTAAAAAGTTGATTTTTGAGAATATGATGCTAATGATTTTATAAAATAGTTTAATCGGGATTTTAGAATTTATTGTGAAAGGTCTAAATATAGGATTTATAAAATTTAATTATTTTATGAATCAAAATGGTGAAATAATAAAGGAAATTAAAGACGTTTTAAAAGAATAATATAAATTGAATTATATTAAGAGATTTGTAAATGGATATTTATAAATTGAAATATTGACATTTTAAAACGAGTTTTTATAAGTGTTTGAATGAAGTGAAAATGAATTTCATAATGGAATGAAATTTATAGAATTTTAAACAGTGAAGTTATAAATGGAATTTTATAAACAGTAGGTTTATAAAATTTATAAAGTTATTGAAAGAACGAATTTGGGATAAATAAACAATCTTATAAGTTATAAGATTTATAATTTGGGAAGTTAAAAGAACGATTTTGTAAAATAATCGTTTTATAAGCATTTGACTTATAATATGAACTTTTAGTTTATAATTGAGTTATAAACTGGAATAGGTTAATAAAAGAATTTATAAAAAGAAGTTTTTATAAGATAAATAGAAAAGGGATTTATAAACGTTGTTTTATAAATTCGCAAACAACTTATTTTGATAAGTAAATTGTTGAAACCTATTAATGGAGTTATATTCACGTTTTTGAACAGTGAATAACCCTTTGAAATAAAATGAATGGAAATGATGATATTTGTTAACGTAGTATATTCACGTTTTTGAATAGTGAATAGTATGTTAAAGAGATTGTTTAGAATGTGATATTTTGAACTGAATTAAAACGATCTAACGACGTTTTAAAAGGTGTTAAGATGCGAAACCATAGATTTCAACATTTATTGTTGAAATAGACGTTTTCGAGAAATAGAAGGAAATGGTGGACTATAACACTATTGTTATAGTAAATGATTTCCGAAAGGAAATGTTTTGTATAGTATTGGGATTTATATATCTATCTTAATTTCGAATCCCTATACTAGTGATTTTGGGTTGTCGTAACGATGTTCTACGCAACATTCGTTTTGGCCCAAATAAATATGTTTAAGAGAATGATTTCCTTAAAGAATGAAATATGTACTTAATTTCGATTTAAGTATATTGAATATTTTCTAAGTGTTGAAAATAAATAAAATTTGTGAATTACTTATGAATAAATAAGTATGGAAATGTTTTCCAATATAAAGCGAATATTTTGAGAATTTATCTTTTTGAAGATAAATTGAAAAGGAATATTGAAATGAATAATTGGAATCGAATATTCGTAGATATTTTGGATTATAAATTCACTATGGAATTTATGAATGAAAAGGAGAATTTGTTTAAAAATAAATATTGATTTATTTTTGAAATGTGAAATTATATATCTAGTAAAGATATTTTGGAAAATAAATAATTTGGAAAATTATTTGGAATCTGGTGATGTGTGCATATCAATTGATAGTTCAATAACCGACTATCAATATTTCCCTTGAATGGGTAATTGATGTGATTTGTTTGAATGTGAATGCCACACTTATTTTTGAATAAGCGCTCACTATTCGGGTTAACCGGGAAAGGACCATGGGGTCGTATAACCCATTCCGAATATGTGATACGTCGTTGTGAATTGCATTGAAGATCGGTGTTGAAGACCGAGTATTTGCAAAAGCGATAGGATGACCTGTCGATTGACTCTGCACCGAGTTGCTCCGGTATAGAGTTCTCCCTAAGTGATGGGAAATCCGATCAGGATTGTGAATATCCGGATTGCAAGGACTTCTTTGTAAGTGCCTTCGGTTTTGTTCGAGCCCGGAACAGACTTGTATGGATTGTATGTCTGACATTACAAGTTGAGATATAAATCCGATTTCTTTCAAATATATTTCTGTTGGTGGCGGAGAATTTATTCTTTTAGCTTAACACCCTTCTCTGAGACGTACGAGCTCAGAGGTTATATAGTTGAAGTTATCAGCGATATATTCCCAATTTGGTAATGTGATATGCTGAGTGATGCTGAAATGATCATTGTGTTGATTATTTGTGATAGGATCGTTTATTTGATCGTCTATCTTTGTGATCATCTCTATGATCATTTGTTGACCCAAAGCATGGCTTTTGTATAAAGTATGTTTTTGTGGACGTGACTTCGTCGAGCCTCACACCCCGTGAATGGTCAAAACAGGAAAGAAGCAGCAAGGTTATGAGGGGTAGCGCCCTTTAGGATGTGTGCATTTCCTTCTGGAAAAGGGTGGTATCATGGTATGGAGCCCAGATACTTACTCATGTTGAAAACACTTTGTTATGATTGTGTGAATTGATTACGAGCGCTCGGTGAAAAGGTCCCAAAGGACCAGGGGATGGCATATTCGGTCAGTTGTTACTCAGTTAGCGGTAACCCGGCCTTGTGTTGGTAGAGATCCGGTTTGGTTCTCGGGGATGTCCATCCAGAGGCATTCTCATGTGGCAATGGGAAGTTCCTTGGCCTGATCATTCGTTAGAAATCCAATTCCCAATACGAAACTTGTACGGTATTAGTTGTAGAACCTGCCATTCACTTATGGTGGTCACCACTGTTTGGATGGTAGCTATAGTAGGCATAGTTCGAAATGTCTATGTTGGCTAAGATTTATATTCTACTTTCGAAATGAATTTTTCCTACACTATGCACTAGTAATAATATCAAATGTTCTTTTAAATGCGTATCAAGCATCTTTGACTATCATAAGGAGAAATCTCCTCCGATTCTGCGTTTGCATTGTGTGTGTGTGCGGGAGGCCTTATGGTAGTCTCATTTTTAAAAGCATTGCGAATTGACTTTAAAAATATTCCTCTATTTTGATTTTAAAGATAAATAAACTGTTTTGAGTTCTCACACCAGTCACATGACTGACTTGGAGTTTATTGTTTTCCTTCCTAAACTCTGGGTGCCCACCAATTTTCACACGGGCAGTCAAGAGTTAAGGTTTATCAGGATATTCTGGATATTCTGGGATTGCTGGAGGCAAGCTGGATGGCAAGGTGTATTACTAGTTTATATAGTATTTCTTTTTCCGCTGCACTGTTTAATGTTGATGTTGTACACTCTGATGATATGATGTAATGAAATGTATAAAATGTAATAACTGATATAGTTCTTTGTTTAAAGATTATTCATTTATCTATTATATGTTGTTCCGCTGCGAATCGTGAGATTCTGATGTTGTTCTGTTGTTTTCTGTTCCATTCTATGTTTTCTTTATTTTCTTTCTTTTCTAATTTTCTGTTTCCTTTCCTCTCTATCTTTCCTCTTCCTTCTCTCTTCTTCTTTCTTCTTCTCTTTTCTTAAATACCTTTTCTTTTTCTTAAAACCCTCAGTGTTCGGTTTTCCGTCGTTCGATTGCTCGGCAGTCGATAAAGTGAGTATCGATGTTGAATTTTCGAAAGACGAAGAATCGTGTCCTGACAATGTGGTATCAGAGCATATGGTTAAGCGACAACCATGGTTCTGTTGGGTATTACTCATTAGAGATAGAGTCAGTAGTACTCTAGAATGAGTTGAGTGTAATAATAGCTATGAGAGCGTATTTGTTAGTGAATATAAAATTGTTTTATATTGTGATGATTGGTTTGTTGAGTGGCATATGAACTTTCGTCGGCGCAGCCTCGAAACTGAATCGAAGGGGTTTCTAAACACTTGAATAGAACAATTCGACACAGTATTGTTTTAAATTGGGTAAATGGAATAATTTTACCTTGATTATATTTTGTATATGAAGAAATAATTTTCAGAATTATTAAAGTGTATATAAGTAGATTGTTTAGTTATTTGAATAATCTAAATAAAGGAATTGTATAAGCAAAAAGAATTATAAGAGTTAAATTATAATTAAAGTGATTTACAATTGTGAAATAAACTTATATATATAAGAAGTGAAACTATATGAATATATTTATGAATATGAGTTGAAATAAAAATGAAATTAAAGTTAAATGAAAATTTACTTAGAATTGGAAGCTGAATTGGTTTATAAATGGGAATTTAAGTTAAGTAAAACCAAGTGATGTTTATAAAATGAAATATAACTTAAGTGATATGGAATGAAGTTGATATTAGTATCAAGGTAAATTAATAAAAGTGAAGTGATAAATTTAAACTTAAGTTATGTATATGAATTCAACTGTAGAAATTGAATTGAATTGAATGAATATAAGTAAAGGAATTTGTTCTAATTAATATACATTGGTTGTTATATGATTGTTAGTTGATTGTTTATAATTCATTAAATGTTAATGAAATTGAAAGCTAAAGTAATTGGAATTCAATTGGTAGTTAAGTGAATCTTGAATAAAAATTGAATTTGAATTGGAAGTGAACCAACTTGTGAATTAGTGAATGCAAACTAATTAAAATTGAATAAGAATGAATGTTGATAAACATCCACTGTTAATAAATCAAATGTGATTAAATTGAAAACCAATTCATTGAATATGAATGAGAATATGAATGAATATTTATTGGTTATGGATGTTAGTTGGTTGATGTTTGCATTTGTTGTTTAGTTGCATTTGTTATGTGACATATATAGTTGTTGTGGAGATATATGTTGTATATTGAGATTATTTTCATATATGCATGTTCTCATGTTGTTTGTTGAGTGATTAGTAGGTGCGGATCGCGTTTGCTTCGCATTTGGAGCTCGCTTTCGCGCTATATTAGCCGTATATGCTCGCTAATAAAATATAAGGTACATATCTCGGATTACATACCGTACTTTTATACTTTTTCCCTTCGGGATGCCTCATTACTTGATGAGATGTATATTTGTGATATATATACTGTCATTTTTTTTCGGATCGAGCCGCGCAAAGGAGACTATGGCGAATTTTTCCGAAAATTTAAGGCGTTAGAAAAATTTGAGAAAATTGGAAATTTTTTGAAAACTTTAATTTTGATTTTGGAATTGAAAGTTAAACAATAGTAGTTATTTTTGAAAATATAACGAAGTACGATTTAAAAACTTAGTAAAGATTTGTAAAAAGTTTAACTATGAATTTTGGAAAGTTAATGAATTCTATAACTTTTCTTACTTAATAATTTCGAGGACGAAATTCTTTTAAGTGGGGAAGATTGTAACGACCCAGGATTTTTATTAATTAAAATTTGAATATTTAATTAATTTTAAATATTAATAAGTGAATTTATAAGTCAAATAAATTTTTATTTGAATTATTGGATTTAATTGAATAATTAAATCGATAATTTAATATGTTAAATTATGGAAATAATTGAAAATTGAGATTAATATGATTGAAAATGATTTGTAAAATTTATTTTATCATGTTGGAGTTAGAACAATATTTTAGAACTTTTAAAATCGAATTAAAAGTTAAATTGTGAAAATTGAATATTTTAATATTAAAATCGACTAGTGAAAATAGTCAATTTTTGAACAGTCTCAGAATTAAACGAAACCAGTTCCGTTGGATCCGTAATAGTTAGTTATTACCGGATTTCAATTTTCGTGTCAATCGGAGCTATCGTTTGATCGTGGCAGCTCGAAACACATCGAATCGTTTTTAATATTAATTTGGCGAGTTAAAATAGCCATTTTTCAAAAAGTCTCAGATTTCGACGAAACCAGTTTCATCGGATCCGTAATGTGATATTATTGTAAGTTTTCAAATTTCAAGTCAATTGGATTTACCGTTTGTCCTGTACAAATTAAAACGCCTAGAAATCGATTTAAATCGGTTTAATTTAAATTGAGCGTTTATTGCCATAACTCGCACAGATGTCCGAATTAGCTTTCGAAACCTGTTCCATTGTGTCCGGAATGCGGGATAAACCCTAGGAACGTCAGTTTCGGCACGTAAATTGGAGTTTAGAAATCCCGGATGAATAGTGATTGAAAATCTCCTATAAATACCCCATAAATCACAAGAAAATAAAATATTATCTAAACCTAACCCTAATATTTGTAGCCGCCAGTAGCAACAATCAATGGCCGAAAGTTTCATATATTCTTCCTTCAATTTCTCAAAATCCATGCATCGAATCGAATAACTTCTAACTGGAAGTTTGTAGAGCTTCGTGAGTTCTACGAGATCAACGGTTATGATCGTAAATGGCATAACGGATTGGCGGCAAATCGAGGTGGAAGGGGGCCGGCTGCGCACGCAAAACGAGGCACATATGGCGACCGAGCTCTGTTCCCTTCTGGCCGTGGATAGCTCTCGCGTAGGCGAGTTGAACGAAGGTACCTGATCGAGCTAGAAGTCAATGAAGAGGTTGCAAATTTTAACCCTAAAATTTGATAATGGGTTCGAACGGCTTCCTGTAGAATGTCGCGTGGTGAAGGAGATGCAGTGGACGGTCGTGATTTGGAGGCTGGGGATCTTGTGGCTAGGGATAAGCTAGGTTAAAAAAATTATATAATTATGTTGTAATTTATATATATAAAATCATGTAAACTTGAAAATTGTATATCTTTTTCATACGAGGTCGAAAACGCGCGAAACCAGTTGCGTTGGAATCGTATGGACGAGCACTACGCGATGCAATTGGATTGGAGTCGTTTGGAGTTAGTGAGAATTTTGGGTAAAATTAAACGTCCGTTTAATTTTATTCGAAATAAATCGCTAAAACGGAAATTAAAATCAAGGTGAGAACTTCTCACTCAATCGAATCAGTTTCGATTTTATTTTAAATAGTTAGATTTAAAATATTTGTATGCATGTTTGAATGTTGATTGATATCTATTGATTGTTAAAATAGACATTATACACCGTTAGTAAGCGGATGTTATTTATTAAAAACATATACCGCGAATATTTCATAAACAGTGAAATTGGTATTATATATAATAGCAATATATATATATTGGCATATGTATATATTGGAGTTGTTGATTTCCCGTATTTTTAGCGGATGAGACCCTATTGCGCCGTCTATTAAGCGGATAATATTTAATAAAAACATATACCGCGATAATTTCGTACTGGAGCGAAATTGGTATTGTGCTAATGTTTGTGGATGCAGGAAAACAGGTTGGAGGGATCCAACTGGATTCCTCAACAGTATTTATTTGATTATGGATATTTTGATATTCGTTGATTATCATATACGATATATGATATCGTTGTAGTCGTGATTGACTATTTGGTGTGTAGCATCATTGGACCAAATTCGGAATTTTAAAATGATTTCAAAGTGATTTTTGAAAGTATACGTTTATAAAATATTTTTGGAATTGATTCATTTTGAATAAATAAACGTTATAATTTTAATGTTATAAAAATTATGATTTTTGAAGAATATAGTAAAAAGTTGATTTTTGAGAATATGATGCTAATGATTTTATAAAATAGTTTAATCGGGATTTTAGAATTTATTGTGAAAGGTCTAAATATAGGATTTATAAAATTTAATTATTTTATGAATCAAAATGGTGAAATAATAAAGGAAATTAAAGACGTTTTAAAAGAATAATATAAATTGAATTATATTAAGAGATTTATAAATGGATATTTATAAATTGAAATATTGACATTTTAAAACGAGTTTTTATAAGTGTTTGAATGAAGTGAAAATGAATTTCATAATGGAATGAAATTTATAGAATTTTAAACAGTGAAGTTATAAATGGAATTTTATAAACAGTAGGTTTATAAAATTTATAAAGTTATTGAAAGAACGAATTTGGGATAAATAAACAATCTTATAAGTTATAAGATTTATAATTTGGGAAGTTAAAAGAACGATTTTGTAAAATAATCGTTTTATAAGCATTTGACTTATAATATGAACTTTTAGTTTATAATTGAGTTATAAACTGGAATAGGTTAATAAAAGAATTTATAAAAAGAAGTTTTTATAAGATAAATAGAAAAGGGATTTATAAACGTTGTTTTATAAATTCGCAAACAACTTATTTTGATAAGTAAATTGTTGAAACCTATTAATGGAGTTATATTCACGTTTTTGAACAGTGAATAACCCTTTGAAATAAAATGAATGGAAATGATGATATTTGTTAACGTAGTATATTCACGTTTTTGAATAGTGAATAGTATGTTAAAGAGATTGTTTAGAATGTGATATTTTGAACTGAATTAAAACGATCTAACGACGTTTTAAAAGGTTTTAAGATGCGAAACCATAGATTTCAACATTTATTGTTGAAATAGACGTTTTCGAGAAATAGAAGGAAATGGTGGACTATAACACTATTGTTATAGTAAATGATTTTCGAAAGGAAATGTTTTGTATAGTATTGGGATTTATATATCTATCTTAATTTCGAATCCCTATACTAGTGATTTTGGGTTGTCGTAACGATGTTCTACGCAACATTCGTTTTGGCCCAAATAAATATGTTTAAGAGAATGATTTCCTTAAAGAATGAAATATGTACTTAATTTCGATTTAAGTATAATGAATATTTTCTAAGTGTTGAAAATAAATAAAATTTGTGAATTACTTATGAATAAATAAGTATGGAAATGTTTTCCAATATAAAGCGAATATTTTGAGAATTTATCTTTTTGAAGATAAATTGAAAAGGAATATTGAAATGAATAATTGGAATCGAATATTCATAGTAATTTGGATTATAAATTCACTATGGAATTTATGAATGAAAAGGAGAATTTGTTTAAAAATAAATATTGATTTATTTGAAATTATATATCTAGTAAAGATATTTTGGAAAATAAATAATTTGGAAAATTATTTGGAATCTGGTGATGTGTGCATATCAATTGATAGTTCAATAACCGACTATCAATATTTCCCTTGAATGGGTAATTGATGTGATTTGTTTGAATGTGAATGCCACACTTATTTTTGAATAAGCGCTCACTATTCGGGTTAACCGGGAAAGGACCATGGGGTCGTATAACCCATTTCGAATATGTGATACGTCGTTGTGAATTGCATTGAAGATCGGTGTTGAAGACCGAGTATTTGCAAAAGCGATAGGATGACCTGTCGATTGACTCTGCACCGAGTTGCTCCGGTATAGAGTTCTCCCTAAGTGATGGGAAATCCGATCAGGATTGTGAATATCCGGATTGCAAGGACTTCTTTGTAAGTGCCTTCGGTTTTGTTCGAGCCCGGAACAGACTTGTATGGATTGTATGTCTGACATTACAAGTTGAGATATAAATCCGATTTCTTTCAAATATATTTCTGTTGGTGGCGGAGAATTTATTCTTTTAGCTTAACACCCTTCTCTGAGACGTACGAGCTCAGAGGTTATATAGTTGAAGTTATCAGCGATATATTCCCAATTTGGTAATGTGATATGCTGAGTGATGCTGAAATGATCATTGTGTTGATTATTTGTGATAGGATCGTTTATTTGATCATCTATCTTTGTGATCATCTCTATGATCATTTGTTGACCCAAAGCATGGCTTTTGTATAAAGTATGTTTTTGTGGACGTGATTTCGTCGAGCCTCACACCCCGTGAATGGTCAAAATAGGAAAGAAGCAGCAAGGTTATGAGGGGTAGCGCCCTTTAGGATGTGTGCATTTCCTTCTGGAAAAGGGTGGTATCATGGTATGGAGCCCAGATACTTACTCATGTTGAAAACACTTTGTTATGATTGTGTGAATTGATTACGAGCGCTCGGTGAAAAGGTCCCAAAGGACCGGGGGATGGCATATTCGGCCAGTTGTTACTCAGTTAGGGGTAACCCGGCCTTGTGTTGGTAGAGATCCGGTTTGGTTCTCGGGGATGTCCATCCAGAGGCATTCTCATGTGGCAATGGGAAGTTCCTTGGCCTGATCATTCGTTGGAAATCCAATTCCCAATACGAAACTTGTACGGTATTAGTTGTAGAACCTGCCATTCACTTATGGTGGTCACCACTGTTTGGATGGTAGCTATAGTAGGCATAGTTCGAAATGTCTATGTTGGCTAAGATTTATATTCTACTTTCGAAATGAATTTTTCCTACACTATGCACTAGTAATAATATCAAATGTTCTTTTAAATGCGTATCAAGCATCTTTGACTATCATAAGGAGAAATCTCCTCCGATTCTGCGTTTGCATTGTGTGTGTGTGCGGGAGGCCTTATGGTAGTCTCATTTTTAAAAGCATTGCGAATTGACTTTAAAAATATTACTCTATTTTGATTTTAAAGATAAATAAACTGTTTTGAGTTCTCACACCAGTCACATGACTGACTTGGAGTTTATTGTTTTCCTTCCTAAACTCTGGGTGCCCACCAATTTTCACACGGGCAGTCAAGAGTTAAGTTTTATCAGGATATTCTGGGATTGCTGGAGGCAAGCTGGATGGCAAGGTGTATTACTAGTTTATATAGTATTTCTTTTTCCGCTGCACTGTTTAATGTTGATGTTGTACACTCTGATGATATGATGTAATGAAATGTATAAAATGTAATAACTGATATAGTTCTTTGTTTAAAGATTATTCATTTATCTATTATATGTTGTTCCGCTGCGAATCGTGAGATTCTGATGTGTTCTGTTGTTTTCTGTTCCGTTCTATGTTTTCTTTATTTTCTTTCTTTTCTATTTTTCTGTTTCCTTTCCTCTCTATCTTTCCTCTTCCTTCTCTCTTCTTCTTTCTTCTTCTCTTTTCTTAAATACTTTTTCTTTTTCTTAAAACCCTCAGTGTTCGGTTTTCCGTCGTTCGATTGCTCGGCAGTCGATAAAGTGAGTATCGATGTTGAATTTTCGGAAGACGAAGAATCGTGTCCTGACATTTACGTTCTCAACTTGCGAATGGTAGTACGTGTGTATTTATATAAATCTTATATATATCTGTTATATAGCACTGTATATCACATTTTATTAAAAACAGGTTGTAGTATTGATATATATATATATAACTTATCTTTAAATCTACTTGTACACACACACACACGCATATATATATATATATATATTATAGTATATAGTATATTGCATTCTTAAAGTTCGAGTCTGCAAAGGTTCTATTGTTATATATTTTCAGTAATATGTTGTAAAAGTTATAAACTATATATGATATATATGTAAAAGCTTACATCAGTGTTATGCATATTGAAAGTTTTGGCCGTTGTTTATTCATATTTATAATGCTTTGTATTTTATTTTAAAAGTATGTATTAGATAAAAGCACGTATTATATCCATGTGTAGTGTAGAGGATACGGCATATTATATTTTAAGGTTCAGATGTATATGTTTATTCGAACAGAGATAAGTCTACGTACGTTCTAGAAATTATTGTGTTATATATATTATATATACGAGTCTTGGTAGGTTGTATTTATAGTCTGTAGCTTATATATATATCTAATTTTATTTATATATATATAAGTTATTTACATATTTTAGTTTATATAGTCAAGTTCATAAAGTTTTGTTCTGATTGTTTTAAAAAGATGTGTATATATTTCAATATGTTTACAGTCTACTGCTTTTATATTAACTTTGAAGTTATGTGTGTGTGTGTGTATTGTTATGTCAAGGCATGTTTATATGTTTCGAAATTTTGTTTTGAACTGTCTTACCTTTATTCATATATTTACTGTCATAGTGATTTAAAATATATCTATATTTACAGATTTATGATGTATTTCAAATTATATTATGTAAATCTGTTTAATTTTATGAATATATACAAGCCTCATATACTATTATCTTGATCTTAAATTTCATATGGTTTTTATATATATTATTACTTTATTTGTGACTGTAGTCAGTATGTAACATTATACGGGACTTTATATTAGTTTATTTAGATAAGTATAGATGTGTTGAAAACAAATTACAATACATATATAGAGGTGTATATAAGTGTGTGTATATATATACATATTTCAAACTTTAATATGTAGATATGTTTGTTTTATTTTACTTGTTTTATTTAAACAATGATTTTGAAATATATATATATATATAAATTTAAGATGTGTCTGAATTTAGAATATGATTCTTTTATTTTCTATATATATAATGCGTGTGTGTGTATATATAAGTTCACTTATACGAATTATCTTCATGAATGCCATTTTGATTTGACTCCGTTAATTCATGTTTATCAGCTTTGTCTGTCGTTCCTAGTCTTCATTGAATCGTGTCCATCTAGCTTTGCTTTGGGATTCGTAACTCGTTTGTCTAATATCTCTAGCCTTGAAATGTAACGACCCTGGATTTTTGGCCCCGTTTATTTTAATAAATGTTTAATCTAATAAAATGTAAATTGATCATATTAAAATGCTTATGATTTGGGAATACTGACAATTTATTTAAATTGTAAAAGGGAGTTGGACTTTGGAAATTCAAAATAAATCTTTCGATAATATTATAATTAAATTAGAATGCTATACATTGTTAACATTGGTTAAATAAATCCATATGCTTGATAATGTTTAAAATTTAAAATCAAAATCTAGTAATATAAAATATAAATGTAAAATATGAGTCAAACTTATGTATATAATTTTAATAAATTATAATTGGAAATAAATATAAAAATAAGTATTAAATATAAGTAATACTAAAGAATATAATGTAAATATTGATAATCAAAATATAAAATACAAATATAAATAAGTAAGCAAGCAAATAATAAAACTTTTTTTATATATACAATATCTTCACATGTAATCCAAACTCAAAGTATAAATGAAATAAAAACAAGTATAACATAATACAAGACAAGATTTTTAATAACAAAACAAAGATCTTTATTCAAAGCTTCATACATAAGCCAAATATGTACCTGCAAGTTGTACACTTACAAATACCTATACAGTATAAGCATAATAATAATTATGTAAACAAAGAGTAGAACAAGAACAAAGCATAATATAGATAAAGTTAAATGTGAAGTAAAATATGATGCATATGTATGATTTTTTTTTGCAAGCTAGAAAGTAACATGATAACAAAACAAATATTTACTTATAAAATATCTTCATATATATTTGATCGAGAGTTGCTGTGTAATCATGTGTGTAGAGGAGTCAAAGTTTATAAATGAACTACAAAATGTACCTATGCATATGCAAAAAGATTTGTACTGAGGAAAAAAAAAGGTATTCATAACATTTAAATACAAATATCTTTATACATGAAGCTTCATTCACAAGCCTTTGACCTGCAATGTATATGTCAGCAAACATAATTATTCTATGTAAACATCTTTAGAAACCTAAGTACTAAATGCTATCAACTCAGCCTACCTTTTGGTTTATGCAAATACTTACAAATCTATGCATCTGGACACTAAATCTGTCAGGTGGAGAGAAAATAATAGAGGTAATGTTTGGCTAGTTACTACCTACCTTCTTTAAAATTGTTGTCTTCTATATATATATGTGAGACCATTTATTTTCTCTAGTCATGGTTCGTTCAACAATCATATAAGGAAACTGTATAAAACAAAGGAAATGAACAAACCCCATCTCAATTCATCAATGATAAAAACAGGGATTAAAAACTGTTTCAGCTCCAGGTTTCAAAAGAAAACATCAGAGCTTTCTGTTCAAAAGAGTTTTCTGGTGAGTAAACAAAATTTATAGTCTTAAGTTCATTTGTGTGGTTGATGTATTTATAATGTTATGATGACCTATGTATTGGGTTTAAAATTCTGTGTTCAAGTATAAGTTTCCTGTTAAACTTGAATCTGTAGATTTAGTGTAGTTACAGAGTCAAGTACCATTCAAAACATAAGATATTCTCATTTGATTATTAATAGGCTTATGTTTTTAAAATAAACCATGTTGTCTGGATAAAATAAAATCAAGATTTTAAAACTTTTGCAAGCTTGTCAATGGAGTATACTCACTGTAAAATAATTTACAGGAAAACCACTTAATTTGCGTTAAATTCAAGTATAATAAATTACTGATTCAAATAACTAGCAAGAATCTATATACAAAGTTAGGATTTTTAAATTGAAAACAATGATTTTTAGTTCATTATTTATGGAGCAATTTGAATATGAAATAAAATTACATTTTTGTCAATTGTGGCTGATTCAATTGATTTTAATTGTTGATTATTTTCATGAAGCAAGCTTGAAGAAGTATTAACACAGGAATAATACTTAAAAAAAATTCGAATGCTTAGATTTTGCGGTGGAGGTAAGAGTAGGGTTTAGTTCATTCGTTTTTGGATGCTCTGTGAATTTTGGTTTTCGCCACCATGGTTCGACCGAGTGGCTCGGGGTTGTGAGTGAAGGCCGAGGAAGGTTCGTCCATGGCGTGGGAAAGGGGCTTGGACTACGGTGATGAATGGTGGCCGCACGTGGGGTTTCCGGTGAGGCGTTCATGGTTTGTGTTCGAGCATCGGGTCATTTTTTTGATCTGGTAATTTTCGAAGGGTATTGGGTTTTAATTTTGGTAGTCGAGACGTTTTGGGATTTGCTGGTGGTTGCGTAAGTCGCCGGAGAAGAGGTGAGCCACCGTGCACGTGCACGGTGGCGAAGTGATGTCCATGGTCTGTAAGTAGCCGCGCGCTCGTACTCGTGTAAATTGAGGTCTCGCTTCGGGGTTGTCTTCAGGTCAGTTGCGTGAGTAGCTACTGCAGTCGAATTATAACCAACTAAAAAATAAAAATAAGTGAGAAGAAGAATAGGAAACAGGAAGAGGAGAAGAAGAAGTAAGGGAAAGGGGCTCGGGTGTTTTGATGGTTAACTCGGAGCCGTACTCGAGTTTTCTGCAGAGATGTAACGTCCTGCCTTTTCGCACACTTTAACAGGAAGAATATAAGTTTAGAATATAAGAAAAATAGGTAATTAACTAAAAGTGTTAAAAAATATTAACTAAAAATGTAATTAACTCGGAATATAATATTAGAAAATATTTTTTATTTTTTAACACTTTTAGTTAATATCCTTACTTCTTAACACTTTTAGTTACATCTTCCTGTTAACCATTTTAGTTAATATCCTAAATATTTTTTAACACTTTTAGTTAAAGTGTGCGAAAAGGCTCCGAGTTAATATTTTTTAACACTTTAACTAAATAGGTACATTTTTAGTTAATATCCTTCCTTTTCGCACACTTTAACAGGAAGAATATAAGTTTAGAATATAAGAAGAATATAATATTAGAATATAAGTTTACATTTTTAGTTAATATCCTAAATATTTTTTAACACTTAATTATCATAAGTGATTAATTTAAGTAAGAATGAATTTAATTAACATTTTAAGTTGAAAGTTAAAAATTAATTGGATTTCAAAATTTAAAGAAGATCTTTTAAGTGTTAATTAAATTGAATGATAATTAATTAATTATCTTAGAAAATAATTTAGAATAATTACCTTTTAAATTGTAATTAGCAATGGATAAATCAATGTTTAAGTAATAAACGAAATTGCAATTAACTACTTAAGTTAATTTAAGAATAGTTAATAGTCAATTAATTAAGTAATTTAATTACTTATTAATAAATGATAAATTATTATATTATGCAGCAAATAAATAGGTAATTAAGTTTCATTTATTAATAATTAAGGTTATTAATAAACGGTTAATTGAAGTTAAATCATTTGGGTTAAGAAGTAATTAAGTAATTTATAGTGTGAAATAAAACGATTATGTATTTAAGACTTAAGGATTAATAAAGAAATCATTAATTAAACAATTTGAAATGAAATAGGAGATTAATTGTTAATTAATGGTTAATTGAATAGAGTTAAGTGATTAACTCTCAGGTAATTAATTCTAAATTGAATTAATGAGATTTAAAAGTAATTGTTTATGGATTGTTGTAAATGTAGAATGTCTGGTTTGTGATGTTTAAATTGATGATATTCTGTGATGCTCTCTGATATGCTATGATACATCTATGATAACTGTATATGTTTATCTGTGATAAATGTTGATTGAATTATAACTTGAATTAAACTGTTTGAGTTGATTAGACAATTTGGCCCTTAAAATGGCGTTTGGACCTGATGAGACCGAGATCAGAAGAATCAATTTTGATTCTCCGAAAACCACATCGATCCAATTTAAACGTTAGGTCGTGAATTCTGAAATGAAGATCGAGATGGTGTTTTTAGATTGCAAGGGTTATCGTTGTTGACTCTAAGGGTGATTCCAAAACGAGTGTAACGAGATAATGCCTTCGGTTTCGTTCGAACCCAGAACGAACTTGTATGGATTGAATGCTTTCAACACATCGTCAGGCGGACGATGAGCATTCTAAGAATATTGTTCAATAAAGGTAATCGCAGCCTCAAGCCTCATCAACCGGGAATGACTAAAACAGGGGAGGTGCAGCAAGGTTAGGTGGGTCATGCCCAAGCAGGACAAGATATTTCCCCTGTCTAGATGTCCTATTTATTTCGGCTGTGTGGGCGGTTGCTAGCTAGAACCGCGGGGTTTATCTTCTTCGGGACTGTTCAGTAAGGAATGGTTCCGGCCTTGTGTTGTAGGGGGTTCGAAGTGATCCTCGGTACGGTGATCTAGGCCCCGTACTGTGACGGGCGGTACCCCAGTAGCCCTGCTATTGTTGGAAATCCATTTTCCCTACGAGACCCTACGGTTTTGATTTGTATTACCCACTTTTGTGGCTAGTAGCTGGAATTTAATCATGTAACAATTTTGGCTATTTTCTATTTACTTGAAAACCCTAGACACTATTATAATATCACTGGATTTCCTATAAAATGTTTTGGTTAGCGTAAGGTAAAAACTTACCCGTATTTATGTGTGGGGAGTCTTACGTGATACCTTTATTTTCAAAATGTTTTTCAAAGTTAAACAACTTTAAACCGTTTACTCATACCAGACCCATGTCTGACCCGGAGTTTATATTTTGTTTTTCATAAACTCTTGGGTACTCAAATTTTTATGAGTAGCCAAGTGATAGGTTTTGGACTTGATTTCTGGAGGAGCTTGGAGTAGGAGATTCCAGACATATATAGCTATCTATCTAGTTCCGCTGTATTAGTTGATATGTACCGTACCTCTGATGTATATAGTGATAGATGTATGTATGACTGTCACATGTATTGATATTGTATAACTCTGATATATGTAAAACTATGTAATATTTATGTGATATATTATATTTTGTTCCGATTCGCTGTGAGATTCTGATGTTGCTGTTCTTTCTTTCTCTTTCTTTTCTATTTTCTATCCCTTTCTTTCTTAATGATGATACGTCTTTCTGGTAGTAGAAGGGCGGGTCGTCGCAGTTGGTATCAGAGCATAGGTTGATGATAACCTTGGCTCTGGTAGGAATTACTCATAGAATAGAGTTTGTAGAACTCTAGAATGAGTTTGAGTGTATTAATAGATATGAGCGCGTATTTGTTAGTGAATATAAAATTGTTTTTATATTGTGTTGACTTATCTGTTGAGTGTTTATGGATTCTGGTCGATGTGTGGGACGTCATTTCATCGATAGGGATTCCTAAACTCTTAAACAAGATAGACCGACACAGTATTGTTTTTAAAGTAGGGTAAATGAATAATTTTACCCAAAATTATATTTTGATATAAAAGAAATATTTATATGAAATTATTATATATATATATATATATGTTTGGATGTTTGGTTGTCGATACTAAAATTTAAATTTAAAATTTGAGTGGCTTATAACCACATAAATTATCTAATAAAAGGAATATAATTAAAATTAGATTAAAACAGAATTTAAGTCCCGGAAATATGAAAGGTGTTTAAATGAATTTAAACAAAAGGATTTGGGATTTAAAAAAAAAATCTTGAGAATGTTTGAGAAATGATTTTCCAAAGATTTGGAGGCAATATTGGAATATTGTTTTGGAAAATATTGTTGAATGGAAATTATTTTGGGAAGAATTTGTGAAAGTAAGAAAGCACTGAACTCACTTTAGTCGCTTGAAAATAATCCTGATGGTGATGGCCACATCATCAGTATTCATTTTCGAGTTTCTAAAGTGATGGATTGCTAATAGGATAGTTGGTTATGATATTGTTTGGAGTTGTTGGGTATACAAGTTGTTTTAAAAATTTCAAGGGGAAATTTGTTTTGGCGAAAACAAGTGTTTGGAATTTGAAAATTTGATTTGATATACCAAGTAGGTATGTGTAGTTATCATTTCAAAATGGTTTTGGAAATGAAAACCGAGCAATTGAATTTTAAGAATTCTATTTAATAATGTGGAAGGTTTGAATAAATCAACTATTGAACTTATAAAGTAAAGTTGATATTAATAAGAAGAAATTGGAATTTTAATCCCGGAATTAAAATTTAACTTAAGTAAATGAAAATAAGGAAACATATTGGAGCTTAACCTGAGATAAGTTAAATGGAATTGAAGTTCAAATGAACTTAATTGTATATAAAATTTGAAGGTAAAATGATTGTAATTGTGAGGTGAAAATTTATACCTTACGATAGTAAGTGTTATATATAATCTGAAATTGTGATTATAAGATGAAATAACCCAAATGAGTAATATAAACTTTTAAGTAAATAAATTGGTAATGGGCTCATATATTGTGAAATAAATTTAAAGAATGATAAGTAACTAAATTTAACCGAAGTTGAGTTGGAATAAAATTGAAGTTAAATGAATTCAATCGAGTTATAAATATATTGAATAGAATAAAATTCTTATGTAAATAAGTAAATATTGAACTGAATTAAAACAGAATTGGTGTGAGTGTAAACAAATCTAATTCAAGCATAAATTAAATGACTTTATTCTAAACTCAATAATAAATTGTTCATGTAAATTTAAGAATGGATAAAAGAATAAACTAATCAGCAAATAGTTGAGATTTGATTAAAGGAAAAATCAAATCAAAGATTTGAATGGAAATGGGTGAAATAGAATAAACCTAAGTTGTTAGGTGGAACAGTTTGAAGAAAATAAATGACTTAAGTAAATTGTGAAATGATTATTTAAAATATTGGTTGTCAAGTTTAATAAAATGGTTTGGAATCAAACCTGTTGAAATGCAATGTAAAGATTGTGAATAAATTAATTGGGATGGAATCAAGTGTAAATTGAGATGGAATCAATTTAAAAATTGTTATAAAGCTTAAGTAATTATTTATTCATAATAATATTGTCAAATTGCATATAGAAATGAGTTGTTTTAAAGTAAAAAAGATTAGATAAAATTTTATTAATTATTGAAAGCAAAATACGATGATTTTGAATATGAGTTTGTTTTGCTCAAATGGATTGTATATGTAAGCAAGTAAGTTATAAATCACTTAAACTAAAGAGAATGATTTGAAAATTGGATAGAAGTAATTGTGATATGGATTGAAACCTTACATATGTGCTTATGAAAATATGTAATGTTAAATAAATGGAGACTCTACTAAAACTTTTCTGAATTTGAAAACTATATAATAAAAAAATTAGCAACAAAAAAATTTCAACTTCAAAATTTAAAGTAAACTAATGAATGAAACTAATTTAAAAGTAATAATAGGAATCAGTTATAAATGGAGATAGTCAATAAAAGTTCAATATTCAGAGTTAAGAAAATTGAATTCATATGGAATTGGTAATTCAGATTTAAATAAGAAGATATAAAGGCTAAAGTGGCAGAGTAATAATATAAGAGTATATATAATGCTTATATTAAGCTTAAGAAATGAATGGTGAAATTCTTACGTAAAATTTGATATTGAGAAAATTATTCCAAGTGGATAGAATCAGAATAATGTGAATACAAGAAAATTGATATAGTTGATAACCAATGGATATAAATACGTAAGATGAATGTATATTATTTTATTCGCATAACAATTTGATCCAGATTCGAGCACGGAATTTCGAGATAGTTATATATCGATCCGAGTTGGGATTTTTCACTCGATTTTCGACGACGAACCATGGATATGGATTTTGATTGATTCTGAAAATTCTCTATCATAATTGTGACTATGCAAGGAGAATGACAGTTCTGATCGAGAAACCAGTTCTGTGTCCGTACTAGGAAGTCGGGTGGACGATACTAGTTTGGAAGTGAGATTATGTGATCGAGCGAGCGATCGAATTTAATACTGCGTACGAATGGTATATGTACATCGTACGGGCTAGATTGAATAGATATTGAGATTCTGTAAACAAGTCAATAAAATTTAGACAGAGTTAATAATGTAGATTTCAGTATTGAATTGCCAGAGTGGATATCTGGAATTGATTGTGTATTCCATATATCTCATAAAATTTGCTCATGATTCATCATTGTTGTTAAATCAGTAGTTTAGGAATTCGGAAGACAAATCAAATTTGACTATGGTCAGGAATCCAGTTTGGATTGCTGATCATCGGGAGACAAACTCTCGATAATTTTAGGGAAACTTATCCGAACTTGTGTTCAGACAGTTAGTGTTGTTTGTTAGGATAGACAGTTTGGCAGTTTGTTAATATATGAATGACACGTATGTTTGAATGGTTGGTATAACAGCTTTTAAATTATCTTTGTTTTAAATTTCGGGGACGAAATTCTGTTAAGGGCGGAGGAATGTAACGACCCTGGATTTTTGGCCTCGTTTATTTTAATAAATGTTTAATCTAATAAAATGTAAATTGATCATATTAAAACGCTTATGATTTGGGAATACTGACAATTTATTTAAATTGTAAAGGGGAGTTGGACTTTGGAAATTCAAAATAAATCTTTCAATAATATTATAATTAAATTAGAATGTTATACATTGTTAACATTGGTTAAATAAATCCATATGCTTGATAATGTTTAAAATTTAAAATCAAATTCTAGTAATATAAAATATAAATGTAAAATATGAGTCAAACTTATGTATATAATTTGAATAAATTATAATTGGAAATAAATATAAAAATAAGTATTAAATATAAGTATTACTTAAGAATATAATGTAAATATTGATAATCAAAATATAAAATACAAATATAAATAAGTAAGCAAGCAAATAATAAAACTGTTTTTTTATATACAATATCTTCACATGTAATCCAAACTCAAAGTATAAATGAAATAAAAACAAGTATAACATAATACAAGACAAGATTGTTAATAACAAAACAAAGATCTTTATTCAAAGCTTCATACATAAGCCAAATATGTACCTGCAAGTTGTACACTTACAAATATCTATACAGTATAAGCATAATAATAATTATGTAAACAAAGAGTAGAACAAGAACAAAGCATAATATAGATAAAGTTAAATGTGAAGTAAAATATGATACATATGTATGAATTTTTTTTTTGCAAGCTAGAAAATAACATGATAACAAAACAAATATTTACTTATAAAATATCTTCATATATATTTGATCGAGAGTTGCTGTGTAATCATGTTTGTAGAGGAGTCAAAGTTTATAAATGAACTACAAGATGTACCTATGCATATGCAAAAAGATTTGTACTGAGAAAAAAAAGGTATTCATAACATTTAAATACAAATATCTTTATACATGAAGCTTCATTCACAAGCCTTTGACCTACAATGTATATGTCAGCAAACATAATTATTCTATGTAAACATCTTTAGAAACCTAAGTACTAAATGCTATCAACTCAGCCTACCTTTTAGTTTATGCAAATACTTACAAATCTATGCATCTAGACACTAAATCTGTCAGGTGGAGAGAAAATAATAAAGGTAATGTTTGGCTAGTTACTATGTAACGTCCTGCCTTTTCGCACACTTTAAACCGACACTTGTCCCAATTCAAAGCATACGCAAGGGCGGATTGTTATGGGGTAAATAAGAAAAATAGAGAAGAAATAAAACGAAAATAGAATCTCACAGCGGAAGGATAAAATATAATAACAAATATACAGTTTCATAAACAGTTTACAAAAGCTTGATTCTTCTTTTACAATAAATATCAGAGTTACACATACCAATACAAGCAATGCAGCGGAATAGAAAGAGTGTGGTGCAATACTATATGTAAAATAATACTGATTCTTCGTCTTCGTCCTCCAAAGCTAAAATCTGCTATCCTGAAACGCTCGGACTGACCCGAGCGAATTTGAAAAGACAAAAACACTCGAGTCAGACTAGAAAATCTTATGTGAGTTAAATAAACAGAAATAAATATGAGTACAGTAACTCAAGAGATGTTCGGGATTTACATCTCTTAAGGATCCGTTAAACTATTTACTATGTAGTATATTTCGCTATTATAATAGTGTCTATTTATAAAATAAACATACTTTTAAATAGCATTAAGGCTTTACATTTTCCACCTTAACACGTAATAGTCCCAGTAGTCCATCCAATATCATAGTCCCTCCTGATCGGGAAGCCACCAGAGGATACCACACGGGCTACGGGAGAAATCTAAACTCGTACAAGGCTCGGTATGGTAGGTGACACGGCACAACTAGGCAATGCCAGGGTAGATATACCAATTACGCTTCCGGGCCGATGGTAACGCGTAGCCGCAGCTACCGCCCACCTCGGACAATCTCCCCCAAAATCAAAGTAAAAGTGGCCACTGAATCAATCCAAAGTCAAAGTATAATATCGAAGAGGAGTGTCCGATCAGAGGAATGACCTCATTAACCCGTCAATCGCTCCTGTTTTAGCCACCTTATGCCAACTCACGGGAGTTGGGTCCACGTATTTACCTTACAGGAAACGTCGTCACCACCTACTTCATTCTGGAATCTCCACCGCGTACACGGTTAGTCAAAGTGGTTTTCGGTATCGACAGAGAGTATGTCCATATCCGATCCCGGTCTCTTTGCCAACCCATCGTTATTATAACACCGCGGTCATTTAAAATAGTTTATACTTTAAAACCAGAATATAATCCATTTCAAAACCATAATATTACGATATCATTTCTTCCTTTAAAACCCAAAACAATTCATTTTGATATTATTTATATAAAACCCAAATCAATGATATCATTTCCCAAATATAAATCTTTTCCAAAAATTATGCCACTTTTAAAATTTATAATTCCTTGTAACCAAATATTTGAATATTAACGTTCAACATAATACTTCGAAATCCATAGTTTTTAAAACCATTACTTTCAAAACTAAATGGTTTGGATATTCAACAGTATATAAAATAAGTGGTTTAACTTAAATGTTACTTTGAAAAGAAATATTTCTCGTGGCTTTACAATACATTTCTTTATTTAAAGTTAAAACCAAAATTTAATATCGCTTCAAGTTCCAAGACCATTTCAATAAATTCATATATATACGTATATCCATTTTGAGTATAAATATTTCAACTAAAGTTGGATTTTATTCTTTCAAATCAAATGTTCTATTAATTAGCCTTGAATATTCACATAGAATCCATAATTAATAAGACTTCAATTTCTAGTAAAATATATATATATTTCCAAATTCAAATTTTACTAGAATATTCATTTCAAAATATTTTGGGAAAAATCCAATTATAAATATCATATCTTTAAAATTTCCAACTTAATATTTAAACATAGGATATAAATCATCAAACTCCATTTTCTTAATTTTCTTCCATTTTTATTAAAGAAATTTATTCACCTTTTAATTTCAAAATTTCAACTTCATAGGTATATAAATATGAAATAAAATATTTATACAATATAAAATTTAAGATTTATAAACCGTATTCAATCCAAACCATAGAAATCACATTAAAAATAGTTATATATAGACCGCGGTGCCTGTATATAGTTTTCTATCCTATGGTCAAGTGATACGGATATTTATCATTTCAATCCGCAATTTAAAAAAATAAAACTGCGGTTGTATATCATTTCAAACCGCAATCCCGAATGAAATGTAAATGCATACTAACTTGCAGTTTAATGATATCCAAATAAAACATTCATTCAACAACACATCCATCATCCAATCACAACATCGATCAATATCAATCAATAACAATTATATATATGAGATTATATAGCAGGTAATAACTGTCAATTATATTCAAATTAAATTTAACAACTATTAATCTAACATTTTATATTCAGTAATAATTGACATAACTGTTAACTAGCAGTTCATATGCAAACAAAAATTTCTAACAGCCAATTAACACGCAATAAATCAATTAAATTAACAGTTAAATTCAAAAAAATGCAATTCAACAGATATGAATGAAATAACATGCCAAAAGCTCATAAATAAATTTCTATTCATTCCTAAAATTTATTTAACAAACATAAAAGCTTCTAGTAGTTGTGAGTGGGTTAAAACACTCACCTTTTGAATTTAAATCGAATTTAAATTCGATTTAAACCCAAAAATTCGCCCGTCTCAGAATTCGTCCAAACCAGCGTCATCAAGTCCGGAATTTAATTACGATCCTAACAAAAGAAATTTCGTGTGAATCCGAATCCGTATGAGAAAGTTATGGCGAAAAATGTGATTGAATTCAAAATTGAAAATTAAATAAAAGTGACACACATTTGACCAACATTTAAGCCACGTCAGCAAGGAGCACGCATGCATTTCTCTCATCTTCCCAGTAACGCGCACGAACCAGAGAAGTAACGCACGCACCCAGCAACCCTTTGACCGCCACTTTGACCAAAAATTTTCATCACCTCCGACCACCTGAGAGCCGCCGACCATCACCACTAGCCTCCCCCTTCCAAGCCGCCGCCGCTAGACCACGCGCGCCCCCCAATCGTTGCCGCCGCCGTTAGTTTTTTCGGAACCCTAGTCGCGATTTGGCGACGATCTAACCATTGAAACGACAAACGAATTATATAGATGCGCTCCACTCGGTCCTCTCCACAATACCCAGAAACCGTTTCTCGATCCGATGAAGTTTTGCGCGATGATGATGAACGGTTTTGGGGCTGTTTGAATTTATTCTGGATGAACGATAGCTCCAATTGAAAAACGAATTTCACCATGAGATTACGTGCATCGAGAACTATGATATATATTTTTTCGAGATTTTTAGAAGGACTTTAAATTTTCACTTTGTTTTTGAACTGACTGGATCTAGGGTTAGCCCCATTGAATAAGAAGAGAAGCTTGAAGAAGATGAACGTACAGCAAATAGATAATAGGATGGAGCTAGGGTTTATAACTGTATATTTATAGGTAGGGTTGGGTTAGAGCGTATAGACTAGAAGGGTGAACGTACGCAACAAACTATGGCCCAAAAAGCCCGCTATACCTCCGGAACTGAATTTGTTAAATCTATATATCCAGATAGGTATTTTAAAATATTCTGAACGCGATGGAAAAAGTTTCACGACCAAATTCGATCGTATGAAGAAGTTATGCTGAAAACAAGATTTTCAAATTGATTTCAAATTGATTTTAATAAAATTGATTTCAAGGCGTTTCGTGTCCGTACGATCAAACGACAAGTCCGATCGATCCGAAAATTGAAACCCTATAATAATTCACCGATACGGATCCGATGAAATTGGTTTCATCGAAATCCGAGTCCGTGACAAAAATGGCTATTTTTAATATTTATTAAATAAATCAAAAATAAATTATAAAATCCAATTTTTATATTAATATTCTAAATTTGTCTAAATGTTATTGCTTATATAATTAAATCAATTTCAATGATTTACCCAGCTTGGATGTGAATTAAAACTTATAAGTATATCAATTTGCAATGTTAATTTCTGCACTCCTTTATATCTAGAAAATATAAATTTAAATTCCAAATTATAAATAAACTTTTATTTCCATTTCCTTTTTCTCAACTGTTTATTAATTCCCATCCAAATGAATTCAACATTATGAATTTGATAAATTTATTAGATTTACTTCCTTTCTATATTTCTAAGTTATTGTTGTCAATATGAACATTAGTTTAAGATTTCACTCAAATGTTTACCAATTCCAATCTAAACTCAATAACGTCATAATTAACGTTAGAATCCGTTTTATTATGCATAAATTCTAAATTTTACTGACCCAAATTTTCTTCTTTTCATTCCATATTAATTGTCAATCCCATAGAAAAATTAACATTAGGTTCATACCTTTTTACAAATAACTCCAATTTCTTCCAAATAATAATTACATAACTATTAAATATTAAATCCATTAAATTGCAATAAATTCAATTAATTGCAATTTATTTCCAAATAAATTTGGATTTTTATTTGGTTATACACAAAATTCCGTTATCGCTTGCCTAACAAGGTTATTATCACTTAAGATCTCACTGCATCCACATTTTCACATTTTCATTTCCTAGTTTCTTTACTTTATTCTACGTAATTTATTACAAATGGGATTTTCTTTGGTTTACATCTTATTTGTATTTAACATTTCTCAATCACCAATTCATTTCACTTTAACTGCGGTAAATTGGCGGATAAATTGAATTTGATTCCCAAAATCTAAATTAACAAGAAACAAGGGTAGGTAACATACAATAGTCATTACTCCAAATTCTAGTCACCTAAATAGGCTTTTATTCCTTGCAGATAAATGTTACTATTTATTTTCATAGTACAAATCTCAATGATTATTCCATTTTATATTTGCTTAGGCCATTTATAGTCCACTATACATATGTACATAAATGGGTAATTTATTCAATTCATTAAGTGTCAATTCTATTAAGCCCTGTTTATATCTTTATGCATTCTTCTATTACTTTACAAAAGGGAATAACTTTTAAACTCCTACACTTAATAACAAAACCGTTATAAATCCAATAAACTTCCAAATCCAAGTTTGTACACATTTTACACAACTATTATGATTTCTCACAAACGTTGAATTTATTAAATGACCATTTATTATAATTTAATTCCCTTAATTGAATCAAATGCTTATTATTATATATATTCTTTTCATTCTACCATTCCTTCCCATTTTATATTCATTAACGTATTTACACATCTCTATCTTTCAAATATAAAATAACCAAACTGATTACAAACACTATTTCTATCAATTTTCATAAGTTTGTTCATAACTATACTTTTGTTTACATAAAATAAATTTTATGTTTCTATTAGTTTTCTTTTCCTTTCACTACAGGCATAAATTATTACTATCTACACTAATTACATCTTTGTATTAATGAACACCATTTAAGTTAATATTTATACTAACATTCACAAATTCAACATTTATTTGTTTCTTCAAAATTACTTTAAATCAAGTTGTGAAAATTTACATTATCCACATCTATTATCATAAAATTTTATAGTTACACTAAATTGCAACCACTATACCAAATTTCTACATTTATTCTTAACCAAATTAGAAATTATATTAATTCATTTTATTAAATATCATAAATTTACCGGGTCGTTACAATCTCCCCCACTCAAAACTTTTCGTCCCCGAAAAGGAAAAAGAAGGGAGGAGGAAGATTTACAGTGCATCTTATTTCAAATATTAACTTATAAACAATATTTTACTGGATTAATTTCCTTTAATGAAATATACTTGTTTTATAATCATTATATCCTTTAATACTTGAATTATTAAAGTTGGAAAAATACTTTCACAAAATTCTAAGTCCAAAATTTCCTGAAAATTTTGGCAAAGTCTCCTTTGTACGGAGGGACTCTGGAGAAAATATAATATCCAAATATACAAATATATTACACATATTATCCAAATAAGATATCCCAACACGGGAAAATATATAAAATAGCGCTTATTATTACGGAACCAAAAGCAGTAGCAGTTGCTTCCATAACCTGTATTTTCTTATAAGCCTAAAAGGTTAAATATTTATTTTAAAATGAACTATTCTAGTGGATTCAATCATTCATATCCAATCAAATGCAACAACCATACATTTTAACAAACAGCACACACCGCAAACAAAATCATTCAATCAAACAAACAATTAGTTGTTAGGTTCAAATTCCGAAATTGTACGAAATGTAAAATAACTATCAAGTGCATCCTTTACTCAACAGTCTTAGATGGAACAAAGATAGATTATTTCTCCATCCAACAACTTCAAAATTCCTTACCCAACAACCATACATCAACCAAACAATTCAAATCAACACCAAAATAGCTTATTATACATTTATTTCATACTTCAGTGGTTTGATTTTCTTCCCTTCATTTATGAGGGATTTCTTTATTTCTTACAATTCTCATTTTCCATTTATTACAAAATTCATTATATTTGTATTCCAATTTACTGACTAAGGTTTATATCATCTATTTAAACTTCTTACCCTTTCTTATATAGTAAGTTCTAATTTAACTTAAGTTATTACAATCAAATCTCATTAATAATAGCAAATTAATAGAATACCTTTATTACCTCCAGCTTCACTTGTAAGATTTCCCTTTTCATTTTCTTACTAACATTGCAACTTTTTATTATATGGTAAGTTATGTATGTTTAAGAATGTAAGTGAAAATTTACAAGTTTCCTCTCCATTCCTTTAATTAATATATATTTGTTTTATAAATTACAATTTCAACTTACCTTTAATTTCATTCCTTTATTTAATGTTTATGTTTCTATTATATTTAATTACAGTAACCCTCTTAGTTACACCTAAATTATAACCTTATAACCTTCATTCTTATAAATAAAGGAATTTTATTAATTTTATTACATAGGGTTTACAGTCATTTATATATATTACCCACTTTTTATTATATTAACTAGTAGCATTTAAATCATACTTAAGTTTATAACTCTACACATCAAACCTTATTTATTTAAGAATTTCATTTAATTTTCTTAAGTTCATATCACCTATTAATGATACTTAACTTTAATTATGGTAAAATTTCAATTATACTTAAGTTATACCATTTAATTCTTATTTAATCAGCAATTTATTGAATACTTCACTATTTCCAAAATTTCTACTTGCATAACATTCGATTCCAAGCCTTATTTAACATTTCAACTTTTCATATCTGGTAAGTTATATATGTTAAAGAAAAATGCAATTGAACTTATACAAGTTTTATCTCATCTTTTAATTAAATTTAATGTTCAACAATATTACTTTTTGTCTCATGTGTTGAAAATTTCAAATTTCCTTTAATTCCCACTTATAATTTTGCATTATATCTCTTATTTAAATTAGAGGTTTCAATTCCTTAATTGCTTACCTTTTATTTTACTAAAATAATTTACCATTAATTTATGGAAATTTAAGAATTAAATACCGGGTCAAATTTCAATTTATTTAAAATAATAAATAATTAGTTCCCTACCACTTTTGTGTCTCAATTTTATTTTAAAACAAATAAAATTTTAGATAATTCAAAATAAATCTGCAGTAGAATTTTACTACAGTGGCCTTTCCCCTTCGAAACTCGAAAATGAAAGTCGATGATGCGGCCGTCATCACCGAATTTATTTTCCAGCGACAGAGAGGAAAGTACAGAATTTAAATTTTTTTTTTCCCAAAATCTTCTTTAAAACAATTCTTCCAAATTATACGAAATATTTATATAAGAAATTACTTATAAACCAAATCAATAAATTTCACAAATTCTTTGAAAGCAGATTTGGAAAAATCCCGGACTTAAGTTCTAAAATCTCCAATTTGATTTATCATAATTTCAACTTAGCTTCAGTTATTATAAATATTTTATTTCCTAACACCCAATCTATAGCAACCAAATATATATATATATATATATCTTTATAAAAATATTTTTATATATAGAAAATATAATAGGCAAAATTCTTTCATTGACCTATATTAAAACAAATATTATGTCGGTCTGTCCTATTAAGTGTTTAGAAATCCCTATTGATGACATAGCGTCCCATGCATCAACCAGAATTTTTAAATACAAAGCGGAACAGATTAACACAATATAAAAATCTTTTTATTAATACTAACAAATACGCTCTCTCATATATATACACTCAGCGACTCCCATAGGATATTTCTACCCTATTAACAAAGAGTCAAACCCCACAAAGCCAAGGTTTATCGCTAAACCAAAGCTCTGATACCAGATGTAACGTCCTGCCTTTTCGCACACTTTAAACCGACACTTGTCCCAATTCAAAGCATACGCAAGGGCGGATTGTTATGGGGTAAATAAGAAAAATAGAGAAGAAATAAAACGAAAATAGAATCTCACAGCGGAAGGATAAAATATAATAACAAATATACAGTTTCATAAACAGTTTACAAAAGCTTGATTCTTCTTTTACAATAAATATCAGAGTTACACATACCAATACAAGCAATGCAGCGGAATAGAAAGAGTGTGGTGCAATACTATATGTAAAATAATACTGATTCTTCGTCTTCGTCCTCCAAAGCTAAAATCTGCTATCCTGAAACGCTCGGACTGACCCGAGCGAATTTGAAAAGACAAAAACACTCGAGTCAGACTAGAAAATCTTATGTGAGTTAAATAAACAGAAATAAATATGAGTACAGTAACTCAAGAGATGTTCGGGATTTACATCTCTTAAGGATCCGTTAAACTATTTACTATGTAGTATATTTCGCTATTATAATAGTGTCTATTTATAAAATAAACATACTTTTAAATAGCATTAAGGCTTTACATTTTCCACCTTAACACGTAATAGTCCCAGTAGTCCATCCAATATCATAGTCCCTCCTGATCGGGAAGCCACCAGAGGATACCACACGGGCTACGGGAGAAATCTAAACTCGTACAAGGCTCGGTATGGTAGGTGACACGGCACAACTAGGCAATGCCAGGGTAGATATACCAATTACGCTTCCGGGCCGATGGTAACGCGTAGCCGCAGCTACCGCCCACCTCGGACAATCTCCCCCAAAATCAAAGTAAAAGTGGCCACTGAATCAATCCAAAGTCAAAGTATAATATCGAAGAGGAGTGTCCGATCAGAGGAATGACCTCATTAACCCGTCAATCGCTCCTGTTTTAGCCACCTTATGCCAACTCACGGGAGTTGGGTCCACGTATTTACCTTACAGGAAACGTCGTCACCACCTACTTCATTCTGGAATCTCCACCGCGTACACGGTTAGTCAAAGTGGTTTTCGGTATCGACAGAGAGTATGTCCATATCCGATCCCGGTCTCTTTGCCAACCCATCGTTATTATAACACCGCGGTCATTTAAAATAGTTTATACTTTAAAACCAGAATATAATCCATTTCAAAACCATAATATTACGATATCATTTCTTCCTTTAAAACCCAAAACAATTCATTTTGATATTATTTATATAAAACCCAAATCAATGATATCATTTCCCAAATATAAATCTTTTCCAAAAATTATGCCACTTTTAAAATTTATAATTCCTTGTAACCAAATATTTGAATATTAACGTTCAACATAATACTTCGAAATCCATAGTTTTTAAAACCATTACTTTCAAAACTAAATGGTTTGGATATTCAACAGTATATAAAATAAGTGGTTTAACTTAAATGTTACTTTGAAAAGAAATATTTCTCGTGGCTTTACAATACATTTCTTTATTTAAAGTTAAAACCAAAATTTAATATCGCTTCAAGTTCCAAGACCATTTCAATAAATTCATATATATACGTATATCCATTTTGAGTATAAATATTTCAGCTAAAGTTGGAGTTTATTCTTTCAAATCAAATGTTCTATTAATTAGCCTTGAATATTCACATAGAATCCATAATTAATAAGACTTCAATTTCTAGTAAAATATATATATATTTCCAAATTCAAATTTTACTAGAATATTCATTTCAAAATATTTTGGGAAAAATCCAATTATAAATATCATATCTTTAAAATTTCCAACTTAATATTTAAACATAGGATATAAATCATCAAACTCCATTTTCTTAATTTTCTTCCATTTTTATTAAAGAAATTTATTCACCTTTTAATTTCAAAATTTCAACTTCATAGGTATATAAATATGAAATAAAATATTTATACAATATAAAATTTAAGATTTATAAACCGTATTCAATCCAAACCATAGAAATCACATTAAAAATAGTTATATATAGACCGCGGTGCCTGTATATAGTTTTCTATCCTATGGTCAAGTGATACGGATATTTATCATTTCAATCCGCAATTTAAAAAAATAAAACTGCGGTTGTATATCATTTCAAACCGCAATCCCGAATGAAATGTAAATGCATACTAACTTGCAGTTTAATGATATCCAAATAAAACATTCATTCAACAACACATCCATCATCCAATCACAACATCGATCAATATCAATCAATAACAATTATATATATGAGATTATATAGCAGGTAATAACTGTCAATTATATTCAAATTAAATTTAACAACTATTAATCTAACATTTTATATTCAGTAATAATTGACATAATTGTTAACTAGCAGTTCATATGCAAACAAAAATTTCTAACAGCCAATTAACACGCAATAAATCAATTAAATTAACAGTTAAATTCAAAAAAATGCAATTCAACAGATATGAATGAAATAACATGCCAAAAGCTCATAAATAAATTTCTATTCATTCCTAAAATTTATTTAACAAACATAAAAGCTTCTAGTAGTTGTGAGTGGGTTAAAACACTCACCTTTTGAATTTAAATCGAATTTAAATTCGATTTAAACCCAAAAATTCGCCCGTCTCAGAATTCGTCCAAACCAGCGTCATCAAGTCCGGAATTTAATTACGATCCTAACAAAAGAAATTTCGTGTGAATCCGAATCCGTATGAGAAAGTTATGGCGAAAAATGTGATTGAATTCAAAATTGAAAATTAAATAAAAGTGATACACATTTGACCAACATTTAAGCCACGTCAGCAAGGAGCACGCATGCATTTCTCTCATCTTCCCAGTAACGCGCACGAACCAGAGAAGTAACGCACGCACCCAGCAACCCTTTGACCGCCACTTTGACCAAAAATTTTCATCACCTCCGACCACCTGAGAGCCGCCGACCATCACCACTAGCCTCCCCCTTCCAAGCCGCCGCCGCTAGACCACGCGCGCCCCCCCCAATTGTTGCCGCCGCCGTTAGTTTTTTCGAAACCCTAGTCGCGATTTGGCGACGATCTAACCATTGAAACGACAAACGAATTATATAGATGCGCTCCACTCGGTCCTCTCCACAATACCCAGAAACCGTTTCTCGATCCGATGAAGTTTTGCGCGATGATGATGAACGGTTTTGGGGCTGTTTGAATTTATTCTGGATGAACGATAGCTCCAATTGAAAAACGAATTTCACCATGAGATTACGTGCATCGAGAACTATGATATATATTTTTTCGAGATTTTTAGAAGGACTTTAAATTTTCACTTTGTTTTTGAACTGACTGGATCTAGGGTTAGCCCCATTGAATAAGAAGAGAAGCTTGAAGAAGATGAACGTACAGCAAATAGATAATAGGATGGAGCTAGGGTTTATAACTGTATATTTATAGGTAGGGTTGGGTTAGAGCGTATAGACTAGAAGGGTGAACGTACGCAACAAACTATGGCCCAAAAAGCCCGCTATACCTCCGGAACTGAATTTGTTAAATCTATATATCCAGATAGGTATTTTAAAATATTCTGAACGCGATGGAAAAAGTTTCACGACCAAATTCGATCGTATGAAGAAGTTATGCTGAAAACAAGATTTTCAAATTGATTTCAAATTGATTTTAATAAAATTGATTTCAAGGCGTTTCGTGTCCGTACGATCAAACGACAAGTCCGATCGATCCGAAAATTGAAACCCTATAATAATTCACCGATACGGATCCGATGAAATTGGTTTCATCGAAATCCGAGTCCGTGACAAAAATGGCTATTTTTAATATTTATTAAATAAATCAAAAATAAATTATAAAATCCAATTTTTATATTAATATTCTAAATTTGTCTAAATGTTATTGCTTATATAATTAAATCAATTTCAATGATTTACCCAGCTTGGATGTGAATTAAAACTTATAAGTATATCAATTTGCAATGTTAATTTCTGCACTCCTTTATATCTAGAAAATATAAATTTAAATTCCAAATTATAAATAAACTTTTATTTCCATTTCCTTTTTCTCAACTGTTTATTAATTCCCATCCAAATGAATTCAACATTATGAATTTGATAAATTTATTAGATTTACTTCCTTTCTATATTTCTAAGTTATTGTTGTCAATATGAACATTAGTTTAAGATTTCACTCAAATGTTTACCAATTCCAATCTAAACTCAATAACGTCATAATTAACGTTAGAATCCGTTTTATTATGCATAAATTCTAAATTTTACTGACCCAAATTTTCTTCTTTTCATTCCATATTAATTGTCAATCCCATAGAAAAATTAACATTAGGTTCATACCTTTTTACAAATAACTCCAATTTCTTCCAAATAATAATTACATAACTATTAAATATTAAATCCATTAAATTGCAATAAATTCAATTAATTGCAATTTATTTCCAAATAAATTTGGATTTTTATTTGGTTATACACAAAATTCCGTTATCGCTTGCCTAACAAGGTTATTATCACTTAAGATCTCACTGCATCCACATTTTCACATTTTCATTTCCTAGTTTCTTTACTTTATTCTACGTAATTTATTACAAATGGGATTTTCTTTGGTTTACATCTTATTTGTATTTAACATTTCTCAATCACCAATTCATTTCACTTTAACTGCGGTAAATTGGCGGATAAATTGAATTTGATTCCCAAAATCTAAATTAACAAGAAACAAGGGTAGGTAACATACAATAGTCATTACTCCAAATTCTAGTCACCTAAATAGGCTTTTATTCCTTGCAGATAAATGTTACTATTTATTTTCATAGTACAAATCTCAATGATTATTCCATTTTATATTTGCTTAGGCCATTTATAGTCCACTATACATATGTACATAAATGGGTAATTTATTCAATTCATTAAGTGTCAATTCTATTAAGCCCTGTTTATATCTTTATGCATTCTTCTATTACTTTACAAAAGGGAATAACTTTTAAACTCCTACACTTAATAACAAAACCGTTATAAATCCAATAAACTTCCAAATCCAAGTTTGTACACATTTTACACAACTATTATGATTTCTCACAAACGTTGAATTTATTAAATGACCATTTATTATAATTTAATTCCCTTAATTGAATCAAATGCTTATTATTATATATATTCTTTTCATTCTACCATTCCTTCCCATTTTATATTCATTAACGTATTTACACATCTCTATCTTTCAAATATAAAATAACCAAACTGATTACAAACACTGTTTCTATCAATTTTCATAAGTTTGTTCAAAACTATACTTTTGTTTACATAAAATAAATTTTATGTTTCTATTAGTTTTCTTTTCCTTTCACTACAGGCATAAATTATTACTATCTACACTAATTACATCTTTGTATTAATGAACACCATTTAAGTTAATATTTATACTAACATTCACAAATTCAACATTTATTTGTTTCTTCAAAATTACTTTAAATCAAGTTGTGAAAATTTACATTATCCACATCTATTATCATAAAATTTTATAGTTACACTAAATTGCAACCACTATACCAAATTTCTACATTTATTCTTAACCAAATTAGAAATTATATTAATTCATTTTATTAAATATCATAAATTTACCGGGTCGTTACATACTACCTACCTTCTTTACAATTGTTGTCTTCTATATATATATGTGAGACCATTTATTTTCTCTAGTCATGGTTCGTTCAATAATCAAATAAGGAAACTGTATAAAACAAAGGAAATGAACAAACCCCATCTCAATTCATCAATGATAAAAACAGGGATCAAAAACTGTTTCAGCTCCAGGTTTCAAAAGAAAACATCAGAGCTTTCTGTTCAAAAGAGTTTTCTGGTGAGTAAACAAAATTTATAGTCTTAAGTTCATTTGTGTGGTTGATGTATTTATAATGTTATGATGACCTATGTATTGGGTTTAAAATTCTGTGTTCAAGTATAAGTTTCCTATTAAACTTGAATCTGTAGATTTAGTGTAGTTACAGAGTCAAGTACCATTCAAAACATAAGATATTCTCATTTGATTATTAATAGGCTTATGTTTTTAAAATAAACCATGTTGTCTGGATAAAATAAAATCAAGATTTTAAAACTTTTGCAAGCTTGTCAATGGAATATACTCACTGTAAAATAATTTACAGGAAAACCACTTAATTTGTGTTAAATTCAAGTATAATAAATTACTGATTCAAATAACTAGCAAGAATCTATATACAAAGTTAGGATTTTTAAATTGAAAACGATGATTTTTAGTTCATTAGTTATGGAGCAATTTGAATATGAAATAAAATTACATTTTTGTCAATTGTGGCTGATTCAATTGATTTTAATTGTTGATTATTTTCATGAAGCAAGCTTGAAGAAGTATTAACACAGGAAAAATACTTAAAAAAAATTCGAATGCTTAGATTTTGCGGTGGAGGTAAGAGTAGGGTTTAGTTCATTCGTTTTTGGATGCTCTGTGAATTTTGGTTTTCGCCACCATGGTTCGACCGAGTGGCTCGGGGTTGTGAGTGAAGGCCGAGGAAGGTTTGGCCATGGCGTGGGGAAAGGGGCTTGGACTACGGTGATAAATGGTGGCCGCACGTGGGGTTTTCGGTGAGGTGTTCATGGTTTGTGTTCGAGCATCAGGTCATTTTTTTGATCTGCTAATTTTCGAAGGGTATTGGGTTTTAATTTTTGTAGTCGAGACGTTTTGGGATTTTCTGGTGGTTGCGTAAGTCGCCGGAGGCGAGGTGAGCCACCGTGTACGTGCACGGTGGCGAAGTGATGTCCGTGGTCTGTAAGTAGCCGCGCGCTCGTACTCGTGTAAATTGAGGTCTCGCTTCGGGGTTGTCTTCGGGTCAGTTGCGTGAGTAGCTACTGCAGTCGAATTATAACCAACTAAAAAATAAAAATAAGTGAGAAGAAGAATAGGAAATAGGAAGAGGAGAAGAAGAAGTAAGGGAAAGGGGCTCGGGTGTTTTGATGGTTAACTCGGAGCCGTACTCGAGTTTTCTCAGAGAAGACTCGGTTGTAGTTATGCATTTTAAGATGAAGTTAAGAAGCAATCTCTACAAGCTTTAATTCTATAGTTCAATTAATATTTAACTGATGGGATGAGATTAGAATATAAGTTTACATTTTTAGTTAATATCTTAAAAATGTTTTAACACTTAATTATCATATAGTGATTAATTTAAGTAAGAATGAATTTAATTAACATTTTAAGTTGAAAGTTAAAAATTAATTGGATTTCAAAATTTAAAGAAGAGCTTTTAAGTGTTAATTAGATTGAATGATAATTAATTAATTATCTTAGAAAACAATTTAGAATAATTACCTTTTAAATTGTAATTAGCAATGGATAAATCAATGTTTAAGTAATAAACGAAATTGCAATTAACTACTTAAGTTAATTTAAGAATAGTTAATAGTCAATTAATTAAGTAATTTAATTACTTATTAATAAATGATAAATTATTATATTATGCAGCAAATAAATAGGTAATTAAGTTTCATTTATTAATAATTAAGGTTATTAATAAACGGTTAATTGAAGTTAAATCACTTGGGTTAAGAAGTAATTAAGTAATTGATAGTGTGAAATAAAACAATTATGTAATTAAGACTTAAGGGTTAATAAAGAAATCATTAATTAAACAATTTGAAATGAAATAGGAGATTAATTGTTAATAAATGATTAATTGAATAAAGTTAAGTGATTAACTCTCAGGTAATTAATTCTAAATTGAACTAATGAGATTTAAAAGTAATTGTTTATGGATTGTTGTAAATGTAGAATGTCTGGTTTGTGTTGTTTAAATTGATGATATTCTGTGATGCTCTCTGATATGCTATGATACATCTATGATAACTGTATATGTTTATCTGTGATAAATGTTGTTTGAATTATAACTTGAATTAAACAGTTTGAGTTAATTAGACAACTTGGCCCTTAAAATGGCGTTTGGACCTGATGAGATCGGGATCGGAAGAATCAATTTTGATTCTCCGAAAACCACATCGATCCAATTTAAATGTTAGGTTGTGAATTCTGAAATGAAGATCGAGATGGTGTTTTCAGATTGCAAGGGTTATCGTTGTTGACTCTAAGGGTGATTCCAAAACGAGTGTAACGAGATGATGCCTTCGGTTTCGTTCGAACCCAGAACGAACTTGTATGGATTGAATGCTTTCAACACATCATCAGGCGGGCAATGAGCATTCTAAGAATATTGTTCAATAAAGGTAATCGCAGCCTCAAGCCTCATCAGCCGGGAATGGCTAAAACAGGGGAGGTGCAGCAAGGTTAGGTGGGTCATGCCCAAGCAGGACAAGATATTTCTCCTGTCTAGATGTACCTTTTATTCGGCTGTATGGGCGGTTTCTAGCTAGAACCGTGGGGTTTATCTTGTTCAGGACTGTTCAGTAAGGAATGGTTCCGGCCTTGTGTTGTAGGGGGTCGGGAGTGATCCTCGGTACGGTGATCTAGTCCCCGTACTGTGACGGGCGGTACCCCGGTAGCCCTGCCATTGTTGGAAATCCATTTTCCCTACGAGACCCTACGGTTTTGATTTGTATTACCCACTTTTGTGGCTAGTGGCTGGAATTTAATCATGTAACAATTTCGGCTATTTTCTATTTACTTGAAAACCCTAGACACTATTATAATATCACTGGATTTCCTATAAAATGTTTTGGTTAGCGTACGGTAAAACTTACCCGTATTTATGTGTGGGGAGTCTTACGTGATACCTTTATTTTCAAAATGTTTTTCAAAGTTAAACAACTTTAAATCGTTTACTCATACCAGACCCATGTCTGACCCGGAGTTTATATTTTGTTTTTCATAAACTCTTGGGTACTCAAATTTTTATGAGTAGCCAAGTGATAGGTTTCGGACTTGATTTCTTGGTATTCCATGTTAGTTGGGTTTACTCACGCTGGTTTCCATCCTGACTCGGGTGTTACTTTGGTGTAATGCTCGGGTCAGACCGAGTATTACAGATTTCCAGGTTAGAACGTTCTGGAACTCAGGAGGCGAGCTGGATTGTAAAAGCATATAGAGTATTTCCGCTGTATAATATTGTTGTGTATCTGAGGCATGATAATTGTAAATATTCAGTGACTGTATATAATGTGAAACTCTGATGTATTAGAATGTAACTGACAGTTATAATATTCTCTTGTAGTCTCTTATTATTCATATTATATTTTATCCGCTATGTATGTGAGATGTTTGGTGTTTCTATTCTTCTTCTTCTATCTCTTTCTTCTTTTTCATAACTATCTGGGATTTTCGGCTTCGAAAATTTTGGGTCGTTACATTTTGGTATTAGAGCTGAAAGGTTAAGCGAGAACCTTGGCTCTGGTGGAGATTTACTCATTAAAAAGAGTCTGTAGTACTCTAGAATGAGTTAAATATATATATATATATATATATATATATATATATGAGAGCGTACTTGTTATTTGCTTATAACGGTTTTAAATGATTTTACATAAAATATATGTTGATATATAAAGCAATATTTCTTTCTAATAAATATTAAGGTGGATGGTTGTTAAATTATTGAAACTAAGATAAGAAGTAATATAAAATTCGACTAAATTGAAAACTTATAACCAAAGTTGAAGAATAAACTTATATAACAAAATGGAATTTGAAATATAGATTGTAAATGTAATTTATAAATTGAAATAAACTTCATAAATAAATGAGATTATAATTGAAATAGAATTCCAGAGAATATTTGAAAATAAAGTAAGATGAAAATTCCAGAGTAATGTTTAAATAAAAATTAGATGGATTGGAAATTTGAAATTTTTGGGAAAATTTAATATACCTTTGGATTTGAAAGTGGTTTCCAAAGGTTCTGGAGAAATAATAATATTATTTCAAAAATATTTTTTGTGTTGAATTTGAAATCTGGGAGATTTGAAATTTAAAATATTTGGAAATGTTTTTAAAGAGATAAAAGCATTGAACTCTTTCGGTCACTGGAAAATAACGTCAGTGATGACTGCAGCATCATTGATGTTCATTTTCGAGTTTCTAGAAGAGAATTTGCTACCAAATTGTTTTAAATTGGAGTTGTTTGTGAACTGGGTTTGGTTTTGAAGTTCAAAGGGATAAATGAATTTGCCAAAGAATTTTGTATATAGTTGAATTCTAAGGTGATATTGAAATTTTGGAAATTTGTTTAAACTCTGGAATCTTGATTAAATGTTTATGGAATAATAAAAATATATTGGCTAAATAAAATGTATAATTCTGAGTTAAAAGCAAAATGTGAATGTAATTGATTATAAATGGAAGTTGTAAAATTGAAATTATAATTAAGGTTGTACAAGTTTAAAGACTAAATGGGATTTGATTTGAAGTTGGAACTAGATTGAGAATCAATTTGATTTGAATTGGGATTAAATCAATTTCAATGGAAATTGAAGTTAGAATTGAATCAATTTAAATGGTAGTGGGAGGTTAAATTGAATTGTTGGGGGGAGTGAACAGTTTTGACTCTGAACTATTTTAATTTAATTGTTTTGATGTAAACTTATTTTTCCAAGCTCTTAAATATATACCACTTTTCTTTCTTAAAGCCTAATTATTTTATACTTGGTTTACAATTATTTTTGGAGCTATTTAACCATTTTTCAACGGTTTTCTAAACTAATTACTGTTTTTCAACTATTTCACAAACTAATTTCTATTTTACAACTATTTGGCAATTATTTAAAAATTTCTGAAACTATTTAACTATTTTCCAACTATTTTATAACTAGTTAACTATTTTACAGCCATTTTGTATACTGATAATTATTTTTCAACTACTTACCTATTTTTAAAATTTTCAAGCTATTTTCTAAATATAAACTGGTCGGAGTTCAAACTGTTATGGATTTAATACCCAACTGAGATAGGAATTGAAGTGATAATCCAAATGAGGATTAATGTAAAGGTGGATAAGTGAATGGAAAAGAAATTGATATTGAAAAGAGTAATCAAATTGAGATATTTGGTTTTGAATAAAAAAAGATGTATATCTTTGTTATATAAGATAAATCTTCCCTTGTTGAATTTATTGCTGGAAGAAAAATGTTTTGAAAGTGTTTAAAGTATAAAAGGGAGTTTTATACGAAGGAATTTTATACGGGGTTGAAATGATCCAAGTTTTTAAATTTTATATATCTTAATATATATAAAGGATCTTATGAGGATTTTATAAAGGTTGTGAGATCCTTTGGATTTGGAAAGGGCTTTTGATTTTTGGGTAAAATTCAATATTGGAATTTGAAAAGCCTAATTTGAGAATTATCGATTTTGGAATAATCGATTTTGTGTAGAAGAGCCTTGTATGAGATCATACTAGGTGTATGATTTGAATATACTATATATTATATGTGTATAGTATAAATGTTTTGATGATGACTCTGGGGAAAAAGGCGCTCCCTTGAAATGAACTTCTCAAGAGTGCCACCGGGTGGTGCTGCCTTGAGCCTCAAGGGGGGATTCTAAAGTTGATCCAGTGAGGAGTCCGGACAAAACTAGTTCCTAAGGATTATGAGTTGAGTATACCATAGCGTAAGTCGTGTGTGCCGCTGAGAGCCAACAGTCTGCGTTTGAGTTTATCTCGGTAGACTGCGACACTATGGTATACCAAATAGCGAAGTCGTGTATGCCGCTGAGAGCCAACAGTCTGCGTTTGAGTTTATCTCGGTAGACTGCGACCTATGTAGGAGTGGAGAGGTTTCATTTCGATAGCAAAATCAGAGGCCGTGGAGAGCCTGCAGTTACATGGACTTTTGCTGTGACAGCAACGTAACCCTGGATGTAACTGTGATTTGTTGTATGGGATCCATTGCGTAATTGAGAGGCCGCGGAGAGCCTGCAGTTACATGGACTTTTGCTGTGACGGCTACGTAACCCTGGTATGTAACTGTGACCATGGATGGGAGTGATGATTTCCAGAGCATTCTCACCAAAGATATTTCCTCTATTTCAAAATGCTTTCAATATTTTCAATAAATTATTTTTCAAATATTTTCACTGGGTGTTGAAAACGAGTTTACCAAGTACTTATAGGTTTTCAGTCTTACGCCTGATCAACGTATGACTGAATTTCTGTGAGAACAAGGATGGACTGGTTAAGACATCGAGTCATAAAAAGTATTTTATAAATAGCTATTTTATTAAGTATGATGTGAATTTAAAAGCATTTCTAAATATTTTTAAATAAAGTGTTGAAATTTCGGGAAGATAAAGGAAATCCAAACTGGAATTTTAATGAAGTGGTTTTGTAATTAAAATCAAATATAGATTTAGAAGTTGGAAATAAGCTAATTGGTTAAAATAATTGTTTGATTGAGTACGTTAATGTGACGACCGCCCATGTCTCCCACACCAAAACAAGAGAATAGTGCGCTGAAAGGTGTGCCAGGCAGCCATGGACGATAGTCAGGGTAAAATAAAGTCGCAGAATCTCTATCGTAACTCACAGCGCATGGATAAAATACAATAGAGAAATATATATAGTGAAGCTTCATAACAGAAAATATCATCATATAAGCATCACAGTAGTTTTATACAATCATCTCAACAAATCCATACAACAAGACCTCACTACATAACACTCAATCAAATACAGCAGCGGATACCCAGTACATATAGAAAGAAATAATATGCATAGCCTCCTGCTCGTCTTCGTCATCATCAGCGGAGAACTCTAAGCACAGCACCTGCCACCTGCTACCTAGTCTGCCCATCCCAACATGGATGAACAGCCCAAGGTAATAAGAGGAGACATAAAACCTTGAGTCAGACAAAGTCTTAGTGAGCAGTAAATTAACTATCAAACATACCAAAAGAGCATAAGGAATAAAAGGAATAGGAACTAAACCATCCCACTCCACCTCTTCTCACAGTGATAGCCCCCAGACACACACTAAGGAGAAGCAATCATAGCATAGCAGGTAATTAAAATAAAGCAATAATCACTCGAGTCAAGGACGATGTTTTCCAAATACAAACCCCCAAGGCCTAAACCAAGATCAGATAAGCACCCAGAAAACACCGCTCTTGAGACCGAATGATAGTACAACCAAACATCCATGACTCTGGCTATCACTGTATCATTGCCTTGATATCACCGTTAGTTGAATGACCACCTGTCAAGGGCTAATGGTAACCCCGGTTCTAGCCATAACTCCGCACGTCGTCGCAGCCCGTGCCTAGGAATTTTCGCAACTACCCAGAGTACTAGCACGTCGTCGCAGCCCGTGCCTGGAACGTCGTCGCAGCCCGTTCCAACGTACCCTTGCTTTGAGCATGCTAGAACCTTCAACAACGATAAGATCTCAGCCTCCTAGTCATCCTCCTCGACGACTATTTCCATACTAGCTCAAGCGCCCCTCAAGCTAACCATTATCACCAACTCGGATCGCATCACCGAGTAATCAACATAACTTTGCACGTCGTCGCAGCCCGTGCTTGGAACGTCATCGTGACCCGTCCCATCACAACATATGTCTTGCCTCATCACATCATAGCAAAGTCTCTCTTCTTGGAACGTCATCATGACCCGTCCCATTTCAACATCACACCTTGCTTTATCGCATCATAGCAAAGTCCCATCTCAATCATGCTTTGCCTTCTCGTATCATGGCAAGATCCCACATCCTCGAATCCATCCATATGAGCTTCCACATCCGCTTCATATGCTACAGGCAGCTTCCACATTCAAGAGCTTTTCCACCTAGCTTTTGAATCATCTCGAACCATCTTGTTCCAAATCAACCACTAGCTAACTTGAAACAATCCAAATCATTCATCAATACAAATAATCAAGCATTCAAACAAGATCTAATAAGCAATATCAACAAAAATGGCAATATCGTAAATAAATGAGCATAAGTCCAACATGCATGATTCATAGGTTTTTAGCATAGATCTATCAAATATAAAACATGGGTTTTGTCTCTAATACTTGTTAAACAAATATGCATAGGTAAACATCTTCAAAAATGATGGATCTACATGCAGACTTAAGGACAATGCGAGAAAATGCTATTTCAAACACATAAACTAGCTACCAATCCACTACACTCCTTTGGGTCCGCGTGAGAGATAACTACCACTCACCAAATCACCCAAACACCTCAAAAACCACACACTTCAGATCTGGACAGCGAAGAACAAGGCTTGATCCGGCAAGATCTCGCTTCAATCGATGAAATCTAGCTCGAACGGATGAAGATCTTCAACTTAGACACTTGAATCTTCGATCTCGATCTTCGATCTTGGATAGATGCTAACACTTGATTGGAATAGAGAAAAGAAGATGAAGAAATGTTGTAGTCGAGTCTTCAAAATGGCAGCACTTCGTTGCCTCAAAAAAACCGGTGCCAAAAAGTGAGCCGAACCCCTCTATTTATAGGCTGAATCAACCATGAGTCGTCGCCCCTATGAGTCGTCCACGACTCATCATGAGTCGTTCACGACTCAATGCCTCCGACTCAAAGACCTAGCACCTTAACACGGTCTAACGACTCAACCTATATGCGACTCAACGCATGTGCGCAACCTACGACTCAACCCAGGTCGACTCAACACCTACCGACTCACGACTCAAGACTCACCAGGTCACCGAACTAACACGTCCTAAGTCGTATGACGACTCAACAATACACACACGACTCGACTATGGTGCCGACTCAACTGCATACGACTCATCAACTTAGCCGACTCACGACTCATCCACCAGCCGACTTATCCTAGACACGACCCAACCAGCCTTTGCCGACTCAACATGAGTCGTTCACGACTCATTACCATGCCGACCTAACCCTTCAACGACTCATCAGACTCTATGACTCAAGACCCTGCCGACTCACTACCCACGACCTAAGCCTAAACCTCCTTAAGCCGCTAACCCATGAGTCGGTCACTATCTTAGGTCGGTCCATCCTTATCTCGGCCAAACCTATAAGCCGCCCCTCCTATGAGTCGTAACTCGTGCACGACTCAACCTATAAGTCGCTGCTTCTATAAGTCGGTCACGACTCATCACTTGCACTCGGGTCAACTCCTAAACGACTCAAGCTAAAGGCAACACAAACAACACTATCGACCTGCAAATTCTACGATTAATCGACACGTAAAAATACGGGTCGTTACATTCTCTCCCCCTTAGGAATTTTGCCCCCGAAATTCCAAACAAACAAGTGCGAACAAAATTATTCTGCATGCCTACCATCCATAGAAATCAACAAACCACGCATCCAATTTCTAACCTAGCATGCAGAATTCTAAGACTTAGAACAAGCTACAAATTCATGAGATGTCACGACACCTTAGGGCCATACCTTGAAGAGTTCGGGATGAGCTGCCTTCATCCTCTCTTCCTCCTCCCACGTACAGTCGTTAACATCATCACTCCATTGTATCTTGAGCAACGTAATCGTCTTTCTCCTAAGCTGTTTCGTATCGGTTTCAACAATACGAAGCGGCTTACGAGGTCTTCTAACAACTGGATCAATCTCTAGATCTTCACAGCTATCAGCAGAAACCACCGTAGTTGGATCATGCACGTACTTCCGTAGATAGGATACATGAAAAACATTGTGCACACCCGCCATCTTTTCCGGTAACTCCAATCTATAAGCGAGCTTTCCAATTCGCTCGATAATCGGGAATGGTCCAACGAATCTCGGAGTTAACTTTCCTTTCTTCCCGAATCTAATAACATTCTTCAATGGAGAAATCTTCACGAAAACCATATCACCCACGTCGAATTCCAAATCCTTTCGACGATTATCTGCATAACTTTTCTGACGATCCTGGGCTGCCTTCATTCTTTGCCGAATGATCTCTATACAATCCGAAGTCTGTCGAATCATCTCTGGCCCAAGTATCAGCTTTTCTCCGGCTTCCAACCAACATGTCGGAGAGTTACACGGTCTTCCATATAATGCCTCATATGGTGCCATACCAATGCTCGACTGATAACTGTTGTTATATGCAAATTCCACCAAATGAAGGTGATCTTCCCATGATCCTCCGAAGTCCAAAACACATGCTCTAAGAAGATCTTCCAAAACTCGGTTGACTCTCTCAGTCTGACCATCTGTTTGAGGGTGATAAGCTGTACTCAAACACAACTTGGTTCCCAAAACTTCCTGGAAGCTCTTCCAAAATCCACTAGTGAACAATGGGTCTCGATCGCTCACTATACTCTTCGGAACACCATGGAATCGAACAATCCATTTCACATACAGCTCAGCCAACTTCGATGCAGTCCTAGTCGATCGAACAGGAATGAACCTTGCACTCTTGGTCAAACGATCTACTATGACCCAAATCCCTTCATTCCCTGCTCTTGTCCTAGGTAGACCATCGATAAAATCCATCGACACTTGCTCCCACTTCCATGTAGGAACCTCTAATGGCTGAAGCAATCCACTGGGCTTCTTCTGCTCAGCTTTCACCAACTGGCAGTTCATACACTTGGAAATAAAATTTCCCACATCCTTCTTCATACCTTCCCAGTAGTAAGCTCTCTTCATATCTCGATACATCTTATTTCCACCTGGATGAATTGTCAACTTCGAGTGATGACTTTCCCTCAGAACTTCATCTCTCAATCCATCAATATCGGGAACAACTAATCGTCCTTGCTTTCGAAGCCAACCCTCTCGATCGACCTCGAATCCTTTATCCTTCTCTGGTTCCAATCCGGATTCCAATTCACAAATAATCTTGACAAGCTTATCATCTCGCCTTTGGCTCTCACCAATTCTTTCCACAAGTGTAGGCCTTATCGATAAGTTTGCCAACATCTCAGGTTCCAATTCACATCTAGGCCTGAAATCAAATCCAGCCAAATACTCAAGACTCTTCCATTCCGAAAACATGGCTCCCAATCCTGCATGTCTTCGACTTAACGCATCAGCCACTGCGTTTCCTTTCCCCGGAGTATAGGCTATACCAAAATCATAAGATGCTAGAAACTCTAACCACCGTTGCTGTCGAAGATTCAAATCCTTTTGGGAGAACAGATACTTCAACGACTTATGATCCGTAAACAACTCGAATCGAACTCCCAATAGATAATGTCTCCACATCTTCAAAGCAAACACAATCGCCGCTAACTCCAAATCATGAGTCAGATAATTCCTTTCATGCGGCTTTAGTTGTCGACTAGCATACGCAACAACTTTATCCTTCTGCATTAACACTGCTCCAAGTCCAGTGCCACATGCATCGGTGTAAACCACCATCTCATCATTCCCACTTGGAATAGTCAAAACAGGAGCACTTGTCAGTCGCTCTTTCAGGATTACGAAAGCTTGCTCACACTTGTCATCCCATCTGAACACTTGGTTCCTCTTCGTCAATCCTGTTAACGGTGCAGCTATCTTGGAAAAGTCTTTGATAAACCGTCGATAATATCCTGCTAATCCAAGAAAACTTCTCACATCGGATGCATTCTTAGGTCTAATCCAATCCTGGATTGCTGCCACCTTAGCGGGATCAACCGCTATTCCATTTCCAGAGATAACATGGCCTAAGAACCTCACTTCACTCTTCCAGAAGTGACACTTCGAAAACTTAGCCTTCAGCTGATGTTTCCGTAGTATTTCCAAAACAATCCTCAAGTGCGTCTTGTGCTCTTCCTCAGTTCTGGAATAAACCAAAATATCATCCACGAACACAAGCACGAACTTATTCAACTGATCTCTGAATACTCTATTCATAAGATCCACAAAATATGCTGGTGCGTTAGTCAATCCAAACGGCATTACCAGCCACTCATAAAATCCGGATGGTGTCCTGAAAGCAGTCTTCGGCACACTATCCTTCGCCACTCTCAACTGGTGAAATCCCGTTGCCAAATCCATCTGAGAAAACACCTTAGCCTCGTGAAGCTGATCAAACAAGTCATCTATTCTCGGCAATGGATACTTGTTCTTCTTAGTCACCTTATTCAGCTCACGATAATCCACACACAACCTCAACGATCCATCCGCTTTGGTTGCAAACACAACGGGCGCACCCCATTCGGACACACTTCTCCGAATGAATCCTTTTCGCAAAAGGTCATCAACTTGCACCTTCAGCTCTTGCTGCTCCCTCGGTGCCATCCGCCTAAGAGGCATCACAACAGGTCTGGCTCCCTCAACTAGATCGATACGAAACTCGATCTCCCTATGCGGCGGTAATCCTTTGACTTCGTCAAAGACGTCCTCAAATCCATTCACAATAGGCACCGATGACAGTCCATCCCGTGCAACAACCAGCGAATACATGAAGCTCATGAAGACGCCTTCTTCATGCTTACATCGTATCACAACCTTTCGCCCTTCCACATTCCCGACTGTCACCTCCAGCCTCTCACAATCAATCCTTGCCGCATACTTCCTAAGCCAGTCCATACCCAAAATAATTCCGAACCCCGCAAAGTTCAGAACAAAGCAATCACAAACAAACGAGCAATCATGACTCGACACAACCAGACCACGACATATCATACACAAACATGACGAACCCCCAACTGGATTAGTCACAACCAATGGCCTATCAACAATATCCGGTTTCAAACCTAACCGGCCTACCAAATCATCACAAACAAAAGAATGCGACGCTCCAGTATCAAACAACACTCTAACTGGAACACCACAAATAGAAAGAGTACCTTGAACCACCACACTCTTCCCCTTCTCCTCAGCAGTAGGAGCTTTTGAAGACGACGGCACAGCTCCCAAAGCATAAGCTTGCACCATCTGCCTATCCTTCCTCGGCTCTGGACAATCCTTCCTGAAATGCCCTGGCTTATCACAGTTATGGCACTTCGCCGGCGCTTTTGGATTCCTACAATCCTTGGAGAGATGACCCTTCTGCTGGCAGTTATAGCAAGTCACTTCGCCCTTCGGCTTTTTCTGGCCATCCTTACCCCTCTGTTGCTGCTGCTTCCTCTTTCTGTTTCCATTCTGCTGTGGTTTAGATCTTTCCTTGGTTACAGCAACAACAAATACTTCCCTAGGAAACAAACTCTCGTGCCTGAGAGCTTTCTCCACAAGCTTCTCAAATGGATTGTCCAAATGATCCACCAGCTGCCTCCCCAGATAAGCATCCAAACCAGTCACAAACTTTTCATTCTTCTGATAGGGAGAATCAATATACGATCTGGCGTACTTAGACAAAGCTTCAAACTCAGAGATATACTCAAGGACTGGTCTTCCACCCTGCTTGAGCTCCACAAACCTCTTAAACAAAACAGATTTCTGAGCCGTAGAGATGAACTTAGCTTCGAATCTAACTTGGAATTGCTCCCAAGTGATCTCTTCTTCTGGAGTATCAATGGTGATAGAATTCCACCAATCCGCAGCTCTCCCTTGAAGCTGTCTCGATGCAAGCTTCCTCTTAGTTGCATCCTCGATCCCCAAATCACCAAAAATCCTTCGACAAGCATCAATCCACCTCTGCACTTCAATGGTCGACTCTGTCCCCAAGAAAGCTTTTCCTCCAAGAGAAGTATAGTCCTTGCAAAGCTTAGCAAAATCCACCGGTCTTGGAGCCTGGACTTGAACTCCTACATCCACTGATGATCCTGAAGCTGGTATCCTTCTCATGATCGAAGTCATCATCGCTTCGAACATAGTTCCATAATCAACAGCTCCTTCAGTAGCACGGCCTTCCCTTGCGGCTGGTCTCCCTCTTCGACTCATCCTTAATATCTGTAATAAGAATGATTAGAACACCTTAAGAAACAACTGCATAAGGAGTTCAAATCCTTCTAAGCTACTATATTATATATAGTAATCATCCATCAAAATACAATTACGTCTCTCATACATAGTTGCGTCAGCGAGCGTTGGCTAAAATCGATTAACCAAAGCTCTGATACCAAATGTGACGACCGCCCATGTCTCCCACACCAAAACAAGAGAATAGTGTGCTGAAAGGTGTGCCAGGCAGCCATGGACGATAGTCAGGGTAAAATAAAGTCGCAGAATCTCTATCGTAACTCACAGCGCATGGATAAAATACAATAGAGAAATATATATAGTGAAGCTTCATAACAGAAAATATCATCATATAAGCATCACAGTAGTTTTATACAATCATCTCAACAAATCCATACAACAAGACCTCACTACATAACACTCAATCAAATACAGCAGCGGATACCCAGTACATATAGAAAGAAATAATATGCATAGCCTCCTGCTCGTCTTCGTCATCATCAGCGGAGAACTCTAAGCACAGCACCTGCCACCTGCTACCTAGTCTGCCCATCCCAACATGGATGAACAGCCCAAGGTAATAAGAGGAGACATAAAACCTTGAGTCAGACAAAGTCTTAGTGAGCAGTAAATTAACTATCAAACATACCAAAAGAGCATAAGGAATAAAAGGAATAGGAACTAAACCATCCCACTCCACCTCTTCTCACAGTGATAGCCCCCAGACACACACTAAGGAGAAGCAATCATAGCATAGCAGGTAATTAAAATAAAGCAATAATCACTCGAGTCAAGGACGATGTTTTCCAAATACAAACCCCCAAGGCCTAAACCAAGATCAGATAAGCACCCAGAAAACACCGCTCTTGAGACCGAATGATAGTACAACCAAACATCCATGACTCTGGCTATCACTGTATCATTGCCTTGATATCACCGTTAGTTGAATGACCACCTGTCAAGGGCTAATGGTAACCCCGGTTCTAGCCATAACTCCGCACGTCGTCGCAGCCCGTGCCTAGGAATTTTCGCAACTACCCAGAGTACTAGCACGTCGTCGCAGCCCGTGCCTGGAACGTCGTCGCAGCCCGTTCCAACGTACCCTTGCTTTGAGCATGCTAGAACCTTCAACAACGATAAGATCTCAGCCTCCTAGTCATCCTCCTCGACGACTATTTCCATACTAGCTCAAGCGCCCCTCAAGCTAACCATTATCACCAACTCGGATCGCATCACCGAGTAATCAACATAACTTTGCACGTCGTCGCAGCCCGTGCTTGGAACGTCATCGTGACCCGTCCCATCACAACATATGTCTTGCCTCATCACATCATAGCAAAGTCTCTCTTCTTGGAACGTCATCATGACCCGTCCCATTTCAACATCACACCTTGCTTTATCGCATCATAGCAAAGTCCCATCTCAATCATGCTTTGCCTTCTCGTATCATGGCAAGATCCCACATCCTCGAATCCATCCATATGAGCTTCCACATCCGCTTCATATGCTACAGGCAGCTTCCACATTCAAGAGCTTTTCCACCTAGCTTTTGAATCATCTCGAACCATCTTGTTCCAAATCAACCACTAGCTAACTTGAAACAATCCAAATCATTCATCAATACAAATAATCAAGCATTCAAACAAGATCTAATAAGCAATATCAACAAAAATGGCAATATCGTAAATAAATGAGCATAAGTCCAACATGCATGATTCATAGGTTTTTAGCATAGATCTATCAAATATAAAACATGGGTTTTGTCTCTAATACTTGTTAAACAAATATGCATAGGTAAACATCTTCAAAAATGATGGATCTACATGCAGACTTAAGGACAATGCGAGAAAATGCTATTTCAAACACATAAACTAGCTACCAATCCACTACACTCCTTTGGGTCCGCGTGAGAGATAACTACCACTCACCAAATCACCCAAACACCTCAAAAACCACACACTTCAGATCTGGACAGCGAAGAACAAGGCTTGATCCGGCAAGATCTCGCTTCAATCGATGAAATCTAGCTCGAACGGATGAAGATCTTCAACTTAGACACTTGAATCTTCGATCTCGATCTTCGATCTTGGATAGATGCTAACACTTGATTGGAATAGAGAAAAGAAGATGAAGAAATGTTGTAGTCGAGTCTTCAAAATGGCAGCACTTCGTTGCCTCAAAAAAACCGGTGCCAAAAAGTGAGCCGAACCCCTCTATTTATAGGCTGAATCAACCATGAGTCGTCGCCCCTATGAGTCGTCCACGACTCATCATGAGTCGTTCACGACTCAATGCCTCCGACTCAAAGACCTAGCACCTTAACACGGTCTAACGACTCAACCTATATGCGACTCAACGCATGTGCGCAACCTACGACTCAACCCAGGTCGACTCAACACCTACCGACTCACGACTCAAGACTCACCAGGTCACCGACCTAACACGTCCTAAGTCGTATGACGACTCAACAATACACACACGACTCAACTATGGTGCCGACTCAACTGCATACGACTCATCAACTTAGCCGACTCACGACTCATCCACCAGCCGACTTATCCTAGACACGACCCAACCAGCCTTTGCCGACTCAACATGAGTCGTTCACGATTCATTACCATGCCGACCTAACCCTTCAACGACTCATCAGACTCTATGACTCAAGACCCTGCCGACTCACTACCCACGACCTAAGCCTAAACCTCCTTAAGCCGCTAACCCATGAGTCGGTCACTATCTTAGGTCGGTCCATCCTTATCTCGGCCAAACCTATAAGCCGCCCCTCCTATGAGTCGTAACTCGTGCACGACTCAACCTATAAGTCGCTGCTTCTATAAGTCGGTCACGACTCATCACTTGCACTCGGGTCAACTCCTAAACGACTCAAGCTAAAGGCAACACAAACAACACTATCGACCTGCAAATTCTACGATTAATCGACACGTAAAAATACGGGTCGTTACAGTTAATAAAATTTAACTCGGTTAAATAAAATGGAACGTAAGTTAATAATGGAGTTTGGGAATGAATTCGAATTTTAAATAGAATTCGACTTGGGTTTGATAACGAATTAAATAAGAGGAGATGTTGTAAAAATAAAAATAAAATAAAATAGAGTTGGATTGAAAAAAAATGTGGTGGTTTGAATTACAAATAAAATTCAAGTGGATTTGAATAATATTTAACGAAAGTTGCAAGTAAATTGGATATAAGAGAAATGATTATAAGAAATGGTTTGAGTTGCAAAACAAAACCCAGGTGAATAGAAATAAATTGAGGATGGTCTTATATTAATAAAATAAATTCGATAACGAATTAAGTAAATTAAAATTTTTAAAATAGGTTGATTGAGTTAAATAATATATGGATGAAGTCTAATTGGATAAAAAACTAAATCAAGTTGTGATTGGAATTGGATTATCAGACTGAACTTAAATTTGGTGGTATATTAATTTGAAGTATAAATAAGTTAAGTTTGTGCTTGGATATTATTTTGATAAATTGAGAAAGTGAAGTTGAAATTAAAATTTAAAATGGATGACTAACTGAATTTAATGGAAGTTGATTAAATGAGAATCAAATAGAAGTAGACTTAAGTTTGATGTTGGAATAAATTAAAATAAATGAACTTAAGTTTAAAGTTTATGGAAGCTTGGCTTCGAATAAGAGTGAAATCCCATTAAAATAAAAGCTTGGATTGAAGAATAGCTAGTAGTATACATGAATGAATATGCCGAGCTAAATAAATGGTTGTGAATAAATTGGAAATGAAATGAAAGGTATATGTATGGTAGTGGAAAAAAAAAATTTGTAATGGAATTACTTACAGAATGAGGTGAAATTAATTTAAAAGTAGTTATAAACTCAAATTAAATCCTCTATCAAGCAAATATCGTCAAAATTTCGTAAAATAATTGTCGTTTGGCATATTCAAAAATAATTAAATTCCTGTGAGTTGATAGAGATTAAATAAATTGGTTGAAAGCGATTGAATTAGTTTTGAAAATATATAAATTGCTCATAGAAGTTATTTTGAATGCATTTCCTTTAGAATTGAAGTGTTATAGTTGTTTGAGTAAGAGAAATGTTATAAACTTCATATATATGGTACTTATATGTTTAAATTGAGTGAGTACAGGTAACTGAAGGCCGTTTAGCTGGATTTGGATTGCACTAATTGCTAAAATAAATAAGCTGCTTGCTTAAAATGCTAAATAAGGTACGCCTACGCAATACAAATAGGAAATATGAACTGTTTTTGCTTTTTCCGACCGGGTGGGTCGATATATACATATTTATATCGCTTGTCAAATTGCAAAAGCCCCTCCGTACAAGGGAGACTTTGCCAAAATTTTCCGAAAATTTTGGGAGTTAGAAACTTTTTGAGAAAATTTATGTTAAGCAATTAAACGATTTTAAATATGAAACTGAAATAGAGTAGTAGATGGAACTAATAAGACTCAATTATATATGGAAAATAAAATTTTATTATTCAAAATTGAAATAAGTTGAATTCATATTAAAACGGGAAAAACGAATTTGAATAGACGTAAATATGAAAACCTATATAAGAGAATGTATATGTAACGACCCAGGAATTTCGATCCCGAAATTCCAGATAGTTAGATAAAAGAAGAAGAGATAGAAGAAGAAGATACAGAAACAAGACACAGATACCTCACATTCGCAGCGGATCAAAATATAATATCATATAATAACAGTTTACAAAAAGAACAGTATCGATACATTTACATTTTCATATATCAGAGTTATAACATTATCAATTTACTGGACAGTTTAAAACAACATGTCCTAGTTACACAACTATAATATATACAATGGGTATGCTCCATACGCTCCTGCTATCCAGCTCGCCTCCTGAGCTCCAGAATGTCCTTTCCTGAAAATCTGTAATACTCGGTCTGACCCGAGCATTACATCAAAGTAACACCCGGGTCAGGCTGGAAACCAGCGTGAGTAAACCCATCTAACATGTAATACAAAAGCATGCAACTTATATAAGCCCGGGGTAACTTATATCGATTTACAACTCCACAAGTTGTTATAGACATCACATATTCCACACATCAGTTTCTAAGTGTCAAAACTTAGATTAAATGGTCCAATTTACTTAAATCATCTCAAACCAGCCTAATGGTTTCACATATAAATCTACAAGGAATCGAAGTGGTTTCGGGTATTTACTAGTACCCGACTCCGGTCTCTTCGAACCCAGTGTCATCTTAACTTACATTATTCAAGTGAAATACAATTCAATTTTAAGTACAGGGTGTCACAATAATTCATCACCAATATATAATCACATCATCACAGTTTAAATCAAACATATCTCATCATATAGCATCACTAACCATATATTAGGGATAACAATTAATCAAAGGCTTCTAATGTCATTATATTTATCCCTTAATTAATTTCACAAATTAATTTTATCCTTAACTAAGTACTGTAATTAACCTTTAATTACTTCATTAATTAATTATTAATCACCCGTAATTAATAACATCCAGAGTCCAACTACCCATAATTACTTCATTGAATAAATTAATCCTTAATTTATTTTCTAATTAATCCCTTGATTTATCTCATTCAGTAATTTACTACCCTTAATTACCCATTCCATAAATTAATTATCTCCTTTAATTCCTTGATTAATTACAAAGTAGTTATATCCAAATTACTTTCATCATTAAACATCTTAATTACATTCAGTAATTATCAATTAATTACTTTCCTAAGTAATTTCACTTCCATTAATTACACTAAGTAATTATTCATCAATCATCAAGAGTTTAAATTAATTAAACTTAATTAATTAATCTAAACTAATCACATTAATCTAATTAATCACATTAAGTAATTAATACATTAATTACTTTCATTAAGTAATTAAACTTAAACAAATGATTATTATTAATTAATCTAATTAATTATTAAATTTAATCACATTAATTAACTGTTAAATAATTCTTAGGTTAATGACTTTCATTAACATTTCTTAATTACTTAATTAAGAAATTAATTCAGATTAATCATCAATTAATTACAAATTAATTAATATTGAATTACCAATTTAATTAATCTCTAATTATTTTTATAAGATAAATAACTATAATTAGCTAGAGTAATCAATGACCCTTAGTTAATTACATTATGAAATTTTCCTTTAACAAATTTCATTAAAAAAAATATCCTAATTACTTACTCTAATTATTCACCTTTAATTAATCACCTTAATTTATTACCCTTCAACTAATTAAGACCTTAATTTGTTTAAGATAACCCATTTATCTTAATTAACTACTTACTTATCATTTAGATCTTATTAAATTATATGCTTGAAGTTGAATTATTATTAACAAAAAAAAAATCATTTGAGATCCTATTGATCAATTAAATTTTAATCCACAACCTTAATCCCTTCTTACATTTCAGCAGACTTAAACCTTGAACATTGATGAACGTATTTCTCTGCAATTTAAACCGTTTATTTCATATATTTTTATTTTAATAAAGCGGTATTATACGGGTATTTTACTGTGGTTTTGCAGATTATTGATTCCAAAGTGCAACGTTGAAATTAATCGGTTATGCCGTCCATTGGTTCAAAAATCACGCAACAAAGAGTGCAACATTTTGAGCACTGAAATAAATCAAACAAAATAGGACACATTCAAAAGTAGCTCATGTGGGGATTTGGACCAATTCACATATAAAAGCATGATCACCTTTTTAAGCAACAGAGGACTTGGTCAAAGGAGCAGCTAACAGGGATGCCAAACACTCAGCATATATGTTTCAAGCATTGATATGGCAACGGACTCTTCACTAATTCAACAAATGGACCCAGTCAATACATATATCTCATCAGCTGCTATGAAGAGGACCAGTTCTATTGCTAAAATTATGGACTAATTTTAGGGGTTGAAAGCCTATATATACAGCATTATACAACACCTTGAAATCATCTCTTACCTCATCACTTTTCTTCAAGTTTAGATTTAAATTCAGCACTGTTTTTATTTTCGAACAGAATACGTAGGATTGTTGATTAGATTTAGCAATTTATTTATTCTTGTTCTTAGTTATTTTCTGCACTCTTTTCAGTTAGTTAATAATTATTTCAGTTGTTTGCTCCGTTATCTTCTTTTTCGCAATTTCAATTTCTGTTCTGATTTTTTTTTACAATTCTATATTTTGGTTGCAATTTCGATTAGTTTCGAAATCGATTCGGAGTATATTATTGTTTTTATTTTCTGTTCAAAATTCACCGTCGAATTCGTTTAACACGCCTAAGATTTAACTATGGATTTTAATTCTTTTAAAATACAATTCCCTGTGTTCGACCTGCATACTACACGCCTGTGCGCTTGCAGAATTTATTAAAATTTGTGCTTTTCTAATCAATAGAAAAGTCGCAACAAGTTTTTGGCGCCGTTGCCGGGGAGTTGCTATTTTGAGATTTTCGATTTTTCGTTTTTAAGTCTATTCGTGTTAATTTATTTTACTTTTTTTTGCATTAGTTTTCAAAAAAAAAACCTTTTTTTTCCGTTTTTCAGTTCCTTTCGCCAAAGTAGCATTTTACTTAAAAAAATTAACACTTTTACTTGTTTGACCCACCAACTTTGAGGTCGTTTAGTTGAAGGTGACAGACTATAGGCAAAAATTCCAAAACTGTGACATTCCAAAACTGTGACATTCCAAACTGTGATTTTCTTCTCGCTGCATTCATTTTCACGTTTTTGTTTACATAGTTCTGTTTTTTTTAATCATTTCCACGCACCACAGCAAGTTTAGTTTTCGTGTTGCATTCATATTTAGTTTTGCATTCATTTTTATGTTTCTTTGCAGCTGCATGCATCAATTTCACATATTTCCTTGCGTCTTCATAAATCACAATCTGCATAATTTCAACTTCATATTAAAAAAAATTCACTTTTTCAGTTCCTTCATTCACACGTTCATTTGCTCTCTGTTTCTTGACATACTCATAAGTTCATCTTCCATTCTTCAACAATCCTACAGTCAGTCGAAAGCAACAAAACCCGCTTCGAGCACTGAGCTTCTCCTCCCGAATCCAAACCTTCATCACCAGCGAAGCCTTCAACAAATCCATAAACCGTCGAAATTCGCTCCTGGAACTCAGTCGCAACTGCGCTTTCAACCTGAACTTCATCTTCACTGCTGCCTCCTCTGCCGAACTGCAGTTCCACCACCCTCTGACTAACAACCCAGTTGCCTCACAGTAACCAGTGCCAAACCACTTCAGTCCTCTCCACAAACATTCAAACATCTCCCCTATCCACTGCAAACTCCACACATATTCCCCTGTTGCACTACTAACCACCTCACTTAATCCTTCTACTGTAAGTCTGCAACTATATCAACAGCCTTTATACCACAAGCCGAACCCCAAAATCTCTGCTATCGCCTCGAAAAACCCCTGCCACACAAGCATCACTTCCCAGCCTTGCCCTGCCTTAACTAACCCATCGCCTAAACTGACCTCTACCGCTGCAAATCCAAAACCCGAGATCCAATAGCAACCTACACCCGCGATTAACCGGGGTCCTCCACCCATCGAGATCTACCTCACTCAGATCCGACTCCGTGACTTCCTGCATCTCCGGATCTGAAGAAAAAAAAAAAGAGGCACCTCTTTAGCTAATTTCACAGAAACTAACTTCACGAACGAGAAAACGAGCATTTCAAGTCGCGCGATTGCAAAACATTGGACGGACTGCTATACCCCTCTGTAAGTAATTTTCTACTCTACAGGTACCCAACTGAAAACTGTTTAAATTTACTTTTGGCTACTACGCCTTGATTTGTTTATGCGCGTTTGGGCAAGAAATAATTTTAACCGTTTAGAAAGCCAAAATATTTCATTAAACAAATCAACGGAAATTTCAAATCAAACAAATATGAGCAATCACGGTTCACAACACGGTTCACATCTCAGTTCACACCATAATTAACCAAAATTATCACCTAAATCACATGTTGGAAATAATGAATTTCATGAGAACCGACCATTATCCCTTAGAGACCGATGCTATCCAACACGGACTGTTCAACCTTCGGTTATTTCATTTCCACCTGCCGAAGGAAATAATTTTGAGCTAAAACATTTTTTTATCCAAGGGGTACTAAAATTCACTGGGTCCGAAAATACATATGAATTTCTTAGTGAATTTGAGTTATATGCTTCTACAACTAAAATGCAACAACTTTCTGATGAATCCATCAAGCTAAGGCTTATTCCATTTGCACTTCTAGAAAGCGCGAAAAGATGGCTTAATTCTCTTCCTAAAAATTCAATTAAAAGTTGGGACAATTTCGTTACTATATTTTTGAAAAAGTTTTTTTCTTTCCATAAAACTCTTAAAATTCGAACTGAAATCAATCAATTCTCTCAGAATGAAGGAGAAACTTTTTCAAAATACTTTGAAAGGTTCAATCAACTGTTATATAGTTGCCCACATCATGCAATCCCTAAGCACGTTTTGTGCCAAATCATTTATGAAGGGCTTAACTATCAAACAAGATCCCAACTTGAATCAATGTGCGGAGAAGAATTCATGGCAAAAACTGACGAGGAAGCTTGGGAATTTCTAGAAGAATATTCGGAAAAGGATATGCAATGGGAAACAATTCGTGTTCCAATTCGTGCTCCAAATAGAGGAGTACATTCCATTGACCCATCACATCTTCCTATAGATACCCAAACTCCTCAAGAAGGAGAAGGACTACCCCATTGCTACACACGAGACCAAATCAATGCTATAGCTCAAAATAGTCCTTATTCATCCACATACAATCCTAACTGGAAGCACCACCCCAATTTTTCATGGTCAAATCCTAACAATGTGGCTAATCCATCACATATGTATCCAATGATACCAAATCCGAATTATCGAGCCCCAACCTCTAATTCTCAAAATTCTCAACCCGCTCCTCAAACGAAACCTTCGAATCAACGGTACATGCATCCTAATTTCAATCCATCAACCCAACCTTCTCAGCCTTCACAAGAAATTGCTCGATTGGAAAAACAACTCTCTAAACAAAATGAACAAATCACTAACCAGGATGCAAGAATTGAGCAAATCACCAAACAAAATGAACAAATGTTGATAATGATGAAGGATCTCATGAAAATCAATGAGAAAGGTAAATTGCCTAGTCAAACCGAAGTGAATCCAAAGTATAACGCTCGAGGAGTAAATATTTGTGAGAACGAAGATGTAAATACGGTTAATGCTGTCACCACATTAAGGTCTGGAAAGAAGGTGGACAACCATGTCGGCAACCCCGACATCCTTCTTAAATCTTCCCATGTTCCAAATTCTGAAACTCAGTCGACAACCACGGTTGTCAATCAAAACGATTCTAATTCTTCATCTAAGGTTGGAAATCCCGACCACTCTTCACCTTCTGATGTTGGCAACCCCAACATTCCAGCTCCCTTATCTTCACCCTCTAATATAACACCTTCTTCTTCGAATGAAAAAACTTCCGAACGAGTCTATAAACCCATTGCTCCATTTCCCCATAGACTCAACAAAAAGAAGAAGTCCGCTAATTTTGACCAAATTCTTGAAATCTTCAAACAAGTTCGAGTCAATATTCCACTTCTTGATACCATCGAGCAAATTCCTCAATATGCCAAATGTCTGAAAGAGCTATATACTCAAAAACGTGCCACTAACGTTCCTAAGACTACATTTCTAACTGCAAACACTAGCTCTGTTCTTTCAAATCCCTCCCCAATCAAGTATAAGGACCCCGGTTGTCCTACGATCGATTGTAAAATCGGTAACACTCACATTAGTCATGCCTTACTCGATCTTGGAGCGAGTGTGAATCTTTTGCCTTATACTGTGTACTGTCAACTTGGACTAGGGGAATTAAAACCTACAAACATCACAATTCAACCAGCTGATCGATCTGTCAAAAAACCATTGGGCACGGTTGAAGATGTTTTGATACAAATCGAGCAATTCTATTTCCCAGTCGATTTCATAGTCCTAGAGACTGCACCTGTCTCAAATCCCAATAGTCCGATTCCTTTGATATTAGGTCGTCCATTTTTAGCAACATCAAATGCTATCATAAATTGTAGGAATGGTCAACTCCGACTTTCCTTTGGGCACCTAACCATTGAACTAAATATCTTCAATCTTAACAGACAACCAAGGGATTTTGATACAGAAGAAGTTGACATGATCCAAACAATTGTTGAAAATGATTTTAGTGATACTACGGAGTCTCTTAGCATGTGCCTAGATCATTTTAATTCCAACTTCCACAAAGATGAATACATTTATGAATTAAATGATATGCTATGCTCTTTTCATAATTCACTAGAATTCAATCAGTTGATGTCTACTGAAGCCTCAAAAGAAGTACGCCCTAAATTAGACCTCAAACCTCTTCCAAACGATCTTAAGTACACATACTTAGATTCTTTGGAAAATTTCCCTATAATCTTGGCATCCGATCTCATTAAGGACCAAGAAGAACAACTTTTGAAAATTTTAAGGGAAAATAAAGAGGCAATAGGATGGGTAATCGCTGACATTAAGTGAATTAGTCCATCAATTATTGAACATCGAATACATTTAGTCGACGAGGCTAAACCCACTCGCGAAGCTCAAAGGCGATTAAACCCTAATATGAGAGAAGTGGTAAAGGAAGAAATTATCAAATGTTTAGACAATAACATTATCTACCCTATCTCTGACAGTACTTGGGTAAGTCCGGTACAAGTTGTACCAAAGAAGTCTGGAATTACTGTGACAACAAATGAGAATAACGAACTTGTTTCGACAAAGGTCAAAACAAAATGGCGCGTTTGCATCGACTATCGAAAACTCAATGCAGCAACAAGAAAAGATCATTTTCCCTTCCCTTTCATTGATCAAATGCTCGAACGCTTAGCCGGTCATGAATATTATTGTTTCCTTGATGGTTACTCTGGCTATAATCAAATTCCCATTGCGTTAGAGGACCAACATAAAACAACATTCACATGTCCCTTCGGAACTTTCGCTTATCGCCGCATGCCCTTCGGTCTTTGTAATGCTCCTGCTACCTTTCAAAGATGTATGATGAGTATATTTTCTGATATGGTGGAGGATTTCTTAGAAATATTCATGGACGATTTTTCAATCTATGGGTCATCTTTTGATCAATGCCTCCTTCGTTTAGAACGTGTCTTAAAGCGATGTAAGGAGAAATCTCTTGTTCTTAATTGGGAAAAATGTCATTTTATGGTTAAGCGAGGAATAGTCTTAGGTCATATTGTCTCTAAAAATGGCCTAGAAGCTGACAAATCTAAAGTTGATCTTATTGTTGACCTTCCTCCTCCAAGGTCCGTAAAGGACATTCGCTCGTTTCTCAGCCACGCAGGATTTTATAGGAGGTTCATTAAAGATTTTTCAAAAATTTCAAAACCTCTTTCAAATCTTCTGGCTAAAGACGTCAAATTTGAATTTTCCAATGAATGTAAAACGTCTTTTGAAACCCTCAAATCGATCTTGACCACTGCACCTATCATCCAACCTCCAAATTGGACCTTGCCTTTCGAATTAATGTGTGACGCTTCTGATTATGCCATCGGAGCCATCTTAGGTCAACGAATCGATAAACTTCCTCGAGTCGTCTATTATGCTAGCAAAACTCTTAATGAAGCTCAATTGAATTACTCAACCATAGAAAAAGAGTTTTTAGCAGTTATCTTTGCCCTTGATAAGTTTAGATCATATCTCGTAGGTTCTAAGGTCATAGTTTACACCGATCATGCCGCCTGCGGTATTTACTCACGAAAAAGGATACCAAACCCCGCTTAATCCGTTGGATTCTCCTTCTTCAAGAGTTTGACCTAGAAATACGAGATAAAAAGGGTTCTGAAAATGTCGTAGCTGACCATCTTTCTCGTATAGTGCATGAAAACTATGATAACTCTCAAATCAACGATCATTTTCCCGATGAACAAATTCTTTCACTCTCTAGTGCACCATGGTACGCGGACATCGTAAATTATCTTGTCACAAATGACACACCTTCCCATTGGTCAAAACAAGATAAACAAAAATTTCTCTCCAACGTTCGTAACTTTTACTGGGACGATCCTTATCTTTTCAAATATTGCACCGATCAAATCATTCGCAGATGTGTCCCAGAACATGAATTCCATAGCATCCTCTCTTTTTCACATAATCAAGCATGTGGAGGACATTTTGGAGCAAAGAAAACTGCTGCCAAGGTGTTACTGTGCGGTTTTTATTGGCCTTCTCTTTTTCGTGATGCCCACGAATTTTGCTCCAAATGCGCTAGATGTCAACAAACGGGTCGTATTTCCAAACGTGACATGATGCCCCTAAATCCGATCCTTGTCATCGAAATTTTTGATGTTTGGGGCATCGATTTCATGGGTCCTTTTCCTAATTCTTTTGGAAATCTCTACATTTTACTCGCAGTAGATTACGTGTCTAAATGGGTTGAGGCCATTCCCACCAGAACGAATGACAATAAAGTTGTTGTCAAATTTTTGAAAGAAAACATATTTTCCCGTTTTGGGACACCTCGAGCCATTATAAGTGATAACGGTTCTCATTTTTGTAATCGTGCTTTTGAATCTCTTCTTAAGAAATATTCTATCACTCATAAACTATCTACTCCATATCATCCACAGACCAACGGTCAAGTCGAGATTTCCAATAGACAAATTAAACAAATTCTTGAAAAGACGGTTAACGCCAACAGAAAAGATTGGTCATCTAAATTGATAGACGCCCTTATGGGCATTTCGCACAGCCTATAAACCAATCTAGGAATGTCACCATACCGATTGGTCTTTGGAAAAGCATGCCATTTACCTGTTGAGCTCGAGCACCGTGCACTTTGGGCAATCAAATACCTTAATTTTGACATAGAAAAAGCCGGACCGCATCGTAAATTACAATTGTCAGAATTAGAAGAACTAAGAATGAAGCGTACGAAAATGCAAAGATTTATAAAGAGAAAACCAAATTCTATCATGATAAATCCATAATTCGTAAGACATTCGAAGTTGGCCAGAAAGTTCTCTTATATAATTCCAGACTTCATTTATTTCCGGGAAAGTTGAGATCCCGTTGGACAGGTCCATATATTGTGAAAACAGTATATCCTTATGGCGCAGTTGAAATTGAAAATCCTCGGGACGGTTCCATTTCAAAGGTCAATGGACAACGCTTGAAGCCATTTCTAGAGTTTGAACAGCACGAGGACGATGAGTTCGTGGATCTTCACGAACCTAGCTATTCGGCATGAGCCGCTCACTATCTTGCACATATCAGGTTGTATTTTTCAGTTTTTTTTTCCTTCTATTTTGCATTTGCATTCTATTTGACAGTTGGGACACTGTCTCATTCCAGTGTGGGGGGGACGCATATCTCATTCTGTTTGTTCATATTTCATAGTATAGCATCATTTTTTTTAAAAAAAATCATCTCATTATTTGTTTTCAAATTTCCTTTCATTTTTTTTTTCATTTCCCAATATTTTTAGGACTTCGATTTATTTTTAATTAGTCAAGAAAAAGGTAAGCAATTGTAGTCAATTGATGAAATTTTTTGTGAATCACTAATTTCAAATGTAAAATATAATGAAAAGTTGAATTACAAGCGATAATAGTGAGGTTAGTATATAGGGGAATTCGTAGGTGATGGTTATGAAATCCTTTCTAAATTGTAGTCTTTGTTTTTTTTTAAAAATGGCAGATTTAAAGTACATGCGTTGACATTTCAAATCATTGAAGTTAAGTGGTGCTAACTTGATTTGCATAACTCTCTTTAGTTAATTTCAAAAAAAAAATAAGAATAATAATAAGATACACCTAGAGTCGATAGGTGTGCACACTTGTGAAAGTGTGTGTACTCGCCACGCTCTGTACTCTTCTCACGTAAGCCCGAAAGGCAGTGCATGGATGGTATATCTGGCCTCAGCATTCTGAGTTAGGTGTATAAATAATTAAATAAATAATCACTTACGGATTACCGACCTTTTCTGACATAGTCAGCGTCGGTTTGCACAATCCGCCAAGCTCTGTCCCAACTCTCACGTAAGCCCGCGAGGCAGTGCATGGGGGGTATACCTTGGTCCAAAAGTTAGGTGTAAAAAAAAAAAAGAGACTAAGCTTTGAAACCGAAACACTTCTTGACTTTGTTGATTTGGCTTGTCATACAAATGGAAATAGAAAATGCCATTTTGAAAAAAAAACTGTGATTAACAGTGAAGAATTTATTTCATGGCTGCACTATGTTATCAACCGAAACAACTGGCCAAACTAGAATCTAATGTATGAAAACTTGAGTTATATTGAAATTTGTGTTTAGTGAGGAACGAAAAATTTCTAGAAGTTGACTAAAACAGATATACATTATTTTGTTGCAATTATTCTAAAGTAAATCGCGTCTCCGTTTGTTTAAAATTTTGCATTCATGTAGTACATTAGAATCATCACATACTGCATTTGGATTTTGTGGGTAGTATCCGCTGAAAACCCTCACGAGACACCACTCGTCCTACTAGGGACACCTAGAGGTTTAACGGCTTGTTGCATACGCTCAATGCAATCGTGTTTCCTACGAAAAAGGATTTAGTAGTTTTATTTTCTTGCTTATTGAGGACGAATAAAGTTCTAGTGTGGGGGTATTTGATGAACGTATTTCTCTGCAATTTAAACCGTTTATTTCATATATTTTTATTTTAATAAAGCGGTATTATACGGGTATTTTACTGTGGTTTTGCAGATTATTGATTCCAAAGTGCAATGTTGAAATTAATCGGTTATGCCGTCCATTGGTTCAAAAATCACGCAACAAAGAGTGCAACATTTTGAGCATTGAAATAAATCAAACAAAATAGGACACATTCAAAAGTAGCTCATGTGGGAATTTGGACCAATTCACATATAAAAGCATGATCACCTTTTTAAGCAACAGAGGACTTGGTCAAAGGAGCAGCTAACAGGGATGCCAAACACTCAGCATATATGTTTCAAGCATTGATATGGCAACGGACTCTTCACTAATTCAACAAATGGACCCAGTCAATATATATATCTCATCAGCTGCTATGAAGAGGACCAGTTCTATTGCTAAATTATGGACTAATTTTAGGGGTTGAAAGCCTATATATACAGCATTATACAACACCTTGAAATCATCTCTTACCTCATCACTTTTCTTCAAGTTTAGATTTAAATTCAGCACTGTTTTTATTTTCGAACAGAATACGTAGGATTGTTGATTAGATTTAGCAATTTATTTATTCTTGTTCTTAGTTATTTTCTGCACTCTTTTCAGTTAGTTAATAATTATTTCAGTTGTTTGCTCCGTTATCTTCTTTTCCGCAATTTCAATTTCTGTTCTGATTTTTTTTACAATTCTATATTTTGGTTGCAATTTCGATTAGTTTCGAAATCGATTCGGAGTATATTATTGTTTTTATTTTCTGTTCAAAATTCACCGTCGAATTCGTTTGACACGCCTAAGATTTAACTATGGATTTTAATTGTTTTAAAATACAATTCCCTGTGTTCGACCTGCATACTACACGCCTGTGCGCTTGCAGAATTTATTAAAATTTGTGCTTTTCTAATCAATAGAAAAGTCGCAACAAGTTTTTGGCGCCGTTGCTGGGGAGTTGCTATTTTGAGATTTTCGATTTTTCGTTTTTAAGTCTATTCGTGTTAATTTATTTTACTTTTTTTTGCATTAGTTTTCAAAAAAAAAATCGTTTTTTTTTCATATTTCAGTTCCTTTCGCCAAAGTAGCGTTTTACTTAAAAAATTTAACACTTTTACTTGTTTGACCCACCAACTTTGAGGTCGTTTAGTTGAAGGTGACAGACTATAGGCAAAAATTCCAAAACTGTGACATTCCAGGTCACTTAAACAGAGATAATCATAAACTTACAAAAATGTGACATTTCAGGTCACTTACCCACTCAAATATTATTATGTCAAAAACTTCTTCATCCTCAAATCAACTTCTTTGGCAACATCACTAGCACAGAAGAATGCATATTTCCAAAGAACAGAAAGCAATGAAATGTTACGATGTTAAATGACTTGGGCAACACCCTTAAAAGAGACAGAGGTATACAAAAGAAAGAAGAAAAGTGACAGGGAAAATCAAATTTTGCAGTGGCTATGTGATTTTATTTCATAAACCAAAATATGCATCAAAAATGCACTCCAGCCTACCTAATCGCATGATGCACATCATTATTACAACAACAATTAGAGCAAAACAAAATGGATGAATCGCCATTATCATTAACTCCTAAAACTTACTGATTCAAAAAAACGAGTTCAAGTTTTAATTTGACAAATTCATATGCTAATAACAGACCATCATCTTTGAAAAAAAAAAAATCAAACTTGCATCATGGATACAATTGAAGTTTGTCAATTAAAACAGTGGAACTTCGTGCTAGCACTGCAATGCAAGTGAACTCAAGTTTAAACCTTAAACTGCAATTTGATTCAATGCGGATTACAGGGCTACCAGATTTTCATATGAATGCAACGGTGTAATTCTTTTATCTCAATGGAAATTCTTACCCAAAAGAAAACTCAAATTTCAACAACCACAAATCGGCTGTTGTTGCAAACAAATTATGCAGTTTATATTCATTCAAGAAATCGTCCAACTAAGGAAAATAAAAATTCCCTAACCAACATTGAAACCGCTATCTAAGTTCTACACGGTCAACTAACATTGAAGCCAGATCTACAATCATTAGTCCCAAAACCCCTATAAAAAAAACCCAAAGCACGAAGTAATACAGAGTTAACCAGCGTTCTGAATTTTATAGATTGTCAATCAAGCAAAACAACCCAAAGAATCAAATTCGAAACCTACTAGATGAAGATTTAGAAAAAGAAGAAACAATCCTTGATGCAATAATGAAGAAAATCGAGCAGAAATTACTCACCGATGCACTTGGATCAGAGAACCGCTTTATTGTTGATCTGGAATTAAATTTTTGAGATGATCCGCACTTGTTTTCAGTTGAATTTCATCTTTGCTTATTGCTGTTGCCATTTGATTGAAGCTTGATTTTTCAATTGTAATACGATACGTTGATTTGAATTTGCTGTTGTTTAAATTCGGTTTTGTTTCAGACTTTGCTTTGCTCAACAGTTCTCTTTTTTTTCTTTCTTTCATTTGTTTTGATTTTTCGATCTGACTCTTTTGTTTTCTTATTTTTTTTTTAAATTAAGCGAAATTCAATAATGCCACTTGTGAGTTCATATCAACATTTGTTTTACAAATGTCCCCTTTTTGATTAAATTATGTTAAACCCCCTTATGTAAATTTATTTATAATTTTAGTTTTAAACCCTTGTTAGATGGTATTTAAAATGTTTACACATGTTATCTTTTATTTTGTACATAAAGTCTTAAAGAAAATATTTAATACTTTAATTCATTTCAACTATTATAATCGAAATAAATTAATATTATGTATTTTAAGTGTTATATATTTACAACTTGAAGAATATGATTTTAAAATTAACTATACATTAAAAATTAAACATGTATATGGACATACTTTAAAGTTTTCAAAAATAAATAGAGTTTACACATATGTATTTAATGATTTACTACCATTTTATTTCAATTATTATTATAGCTTCAAATTTTCTTATGTACATCCAGATATTTTAAATTATCAAATTTTATTTGTTTAATTCAAATAGAATTGGTATCTTAATAGTTAAAAACCAATTAATTATTATGTGTAATGTTTAGATAATTATAAAATGTGCATACTTATCTTTTTTTTTAAAAAAAATAAGCTTTTAGATAAATATAAAAGTGACTTCATGTTAGTTTATAAATTATTAACAAATAACTTAAAAATGAGCATCTTTATGTTAAAGTCCTCCTACTCTCTTAACTTAATAATTATATATATATATAACCTCTTTTAAATTAAGTATTTATAATTATTTGTTATGTTCACAAATATATATGTAAGCTATGTTTTATAATATCTATATATATTTTAATCTCAAATTTTAATTCAAACTCAAATACAATTTAATTAAAAATCCAAATTGAAATCAACTCTAATATATGTATATATTTAAACAATACAAATTTAATTTGAAAATCATTACATTATTACTATGGTTTGAAAATAACAATTTTTGCCAATTATAAATAATTTATAAAGGCGGTTATCACATTTATTTGTTTAATCTATGAATCAGTATTTCCAATATTTTTAAGTCAGATAATTATACAATTATCTGATGCTAAAGAAATCCGGGTTATCACATTTCTCCCCCCTTAGAATCTTTTCGTCCTCGAAAAGAACGAAACCAGAATTTATTAACTATTTTAAAACCAGTTAGAATATTCTTTGATCATTTTAAAACACTTAAGAATCTATATAATATTATAAAATAGATTTTATGAAAATACTTTTTATAACTCGATGTTTTAACAAGTCCATCTTCGTTCTCACAGAAATTCGGTCATACGTTGATCAGGCGTACGACTGAAAATCTATAAGTACTTAGCAGACCCATTTTCAACACCCAGTGAAAATACTTGGAAAATAATTTTATTGAAAATATAGAAAATAGTTTTTGAAAATAGAGGATATATCTTTAGTGAGAATGCTCTGGAAATCATCACCCCCATCCATAGTCGCAGTTAACCCGATGATTATGTTGCCGTCCCGACAAAATCCACAGATAACTGTAGGCCTCCGCCCCCCACGATTACACCATGGAACCCGCTACAGATCGCAGCTACAATTGGGGTTACGTAGCTATCTCAGCAAAAACCCATATAACTGTAGGCATCAGCGCCCTCGAATTTCGCTGCCAAAAATGAAACTTCTCCACTCCACTTGACCATAGATCGCAGTCTACCGATGTTGCGTTGCCTTCCCGACAAAATCAAGTGTAGACCGTTGACACTCATCCTCCACACGATTTTCGCTATGGTCCCCACAGTAGATCGCAGCGAAATCGAGTTACACTATCGTTACAGCACAACCCAAATGCCCCTATAGGCATCAGCGCCATCGACTTTCGCTACCCAATAATCCTCAGGAACTAGTTTTGTCCGGACTCCTCACAGGATCAACTTTAGAACCCCCCTTGGGGCTCAAGGCAGCACCACCCGGTGGTACTCCTGAGAAGTCCATTCCAAGGGAGCGCCTTTTTCCCCAGAGCATCATCAAAACATTTTATACTATACATATATAGTATCTTTAAATCATACACCTAGTATGATCTCATACAAAGCTCCTTTACTCAAAATCGATTATTCCAAAATCGATAATTCTCAAACTAGGCTTTCCAAATTCTCATATTGATTTTACCCAAAAATCAAAAGCCTTTCCAAATCCATAGGTTCCCAAAACCTTTTTCCAAAATCCTCATATGATCCTTTACATATATATATATATATTCAGATATATAAAATCTTTCAAAACTTTGGATCATTCCAAATTTGTATAAAACTCCTTTTATGCTTCAAATACTTTCTAAAACCATTTTCTTCCGGCAAAAGATTCATCAAGGGGAGTTTTATCTTATATAACAAAGATATATAACTTTATTTATCCAAAATCAAATATTCCAATTTGATTACTCCCTTCAATATCATTTTCATTCAAACTCATACGATGTACACATATCATTCGTACGCTATACCAATCTGATCGCTCACTCGATCACACAATTTCATTTCCGAACTAGTATCGTCCACCCGACTTCCTAGTGCGGACACAGATCTGGTTTCTTGATTAGAAACCGTCATTCTCCTTGCATAGCCTAACTATGATAGAACCAATCAACAATCCATATCCAGGTTCGCCGTCGAAAATCGAGTGAAAAATCCCACTCGGATCGATATAACTGTCTCGAAATTCTGTGCTCGAATCTGGACCAAATCACTATGCGAATAGAATAACATACGTACACCCTACGTATTTATCTTTATTGGTTATTAACCAGATTAATTCTCTTTCTATTCATATTCACTTACACTCAACTGCTTCAATCCATTTGGATTACTACCTCTACTCTTATCTCGATTAGGTATTTAACCAATAACAATTTAAACTCCGTCCAGTTTGAATTAAGAAAATAGCTTGAAAAATTTAAAAGTAGATAAGTAGTTGGAAAATAATTACTAGTTTGTAAAATAGGTGTAAAATACTTAGAAAATAGCTTGAAATAATTATAAAAATTTAGATAATTGCAAAATAATATTATGATAGTAATTAGTTTTGTAAAACAGTTGAAATATAGAAATTAATTTATAAAACAGTTGGAAAATTGTTAAACAGTTTCAAAAATAATTGTAAAACAAATATAAGATAGTTTGGATTATAAAAGAAAGGTTGTATATACAATAAATAGCTTGGAAAAAATAGGTTTATATTAAAACAATTTATATTGAAAATAGTCCAGAGTCAAAACTGCTCACTTCCCAATCTCCATTCTCATCAATTCAATTTAAATTTCCTCTACCATTTAAATTGACCCAATTCCAATTAATTAACTTCAATTTCTGTTGAAATTGATTCAACCTTAATTCAAGTTGAATTAATTCTCAATTCCTTTTCAATTTAAATCAAATTCCATTTGATTTTAAACATATTCAACTTTAATTACAATCCCAAATTATTCCAATCACTTTGGACTGATATCCATTCAATTGAACCCACTTCAATTCCAATCCATTTCAATTCCAGTTCGAATTAATTCCAAATTCAAATTCCCTTTCCAAAACAAGTTGAATTATTCTTGATTTCCTTCCAAATTCAATTCAAATTCCATTTGAATTTAAAACTATTCAACTTTAATTACAATTCCAAATTTCTCAAATCAATCCAATTCAAATTTTTCATTTGAATCTTATACTTATACATCTTCAATCACAAATTCAATTAATTCAAATCAAATTCAATTTGAACTAATTCAAATTTCAAATTTTAAATCATTTCGAATTATATAAATTCGAGTTAATACTTCAAATGTTGATTTAATTCCTTTAAATCAATTTACCTTTTTATCCCAACAGTGGATTACCATACTCCATTTCTCATACATTTAAACAAATCTAATCCACAACTTAAAGATTTTTAACAACAATAGGACGATATTATCTAATTCATCTTAAACCATTCATCAACTTACAATTTCCAGATCTCAAACCCAATTTGAGATCACTCAAACTCCCTAATTCAAATCAACCATTTAACTTTCCAAGTTAAATCTTAATTTCATCTTCAAAATTTTAAATCAGGTTGATCATTCCAACTTATTTAACTTTTTCCCCAGTTAAACTCAATTCACTTAATCCAGTCAACCTTACCCAATTTGAACTTCCATTTCAAATTTTGAACTTCTCATAAATAATTTCCCACTAATTAAGTTCAAAAACTTATCATTTTGGGTATCACATCTTATTCCAAATTCAAAACTCAATATTTAGAGTTTATTTCAAACCAACTTTGATATTATGTATATCCATATGTATACATATTAATTTCTTTTACTTACCAAGTTATACTTTAAAATTTTAAACCACCTTTGGTTTTAATTCAAAACAAATTCCCTTTAAATTTCAAACAACTCTTGTTTGAAATAGGACCATTTCATTCAAATGCATTAAATAATATTATTTGTTATTTCTTTAAATTAATTACATCATTAATTAATCTCATTCGTAATTAACTTATTTCTTAATTACCTTCATTAAGTAATTGTCCTTTGAATTACTTATCTCTAGTTTCTTCATTAAGTAACTTTCTCTTAATTTATCATTTCCAATTATTATCCATTAATTAATCTTATTAAATAAAGTTTAATTAATTACATAAATTAATTGATTGTTCTTATCCTGAAACCTTTCCAAATTCAAGATTTAATTTTGGTTTGAATCCATTTCAAACTTGTCTTTAAATTTAATTTCAATTTGGTTGTAATTCTATTACCACTTAATTTTTTTCTATTACTTTTAATTTAATTAACACTACAACTAATTTCCTTAATATAATAGATAATCTATTTCTTATATAGGATTCATTTACCTTTGAAATCATTTAAAAACCTTTATATAAAAATAACAAGTACGCTCTCTCATATATACACTCAACACATTCTAGGGTACCGCTTACCCTATCCTTAATGAGTAATCCTAACAGAGCCAAGGTTCTCGCTTAACCTTCAGCTCTGATACCAAATGTAATGACCCAGGAATTTCGATCCCGAAATTTCAGATAGTTAGAGAAAAGAAGAAGAGATAGAAGAAGAAGATACAGAAACAAGACACAGATACCTCACATTCGCAGCGGATCAAAATATAATATCACATAATAACAGTTTACAAAAAGAACAGTATCGATACATTTACATTTTCATATATCAGAGTTATAACATTATCAATTTACTGGACAGTTTAAAACAACATGTCCTAGTTACACAACTATAATATATACAACGGGTATGCTCCGTACGCTCCTGCTATCCAGCTCGCCTCCTGAGCTCCAGAACGTCCTTTCCTGAAAATCTGTAGTACTCGGTCTGACCCGAGCATTACATCAAAGTAACATCCGGGTCAGGCTGGAAACCAGCGTGAGTAAACCCATCTAACATGTAATACAAAAGCATGCAACTTATATAAGCCCGGGGTAACTTATATCGATTTACAACTCCACAAGTTGTTATAGACATCACATATTCCACACATCAGTTTCTAAGTGTCAAAACTTAGATTAAAAGGTCCAATTTACTTAAATCATCTCAAACCAGCCTAATGGTTTCACATATAAATCTACAAGGAGTCGAAGTGGTTTCGGGTATTTACTAGTACCCGACTCCGGTCTCTTCGAACCCAGTGTCATCTTAACTTACATTATTCAAGTGAAATACAATTCAATTTTAAGTATAGGGTGTCACAATAATTCATCACCAATATATAATCACATCATCACAGTTTAAATCAAACATATCTCATCATATAGCATCACTAACCATATATTAGGGATAACAATTAATCAAAGGCTTCTAATGTCATTCTATTTATCCCTTAATTAATTTCACAAATTAATTTTATCCTTAACTAAGTACAATAATTAACCTTTAATTACTTCGTTAATTAATTATTAATCGCCCTTAATTAATAACATCCAGAGTCCAACTACCCTTAATTACTTCATTGAATAAATTAATCCTTAATTTATTCTCTAATTAATCCCTTGATTTATCTCATTCAGTAATTTACTACCCTTAATTACCCATTCCATAAATTAATTATCTCAATTAATTCCTTGATTAATTACAAAGTAGTTATATCCAAATTACTTTCATCATTAAACATCTTAATTACATTCAGTAATTATCAATTAATTACTTTCCTTAGTAATTTCACTTCCATTAATTACACTAAGTAATTATTCATCAATCGTCAAGAGTTTAAATTAATTAAACTTAATTAATTAATCTAAACTAATCACATTAATCCAATTAATTACATTAATTAATTAATACATTAATTACTTTCATTAAGTAATTAAACTTAAACAAATGATTATTATTAATTAATCTAATTAATTATTAAATTTAATCACATTAATTAACTGTTAAATAATTCTTAGGTCAATGACTTTCATTAACATTTCTTAATTACTTAATTAAGAAATTAATTCAGATTAATCATCAATTAATTACAAATTAATTAATATTGAATTACCAATTTAATTAATCTCTAATTATTTTTATAAGATAAATAACTATAATTAGCTATAGTAATCAATGATCCTTAGTTAATTACATTATGAAATTTTCCTTTAACAAATTTCATAAAAAAAAATATCCTAATTACTTACTCTAATTATTTACCTTTAATTAATCACCTTAATTTATTACCCTTCAACTAATTAAGACCTTAATTTGTTTAAGATAACCCATTTATCTTAATTAACTACTTACTTATCATTTAGATCTTATTAAATTATATGCTTGAAGTTGAATTATTATTAACACAAAAAAAATCATTTGAGATCCTATTGATCAATTAAATTTTAATCCACAACCTTAATCCCTTCTTACATTTCACCAGACTTAAACCTTGAACATAGACATATTTAACACTTTTACTTGTTTGACCCACCAACTTTGAGGTCGTTTAGTTGAAGGTGACAGACTATAGGCAAAAATTCCAAAACTGTGACATTCCAGGTCACTTAAACAGAGACAATCATAAACTTACAAAACTGTGACATTCCAGGTCACTTACCCACTCAAATATTATTATGTCAAAAACTTCTTCATCCTCAAATCAACTTCTTTGGCAACATCACTAGCACAGAAGAATGCATATTTCCAAAGAACAGAAAGCAATGAAATGTTACGATGTTAAATGACTTGGGCAACACCCTTAAAAGAGACAAAGGTATACAAAAGAAAGAAGAAAAGTGACAGGGAAAATCAAATTTTGCAGTGGCTATGTGATTTTATTTCATAAACCAAAATATGCATCAAAAATGCACTCCAGCCTACCTAATCGCATGATGCACATCATTATTACAACAACAATTAGAGCAAAACAAAATGGATGAATTGCCATTATCATTAACTCCTAAAACTTACTGATTCAAAAAAACGAGTTCAAGTTTTAATTTGATAAATTCATATGCTAATTAGAGACCATCATCTTTGAAAAAAAAAAAAATCAAACTTGCATCATGGATACAATTGAAGTTTGTCAATTAAAACAGTGGAACTTCATGCTAGCACTGCAATGCAAGTGAACTCAAGTTTAAACCTTAAACTACAATTTGATTCAATGCAGATTACAGGGCTACCAGATTTTCATATGAATGCAACGGTGTAATTCCTTTATCTCAATGGAAATTCTTACCCAAAAGAAAACTCAAATTTCAACAACCACAAATCGGCTGTTGTTGCAAACAAATTACGCAGTTTATATTCATGCAAGAAATCGTCCAACTAAGGAAAATAAAAATTCCCTAACCAACATTGAAACCGCTATCTAAGTTCTACACGGTCAACTAACATTGAAGCCAGATCTACAATCATTAGTCCCAAAACCCCTATAAAAAAACCCAAAGCACGAAGTAATACAGAGTTAACCAGCGTTCTGAATTTTATAGATTGTCAATCATGCAAAACAACCCAAAGAATCAAATTCGAAACCTACTAGATGAAGATTTAGCAAAAGAAGAAACAATCCTTGATGCAATAATTAAGAAAATCGAGCAGAAATTACTCACCGATGCACTTGGATCAGAGAACCGCTTTATTGTTGATCTGGAATTAAATTTTTGAGATGATCCGCACTTGTTTTCAGTTGAATTTCATCTTTGCTTATTGTTGTTGCCATTCGATTGAAGCTTGATTTTTCAATTGTAATACGATACGTTGATTTGAATTTGCTGTTGTTTAAATTCGGTTTTGTTTCAGACTTTGCTTTGCTCAACAGTTCTTTTTTTTCTTTCTTTCATTTGTTTTGATTTTTTGATCTGACTCTTTTATTTTCTTATTTTTTTTTTAAATTAAGGGAAATTCAATAATGCCACTTGTGAGTTCATATCAACATTTGTTTTACAAATGTCCCCTTTTTGATTAAATTATGTTAAACCCCCTTTTGTAAATTTATTTATAATTTTAGTTTTAAACCCTTGTTAGATGGTATTTAAAATGTTTACACATGTTATCTTTTATTTTGTACATAAAGTCTTAAAGAAAATATTTAATACTTTAATTCATTTCAACTATTATAATCGAAATAAATTAATATTATGTATTTTAAGTGTTATATATTTACAACTTGAAGAATATGATTTTAAAATTAACTATACATTAAAAATTAAACATGTATATGGACATACTTTAAAGTTTTCAAAAATAAATAGAGTTTACACATATGTATTTAATGATTTACTACCATTTTATTTCAATTATTATTATAGCTTCAAATTTTCTTATGTACATCCAGATATTTTAAATTATCAAATTTTATTTGTTTAATTCAAATAGAATTGGTATCTTAATAGTTAAAAACCAATTAATTATTATGTGTAATGTTTAAATAATTATAAAATGTGCATACTTATCTTTTTTAAAAAAAAAAACTTTTAGATAAATATAAAAGTGACTTCATGTTAGTTTATAAATTATTAACAAATAACTTAAAAATGAGCATCTTTATGTTAAAGTCCTCCTACTCTCTTAACTTAATAATTATATATATATATATAACCTCTTTTAAATTAAGTATTTATAATTATTTGTTATGTTGACAAATATATATGTAAGCTATGTTTTATAATATCTATATATATTTTAATCTCAAATTTTAATTCAAACTCAAATACAATTTAATTAAAAATCCAAATTGAAATCAACTCTAATATATGTATATATTTAAACAATACAAATTTAATTTGAAAATCATTACATTATTACTATGGTTTGAAAATAACAATTTTTGCCAATTATAAATAATTTATAAAGGCGGTTATCACATTTATTTGTTTAATCTATGAATCAGTATTTCCAATATTTTTAAGTCAGATAATTATACAATTATCTGATGCTAAAGAAATCCGGGTTATCACAGTATAAAATGATTTGTAGAGTTTCGATTGAATATTATTGCTAAATAAGATATGCAGGTATTAAGGGGAAAAGAAAATTGGATGTGATTTCAAAAGATAAATTTGAATTGCCCGACAAAAGGTATGTATTTAAATTTTTGTATGAAATTGGATTGGGTTTTTGGATATACCACTTGGCTTTTGTTTTCTGTTGGAATTTGGGAGCCCGTAGAGGCCTTTTGTAGTTGTACTGAGCTAGCCGCGCAAAGGAGACGCTGGCAAAATTTTCCAGAAATTTAGAGAGTTAGAAAAATTTTGAGAAAATTTTGATAATTCAAAATTTGGTTTTAAATTGAAATTTAAACGATTGGGTAAAAAGGGATTGTTGGAAACCATGGAAGGTTTTGGAAGTTGGATGTGATAATAGTGAATCTTTAATAAAATGATATTGTGGCAAGTTGATAAAACTGTTGGTTTTTGAGAAAAGGTAAACGGGTATTGGTTCATTCTTCCTAACTAGTAATTTCGGGGACGAAATTCTTTTAAGGGGGGAGGAATGTGACGATCCGGAAATTTTAACAAGTTAAATTGGAATAATTAATCGATTTTAAATATTTAAAAGTTAATTTTAACTTGAATTCCAGATATCAACATTTACTTGATAATTAAATAATTGAATTATATAGTTAAATATTTAATTCAAGAATTGAAAATTGGGTAAATGGTTGAATCTGAAATTTCTACGCCTGTTTAAATAATTTGAAGGCTTATAAAATCTATAATGATAATACTAGAGATAATAATATGGTTGAAATTTAATTTAAAGATGATTTGCTCAGTTTTAATAATATACCGTTTAAATCAATATTCAAAAATAGCCTTCCGAGGCACGATCTCGGAATTCAACGAAACCAGTTCCATTGGATCCGTAATAGTTAGTTATTATCGGATTTCGATTTTCGTAGCAATCAGAATTGTCGTTTGACCCTGGCAGCTCGAAACGCTTAGAACTATTTTAATCGATTTAATTTAAAATCAATCATTTATTTTCGTAACTCGCGCATACGATCAAATTAGCCTCCGAATCATGTTCCATTGGATTCAGGATGCGGGTAAGACCTTATAAACATCAGTCGGCATGTCTGATTTGGGGTTTGGGATTTCGCGTTATGTTTAACGAGACGTTTTGAAGGTTTATAACATAATATAGTTTAAGTCAACAAGTCAAGATATTTTATTAACAGCACAAGATATTTTTTTTTTCAATAATTAATTATATAGTAATCTGGCGTATTCAAGAAGCCATTCCTATCTCTATATTACGTCTTCCTTCCCTCGTGCTTCCAGATCGAGATCGAACTCATTAAATATATATATATATATATATATATATATATATATATATATATATATATAGCCGAACATCGGTAATCTCAGCCTCAATTATACTTCGTTTCTTTCCCAATTTCAAACCCTCGGTTTCATTCCCCTCTCAAGCAAAATCGAAGTAGCTCAAAAAAAATGTCGCACGACCGAGGGAGCAAGTCGATACAACTTGGAGCATCCATACGGCCTGGAACGACACGAGAACTATCGCATTCGGGCAGTAGGTGCGAGCGAACGGTCAGTTGGTTGCGACATGGGGATAGTAGGTGACGTCGGTACGTCTTGGAGTTGGGTTAGTCGTGACAAGGCCGTTGCGTCCAAAGGGGAGAGGCGATTTTGTTGTGATGTTCGATTTGGCAGATTTGAGATGTGGTGGACGTCTCGATTAGAAATCATGAATTTGGGTAGAGGAGGGAATTGTTCTGGCAGGTCATCCTGTCGACCGAGGTCGCGGGTTGGAGACGAGTTGGTGATGATGCAGTGCAGTGGTTCGTGGTGGATCTAGAAGGGGGCCATGTCTTGTTCTCGGGTCGCAGGGCAGTAAGGTAGTGCTTTGTTTTAATTTAATTTAGTAAATATGATTTTGAAAAGACCAAAATACAGGAAATTTTTTTTAAAAAAAAGTTACTGAATTTATAAAATTTGTTTTTAGAATGTATATAAATTATTTTTCGAAAAATATATCTATATAGTTCAGAAATGGAAGAGACTGGATATGCATGTTTTTACTTATTACCTTAATTTCAAATTAATGTTTTATGGAGATAGATTTGTCTAATAAACTCATCCCATTATTTTAGTTGCTAGAAATATTTTATTAGAGGGAAATCAGTTGAAATTTAATTTTTAGTTTATAATAAGTCCATCGGTTAGTAAATTTATAAATGGGGATGTCATTGTTCAATTAATTCAAATATTGATAAATTATATAATGACTCTTACAAGGTCTAAAACCATGGAAAACCTAGTCGAGATCTGGATTGGATTGCAAATAAAGCAAAGGTGAGTAAATCTCACCCAGCTGTGTTTTATTTAAATTTTAATGGTTAATTTAAATAATTGATGGAATGATTGAATTGATTTGATATGCACTGTGAACTAATGATCGGGTGACTTTGGTTTTGGATGATTCGTGAATTGATTGTTGTTTGACTGGAAATATTTGGGTTTTAAATAGTTTTAAACTCTAATCATTGAATTTAGTAATCAAAGGGTTGAATTAATTAATTTATTAAGTTTTAATTAAATTAATCAAGTGTAAGTAATTCAGAATAATTATTGGATAGTTTGTTAAGTAATTACTAAATGTAATTAATAAAAATATAATCACTTTGCGAAACTGATCAAGAGATTGATTAAGATGATTAATAAAGGAGTAATTGATTTATTTAATGGAAAAAAATAAATAAATAAAAGATAGTTCATTATAGTTTGGAATTAATCGAAAAGATTATACGGTGGTTTGAAGTAAGATAATTGGATTTGATTAGGATAAATTAAAATATAATTGGAAATCCTTAATTTATATAATCAATGATGTAATCAAAGATTTATTAATCAAGATGAATTAATCAATAATAAGGGACTTGTGAGAAAGTAATTAATACATGTAATTAAGGATTCACGTAACTGATATGGTAAATTAAATTATGAATAACTAAGATTACTTATTGATTTTTGTTAAGGCTAATTAATGTCGTGAAATTAATTAAAGATAATTACTTGAATGAAATTGAAAGGTAATTAATCCTGGGTGATTAATTAAAATGAATGAATATGGGAGAGTTGATTAATTTATTGGTCTGGAAATAAATTAATGAAGAAATCTAAGTAATTGGGGTTTGGAATTCAATTAAAATCAAGTGAATTGATTTGTTTGTGATTAAGTTTGTTATGAATAATTGAATGGTATTGGATGTTTTGAATGTGTTGACATCTCTGATATGAAATGTTGTGTATTTCATTTGAATTACTTGGGTTAGAATAACATGAGTTTCGAAGAGACCGGGGTCGGGTATTGGGAAATACCCGAAACCACTTCGAATTTTTATAAATTGATTTGTGAAATCAATAGGCTCGAGTGAAATGGTTTAAGTGAATTGGATTATTTTATCTAAGTTTGGTACTTAGAAATCTATATGTGAAATAAGCATTTTCTATATCAAATTGTGATTGGTTAAATTGATATAAGTTACCCCGGGTTTTATGTAAGTTGATTGCTTGGTATTCCATGTTAGTTGGGTTTACTCACACTGGTTTCTAGCCTGACTCGGGTGTTACTTTGGTGTAATGCTCGGGTCAGACCGAGTATTACAGATTTCCAGGTTAGAACGTTCTGGAACTCAGGAGGCGAGCTGGATGGTAAAAGCGTATAGAGTATTTCCGTTGTATAATATTGTTGTAGGTGAGCAATCACTCACGATTAATGTTCTTATATTTATTAAATTTAATTTCAATTGAAACGACAATGGAAATATGGTGTTGTTAGTTATTCACTTTGCTATATATATGTTGTTATCTGTATTTGTTCACCTATGACATCTGATACCATTATCTGTTATTTATAGTGATGATATCTGCATGTTATATTATTATCATATCTTTTATCACTCTGTAAGTCGCTGTTAGTATAGAATTCACTATGGGTTGAAATGATACATGCCTGAACGGACTTTAAAATAGGAGAAAATCGTTATGGGTTGAAATGATAGACCCAAGCGATTTTCATTTAATTGAATTTGGGATTGCGGGTTGAAATGATATATACCCGTATATAAATCTAAATTACGTATTGAAATGATAAATATCTGTATCATTTGACAATAGGATAAAAAATTATATACAAACACCGTTGATATATATATATATATATATATATTGAAAATGATTTCTACGGTTTTGGAAAGAAATTATGGATTAATATGAAGATTGATTTTTGATATTATATAAATATTATTTTATATATAGTTAAATTCTTGATTTTAAGCTATGTATAAATTGGTTTTAATATAAAACGAGTTTAATAATAAAATTTTATTTTTTTAAATATAATATGGTTAAGCATTTATTTAAATTATATTTTATATAGAGCTTAAAATGATTTTAATAAATTAAGGTTGAGAAGAAGGATTTTGATATTAATTTGAAATTGTATTTAATTAAGAATTGTATTTGATTAAATTTGATTTGAAACTTATGGAATTTGGAATTGTAAAAGGATCTGACTTTATAACTTGATTTTGGAAAGTGATTTAAATAGATATCTGAAGTTTGAATAGATTGAGGGAAATATTCAGTTATTTGTAATTTGAAGTTTATTTAAATGATATTGGATTTATTAAGTAAATATTTCAAAACTAAATAATAGTAAATTGAATTTGATATATATGGAATTATAAAAATTTGGTTTTGAAATCTTGGAATATTCAAAGCTTTGAAATATATGGAATTCGAAATGGTTTATTTGAGGTTCAAACCAGTATATGAAATTGATATAAATTGAAATGGATTATTGAAACCGAACTGAGTTGAAATTTGCGGATTTGGATTTGATTTAAATTGAATTTTTGGATTCAAGTTGATTTGAATCAATTTGTGAAGTTTGAGGAAATTATTTTATTTTACAAAGTAATTTTAAATTTTAAAACTATTTTGTTTTATATATTATTTTAATATCTAAACTGCTTAAGTGGTGGAAGTTATGGTTTCAAAGTTATGAATTTCAAAGTTAAGGTTTTCCAAAATATTATGATTTCAAAGTATTTTGGTTTTGAAAGTGTTATAGCTTTGGAAGTATTATGATTTTGAAAATGGATACATTTGAAATGAGAATGATATCTTATTTGGTATGAAATGGAAATGATATCGTACTGATATGGTTTTTGAAATGGCTATGATATTCTGATTTTGAAGCATAAATTATTTTGAAATGAACACGGTGTTATAATAACGTTTGGTTGTTAAAGAGACCAGGATCGGAAGTTGTCATACTTTCTGCCAACTCCGAAAAACAATTTAACAACCATGTACGCGGTGGAGATTCCAAAATGAAGTAGAATGGTGGAGACATCCTATTGAGGTATATACGTGGACCTATGTAACGACCCAGAATTTCTGTCATTTGAAATTCGCATATTTAATTGTTTTTAAATATTAACAAGTAAAATTTGTAAGCCGAATAAATTATATTTCGAATATCTAGATTTAATTGGATAATTAAATCGATAGTTTAATATTTGAAATTATAGACATAATTGGAAATTGGGTTTAATGTGATTAAAATTGATTTGTAAAGTTGTATTAAATCATATTGGAGTTAGAATGATGTTATGGAACTTTTAAAATTGAATTAAAAGTTAATTTGTGGAAATTGAATATTTTAATATTTAGTTGATGAGCAAAAATAGCCATTTTTCAAACAGTCTTGGATTTTGACGAAACTAGTTTCATCAGATCCATAATGTTATATTATTGTAAGATTTCAAATTTCGTGTCAATCGGAATTATGGTTTTCCGGGGCAAGCTAAAACGCACTGAAATCGGTTTAAGTGAATTTTAAATTTAAATGGTCGATTTGAAAACCTATCTTCCAAATACGATCGAATTGGCTCCCGATATATATTCCATTGTGTTCGGAATAGGGGTAAAACATTATAAACGCCAGGCGGCACGCTTCGTTTGGAGTTCGGAAAATTTTCGAATGAATAGTGTTTTGAGAATTTTTTATAAAAGGACTTCATAATTAATTATTTTCACAAACCCTAACTCAACAAGGTCACGGCCGCCAGAAGCACTTTAACGGCCGAAATCTTCAAATTTTCTTCCGCGATTCTCTTCCAATCCATAGACAATTACGCAAATTCTTCAACTACAATCTTGTAGAACATCGAGAGAACTATACATCCAACGGTGATGATCAAAAACGAAGTGAAGAATAAGCGGCAGTTTTCGTTCGAACGTCTGAGGTTCGAGCACGTTTTTCAAGCAAGATGCTCGACCGAGCTTCACGTGGTTCCTACCATGGGTGGCGCGCGTGCATGCAGAGGCGGGGGAAGTTCCTGATCATCGTATATGTCAACGATGGTGGTCGGGGCTAGTAGGGTTTGAAGGCGGCTTGGGTTATCTCGATCATGATTTTTACTTGATGGAAGAAGAAGCTAAGTGCGGCCAGGATGCTAGGTTTTGAAACGTGTGGCCTAGATGCAGTTTGAGGTTAAATAGAAATAAAATTAAAAAGAAAATTGTAAATTGATTTATATTAAATCGTATAAACTTTAAAACTCTTTAACTTGTTCATACGAGGTCGAAAAATGACGAAATGAATTGCATCGGGTTCGTATGGTTGAATACTACGCGATGGAGCTAGATTGGACTTGATTGGAGCTAGTGTGAATTTTGGATAAAATTAAACGCGCGTTTAATTTTATTCAAAATAAAACACTGCAACTGTTATTGGAAGCAAGGTGAGAACTTCTCACTCAGTCGAATTTGTTTCGATTTAAATTTTAAATAGTTAGATTTAAAATTGCTTGATTGTGTGATTGAATGATAAATTGCTATCTATTGTATTAAAATAGACCTTATACGCCGTATATTGAGCAGAGGTTATTTATTAAACACATATACCGCGATATTCCACCGTGAAGTGGAATTGGTATTATATATGTACTTGGAGTTGATTTCTCGCATTATATAGCGGATGAGACCCTATTACGCCGCATAATAGCGGATAATATTTTATATAAACCCATGTACCGCGATATCCCGTCTTGAAATTGGATTGGTATTATGCTAACATCTGTGGATGCAGAGAAACAGGTTGGAGGGATCCAACTGGATTCCTCAAATAATTAAGCTTGTTTCAATGTTGTATGTTGATTACTTATAATCTCTGCGTGATTATCTTTGTGATTGAAATTGTTGAAGGCTAAAATTTAGCCGAATATACTTTTGGTATCGTTGGATACCGAAAATAAATAAAAATTTGATTTTTGAAGATTCAGGTTGAAAGTATATTAAAATTTATTTTTTTGAGAATTGGGTACATTTAAAAGAAGGAATTATAAAATACTAAAGTTTTTTTTTTTTTTAATCTTATTGAATGAAATTTCAAAATATGGGAAAAACTTTAATAAATGGATTTCGAGTAATATTATTTAAAAGTTGAAGAATATATTCAAAATACGGATTTTAAAGAGTTTGTAAAATAAAAGAATTTGTTTTCTTTGAAAGGAATTTATTTTTAAAAAGGAAATAAATTTAGAAATCCATTTGGGAATTGATTTTTGGTGATTGAATTTAAATCTTTTGTAAAATCCATTTGGAAATTTATTAGGTGTTTTGAAAAGAATTTGGAATCAATTTGAAAATTTGATTTGGGGTTTAGTAGAAATTGATTTCAAATTGAGATTTAAATGAAATTCACTTGGTGTTTAATTTCTTGGAAAATCAATATGGAATTTGGTTTGGTCGTTTTTGAAATCAATTGGAAAATTGAATTGTTGTTGAAAGTGAATATTTGAAATCGACCTGAAAATCGTACATTAGTGGATATTTGGAAATTTAGATTCACATGGAACTTATAAAGAAAAGGGAAATTTGTTTAAAAATAAACATTGACTAATTTTTGAAGTGTGGAAATAAATTTATGGATTTGGAACGTAAATTTAAAATAAATCGGTAAGAATTTATTTAATTGGTTTAAATGAACCATTTTGAAATGAAAGTGTATTCTCCCTGGAAAGCCGAATAAAATTTCTGAATAGCTTTGAAATATATATATATATTTCTCCAAAGTATCCTTTTCAAGACCAATTCTAGAATTATATATATATATATATATATATATATATATATATAATTCTAGAATTGGTTTTGAAAAGGAAACTTTGAAGAAATTAACTTCTTAAATTGTTTTTAATCCTTTAAGTAAAGATTTATTAAGTTGATATAGAAATGATTATTTCTAAGATTTAATCAATAATTGTTTTAGAAAATAGTTGTTTAAATAGTTATACTATATCTACTAATTTTTATTTTGAGAGTTAGTTTGGACATAAGTTATATGTATTGGTATAATATTTTTGTAACTAATATTTTAAGTAAAGCGTTTAAAGAAAAATAGTTCTATTTCAAAGTGTTTTCCCGATATATTTTAGATAAGTGTTATAAATTATTTTAAAGTATTTAAACTCGGCAGATTTCCAGTGAAAATGAATAAATATGTGGAAGTGTTTCCACGTAAGGAAAATGATTTGAAATTTGTTTTCAAAAGTTGTAAAGGTGAAAAGTGATTTGAAATTTGTTTTCAAATGGTTGAAGTGTGGAAAAATATATCTTATAAAGATATTTTTGGAAAATAAATAATTTGGGAAATTATTTGGAATCTGCTGATGTTGTGCATATCTATTAATAGTTAAATAACCGACTATCAATACTTACCTTTAAATGGGTATTTGTTGCGATTTGCTTGAATTTTAATGCTACACTTATTTTAAAATAAGCGCTCGTTATTCGGTTTAGTCGGGAGAGGACCTTTGGATCATGAATCCCATTCCGAATAGTGATACGTCATAACGGATAGCTTTTGAAGACCGGTGTTGAAGACCGGATATTTTCGAAAACGGAAGGATTACCGTCGAATGACTCTACATCAGTTGATCTCCGATATAGAGATTTTATCACCCTTTATGATGGAAGTCCGGACGTGATTAGTGAATATCCGGATTGCAAGGGCTTCTTTGGAAGTGCCTTTGGTTCCGTTCGATCCTGGAACGGACTTGTATGGATGTGTGTCTGACGTTACAATTTGAGATGTAAAGCTGGTTTCTATCAAATACATTTCTGTTGGTGGCGGAGAATTAATTCTTTTAGCTTAACGCCCTTCTCTGAGACGTACGAGCTCAGAGGTTATGTAGTTGATGGTTACTAGTGATACATTCCCAATTTGGTAATGTGGCATACGAAGTGCTGTTGATCATTTGTTGATCAAAGCATAGCTTTTGTGAAAAGCATAGCTTTGTGGACGAGACTTCTTCGGACCTCACAACCCGGTAATGGTCAAAACAGGAAAGATGCAGCATGGTTATAGGGAGTAGCGCCCCTTAGGGTTTGTGCATTTCCTTCTGGATAGAAGTGGTATCATGGTATGGAGCCCAGATACTTAACTTATGTGGATATTGCAAATATATATGACTTCGTGATTGTTGTTGGTTGAGGATCCTCGGATAAAAGTTGTTTACAACCGGGGGATGGCATACTCGTGTCAGTAGTTACTTACTTTTGCATAGGTAACCCAGCCTTGTGTTGGCAGAGATCCAGTTAGGTTCTCGGGGCATCTTGCCAGAGGCGTACCCATGTGGCAATGGGAAGTTTCTTGGCTTGACCATTTGTTGGAAATCCAAACTCCAATACGCACCTTGTATGGTTTTAGTTGTAGAACCTGCCATTTACTTATGGTGGTCACCACTGTTTAGATGGTAGCTATAGTAGGCATAGTGCGAAATGCCTATGTTGGCTAAGATTAATATTGTACTTTCGAAATGTTTTTCTGCACTTTGCACTTATAGTAATAATATCAAAGAAATTTGCGTATCAAGCATGTTTGACTATCATAAAGAGAAATCTCCTCCAATTCTGCGTTTGCATGGTGTGTGTGGCGGGAAGCCTTATGGTAGTTATATTTTCTAAAAGCATTGTGGATCTATTTTAAAATATTTCTTTGTTTGTTTTATAAGATAAACTGTTTTAAGTTCTCACACCAGTCCCATGACCGGCCTGGAGTTTATTGTTCCCTTTCTAAACTCTAGGTGCCCATCAATTTCCACATGGACAGCCTAGAGTCAGGTTATCAGGATATTCTGGAATTCAGAAGGTACTGTGGAGCTCAAGAGGAGAGCTGGATGGTGAAACGTATCACTTCTATATGATATTATCTTTTCCGATGTGTATTCAGTTGTGAGGACAGATTTATATAACTATCCATTATTTTGTTGTGTTGTATATTGACTCTGATGATGTAATGTATAAAATGTACAGTTCTTCTGATTTAAAGATTATTCATTTATCTATTATATGTTGTTCCGCTGCGACTGTGAGATTCTGATATCGTTTCTGTTGCTTTTCTTTCTTTCTTACTTCTTCTACCTTTTTCTTCTTCTTAAACCCTAAGGGTTTGGTTTTCCAGCATTCGATTGTTCGGCAGTTGATACAGTGGACGTATTAATGTCGATTTTCGGGAGTCGAAGAATCGGGTCCTGACAACCTAACTCCCGTGAGTTGGCATAAGGTGGCTAAAACAGGAGCAATTGACGGGCTAATGAGGTAGCGCTTCTGATCGGACACACTTCTTCGATACCATTCTATTACTTTGTGATTAATTGGGTGCACCTTTGATTTTTAGGAGTATGGCTCGAGGTGGACGGTAGTGGCTGCTACGCGTTACCATAGGTCCGAAAGTGTAATTGGTATATCTACCCTGGCATTGCCTAGTTGTGCCACGTCACCTACCCTAGCATGCCTTCTACGAGTTTGATTTATGTCGTACCTATGGAGTATTTGTGTTAGCCTCCCGATCTGGAGGTACGACAGTACTGTATAGACTATTGGCACTATAAAATGTGTTAAAGGGGATATTGGGTAACTCCTTAACTCTATTTTTAAATATATTACATTTTACTTTAGACATTATTATAATAGCGTATAATACTACATAGTAGATAGTTTAACGGATCCTTAGAGGATGGTTATCCCAAACATCCATTGAGTTACTTGTATTTCAGTTTTATTTTACTTGAGTTGGATTTATTGATATAAGAATGTTAATCCTGACTCGAGTGTTTTGTGTTTTACTTTACGCTTGGGTCAAATTGAGTGATAGAGCTTTTGAGACTCGCCTTTGGAGTTAGAGCTTCGTTTGGAGATCCATCTACATCTTTTCAGCTTGCAGTTATTCAGTTGATTCCAGTGATGTATTGTGATCTTGTAGTTGACTATTGTATTTGAGACTTCTGTTGTATTTCATTTAACTCTGTTCTGTATGTAGTAGCTTCATGAAATACTATCTTTTATTCTCGCTGCATATTGTATATTACTCTGTGTCTGTAATTCTGTGATGTATTTATTTACTGTATATGGTGAGTTTTGTCAAATATAAATTAACAATCTGGTATTTTGAGTAATTCAAATCCGACATATGTGGATGCGAATGGTTGAAAATATCTGGTTGTTACAAGTGGTATCAGAGCATTGGCTCTAGGCAAACTTAGCATGTATGGTAAATTTATTTACAGAACCATCTTGGTTTGAGCTTGAATTTCTTCCTTTTAACTCAATTTCTTTGAATTTTGGAATGATTCCCTCGGTTTCGAAATCCATTCTTGTCTCCCCCTATTCGTGTTTTCTTTTATTCTAGAGTACCCCATAACTCTACTTCGAATGATCTCTATAACAACTCAGCGGTCTCTCCAATCTTCGAATGATTTGTAAAGGGGTGAAAATCTTTTACAATTGGTATTGTTTTACCAGAGATCTTTGTATCCTTGGTTTATGATGCTATCTATCTTCTGCTATGCCTGAATTCTATATCTTGCAATCGAATGTCGATTTTCCTCGGAACTCTACATCGATTTTATTCTTGAAGTCACGGTCGACCCGGTTAAGGTTGCCCGCGACTTATATAAACTTCTCCATCTTCCTATTCTTATTTAAATCATCTTATCTTTGCTTCGAACCTATCTTCAAATCAGATTTCTCTTTGATTTGAGTCCATCAAATTTGAACCTCTATCCTTGCTTTGTAATCCGTTCTATATCATCGAGCGAGGAAGTGTATTTATAAATTAATATTAAAATGTTTATATATATTGTATTGTTTGAGCTGTTGCTGTTGATTTGGATTTCCGATCGGTTCGTCTGATCAACGCTATCGATAGGATTTTCAAAACACTTGAACAGAACAAACTGACACAATATTGTTTTCAAATTTGATAAATGAAATTAATTTGTATGATTATATTATATATATATATATAAGTAAAAGCTTTTGGAAATTTAACAAGTTAATTAAATTGGTTGTTTGAAATGATAATACTCGATTATCATTTATTGTTCTAAAAATGAATGTATAAACATGGTCTATAATCTGATCTGAAATTTAAACGAATTTTAAAATTAAGAATTTGAGAATTTAATTTCTAATGATTTCAAACTATGGTTTTTAAGTTTTTTTGTTGCATATTGCTTAAATTATTTTCGAATAGAAATTATTTCCAAAGAATTTTAAATGTCTAAACTGGTGCTCTCCTATTCTGTTGCTGGAAAATAATTTCGGTGATGACTACAACATCATCGACATTCATTTTTGAGTTTCGAAGTAGAGAGACCGTTAGTAACTTAGCTAAACTTTTGCTTTGAAGGAAAAATATTTTGATTTGAATTTCTTTAGTATGACTTGATTTATAACATATATATCTGTGTGTGTGCGTTTATAACTTGATTTGATATATATATATATATATATATATATATATATATATATATATATATATAGTGTGTGTGTGTCTATACACACACATTCTAAATGGTTTGAAGTGAATAGGAAATTTTATTGTTAAATTTTGATTTAAAGATGATTTCAATTATAAAATAAAGCCAATTTTTGAATAAATATTTAAACTTGAATAATTGTATTGGAAAAAATTTACTTGTATAATACTCAACCGCATTCCAATATAAATTACCTAAATTATTCAGAGGTTTAATATGTGATTGGATAATATACAATATAAATTGATTTTATAAATAAAATTTGAGTGATTATGATAAGTGTTATGCACTTAGATTTTAGTTATAAAATGTCAATAGAGATAATTAGAATAATAAGTTAATAGAATAATAAATGAGATAAATAAAATAAATTATGTTTTAGGGAATTAATAAATTGAAATTAAATCAACTTAAGAAGAAAAAATATACATTGAACTTAAAATCAACTGTTGAATATAAATTAATTTAAATTAAATTTATATGGTTTAAATTAATTGTTTTATTTTGTAATTCAAGTCTGTTTTCTTTTGGTTGTTTCTATTCTCCTACCTCTTTCCTTTTCGGAGACGAAAAGTTCTAAGTGTGGGAGAGTGTAACGACCCGTAAAATTTTTATATTTGTTTTATTAAAATATTTAATTGAAATTTTGCAAAATTTTGAATAATAAAATTGTGAAATAGAAAATTTTGTATTTGGAATACATCCACTTAAACATAGAAACTGGAAAATTTTCATCAGATAATATGAAAGTTTATTTTCTTGCGTAATTTGAAATATAGTTTATTTAGGAATAAAATAAAGCTGAATTTATTTTGAATATAATAAACTGAAACCTACCATTTAAACTAACAATAGAATTTTATGATGAGAATTTGATATTTGCTATGCATCCATCTAGACATAGCAAATGGCGAATTTTCGTCGAATAATATAGATGTTCCATCAGTCGCTCGAAATTCAGTTTAAATCAGTTAATAATAGTTGAATTTTAAAGTATTCCGAAACCTAAATATGTCAACGTGATAAAATTTATTTAGAACACTCTGAATCAGACTGCGAAATTCGTTTTGCAAAATTCGGACATTTCCAGCTCCGTTTGGATTTTCCAGTATGAAATAGCAGCATCTTCGGTACCGATATTGACTTTTGATCGGATGATCGTACCGTTGATATCTATATAGCGTTTTGATCATCTCATCATGCTAATCTCTGCGGTATATTCATTTCTGTGTTTCGGTGTCGGATACGCGGCGAAACCGTGAAATAGATAATAGTATCGATACCGTATTTTCTACCATTGGTCTTTCTTCTGCCTTTTCGTATATCCAATCTAAGAATGGCCATTTGTTTCCTCTCGGATTTTTTCCTTGTGACTTTTTCTTTCCAACGTTTAATTTATAGTATTAATAATAACAAGTTTGTCTGTTCATTAGCTTTGGAAAAGAAGAAAATGAAACCAATATTATTTTCGGTTGTTCTCTTCCAGATCTCGCTGACACTTCCTCTCCCGTCCTACTTTCTTCCTTCTTTACCTCTCTCCCACTTGTGTTTCTCTTCCACCATCTCACTCCCTCAAAACCCATATACGTCTTGCTTATCAACCCACCATGGCAGACGCACTCTCCGCCTCATCCAACCTTAAAAAATGCCGCACGAAAACCTCTTTCTTCCCTTCAATAGCACACGTGGCCGACCCCACCCGAGCCTGCATCGCCGTCCACTGGCCCTCCTTTCATCCACGTCCATTTACGTGTCTCAAAAACCCCACCATCCTACAGCACCACCTACACCATGCTCTAGCCCTTCCTGTTAAGGTAGTTTTATGTATATTATTATTATATTATGTAAGATATATTTCTATTCATGTATTAGTTATATATTTTGGACTCTATTATATAAGCTATTGTATATGAGTTATATATTTTTAGAGTTATTTATGTTTTCAACTTGTGAATGATAGTACGTGTGTAGTTATATAAATCTTATATATATATATATATATATATATATATATGTGTTATATATCACTTTGTATTAAAACGGGTTGTAATATTGATATATATATATATATATATATAACTTATCTTAAATCTACTTGTACACATATATATTTTACAGTATATAGTATGTTGCATTCTTAAAGTTCGAGCCTGTAAAGGTTATACTGTTACATATTTTCAGTAATATATTGTAAAAGCTATAAACTGTATATGGTATATATGTAAAAGCTTACATCAGTGTTATGTATATTGAAAGTTTTGGCCGTTGTTTATTCATATTTATACTGCTTTGTATTTAATTTGAAAGTATGTATTAGATGAAAGCACGTATTATATACGTGTATAGTGTAGAGGATACAGCATATTATATTTTAAGGTTCAGATGTATATGTTTATTCGAATAGAGATAAGTCTACGTAAGTTCTGGAAATTATGGTGTTATATGTATTATAGTATACAAGTTTTGGTAGGTTGTATTTATAGTCTGTAGTTTATATATATCTAATTTAATTTATATACATATATATAAGTTATTTACATATTTTAGTTTATATAGTCAAGTTGATAAAGTTTTGTTCTGATTGTTTTATAAAGATGTGTATATATTTTAATATGTTTACAGTCTGATGCTTATATATTAGCTTTGAAGTTATATATATATATATATATATATATATATATATATATATATATAGTTATGTCAAGGCATGTTTATATGTTTCAAAATTTTGTTTGGAACTGCCTTACCATTATTTATATATTTACTATCATAGTGATTTTAAAGTATATCTATATTTATAGATTTATGATGCATTTCAAATTATATTATGTAGATCTGTTTGATTTTATGAATGCATACAAGCCTCATATACTATTATCTTGATCTTAAATTTCATATGATTTTTATATATATTATTATTTTATTTGTGACTGTAGTCAGTATGTAACTTTATACGACACTTTATATTAGTTTATTTATATAAGTATAGATGAGTTGAAAAAAATAATTACAATACATATATAGAGGTATATATAAGTATATGTATATATACATATTACAAATTTTAATATATAGATATGTTTGTTTTATTTTACTTATTTTATTTAAATAATGATTTTGAAATATATACATATACATATATATATATATTTAAATTTAAGATGTGTCTAAATTTCGAATATGATTCTTTATTTTCTATATATATAGTGTGTATGTGTGTGTATAGTTCACTTATACGAATTATCTTCATCAACTTCATTCTGATTTGACTCGGTTAATTCATGTTTATCAGCTTTGTCCGTCGTGCCTAGTCTTCATCGAATCGTGTCCATCTAGCTTTGCTCTGGGATTCGTAACTCGTTTGTCGAATATCTCTATCCTCGAAAGGTGAGCAATCACTCACGATTAATGTCTTATATTTAATAAATTTAATTTCAATTGTACGACAATTGAAATATGCTGCTGTTAGTTATTCACTTTGCTATATATATGTTGTTATCTGTATTTGTTCACCTGTGACATCTAACACCATTATCTGTTATTTATAGTGACGATATCTGCCTGTTATATTATTATCATATCTTTTATCACTCTGTAAGTCTCTGTTAGTGTAGAATTCACTATGAGTTGAAATGATACATACTCGAACGGAATTTAGAATAGGAGAAAATCGTTATGGGTTGAAATGATAGACCCAAGCGATCTTCACTTAATTGAATTTAGGATTACGGGTTGAAATGGTATATACCCGTATATAAATTTAAATGACGGATTGAAATGATAAATATCCATATCACTTGACCATAGGATAGAAAATTATATACAGACCTCGTTGGTCTATATATATATATATATGTGTGTGTGTGTGTGTGTGTGTGTGTATACTGAAAATGATTTCTATGGTTTTGGAAAGAAATATATGGTTTTATATGAATATTGATTTATGATATTATATAAATATTATTTTATATACGGTTTAATTCTTGATTTTAAGCTATGTATAAATTAGTTTTAATATAAAATAAGTTTAATAATAAAAGTTTGATTTTTTAAATATAATATGGTTAAGTATTTATTTGAATTATATTTTGTATAGAGTTTTAAATGATTTTAGTAAATTAAGCTTGAGAAGATGGATTTTGAGATTAATTTGAAATTGTATTTAATTAAGAACTGTATTTGATCAAAATCGATTTGAAACTTATGGAAGTGGAAATTGTAAAAGGATCTAACTTTATAACTTGATTTTGGAAAGTGATTTAAATAGATATCTCAAGTTTGAATAGATCGAGGGAAATATTCAGTTATTTGTAATTTGAAGTTTATTTAAATGATATTGGATTTAATAAGTAAATATTTCAAAACTAAATAATAGTAAATTGAATTTGATATATATGGAATTATAAAAATTTGGTTTTGAAATCTTGGAATATTTAAAGCTTTGAAATATATGGAATTCTAAATTGTTTATTTGAGGTTCAAACCTGTATATGAAATTGATATAAATTGAAATCGATTATTGAAACTGAATTGAGTTGAAATTTATGGATTGGGATTTGATTTAGATTGAATTTTTGGACTCAAGTTGATTTGAATCAATTTGTGAAGTTTGAGGAAATCATTTTATTTTATAAAGTAATTTTAAATTTAAAACTATTTTGTTTTACATATTATTTTAATATCTAAACTGTTTAAGTGGTGGAAGTTATGGTTTCAAAGTTATGAATTTCAAAGTTAAGGTTTTCCAAAATATTATGATTTCAAAGTATTTTGGTTTCAGAAGTGTTATAGCTTTGGAAGTATTATGATTTTGAAAATGGATATATTTGAAATAAGAATGATATCTTATTAGGTATGAAATGGAAATGATATCGTATTGATATGGTTTTTGTAATGGTGATGATATTTTTGAAGTATAAATAATTTTGAAATGACTGAGGTATTATAATAACGTTTGGTTGTTAAAGAGACCGATATCGAAAGTTGTCATACTCTCTGTCAACTCCAAAAACCTCTTTAACAACCGCGTACGCGGTGGAGATTCCATAATGAAGTAGGATGGTGGCGACGTCCTATTGAGGTATATATATGGACCTAACTCCCATGAGTTGGCATAAGGTAGCTAAAATAGGAGCAATTGATGGGCTAATGAGGTAGCTCATCTGATCGGACACACTTCTTCGATACCATTCTATTACTTTATGATTGATTGGGTGCACCTTTGATTTTTAGGAGTGTGGCTCGAGGTTGGCGGTGCTGGCTGCTACGCGTTACCACCGGTTCAGAAGTGTAATTGGTATATCTACCCTAGCATTGCCTAGTTTTTCCATGTCACCAACCCTAACACGCCTTCTACGAGTTTGATTTGTGTCGTACCTATGGAGTATTTGTGGTAGCCTTCTGATCTGGAGGTACGATGGTACTGTATAGACTATTGGCACTATAAAATGTGTTAAGGGGGATATTGGGTAACTCATTAACGCTATTTTTAAATATATTATACTTTACTTTAGAAATTATTATAATAGGGTATATTACTACATAGTAGATAGTTTAACGGATCCTTAGAGGATGGTTATCCCAAACATCCCTTGAGTTACTTGTATTTTAGTTGTTATTTCACTTAAGTTGGATTTATTGATATAAGAATGTTAATCCTGACTCGAGTGTTTTGTGTTACTTTACGCTCGGGTCAGGCTAAGTGATACAGCTTTTGAGACTCACCTTTGGAGTTGGAGCTTCGTTTGGATATCCATCTACATCTTTCAGCTTGTAGTTATTCAGTTGATTCCAGTGATGTATTCTGATCTTGTAGTAGACTATTGTATTTGAGACTTCTGTTGTATTTCATTTAACTCTATTATGTATATAGTAGCTTCGTTAACTACTATGTTTTATTCATGCTGCATATTGCATATTACTCTGTGTCTATGATTCTGTGATGTATTTATTTACTGTGTATGCTGAGTTTTGTCAAATATAAATTAACAATCTGGTATTTTGAGAAATTCAAATCCGGCATATGTGGATGCGAATGGTTGAAAATATCAGGTCGTTACATCCATCATTTACCTAATATAGTTACCTATTTCATATACTGTAACTAGTTTACAGTGGAAAGTTCATTTATTAATTATCCTGAACTAAAGAAATAAATCTCGTAGAAAATAATTTTCAATACGAAATTACATTTCGTAAAATCTCATTTCTGATTCCAATGTTAAGTATCAATCAGTACTATTATAATTCTTGTTTCTTTTGTTTCTTTATAAAGTAGACATAACTATTCACTCTCTTCAACCCAACTGTACCTTAAATTATATCTACTTATGTACATTCATTATTCTTTCTAAATGGTCAAACCATTCAAAACGAAAACCTTTACTACAATATCATAACGAACTCTTTACAAAAGTGCATTCAATTATCCTTAGCTTTTAAGGACACTGGATATGTTCCTCTTTGCGTAAACTAATCAAACTAACATTTTAGTGATCTAGTTCTTAGATTTATATTGTAGTTTTGGTCTAGTGCTACATATATGACAATATGATCCTTTTGTTATCAATCGAATTGAATACTCGATCTAGCACTAAGGTTTATTTGGTTTTTCGGATGAACTAATCTCATCGAAATATTGTAACACCACACATACCTTAGTATACCCAAAAGGACACACTAAAAATGTGGTGCGTTGTAGGTATAACTAAAGCTAGCAGAAACTAGGATTCACAAGACAAAAAAAATAAAAATAGCGGAAACAATTAAGATAATAACTTATTTAGAACAAAACTTCATAATTACTTTAAAAACCAAATAAGTCACCAAATACCAAATATATCATATGTCAAAATACCCATACATGTCTTGCGAAATTAAAAACCATAGTCTCAAAAAAATCAGAGTACAAAATATCCCTTAAATAGTACCAATACAACAAAATAACTAAAAACTGGAAATGAAGAAAAGGAATACATGCTAGAATCTCTATCAAAGGAGTCTCCAAGAATCTTCAGTCTACAACCCTTGCCCCCGATTGCCTATGGAGGGAAAAGGGGGAAAATGGAGGAGTGGTTCAGACTAAAAGTCTGGTGAATGATAGTAATTACGAGAATCTTTAAGCAACCTAAACTAATAGACCTTACAACAGTTCTGTATATATAAAGGAAACAAAGAGAATAGAAAGAAAAAGGAATAAGCTGGAAATAAATAAGAATTACTAAATTAATGCAATTGATTAACTTCGATTATTTGCACTTGTCTCTGTTAGTTGCTTTAATTAGGTTGAAATCCCAATCCTATAATTAGGCTGAAATCCTAATTCTACCCTTTGATCGGCCAGCTACTCCATAGACCTTACTGCGGATTGGACACTATATAACTCCTTACACATAAGGTAATAACATTTACGAAAGACGCACAAAGTACAATGATAACTACGAAAGATGCACAAAGTATTTATTGTGGACTAGACGTTATATAGCTCCCTGCACAGAAGGCAATGGTGTCTAAGAAAGACACACATTAAGTGCTTGGAACTCATAACGATTTATGAGCCATCACTGGAAGTCGCACACGTGACCACCACTAAGCTCGGGTTACCTGTTGTTCGACCTATTGGGTCTTTTTATTACCTCAAGCTCCAGCGTAAGCATGCACTTCATCTCACTTCAGGACTATGTGAAACATTGTGTCCATATAAATAATAGGGTAAATGTTGTTGGTACTGGCTCGTCATCTAAACAATATCTAATTGCACCCCTTATTCAAATACCTCATGATTTGGACTTCTATTTGACAAATTACTACCATTATCAGCATAAGTGTGCCCTCATCTCACTTCAAGCAAATGTAAGATCACCATTTTGTCTAATAGGGAATGCTTTTTGGTACAGGCCCTACTTTCATCTTTGCTTATTAACTTAGATAAATTATTTAAATAAACCTTTATTATTATCTTCACTATGTTTGCTTATTAATTTATCCTGAGTCTTAAAATATGCTCCATTTCATTCTTTTTCTTATTATGACCTACGTTATAATCATGCTTATTACTCAACCCAAGGTCTAAGTGTGAAAATAAGCTTCTTTCATCTTTTACTCTTTTTAGTTATAGTTCTAGGTTATAACTAGGCCAATTTCTTTAATTTAGTCCAATTCTAGTATTTACATCACAATTTCAGTCTAATTCCATTTCTTATTAGAATCCTTAAAATTTACATCTTACCTTCCATTATTTCAGCATTATTTTAATTTAATCCACGAATGTTACAGGAACGAAGGAAAAATTCCTTCGTTTATTATCCAAGGAGGGTTGACCGGGTGGTCAACCGCCCCTCCTCCTAGGTCGACCGGCCGGTCGACCTAAGGTGCGGTTAGGTCGACCTCTTGGTCGACCTAGCCCAATATATATTTTTTCTTTTGATTTTCTTATTTAATTCATTACTTTCTCATATTATTTCGGTTTCTCACATTCTATATATAGAAATTGACTAAAAAATTACCACGGACACAATGGTGCAACTCCCGTGGCTCAATTCTAATAATTTCATAAAATTTTTTATCATTTCATTAATGAATTAATTATTATGGTTAAATTTTGGGTTGTTACAAATATTGTATATTACAAACTTTGACCGTTCACTATATAACATTTATATGCAGTTGTATATGGATCAAAAATTCATAGTCTTATATTTCTGTTAGAGTTCGAAACTCATAGATTGCAATACATGATCTTGAGCAAATAAATGCATAAGTGACCAACCACGAATGTATTCATTAGTTGTAAAATCGGGCACTTGCATTGGTGTTGAAACATTAGATTGCTATAATCTTTTATTGGTAAGTATATGTTATATTTCTATTTTTCAATCTTCAATTTATTTGTATATCTTAATTTATAAACATTTCATCAATCATATTAAATGCACAAATTTATCATTGTAGATAATAATAACATTATTTAGCATATGTTCTTACAATATTAAAAAGGTTAAATGTTGCCATTTCATTTTTCTAATAAGGCTCCCACTACTCTTTTGTGTTTCTCCAAAACCCCAAGATGAAACATACAAGTCTTTTGAGTTTGTTCAACAAATCATAGCCCCACAAATGATGGAACTCCTTATCGATTGTATCGCACAAAACTCCTAACCTATGTTTTAGTATCCTAACCACATTTTGACCTTGAGTTTGCTGAACAGATCGAAAGAGATTATTTGCTCATACCTACTATATCGCGATGGCCTAAGTACTGTATATGTACCTTGAGTTTTCTTAATAAATACATATAGTTACCTTACCTCATCTATTTAATATATTAATAATACTACACATGACATCACTAGCTTGAGTTTGCTCAACGACTAAGGAGTATGCAAGTATTTTATTAATACATATGGTAGAGATCAACATTATATTGAAGATTCATAATCTTTAATATCTTATATTGAGTGATATCTGCTTATGGAATAATGTATTTCTCATGAGATAGCCTCATGATTCAAGTGTCAATGTAACGACCCGAAATTTTCGACAATTTAAATTAGTTAAATTAATGAGATTTTTGTAATTAAATTTAGTAGAAATAAAAACTTTATAAATTAATATTGAAATGAACGCTAAAATAAAATATTTAAATGGTAATTAAAACCTGTTTATTAGTAATTTGAATAGAATCCTAATGAATGGAAGTAGTGAAAAGATTATAACCGGATGTAAATTGTATATAAGAAATAAAGGAAAGTATTAAATTGATTAATGTAATAAAACATTGTTAACAGAATTGGATTGTAAATTAAGGAAACGTGTTAATGCAAGTTAATATTTAATAAACTTGAATGAACGTTCCAATTTAATAAAAATTCAAATATTATGACTTAGCTATAAATGGAATATAATAAGAACAAATGCAACTATTGTATTAATGGGTGGAATAATATAATTTGTATAAATGAAACATAGGTAAAAAAATGTAAGTATTGAACTAATAATATGTATTTATTTAGGGTATTGAATAAAATTGGTAATCCAATTGCAATTAATGGTAATAATGTTCATATAAGCTAATAAATTAAATTTCAATGCAATACCCATTAATAGATGGAATGAAATGGGATTAATGTAAATGTTATACTAGGTTATAGATTAAATGGAAGGAAACAAACGTAAATATCGAATTAATTAATGAATAAATATACATTGAATAGTAATTTAATGTAAATTTAATGGTAATTGGATAAAATCAATATAAGATAATGAATTGCAATAATTGTGGGTTGATAATAAAGTGTGAATGGGAAAATGATTGTTTATAGTAATTGAATGGAATTCCAATTTGTTGGAATAAGGTAAATGTGTACTTGGTAATAAATTTAAACGAACTTAAATATTATTATTTTTTTGAAAACTCAGGAGAACCCGGCGGGCCGATAAACTCCTGAGGAGGGTATAGTAAAGCCGTCCGCTGATCCAAGCCCCCATACCCCCGGGTAAATTTATATAGGATAGGGAAGCGCATGGTAGGAATCGAACCTGGGTCTTTTTACCAGAACCCAAGCCTCCTTTCCACTGCGCCGCACCCGCGGACAACGAACTTAAATATTGAATTATTTAATTTATATATATAATAAATGATGATTGAATAAAAATCAATACTTTGTAAATAACTATAATATTGGAGTGGAAATAATAAATGTGTGATTAAGTGTTTTGACAACAATTATTATGAGTTATATATAAATATATATATATATATATATTTAGTTCATTCAATTGAATTGGAAATCGTTGCAATAAATCTAAATTAAATGTTACGTTATAATAAATTAAGATAATAATGTGGAATAATGTAAATATTCTTCATAATATGATGATTAGGGAATAAAAAGAATGGAAATAAAGTTTTATCAATTTATTTGGAATTTAAATTATAATAATAGGCTTAATTGCACTTAAAGGTAATTTAATTTGTACGTTAATTGGAATTAAGTTAAAATAGGAGAATATTAAGAACCAAGATTTAAAAGCAATGTTAGCTTTATTCTTATTGTAATAAGACTCGAATAACAAGGGTAAGAATTTAAATAATGGATTTTGGAGTTTTATTTTATAATTTCTATGTTTAATGAAATCGAAATTTAATATTGAAATTTAGATTAACATTGGAATTGATAAATAAATCAACTATTTATTGACATTTAAATTTGCTCAAAACCTTGTAAATGATTAAGAAGTTAAAAATGTTCAAAATTTTCAATTATCGAAATAAAATTGAAAATTTGATTTAATTAATTAATTATTAATTTATTTAATTAATGGAAAAATAGCCATTTTGGCCATTGACTTGGATTTTGACGAAACTAGTTTCATCGGATCCGTAACGGTGAATTATTGTAGGGTTTCAAGTTTCGTAGCGATTGGACTTGTCGTTTGATCGTACAGACTCGAAACGCCTTGAAATTTATGAAATTGAAATCAATTTGAAAAATATTGATTTTATCATAACTTCTTCATACGATGGAATCTAGACTTGAAACTTTTTCCATCGCATTTATAATATTTTAAAACATCTATTTTGATATATGGGCTGACCCAATTTCGTTCCAGAGTCAGAACGAGCTTTTTGGGCCACTTTGTCGTTAGCACGTATATTCTACCCGATCCATCCATTCAAATGTCAACCCTACCTATATATATCCTGCTATAAACCCTAGCAGCCTCTGTTCCTTATTTTTATACGTTCTATTCACCTCCTCACTTCAATGGCAGACAAACCCTAATTCTGATTGCAATCCCAAATCAAATCCAAAGCTGAAAATTCAAACTACTCAAAAAAATTCAAAAATATATATATCGAAGCTCTCGATGTATGCATCTCAGATCTGAAGATCGTTTTTGGTTTTGAAACACCGTTTGTTCAGAAATAGCAGATCAATTTCAGCCGTTCATCACGCCGTAATCAAATTTGTCCGATCGTCAAATCAACTTCTGGGTATTGTAGAGTGGACCGAGGGGATCGCATCGGCATAGTTTATTCGTCGTTTGGACTGTTAGATCGTCGGAAAAAATTGGTTAGGGTTTGCATAGGCGCAGCGGCTGTTGTAGTTTGGGGCGTCGATAGCCTATGGGGGGGTTGTAGCGAGTAGGGTGACGTCGCACGGAGGTTCGGTGGGACGTCGCCTAGCGAGACGGTGCGATAGCCTACGCGAATTTCTGCAGCGGCGTTTTCTTTTTTGCGTATAGCTTGCTAGGGTTTGGGTTCTACTGGGTGCGTGCGTGTTTTCCTCTGTAGCAGTGAAGATGATGATGACGTGGCGAGGGTAAGTGTGTTCTTTTTTTTTAAATTGAAATTCAAACACAATTTTCGCTATATCTTTCACATACGAACACCAATTCATGCACGGTTTTTTTATTAGGATCGTATTGAAATTCCGAACATTTTGGCGCTGGTTTGGACGAATTCTGAGATTGTCAATTTTTTAGGTTTAAATTGAATTTAAATTCAAAAGGTGAGTATTTTAACCCATTCACAACTTCTAAGATTTCTTACATTTGTTAAATTAAATTTTGATGTGATTTAAAATTTATCTATGATTGTTTGGGCATATATTTAATCATCATCTCAGCTAGATTGCATTTATTTAAATTAAATTGTTATTTAATTTATTTTTGCATATAAACTGCCAGTTAAATTTTTATTTATTTATTATTGCATATAAACTGCCAGTTAAACAGTTTTAATTTATTATTGAATATAAACTACTAGTTAGTACTTGTTGTTTATTATCCGTTCTATAGTGATGTTATTGTTTATATTGGATGATGATTGTTATAAATGGTTGATGATTGATATTGGATGAATGAATGTTGTATTTTATATTGTTATAAATTGCAAGTTATTATGCATTTTCATTTCTTTCGGGATTACGGTTTGAAATGATATATATAATCGTATTTTATTTTTAAATTACGGACTGAAATGATAAATATCTGTATCACTTGACCGTAGGATAGAAAATTATATACAAACACCGTCTATATATATATATATATATATATATATATATATATATAAATATTTTGAAAATGATTTCTATGGTTTTGGATAGAATTATACGATTTAAATAAATATTGATTCTTTTTTATATTATATAAAATATTTTATATATAGTTAAATTCATGTATTTAAGCTATGTATAAATCTGTTTAATGATAATAAGTTAAATAATGGAGTTTGATTTATTAAAATAAATATGGTTAAGTATTTAAATCATATTTTTATATAGAGGTTATAATGATTTAAATGAAATTGATATTTGGAAGATTAAATATAAAATAGATATGAATTAAATTATTTAAGAATTTTACTCGAATAAAAATTTGCTAAGAAATTTTTTTTAAATAAATTGAGATTTTATGAAATTGAATTTATTCAAGAATTAAACCAACAGGGTTGATGTTAAATTTATTAAATTAGAAATTTTAAAGGTATAATTATTATAACTTGATTTTGGGTCTAGGTGAATTAAATGATTATTTCAAGTATAATGAATTGAAGGCAATATCTAGATATTTGTAATTTGAGTTCTATTTAAATAATAAGGGGTTTATTATATAAAATATTTCAAAACTAAATGATAGGAAATTTAATTGTTAAATCGAAATTATCAAATTTAGTTTTGAAATTTGGAATATTTAAAGCCTTGAAATATATCGAAATTGAAATATTTATAGAAATTGAAATGTTTCAAAGTTATGAATTTCAGAGCATTATGTTTTAAAGGTGTTAAAAATTCAAATGTTTGGTTTTGAAGTAGAAAATTTGAAAGTGCTATGATTTAAAAAAAATATTTGAAATAAAATGATATTATATTGATTGAAAATAAAAAGAATATCATATTGGTCTGGTTTTTAAATTTGAAATCATATTATATTTATTTGGTTTTTAAAACGAAATGATATCGTATTTATATAGTTTTGAAATGGATATTTTATTCTGGTTTTAAAAGTATAAATTTATTTTGAAAAACCGCGGTGTTATAATAACGGTTGGTTGTTAAAGAGACCGGGATCGAAGTTGTCATACTCTCTGCCAACTCCGAAAACCACTTTAACAACCGTGTACGTGGTGGAGATACTAGAACGAAGTAGAATTGTGGCGGCGTTTTCTTTGAGGTAAATATGTGGACCCGACTCCCGTGAGTTGGCATAAGGTGGCTAAAACAGGAGCGATTCTCGGGCCAATGAGGGAGCACCTTTGATCGGATACATCCCTTCGATATTATACTTTGACTTTTGGATTGATTCGGTGGCCACTTTTGATTTTTTTATTTGGGGGTGTGGCTCGAGGTGGACGGTAGCTGCGGCTATGCGTTACCACCAGCCTGGATGCGTAATTGGTATATCTATCCTGACATTGCCTAGTTGTGCCGTGTCACCTACCCTAGCGCGCCTTGTACGAGTTTCTATTTGTGTCATACCTATGGAGTATCCTCTGATAGCCTCCTGATCAGGAGGCATTGCGATACTGTATAGACTATTGGCATTATTTGTGTTAAGGGGAATATTGGGTCAATCCTTAACGCTATTTAAATGCAAGTTTATTTTATTAATAGACACTATTATAATAGAGAAATATTACTGCATAGTAAATAGTTTAACGGATCTTTAGGAGATGTGAATCCCGAGCATCTCTTAAGTTACTACACTCATATTTTTTCACAGTTGATTTAACTTACATAAGATCTTTTAGTTCTGACTCGAGTATTTTGTCTTTTCAATTCGCTCGGGTCAGCCTGAGCATTTCAGGATTCGAAGACTTTAGCTCTAGAGGACGAAAATGAAGATTTATGTTATTATTATCTATTATGGTATTTCACCACATTCATACTGTTTCCGCTGCATTAATTATTGTTCTCTGGTATGTGTACTCTGATATGTATTGTATAAGTATAATCGAATACATTGTAAGCAGCTTCACGAACTGTATATTTGATTATTATATTTTATCGTTCGGCTGCAAGATTCTATTTTGTTTCTTTCTTTCTTTGTTTTTCTTATTTACCCCATAACAATCCGCCCTTCTGTATGGTTTAAGTCTGACGTGTGTGATCTATCGTCGATTTAAAGCGCACAAAAAGGTGGGATGTTACATATGGTTTCAAAGCGAGGTTTAGCGATAAACCTTAGCTTTGTAGGGTCTGACTCTTTATTTATAGGGTAGTATACCCTATGGGAGTCGCTGAGTGTATATATATGAGAGAGTGTACTTGTTAATGTTATAAAAAGGTTTTAATATTGTGTTAATTTGGTCCGTTTTGTATTTATAAATTCTGGTTGATGCATGGGACGCTATGACATCAATAGGGATTTCTAAACACTTAATAGGACATACAGACACAATATTTGTTTTAATATAGGTGAATGAAATAATTTTGCCTATTATATTTTCTATATATAAAATAAATTTTTATAAATGATATATATTTGGTTGCAAAATATTGGTTGTTAGGAAATGAAATTATAAATAATAGTTGAAATGAGATTTAGAATAAAACAAATAAGTTTGGAAATTTTAGAACTTAAGTTCCGGGGTTTTGAAAATTTCTTTCAAATGATTTGGAATATAGTAATAATAGTATTAGAAGAATTTTCTCATATAAACTTTTCAATACAATTTGAAAGAATTGTTTTAAAGAAATTTGGAAGGAATAAATTCTGTACTCCCCTCTCTGTCGCTGGAAAATAATTTCGGTAATGAGTGCACGCATCATCGACATTCGTTTTCGAGTTTCGAAGTGTGAAGACCACTGTAGTAGTTTTACTGCAGATTTATTTTGATAAACAAGGATAAATTTTAAATTTTTTTAAATATAATTGGATATATAAAGTGTAAGTATATACATTTATCTATTATTTTAAAATGATTTATGAATAAAACCTGGTATTTAAATTCTTAAATTTCCGTTATTTTACAGTTTCAATTAGTGTAGTAAAATGGAAGTTAACTAATAATTGGAACCTTTAATTTAAATAAGAGGTAAGTAAATGTTTAAGGTATTTATTACTAAATAAGTAGAAAAGATGGACAGTAAGTAAAACCTCTTGAGTTTAGGATGAGTATTTGAAACTCTAAATAAAATAAGTGATTTAATGCTAAGTTATAAATGTGATTAAAAGAAAGTTGAAATTGTAATCTTATAAAACGAAAGATATAATTATTGAACCATTAATTAATTAATAGAAATATGATAAATTTGTATGATTTTAATTACATTCTTAAAGACATATATATAACTTACCAAAGATTTAAAAGTTGAAATGTTAATAAGAAATTGTAATTGAAATTATACAAGTAAAACTTGAAGGTAATAAATAAGTAGAGAAGATGAATGCATTAAATATATGATTGTAGACTACAGTTAATGTATTGAAATGCTAAGTAAATGAAATTGAGAAATGAATGAATGTAATGCAAATAAATAAATGAATGAAAAGGGAAATTTGCAAGAAATAAATATGAATTAAAAGAAATCATTATATGAATAAGAAAGAAATCAAACAACAAATGTATTAATGGAATAAACAAGAATAAACTAAATCTGTTGTTTGAAATTGTTGTTGTATATTTTGGTTTATGGTTGTTTGGGTAAGGATACTTTAAAATTGTTTGGATGTATAAATAATCTATTTGGTTCCATCGAAGGTTGTTGAGTAATGGTGCACTTAGTAGTTTATTTTTCATTCTGTATAATCTGAAGTTTTGAACCCAAACAACTATTTGTTTTATTTGATATGAATGAATGATTGATTTGTGATGACTCTATGTGATGGTTGTATGCCTTGTTGCAAGTGATTGTTTTTTGTATTGATTTGTTTGTTATGATTGTAACGATTTTAAATACTTCATTTTATATAATTGTTACCTTTTTGGATTATATAAGTGAAATACAGGTTATGGAAGCAATTGCTACTGCTTTTCGTTTCATAATTAAGCAGGTTTGCCCGACAAATGGGTACGTTTTCGGATTTTGGTTTATAACGCTATTATATTGTTTTTTCCGTGTTGGGATATATATTATTTGGAAAACAGATGTTATATATTTATATTTGATATTATATTATCTCCAAAGCCTCTCGTACAAAGGAGACTCTGCCGAAATTTTCCGTAAATTTGGGACTTAGAAAATATTTGGAAATGTTTTTCCAAACTTTAATAGTTTAAGTATAAAAGATTAAATGAATATACATTGGTATATTTTATTTTAAATTATTTTATTTTGTAAATTTACTTGTATATAAATTCAATGTTTTAAGTAAGATATATTGATTTCTAAATCCTTCTTTTCCCTTCTTTTCCTTTTCGGGGATGAAAAGTCTTGAGTGGGGGAGAGTGTAACGACCCGAAATTTTTGACAATTTAAATTGGTTAAATTAATGAGATTTTTGTAATTAAATTAAGTATAAATAAAAAATTTATAAATTAATATTGAAATGAACGCTAAAATAAAATATATAAATGGTAATTAAAACCTATTTATTAGTAATTTGAATAGAATTCTAATGAATGGAAGTAGTGAAAAGATTATACCTGGATGTAAATTGTATATGAGAAATAAAGAAAAGTATTAAATTGATTAATGTAATAAAACAATGTTAACAGTATTGGATTGTAAATTAAGGAAATGTGTTAATGCAAGTTAATATTTAATGAACTTGAATGAACGTTCCAATTTAATAAAAAAATCAAATATTATGACTTAGCTATAAATGGAATATAATAAGAACAAATGCAATTATTGTATTAATGGGTGGAATAATATAATTTGTATAAATGAAACATAGGTAAACAAATGTAAGTATTGAACTAATAATATGTATTTATTTAGGGTATTGAATAAAATTGGTAATCCAATTGCATTTAATGGTAATAATGTTGATATAAGCTAATAAATTAAATTTCAATGCAATACCCATTAATGGATGGAATGAAATGGGATTAATGTAAATGTTATACTAGGTTATTGTAACGATCGCGATTTTTCGTTGCCGAAAAACCGAAATGTTAGGGTTTAAGAAAAACAAAAGAAGAAGAAAGAGGTAGAAGAAGAGAGAAATGATAGAAAATAGAACTGAAAGAAATAACAGAACAACATCAGAATCTCACAATTCGCAGCGGAACAACATATAATAGATAAATGAATAATCTTTAAACAAAGAACTATATCAGTTATTACATTACATTTCATTACATCAGAGTGTACAACAACAAACAATGCAGCGGAAAAAGAAGTACTATATACTAGTAAATACGTCATGCCATCCAACTTGCCTCCAGCAACTCCTGAATTCCAGAATATCCTGATAAACCTAACTCTTGACTGCCCGTGTGGAAATTGGTGGGCACCCAGAGTTTAGGAAGGAAAACAATAAACTCCGAGTCAGTCATGTGACTAGTGTGAGAACTCAAAACAGTTTATTTATCTTTAAAATCAAAAATAGAGGAATATTTTTAAAGTCAATTCGCAATGCTTTTAAAAATGAGACTTCCATAAGACCTCCCGCCATACACACAATGCAAACGCAGACTTGGAGGAGATTTCTTCTTATGTTAGTCAAAGATGCTTGATACGTATTGAAAAGAAACATTTGATATTATTACTAGTGTATAGTGTAGGAAACATTTCGAAAGTAGAATATAAATCTTAGCCAGCATAGGTACCATTATAGTATGCTTACTATAGCTACCATATTAAATGGCAGGTTCTACAACTAAAACCGTACAAGTCTCGTATTGTTTCTTTGGATTTCCAACAAATGGTCAGGCCAAGGAACTTCCCATTGCCACATGAGAACGCCTCTGGAAGGACGTCCCCGAGAACCAAACTGGATCTCTGCCAACACAAGGCCGGGTTACCCCTAACTGGGTAACTACTGACACGAGTATGCCATCCCCTGGTCCTTTGGGACCTTTATCCGAGAGCTCTCTAATCAACATCACACCATAATAAATAAAGTGTTCCACATGAGTAAGTACCTGGGCTCCATACCATGATACCACCCTTTTCCAGAAGGAAATGCACATACCCTAAAGGGAGCTACCCCTCATAACCTTGCCGCATCTTTCCTGTTTTGACCATTCCGGGGTGTGAGGCTCGACGAAGTCTCGTCCACAAAGTCACGCTTTATACAAAAGCTGTGCTTTGGGTCAACAAATGATCATAGTAATGATCACAAAGATAAGCGATCAAACAAATGATCTTATCGCAAATGATCAACACAATGATCATTTCACAGCAACACTCAGCATGTCACATTACCAAATTGGGTATATATTGCTGATAACCTTCAACTATATAACCTCCGAGCTCGTACGTCTCAGAGAAGGGTGTTAAGCTAAGAGAATAAATTCTCCGCCACCAACAGAAATATATTTGAAAGAAATCAGCTTTATATCTCAATTTGTAATGTCAGGCATACTATCCATACAAGTCTGTTCCAGGATCGAACAGAACCGAAGGCACTTACAACGAAGTCCTTGCAATCCGGATAATCTCTAATCACGTCCGGATTTCCCATCACATATGGAGATCTCTATACCGGGGATCAGCCAGTGCAGAGACAATCAACAAGAAACCCTTTCGTTTTCGAAAATATCCGGTCTTCAACACCGATCTTCAAATGCAATTCATAACGACGTATCACATATTCGGAATGGGTTATACGACCCCAAGGTCCTTTCCCGGTTAACCCGAATAGTGAGCGCTTATTTTAAAAAAAAAATAAGCGTGGCATTCAAATTTAAGCAAATCACAACAATTACCCATGCAAAGGTAAAAATTGATAGTCGGTTATTGAACTATCAATGGATATGCACAACATCACCAGATTCCAAATAATTTTCCAAATTATTTATTTTCCAAAAATATCTTTACAAGATATATATTTTCAATACTTCAAAAATAAATCAATATTTTTTTTAAACAATTTCCCCCTTTCATTTATAAATTCCATAGTGAATTTACATTCCAAAATATTTATGAATATACGATTTCCATTCGATTTCTAATATTCATTTTCAATTTATCTTCAAAAAGATAAATTCAAAATATTCACTTAATATTGAAAAAAACATTCCCATACTTATTTATTTATAAGTGATTCACAAGTCTTTTATTTTCTACACTTGGAAAATATTCAATATACTCTAATTAAGTATATATTTCATTCTTTAAGGAAATCATTCTCTTAAACATATTTATTTGGGCCAAAACGAATGTTGCGTAAAACATCGTTACGACAACCCAAAATCACTAGTATAGGGATTCGAAATTAAAATAGATATATAAATCCCAATACTATACAAAACATTTCCTTTCGGAAATCATTTACTATAACAGCAGTGTTATAGTCCACCATTTCCTTATATTTCTCAAAAACGTCTATTTCAACAATGAATGTTGAAATCTAGGGTTTCGATAGTTAATACATTTTAAAACATCTTTAGATCATTTTAATTCTATTTAAAACATCACATCCAAAACATTTCTTTAACATATTATTCACTATTCAAAAACGTGAATATACTTGTGAGGAATCAAATAAGCAACTTCGAGGTGGAATATCGCGGTACATGGGATTTATAAAATATTATCCGCTTAGTAGGCGGCGCAATAGGGTCTCATCCGCTATACAATGCGGGAAATCAATCAACTACAATATATACATATGCCAATATATATATATATATATTGCTACATATATATAGATATATCCTACTATATCTAATATCACAACCAAATAGCAATCAATAAATAACTGCAAATCCAACTTTAAATTTTTGAGTGAGAAGTTCTCACCTTTGCTTTTATTTTGCAATCCATTTCCTTCTTGACTCGACTTTCTTGAGTTATACCTTGTATAAATATTTTTATACAACTGATTAATATTCGAAAAAATCGAATAATAAATTTTCGTTTTGTAATCTTAATTATTCAAGGGTTTTGTTTTAAACCAATTCCTTTAACAAGTTTATTTAACCAAAAATTTAAATTTTATACTAATGATTTTATTTAAATGAATCATAAATTTTATTTTTAAAGAAATGTGCTTATTTACATATATATTTATTTTTATATCTATATCTTCCTATTTGATAAATAAAATTAACTAATTATTCTATTCAAAACTAATGCTTTTGTTTCAAACTAATTTTTCTTTAATAAAATATTTAACTAAAAATTTACTTTCGGAACTAAATTAAATAAAATAACCTCTTGTAAAAATTCAATTAAGTTTCATCAAATAAAACTACCTTTATAATATATTAATATTCTAGACAAACGAAAAAATCAATTTCTTTTTAAATAAATTGTTTTTCTGTACTGTGATTTTTTTTTTATTTCTTCACTGTACAAACATATACATAATAATAATAATAATGATAATAACCCTATACCTTCAAAAATTCGAACCCAGGCCAGAGAACCCATCGCGAGTCCCTCGATCCGACCTTCGTCCTCCAAAGCTCGAGTTGCCACAGCTACCCACCTCCTCACCGCAAGTCGAACGCGGTCTCCACTAGCCCGACCCCACGTGAATCGCCGCCGCCTTGCCTTGTCGCCGCTTCCAAGTCGCAGCCGCCGCTTCATGCCTCGACCCCCACGAATCGCACGCGCAAGCCTCGACTTCATCCTCCAGGAATCGCGACATCAGCCATTTTGATTTCTCCTTTTTTTTCGAACTGATGGAAGAGGGATTTCGAATTGGAATGGATAAAGGAAGCGGCTATTTTTTACCTCTGACTTTCGATTTGCAAATGAAGAAGAGACGCGATTTTGAATTGGGAACGAAATTTAGTTTACAGAGGATTTTGAATGAAGGCGGTGGCCATTTTTCTTCTTCTTCGTTTTGATTTTGAACTGAAGATGGTTGCGCGATTATTTAAAAAGAAATGGGGAGGAGACAGAATTACGTGATTAAGCAGATAGAACGTGTTTGCACGATTTAGCCATGATTTTAGGCGTGATTTTGGGGATGCTGCCGTTTGTTTTAAATTTAAATTTAAATTCACTTTGTTTCGATACAACTTTCAACGCGTTTACGTGTCGTATTCTCACACAACAACTCCAAATGCTACGAAATTTGAAATCCGAGAATAATTCAATATTACGGACCCAATGGAGCTGGTTTCGTCAAATTCCGAGACTGTGCCTCGGACGGCTATTTTTAAATATCGATTCAAACGATTAAAATTTCAAAACTGAACAAAGCAGTTTCAAATTCAATTCTGAAGCTTCTATAATCTTCGGTATTATCAATATGAATTTTACAAGCCTTTGAAATATTTTAAATCAGCTTAAAATTGAAGATTCAAATTTTTATTCAACTTCAATAGATTAAATTCTAAAATTTAATCGCTAAATTTATTCTGATAATTTGAAATTCAAGTCAAACCATCATTCAAATATTTAAAATTAATTAAATATTTTCAAATTAAATTGTTCAAAATTATGGGTCGTTACAGTTATAGATCAAATGGAAGGAAACAAACGTAAATATCAAATTAATTGATGAATAAATATACATTGAATAGTAATTGAATGTAAATTTAATGGTAATTGGATAAAATCAATATAAGATAATGAATTGCAATAATTGTGGGTTGATAATAAAGCGTGAATGGGAAAATGATTATTTATAGTAATTGAACAATTTGTTGGAATAAGGTAAATGTGTACTTGGTAATAAATTTAAACGAACTTAAATATTGAATTAATTAATTTATATATATATAATAAATGATGATTGAATAAAAACCAATACTCTGTAAATAACTATAATATTGGAGTGGAAATAATAAATGTGTGATTAAGAGTTTTGACAACAATTATTATGAGTTATATATATATTTAGTTCATTCAATTGAATTGGAAATCATTGCAATAAATCTAAATTAAATGTTACATTAGAATAAATTAAGGTAATAATGGGGAATAACGTAAATATTCTTCATAATATGATGATTAGGGAATAAAAGAATGGAAATAAAGTTTTATCAATTTATTTGGAATTTAAATTATAATAATTGGATTAATTGCAATTAAAGGTAATTTAATTTGAACGTTAACTGAATTAAGTTAAAATAGGAGAATATTAAGAACCAATATTTAAAAGCAATGCTAGCTTTATTATTACTGTAATAAGACTCGAATAACAAGCGTAAGAATTTAAATAATGGATTTTGGAGTTTTATTTTATAATTTCTAAGTTTAATGAAATTGAAAATTAATATTGAAATTTAGATTAACATTGGAATTGATAAATAAATCAACTATTTATTGACATTTAAATTTGTTTAAAACCTTGTAAATGATTAAGAAGTTAAAAATGTTGAAATTTGTCAATTATCGAAATAGAATTGAAAATTTGATTTAATTAATTAATTATTAATTTATTTAATTAATGGAAAAATAGCCATTTTGGCCACTGACTCGGAGTTCGACGAAACTAGTTTCATCGGATTCGTAATGGTGAATTATTGTAGGGTTTAAAGTTTCGTAGCGATCGGACTTGTCGTTTGATCGTACGGACTCGAAACGCCTTGAAATTTATGAAATTGAAATCAATTTGAAAAATATTGATTTTAGCATAACTTCTTCACTTGAAGGAATTTGGACTTGAAACTTTTTCCATCGCATTTAAAATATTTTAAAAGATCTATTTTGATATATGGGTTGATCCAATTTCGTTCCGGAGTTAGAACGGGCTTTTTGGGCCACTTTGTCTTTAGCGCGTACATTCAACCCGATCTATCCATTCAAATGTCAACCCTGCCTATATATATCCTGCTATAAACCCTAGCAGTCTCTGTGCCTCATCTCTATACGTTCTATTGACCTCCTCACTTCAATGGCAGACACCATAATTCCGATTGCAATCCCAAATCAAATCCAAAGCTGAAAATTCAAACTCCTCAAAAAAATACAGAAAATATATATATCGAAGCTCTCGATGTACGCATTTCAGATCTGCGGTTCGTTTTTTGATTTCGAATCATCGTTTGTCCGGAAATAGCAGATCAATTCTCGACCGTTCATCACACCGTAATCAAATTTGTCCGATCGTCAAATCAACTTCTGGGTATTGTAGAGTGGACCGAGGGGATCACATCAACATAGTTTGTTCATCGTTTGGACGGTTAGATCGTCGCCAAAAATTCGTTAAGGTTTGCATAGGCACGGCGGATGATGCAGTCTGGGGCGTCGTTTGCCTATGGGGGGTCGTCATGAGTAGGGTGACGTCGCACGGAGGTCCGGTGGGTCGTCGACTAGCTAGGCGGCACGATAGCGCACGCGAATTTCTACAGTGGCGTTTTCTTTGTTGCATATAGGTTGTTAGGGTTCGGCTTCTACTGGATGCCTGCGTGTTTTCCTCTGTAGCAGTGAAGATGATGATGACGCGGCGGGGGTAAGTGTGTTCTTTTTTCATTTTTTTTAAATTGAAATTCAAACACAGTTTTCGCTATATCTTTCACAAACGAACACCAATTCATGCGCGGTTTTTTATTAGGATCGTATTGAAGTTCTGAACATTTTGGCGCTGCTTTGGACGAATTCTGAGACTGTCAAATTTTTGGGTTTAAATTGAATTTAAATTCAAAAGGTGAGTGTTTTAACCCACTCACAACTTCTAAGATTTCTTACGTTTGTTAAATTAAATTTTGATGTTATTTAAAATTTATCTATGATTGTTTGGGGATATATTTAATCATCATCTCAGTTAGATTGCATTTATTTAAATTAAATTGTTATTTAATTTATTTTTGATATAAACTGCCAGTTAAATTTTTATTTATTTATTATTGCATATAAACAACCAGTTAAACAGTTTTAATTTATTATTGAATATAAACTGCTAGTTAATACTTGTTGTTTATTATACGTTCTATAGTGATGTTATTGTTTATATTGGATGATGATTGTTATAAATGGTTGATGATTGATATTGGATGAATGAATGTTGTATTTTATATTGTTATAAACTGCAAGTTATTATGCATTTTCTGTTGCGACCTAACTTTCTAACACCAGAAAGTCGCATCACTATATAAGAAAGAAAGGGATAGAAGAAGAAAAGATAAGAAAGAAGAAACACAACAACAACAGATAACTCACCGCGGAACGAATGAAATATAATATATCACATAAAATATTACATAGTATCATATTACATCAGAGTACACAAATTATACAACACATATTAGACAGTTATAAACATCTGTCTAACTATACAACTCAAGAACACAAGATATAGATATCACACAAACACAGCGGAACCATAATACATCTACACGTGGAAGCCTCCTGCTCCATATCTCCTCCAGAATTCGTCAAGCTAACCTGAATCCCTCGACTACTCATACATAATATGAGTACCCAAGAGTTTAATAAAATAGAAAATAAACACTCGGGTTAGACAGGGTCTGGTGTGAGTAAACGGGTTAAAATTTCTTAACTTTAGAAAAACCTTTGAAAAGAAAAGGTATCACATAAGACTTCCCACACATAAACATGGAAAAGTTTTTATCTTACGCTAACCAAAACATATGATAGGAAATCCAGTGATATTGTAATAGTGTCTAGGGTTTTCGAGTAAATAAGAAATAGCTGAAATTGTTACATCTATTAAATTCCAGCTACTAGCCACAAAAGGGGGTAATACAAACAAAACCGTAGGGTCTCGTAGGAAGAATGGGCTTCCATCAATGGCAGGGCTACCGGGGTACCGCCCGTCACAGTACGTGGCCTAGATCATAGTACCGAGGATTACTCCCAATCCCCTGCATCACAAAGCCAGAACCATTCCTTACGGAATAGTCCTAAGTAAGATCACCCCGTGATTGGCGCGACCATCCACCCACTAAGCCGAAATAAAAAGGGACATCTAGACAGGAATGACCTCACCCTAAAATGGGTGCTACCCACATAGCCTTGCTGCACCTCCCGTATTTTCGCCATTCACGGTAGATGAGGCTTGAGGCTGCGATTACCTTTATAGAACACATCTACCTTAGAATGCTCATTGTCCACTTGACAATGTTCTGAAAGCATTCAATCCATACAAGTTCGTTCCGGGTTCGAACGAAACCGAAGGCACTATATCGTTGCACTCATTTTGGAATCACCCTCAGAGTCAACGACCATAGCCCTTGTACTCTGAATCACCATCTCGAACCTATAAGTACTATCTCCGTCAAACTCATCACAGAATCACCTCCAGAGTTATACTGACGAATAGTTCTTACACCTCGAGTCTTCACTAAGCTCCACTTGGATTCACGATCTAACGTTTAATTTGGATCGATGTGGTTTTCAGATATCCAAATATGGAAATCCGATCCCGGTTTCACCGAAACCAAAAGCCATTTAATGTCCAAGTTGTTTAAGGGTTTAAACAATTAAACTTATATTCAGGATGATATAAACAGATAGATGAATCACATTATCACAATAGATAATTCATATCAAACATTCATCTCACAAAGCAGCATATCACATATCATAGATATCCTAATCATCCAGTATCAATCATCTAATATCAGTCAATCAATATTAACCAATCATCCAAAAACAGAATTGATTAACTCTAAATCAATTGGAGTACCAAAATCCTTCTTCATTAATTTATTCCAAATAATTAAATTAATCATCTCTTAATGATCTTCTTTTATTAATCTTCCTTGATTAATTGTCCTTTAATTACATTCAAGTAATTATCCTTAACCATATACAGTAATTAACCTTTAATTACTATCTTTAATTATAATAATTAATGATCCTTCATTTACTTCCATTAATTAAATAACTATAATTAATTACATTAAACCTCAATTAATTACAATTAATTAATCACATTTAATTAATCGCTTGATTAATTCATTAATTATATTAACTAATGATCCTTATTAATTAATAATTTCTTAAATAAATTAAATAATTAACTTATAATTAATCATCTCATTAATCATAAACAACATTTAACAACTTGTAGTTAACTATCTTAATTAACTAACTTCTTAATTAATTATATTAACCATTTGATTAATTAATCTAATTAATTAATCTTTAAATACTTCATTAAGTAATTATTAATCAATTAAATTAACAAATAATCCTTAATTAATTACTTTATTAATTAATTACAATTTTAAATTAATTAACCTTAATAATTAATCTTAAATTAATCACATTCATTAATTAATTAATCCTATTAATTAATTAACTAAAATTAACTAAGAAATTAACCCTTAATTACTTACATATGTAATTATCTTCTATTTACTTCCATTAGTAAACCTTGATTACTCTCTTAATTAATTACTTAACAAATAATTAATTCCATCATTAAATAATCTTTAATTCTTAAATTAATTAATTACTCCATAATTAATTAATTTCAAAACAATTATATTAATTAATTCCTTAATTAATAACATCAAGTGATTATCCATTAATCACTTCCATTTAATTACTCCTATGAGAAATTTCCACTAATTACTTCCATAAGTAATTTTCATTCTTAATTATATTCAATAATTAACATTTAATTACTTCTTTAAGTAATTACACTTAATTAATTCATAATTAAGTGATTATTTAAAAATTAAATAAACAATTAACTAATTATTTAAAATTAATTAAACAATTAATTAACTTCTTATATTTAAAAATCCTTAGTTAAATAAGAAAAGCATTTATCTTAATTAAACTTTACTTAATTACAAATCATATTTAATCAAGTATTCTTAAGTTCATATCAATAATAAATTAACCAAATTTATCCTCATAAATAAATTATTTGAAATTAATCAAATTTTAACAACTTAAAAACAAATTATTCAATTCCTAGACGAATATCAATTTAAAAATTATGCAATGCATGTTAAAAATCATCATTTTCAACTAAAAATCCAACTATATAATCCAAAGCAAGAATCAAGATTATTAATTTCTGAGAGGAATCAAGATTCCACTGTATTTTCCATTTTAAATACTATTTATAAATCTAAACTTACTTAAACTATTTTTAAAATTTTCATCAAACAATAACAAACAACTTTTATTTAATCATCTGGATCCCATAAGGATGTAATTGGGAGATTTGGATTTTTGAAGTGAAATCTGTTCTTAAAAAAAACAGAAAACAGAGTTTCCATATACATATTGACCTATTACATATATACATATCTCATAAATTCAATAATATAAATACTGTAAAGAATTTTATGCAATCACCAAACTCAAATCACAGATCATCACATGCATTTAAGTTAAACAAGGTCAATCTATTTTTAAAAATATTTACTCACCTTTTCATAGAGAACAGAGCAGGTTTTAAAAAAATTCTTGCTGGTGAAACTCTACTGCATGGCTATAGATTGACTTGCTGATGAAATTGAATTCATGCATGCTTCAATTTGATGTTTTAAAATGTTGGAACGGATCTTGAATTTGCTGAGTTGATTTTGGTTCCATTTGAATTGCAATACATTTGAAATTGCAGCTTTGAAAAATGCAGATTTCATTTTACTTAAGATTTGATTTGCTTTTTGCTTGATTTCCAGTTTCAATTTTTTAAAACAAATTTTCTAATTTGAGTTAAGAAGTGAAGGCAAAGGAAAATGTGTTTGTGAAAAAATAATTTTCTTCTTAAAACATTTATTAAAAATTAAATTAGAAATGTTGCAACTTGTTCCAAAAACTTACATTTGTCATTCATATAACTTAAATTTTCAACACATGTTTTTGAGAGGTGTTAATATGTTACACATGTTACTTAAGTATTTTTTTAATTAATTTTCATTTAATTTAAAAGATGATATAAGCTCACTTATTTAATTTACTTTATTAATAAATACTTACATATGTAAATATAAATTAACTTTTTAAAGAAAATATTATAAAACTAGTTATAATACAAACAAATTCTTATACATGGATTTAAAAATCTAAAACATTTATATATACATTTATAACCATTTTATTTTAAACACTTTTGAAGAAAACAAAACAAAACTTTATTTAAACTATCATATTAAAAATAAACAATTATCTTATATTTTGAAAATAAATTGAATTAATCTTTAAATTAACTTTTGAAAAATATTGATTTTTTTTAAAACAAAGCTTTAAATTACAATTCATACATATATAAATTATTAATAGATTAAATTAAATTTCAAAACAATTTCAAATTATAACATATACATACATATATATTACCATTTGAAAATTCATCTTTATTTAAAACAAAAGATATTTCCTATCCACAATATATATCAAATATATATTGATTGGAAATAAAAGGAATATCATATTGGTTCAGTTTCAAACAAAAGACTGCCTAAGGAAAATTCCCAAACTAATCGCAAGTCACTTTTGCGATCCTACCTAGTTCAGATTCCAAAGAAACCGTCCTCTCTTTACCAATTAGAATAGCCTTAAGCTTCTCCAAACAAGGTTAACCCTTCAAGAAAACCTCACCATCTTCCCGGTCTGCTAAAGAAGAACCACAAATATTCCCGAACCATTTGAGAAACGAGCCACACTACTGCTTCCAAACTCTACCTTGATGATACTACAATGCTAAAAGACCTTCTCGTCAGCACACCGAACATTTCGAGATGCACTGCTACCATAGATAACCAAAGACATCTAATCCAAAGGCTCCTCGAAAACCAAAACTATCAACAAACTTCTCACAACGGACCTTCGATATGGAAGACATCCTCTCAAGAAATTCGGGATCAAAACCAAGCATCAACATCTTGCTCTCCTTAAGGAATGACAAATAAGACCATGCCGAAGCGAAACAACTCATAAACCTTAGTCTCATCAGCCAACCTCCTTGCTAAAGATCCAGATAACTTCTACACAGACTAGTCATCCCTGCGACAGGTAAAGACTGCTCCTCGGCCACTTCTAAAACTTCTTCAAGAGAAAACATCTTTTGAAATATCCATAGGTACTACATCTAATCACGCAGTTATCAAGATATCATCACTTACTTCTGCACTTCTGACAGATCCAAACTTACACTTCCAAGATAAACTCCGAATTCTTTAAAAGATTTCCTTCGGATATTAAAGAAATCCTTACTCCAAGCTGCAAATCTCACTCGAGACGGTATTAGGTCTACAGTCTCGACAAATACTTCCAACCTCAAACATATGAACCTCTTCCATTAGTGGTAGTCATGTTACACACACCCACCACTACTCCATCTACCTTTAAAACATATGTTGGAAAATCCGAACAGATAACCCAACAGATTAGGTGTGTATATATATATATATATATATAGTTATATATAAAAATTACAAGTACGCTCTCTCAAGAAAGACACCACTCCAGAGCCTAGTTATACACTCAACCTAATGCTCTGATACCACCTGTAACGACCCAACTTTGTACACCAGAAAATCGCATCACTATATAAGAAAGAAAGGGATAGAAGAAGAAAAGGTAAGAAAGAAGAAACACAACAACAACAACAGATAACTCACAGCGAAACGAATTAAATATAATATATCACATAAAATATTACATAGTATCGTATTACATCAGAGTAAACAACTTATACAACACATATTAGATAGTTATAAACATCTGTCTAACTATACAACTCAAGAACACAAGATACAGATATCACACAAACACAGCGGAACCATAATATATCTACACGTGGAAGCCTCCTGCTCCATATCTCCTCCAGAATTCGTCAAGTTAACCTAAATCCCTCGACTACTCATACATAATATGAGTACCCAAGATTCTAATAAAAGAGAAAATAAAAACTCGGGTCAGACAGGGTCTGCTGTGAGCAAACGGGTTAAAATTGCTTAACTTTAGAAAAATCTTTGAAAAGAAAAGGTATCACGTAATACTTTCCACACATAAACATGGAAAAGTTTTTACCTTACGCTAACCAAAATATTTGATAGGAAATCCAATGATATTATAATAGTGTCTAGGGTTTTCAAGTAAATAAGAAATAACCGAAATTGTTACATCTATTAAATTCCAGCTACTAGCCACAAAAGTGGATAATACAAACAAAATCATAGGGTCTCGTAGGAAGAATAGGTTTCCATCAATGGTAGGGCTACAGGGGTACCGCCCGTCACAGTACGTGGACTAGATCACAGTACCGAGGATTACTCCCAATCCCCTGCATCACAAAGCCAGAACCATTCCTTACTGAACAGTTCTAAAAGCATTCAATCCATACAAGTTCATTTCGGGTTTGAACGAAACCGAAGGCACTATCTCATTGCACTCATTTTGGAATCACCTTTAGAGTCAACGACCATAACCCTTGCAATTTGAATCACCATCTTGAACCTATAAGTATTATCTCCATCAAACTCATCATGGAATCACCCCCAGAGTTATACTGACGAATAGTTCTTACAACTCGAGTCTCCACTAAGCTCCACTTGGATTCACGACCTAACGTTTAATTTGGATCGATGTGGTTTTTGGATATCCAAATATGGAAACCCGATCCCGGTCTCACCGAAACCAAACGCCATTTTAATATCCAAGTTATTTAAGGGTTTAAACAATTAAACTTATATGCTAGATGATATAAACAGATAGATGAATCACATTATCACAATAGATAATTCATATCAAACATTCATCTCACAAAGCAGCATATCATAGATATCCTAATCATCCAGTATCAATCATCCAATATCAGTCAATCAATATTAACCAATCATCCAAAAACAGAATTGATTAACTCTAAATCAATTGGATTACCAAAATCCTTCTTCATTAATTTATTCCAAATAAATAAATCATCTCTTAATGATCTTCTTTAGTTGATCTTCCTTGATTTATTGTCCTTTAATTACATTCAAGTAGTTATCCTTAACCATATACAGTAATTAACCTTTAATTACTATCTTTAATTATAATAATTAATGATCCTTCATTTACTTCCATTAATTAACTAATTATAATTAATTACATTAAACCTCAATTAATTAATCACTTGCTTAATTCATTGATTATATTAACTAATGATCCTTATTAATTAATAATTTCTTAAATAAATTAAATAATTAACTTATAATTAATCATCTCATTAATCATAAACAATAATTAACAACTTTTAATTACCTATCTTAATTAACTAACTTCTTAATTAATTATATTAACCTTTTGATTAATTAATCTAATTAATTAATCTTTAATTAGTTCGTTAAGTAATTATTAATCAATTAAATTAACAAATAATCCTTAATTAATTAGTTACAATTTTAAATTAATTACCCTTAATAATTAATCTTAAATTAATCACATTAATTAATTAATTAATTAATCATATTAATTAATTAACTAAAATTAATTAAGTAATTAACCCTTAATTCTTACATATGTAATTATCTTCTAATTACTTGCATTAGTAGACCTTGATTACTCTCTTAATTAATTACTTAACATGTTTTTGAGAGGTGTTAATATGTTACACATGTTACTTAAGTATTTTTTTAATTAATTTTCATTTAATTTAAAAGATGATATAAGCTTACTTATTTAATTTACTTTATTAATAAATACTTACATATGTAAATATAAATTAACTTTTTAAAGAAAATATTATAAAACTAGTTATAATACAAACAAATTCTTATACATGGATTTAAAAATCTAAAACATTTATATATACATTTATAACCATTTTATTTTAAACACTTTTGAAGAAAACAAAACAAAACTTTATTTAAACTATCATATTAAAAATAAACAATTATCTTATATTTTGAAAATAAATTGAATTAATCTTTAAATTAACTTTTGAAAAATATTGATTTTTTTTAAAACAAAGCTTTAAATTACAATTCATACATATATAAATTATTAATAGATTAAATTAAATTTCAAAACAATTTCAAATAATAACATATACATACATATATATTACCATTTGAAAATTCATCTTTATTTAAAACAAAAGATATTTCCTATCCACAATATATATCAAATATATATTGATTGGAAATAAAAGGAATATCATATTGGTTCAGTTTCAAACAAAAGACTGCCTAAGGAAAATTCCCAAACTAATCGCAAGTCACTTTTGCGATCCTACCTAGTTCAGACTCCAAAGAAACCGTCCTCTCTTTACCAATTAGAACAGCCTTAAGCTTCTCCAAACAAGGTTAACCCTTCAAGAAAACCTCACCATCTTCCCGGTCTGCTAAAGAAGAACCACAAATATTCTCGAACCATTTGAGAAACGAGCCACACTACTGCTTCCAAACTCTACCTTGATGATACTACAAAGCAAAAAGACCTTCTCGTCAGCACACCGAACATTTCGAGCTGCACTGCTACCATAGATAACCAAAGACTTCTAATCCAAAGGCTCCTCGAAAACCAAAACTATCAACAAACTTCTCACAACGGACCTTCGATATGGAAGACATCCTCTCAAGAAATTCGGGCTCAAAACCAAGCATCAACATCTTGCTCTCCTTAAGGAATGACAAATAAGACCATGCCGAAGCGAAACAACTCATAAACCTTAGTCTCATCAGCCAACCTCCTTGCTAAAGATCCAGATAACTTCTACACAGACTAGTCATCCCTGCGACAGGTAAAGACTGCTCCTCGGCCACTTCTAAAACTGCTTCAAGAGAAAACATCTTTTGAAATATCCATAGGTACTACATCTCATCACGCAGTTATCAAGATATCATCACTTACTTCTGCACTTCTGACAGATCCAAACTTACACTTCCAAGATAAACTCCGAATTCTTTAAAAGATTTCCTTCGGATATTAAAGAAATCCTTACTCCAAGCTGCAAATCTCACTCGAGACGGTATTAGGTCTACAGTCTCGACAAATACTTCCAACCTCAAACATATGAACCTCTTCCATTAGTGGTAGTCGTGTTACACACACCCACCACTACTCCATCTACCTTTAAAACATATGTTGGAAAATCCGAACAGATAACCCAACAGATTAGGTATATATATATATATATATATATATATATATATATATAGTTATATATAAAAATTACAAGTACGCTCTCTCAAGAAAGACACCACTCCAGAGCCTAGGTATACACTCAACCTAATGCTCTGATACCACCTGTAGCGACCCAACTTTGTAACACCAGAAAGTCGCATCACTATATAAGAAAGAAAGGGATAGAAGAAGAAAAGATAAGAAAGAAGAAACACAACAACAACAACAACAGATAACTCACAGCGGAACGAATTAAATATAATATATCACATAAAATATTACATAGTATCGTATTATATCAGAGTAAACAACTTATACAACACATATTAGATAGTTATAAACATCTGTCTAACTATACAACTCAAGAACACAAGATACAGATATCACACAAACACAGCGGAACCATAATATATCTACACGTGGAAGCCTCCTGCTCCATATCTCCTCCAGAATTCGTCAAGTTAACCTAAATCCCTCGACTACTCATACATAATATGAGTACCCGAGAGTCTAATAAAAGAGAAAATAAACACTCGGGTCAGACAGGGTCTGGTGTGAGAAAACGGGTTAAAATTGCTTAACTTTAGAAAACCTTTGAAAAGAAAAGGTATCACGTAATACTTCCCACACATAAACATGGAAAAATTTTACCTTACGCTAACCAAAATATTTGATAGGAAATCCAATGATATTATAATAGTGTCTAGGGTTTTCAAGTAAATAAGAAATAACCGAAATTGTTACATCTATTAAATTCCAGCTACTAGCCACAAAAGTGGATAATACAAACAAAATCATAGGGTCTCGTAGGAAGAATAGGTTTCCATCAATGGTAGGGCTACAGGGGTACCGCCCGTCATAGTACGTGGACTAGATCACAGTACCGAGGATTACTCCCAATCCCCTGCATCACAAAGCCAGAACCATTCCTTACTGAACAGTTCTGAAAGCATTCAATCCATACAAGTTCATTTCGGGTTTGAACGAAACCGAAGGCACTATCTCGTTGCACTCATTTTGGAATCACCTTCAGAGTCAACGACCATAACCCTTGCACTTTGAATCACCATCTTGAACCTATAAAAATTATCTCCATCAAACTCATCATGGAATCACCCCCAGAGTTATACTGACGAATAGTTCTTACAACTCGAGTCTCCACTAAGCTCCACTTGGATTCACGACCTAACGTTTAATTTGGATCGATGTGGTTTTTGGATATTCAAATATGGAAACCCGATCCCGGTCTCACCGAAACCAAACGCCATTTTAATATCCAAGTTATTTAAGGGTTTAAACAATTAAACTTATATGCTAGATGATATAAACAGATAGATGAATCACATTATCACAATAGAAAATTCATATCAAACATTCATCTCACAAAGCAGCATATCATAGATATCCTAATCATCCAGTATCAATCATCCAATATCAGTCAGTCAATATTAACCAATCATCCAAAAACAGAATTGATTAACTCTAAATCAATTGGATTACCAAAATCCTTCTTCATTAATTTATTCCAAATAAATAAATAAATCATCTCTTAATGATCTTCTTTAGTTAATCTTCCTTGATTAATTGTCCTTTAATTACATTCAAGTAGTTATCCTTAACCATATACAGTAATTAACCTTTAATTACTATCTTTAATTATAATAATTAATGATCCTTCATTTACTTCCATTAATTAACTAATTATAATTAATTACATTAAACCTCAATTAATTAATCACTTGCTTAATTCATTGATTATATTAACTAATGATCCTTATTAATTAATAATTTCTTAAATAAATTAAATAATTAACTTATAATTAATCATCTCATTAATCATAAACAATAATTAACAACTTTTAATTACCTATCTTAATTAACTAACTTCTTAATTAATTATATTAACCTTTTGATTAATTAATCTAATTAATTAATCTTTAATTAGTTCATTAAGTAATTATTAATCAATTAAATTAACAAATAATCCTTAATTAATTAGTTACAATTTTAAATTAATTACCCTTAATAATTAATCTTAAATTAATCACATTAATTAATTAATTAATCATATTAATTAATTAACTAAAATTAATTAAGTAATTAACCCTTAATTCTTACATATGTAATTATCTTCTAATTACTTGCATTAGTAGACCTTGATTACTCTCTTAATTAATTACTCCATAATTAATTAATTCCATCATTAAATAATCTTTAATGCTTAAATTAATTAATTACTCCATAATTAATTAATTTCAAAACAATTATATTAATTAATTCCTTAATTAATAACATCAAGTGATTATCCATTAATCACTTCCATTTAATTACTCCCATGAGAAATTTCCACTAATTACTTCCATAAGTAATTTTCATTCCTAATAACATTCAATAATTAACCATTAATTACTACATTAAGTAATTACACTTAATTAATTCATAATTAAGTGATTATTTAAAAATTAAATAAACAATTAACTAATTATTTACAATTAATTAAACAATTAATTAACTTCTTATATTTAAAAATCCTTAATTAAATAAGAAAAGCATTTATCTTAATTAAACTTTACTTAATTACAAATCATATTTAATCAAGTATTCTTAAGTTCATATCAATAATAATTTAACCATATTTATCTCATAAATAAATTATTTGAAATTAATCAAATTTTAACAACTTAAAAACAAATTATTCAATTTGGTTTACAAAATTATAATTTAAACTTTATTTTAAAATAAAACATTTAGAAATCAAGTTGAATTTGAAAACACTTTAATTATCTATTTAAACTTATTTATTTCAATATAAATTGAAACTTAGTTTTAAAAACATTACTTAACAACTAAATATTCAAATTCAAAACATTCCTCATTTAAGTTAAAAATTCAACTTTAAATTACTTTCAAAAGAAACCATCTTAAACAAATTTAAATTGAAAATAAATTTAATTAACACCCTTTTTAAAAGTTTGATTAACTTTATTTCAAAACACAAGTTTTAAATTTTGTTTTCTTTTATAAAACTTGTTTAAAATTTTAAAACTTACCTTCATTTATTCAAACTCAAGCTTAAAATTACAACTTGCCATTACACAGTACTAACCCGAAAAAAAACACACAACCAAAATCTCGAGTACGAAACCCAAAATACACAAGTCGATCACTCATAATACTCGAGCCAGTCCCGAGTCCTACTCTAGCTCCTTCAATCTTCGAGTCGATCACGAGAAAACGCGATCACTACTTCGAGCGAAACTCGTCTTCCCCAAATCATAATTCACAGTGCACACAAACGTGCACGGTGCACCTACCCAAGCGCGTCCGGCCGTCGTAGTTCGTCGCGATCGTCGTCGACAGTCACTTGAACGCGTACGAGCACAAAAACATACCCAGATCGAACAAAACTTGTTCGAATCAAAATTCGATCACTGCTCGAAAAAACTGCAGCCACACCTCGACACAAAACCCCTTATTGCCGACCATCTCATCGCCGATGATCTTCGCCGACCACACCATCGAAACGCCACGTCCATGAACATCAACCTCCCCAAATGCGAACACCTCTGGTCAAATAACCAAGTCGCGGCTGTCATGACAGTCAAGCCAAGCCAACATCAATAAAAAACCCTAGTTCGATCAATTTCAAACTCCTCGGCCATTGAAAAAATTCTTGAACGTTTTTCCCATCATCCACGATACATAAGCAAGCTTCGCCCAAGATTCCAACTTCAAACATTGAATCGATCATCAGCAATTTGTCAAATTGCCGATGTAGTTCAACTAAAAATTCCCAAACGAATATCAATTTAAAAATTATGCAATGCATTTAAAGATCATTATTTTCAACTACAAATCCAACTATATAATCCAAAGCAAGAATCAAGATTATTGATTTCTGAGAGGAATCAAGATTCCACTGTATTTTCCATTTTGAATACTATTTATAAATCTAAACTTGCAGAAACTATTTTTAAAATTTTCATCAAACAATAACAAACAACTTTTATTTAATCATCTAGGTCCCATAAGGATGTAACTGGGAGATTTGGATTTTTGAAGTGAAATCTGTTCTTAAAAAAATAGAAAACATAGTTTCCATATACATACAGACCTATTACATATATACAGATCTCATAAATTCAATAATATAAATACTATAAAGAATTTTATACAATCACCAAACTCAAATCACAGATCATCACGTGCATTTAAGTTAAACAGGATTAATCTATTGTTAGAAATATTTACTCACCTTTTCACAGAGAACAGAGCTGGTTTTAAAAAATTTCTTGCCGTTGAAACTCTACTGCATGCCTACAGAGTGACTTGCTTTTGAAATTGAATTCTTGCATGCTTCAATTTGATGTTTTAAAATTTTGGAATAGATCTTGAACTTGCTGGGTTGATTTTGGTTCCATTTGAATTGCAATACATTTGAAATTGCAGCTTTGAAAAATGCAGATTTCATTTTACTTCAGATTTGATTTGCTTTTTGCTTGATTTCCATTTCATTTTTTTATAAGAAATTTTCTGGTTTGAGTTAAGAAGTGAAGGCAAAGGAAAATGTGTTTGTGAAAAACTAATTTTCTTCTTAAAACATTTATTAGAAATTAAAATAGAAATGTTGCCACTTGTTCCAAAAACTTACATTTGTCATTCATATAACTTAAATTTTCAACACATGTTTTTGGGAGGCGTTAATATGTTACACATGTTACTTAAGTATTTTTTTTAATTAATTTTCATTTAATTTAAAAGATAATATAAGCTTACTTATTTAATTTACTTTATTAATAAATACTTACATATGTAAATATAAATTTACTTTTTAAAGAAAATATTATAAAACTAGTTATAATACAAATAAATTCTTATACATGGATTTAAAAATCTAAAACATTTATATATACATTTATAACCATTTTATTTTAAACACTTTTGAAGAAAACAAAACAAAACTTTATTTAAACTATCATATTAAAAATAATCAATTATCTTATATTTTGAAAATAAATTGAATTAATCTTTAAATTAACTTTTGAAAAATATTTTTTTTAAAACAAAGCTTTAAATTACAATTCATACATATATAAATTATTAGTAGATTAAATTAAATTTCAAAACAATTCCAAATTATAACATATACATACATATATATTACCATTTGAAAATTCATCTTTATTTAAAACAAAAGATATTTCCTATCCACAATATATATCAAATATATATATAAACAGAATAAAATTTTATTAGCTTTGAAAAATAAATCTTATCAATTTTAAATTGATAGAAAGCTATTGATCAATATTTCTAGATTAAATATTTATTAACCTTCAAAATATTAAATTTATCAATTTAAATTAAAATTATAAAGAAAAATTATCAAACAAATTGAATTATTAATACAGATCATTAAATTGATATTGCCCAAAATTCCGGGTCATCACATTTTCATTTTATTCGGGATTGCGGATTGAAATGATATATAACCGTATTTTATTTTTAAATTACGGATTGAAATGATAAATATCCGTATCACTTGACCGTAGGATAGAAAATTATATACAGACACCGTCAGTTTATATATATAAGTATTTTGAAAATAATTTCTATGGTTTTGGATAGAATTATACGATTTAAATAAATATTGATTCTTTTTTATATTATATAAATTATTTTATGTATAGTTAAATTCATGTATTTAAGGTATGTATAAATCTGTTTAATGATGATAAGTTAAATAATGGAGTTTGATTTATTAAAACAAATATGGTTAAATATTAAAATCATATTTTTATATAGAGGTTATAATGATTTAAATGAAATTGAGATTTGGAAGATTAAATATAAAATAGATGTGAATTAAATTATTTAAGAATTTTACTCGAATAAAAATTTGCTAAGAAATTTTTTTTAGATAAATTGAGATTTTATGAAATTGAATTATTCAAGAATTAAACCAACAGGGTTGATGCGAAATTTATTAAATTGGAAATTTTAAAGGGTATAATTATTATAACTTGATTTTGGGTCTAAGTGAATTAAATGATTATTTCATGTATAATGAATTGAAGGCAATATCTAGATATTTGTAATTTGAGTTTTATTTAAATAATAAGGGGTTTATTATATAAAATATTTCAAAACTAAATAATAGGAAATTTAATTGTTAAATCGAAGTTATCAAATTTAGTTTTGAAATTTGGAATATTTAAAGCCTTGAAATATATCGAAATTGAAATGTTTATAGAAATTTAAAAGTTTTGAAGTTATGAATTTCAGAGCATTATGTTTTAAAGGTGTTAAAAATTCAAATGTTTGGTTTTGAAGTATAAAATTTGGAAGTGTTATGATTTAAAAAAAAATTGAAATAAAATGATATTACATTGATCGGAAATAAAAGGAATATCATATTGGTTTGGTTTTCAAATTTGATGATATCATATTGATTTGGTTTTTAAAACGAAATGATATCGTATTTATATAGTTTTGAAATGGATATTTTATTCTGGATTTAAAAGTATGAATTTATTTTAAAAACAGCGGTGTTATAATAACGGTTGGTAGTTAAAGAGATCGGGATCGGAAGTTGTCATACTCTCTGCCAACTCCGAAAACCACTTTAACAACCGTGTACGCGGTGGAGATTCTGGAATGAAGTAGGATGGTGACGGCGTTTCCTTTGAGGTAAATACGTGGACCCGACTCCCGTGAGTTGGCATAAGGTGGCTAAAACAGGAGCGATTCTTGGGCCAATGAGGTAGCACCTTTGATCGGACACATCCCTTTGATATTATACTTTGACTTTTGGATTGATTCGGTGGCCACTTTTGATTTTTTTATTTAGGGGTGTGGCTCGAGGTGGGCGGTAGCTGCGGCTATGCGTTACCACCAGCCCGGATGCGTAATTGGTATATCTACCCTGGCATTGCCTAGTTGTGCCGTAACGTGCCTTGTACGAGTTTCTATTTGTGTCGTACCTATCGAGTATCCTCTGGTAGCCTTCCGATCAGAAGGTATTACGATACTGTATAGACCATTGGCATTATTTGTGTTAAGGGGAACATTGGGTCACTCCTTAACACTATTATAATAGCTATTTAAAAGTAAGTTTATTTTATTAATAGACACTATTATAATAGCGAAATATTACTATATAGTAAATAGTTTAACGGATCCTTAGGAGATGCGAATCTCGAGCATCTCTTAAGTTACTGCACTCATATTTTTTTACAGTTGATTTAGCTTACATAAGATCTTTTAGTTCTGACTCGAGTGTTTTCTCTTTTCAATTCGCTCGGGTCAGCTTGAGCATTTCAGGATTCGAAGATTTTAGCTCTGGAGGACGAAGACGAAGATTTATATTATTATCATGTATTGTAGTATTTCACTACATTCATACTGTTTCCGCTGCATTGATTATTATTCTCTGGTATGTGTACTCTGATATGTATTGTATAAGTATAATCGAATATTTTGCAAACAGCTTCATGAACTGCATATTTGATTATTATATTTTATCGTTCCGCTGCAAGATTCTATTTTGTTTCTTTCTTTCTCTGTTTTTCTTATTTACCACATAACAATCTGCCCTTCTGTATGGTTTAAGTCTGACGTGTGTGGTTTATTGTCGATTTAAAGCACGCAAAAAGGCGGGATGTTGCAGTCAAACACGTTAGAAATCTAGGTATATGTACATTTACGTATGTATTTATTCCATAAGTCTATTTCGGTTTCTTTAATGTTCCGCCTTTAGTTTATACTTCATATCGTATAAGTTTTATTATTACACAACTTTTATACTTCATATTACTTATTCGATAGTCTTATGTATAATATTTTATTTAATTTAATCTTATTTAATCAATTTAAATTAATTAAATCTTTAATTAATTTCATATTAGTATTCCAATGCAACATTTATATTGGACATATCTACTATAACCTTTATATAAATACTATAACCTTTATAATATGACACATATATCTTATGCATGAGTATTTTATTTAATTGATTAACATTTAATTAATTTATTTAGTTAAATAATTTTAATTAAATTATATTAATTTCAAATTTTATCTTATATACATACAGGTATACTTATGTTATCTTAAATACTTTAAAATAACATTACATATATCAAGATATATAATACATGCATATGTATTAATAATTAACTCATTTAATTAATTTTATTAATCTTATTAATAAATTTTTAAATTTCAAAATTTATATTTAAATAGTTTCGAAGCAATTTGAAATTTGAATATTTATGTTATATTATAATATTTTATAATAAATATGTTTTAATTTAAAATTTAGCTTTTAAATTTAAAATTAGGTCTTGATCTTCCAAAATATTATAAAAATTAGCCTGTAATGACCCAAAATGTAACCACTTCAAAATATAATATTTAAAGTGATTACAAATATAAAATATAAATGGTTTTATGATTCAGACAATATTAGATAGGATTTGGAAATAGAAATATACATTAGAATAGTAACATTTGCTTATATCGACAAAAGTGATAAAATCTTGATTTCGGAAAAGTAAGTTTAAATGGTTGAATAAATTATTCAAATTAATTTATGAGTATTTATATTTTTAAATAATATTATACAAATTTATTTTTAAATTTGGTTTACATAAATAAATAGTTTAACTAAAACGTCAAAATGTGACCGTAAAACATTTTGTCAAAAATCAACGTTTTGTCGATTTAAAGTTGTCGCAACGCTGTTGCACCTTTATTCTAATATTCATGTACACTTATATAAATGTAGTAAGTATTAATTAAGTTGCTAATTAGGTTTACTTTTATTAAAACACAATTAGGAAATTCTAGAATATAATTAGAAAAGGTAAACTAATAAAAACAAAACATGTCAAATCAAAAGAAACATTATTATTGCTTTATGTGTTCTTACTCCTTAAGTGATAAGGACATAAAGTAAATATTTGAAAGGTGATGTAAAGTGTTTAAAAATAAGATTACTTTAAAAGTAAGTAAAGGGTATTTTGGTCTTTTGTAAATATAATATTTTTATCCAAAGTTTTTTCTATAAATACACATCCACTTCCTCACTTCCTTCCACACTTCTTCTTCTCAAAATTTCAAGCTTCTTCTCACTCTTTTAATGGCTTCCACCCTTAACAAAGTTATGTCAAAATATTCCCAAAAATAAAACAAAGAAAAATATCGATAAACTCCGTCCGAACCACTTTGACGCCTCCTTCCCTCTCCTATTGCTCATGCCCCCTCCCCACAATCCTCCACTTCGTCGACCACATCTTACCCTTCAAGCTTGGTCGTGGCCTACTAAGGCTAGTTTGAGGAAGTTTAGCAAGTTCTAGGAGCTTAAGACAAAGTGTAGCAAAGTTAGAAAAATTTAAAACTAGATTAAAAGTGATAAAAGGTGAGAACTCTAAATTATTAAGGAGGAAATATTTATATGATGGTTTGCAACTTATAAATGTTGTTTGGATGTTAATAATGATGTTTGATAAGTGTTTGAAAAAGAAAGCAACCATCTTTAAGTCATTTGCAAAAGTTAGTAAGCAAATATGTACACAAATGACAATCATGTGACATTGTAAAGAAAAAGTTGTTAAATTAATTTTCAAGTTCATATGACATGTTATAATATGTTAAAATATTTATAAACATTATTTTGGATGTTTATTAGTTGTATATTGAATATATATGTTGAAACAAGTCATCGATTTACATGACATATAATCACATGGAAATCACTTTTCTAAAGAAGTGAAATATGACATAAAATCATTTATACCTTTAAAAAATAGTTGAATATATTTTAAAATGATTCCTAAGTGTTTAAAATTGTTTTGACAAAGTTTGGATAAGAATCTCAAAGTACGCTTAAAATTTGACGCATCGCGTAATGGTAGTTCGTGTTTTCGCGTCACAAGTTCAAATGAACATACGAAGTGGAATATAGTTTGGAATTCTTCGAAGTATGAATTTTTCGAATCCTTATATCCATATCTTTCATATAAAAAAAGAAAATCAAGATTTCATCTTGTATATTTTGAAATATGGCAAAATCAATTTTTAAGAAAAATCTAGTTTTTGCACTAAAATGACCAAAATTGAAAATTGATAAAATAATCATTTTTATAAATATGAAATAAATTCTAAAAATTTATTAAAATGTTTTAAAAGTGACTAAAGTTGAAAAGATAGTTTTCTAAATGATATAAAAGTTGTTTTGAAGAATATAGCTTTTAAAGCACTTTTTGTAACACTATTTGCAACACTTTTCGCAACGCTTTTCAATAACTTTTGAAATAAAGATTGAAACTTAACAATCCTTTTCTAAATCCTTAGTAAACATTTTTGAGTAAATAACAAAGCATTTCAAAAGAAATTTGAACAATTTAACATTATGTCAAAGATGGTTAAACAAGTAGTTAAGTGATATAAAAAGGGAAAATGAGTATGCGGAAACGACTAGTACATTTGTCCCGTCTGTGAGATCTAAAAGTGAAAACAAGTTGTGTAATTAAGGTTGAGCAACTAGTGCCCTAAACTTACTTGGCCTTAGTTTTCTCTTTTAGGCGAGTGGTGGAATATACCGAAAGGAAAGCTCAGATGCTCAACTTGGATTTTATAGAAATAATCTTCTTATACTCATTATTGAAATCCAAAGAGGGGACTTGTCCTATTCATGGAATTCAAAAGGTGACCTCACCGTTATTCTACCAATAGCACTCATTGAATATGGAATTTTATTTTGGATAAAAGTAGAATGATTTCTATAATCCTATTTTCTCAAAAGATACTTTTAAAAAATGATTTGAGAAATATTCAAAAAGAGATTTAAATGATTCCGTATTCAACAAAAGAATATTTTGAAAATATATATCTCTTGAAGATATTTGGTAAAGGAAAGTGAATGAATCGAAAAACAATCACTTATTTACATCATTTTTATCGATGATTGGATTTCGGAGGAACCGGGGTCGGATTTGGGTGGTTCCTATTCGAGAACCACTTCGAACCAGTTAACGTGTTCGAAGGTTGAAGATGTTTGAAGACGAAGATATTGAGATGAATAATAACGAGAAACTATTTGTTGATTAATTGTAGATAAACTCCTGATTCACTATATTGTAGCGCTAGTCTCTTTGTTATGAAAAATCTCAAAACCACAAGGACTTCTCGCCTAATAATGGTTGAGGGAAGTTCCTTCGGTTTCGTTCGGTCCTAGAATGAACTTGTATGGATGAATGTCTAACCTTGCATTCCAAATCATATTGAGTGATCTCTATAAAATTATATCAGTTGGTGGCGAAGAAGACACCTTCTCTTAGCTTAACACCCTTTCCCGAGACAGACATGCTCAGGAAGTTATACGTTTATAGGAATCAGTCGTGTGAATGTGGAATGGCAATGTGGCATTCAAAGTGAAAGAAGATGTGCTGTGTGAAAAGGTAATCGTAGCCTCGAATTTCATCAACCGGAAATGACCGAAACAGGGTTAGATGCGGCTGGTTCATTCCCAATTAGGGTATGGTCATCCCCTTTTTGATATATTTCTTCCCGCTATGATGTTCGGGATGTAAGTTAATGTGGATGTATGTGAAGAGAGCTCTCGGATAAAGGTCAGTAATGACCGGGAGATAACATATTCGGTACTATCTGGTTATAGAGGTAGGTCGGTCTTGTGTTGGTAGAGGGCAGATGTTCAGTGCCTCGGGACATCCATCTAGAGGTGTACCCATCGGAAGGTAGTCCCTTCACCTGGTCATTTTTATGAAAATCCATTCTCCAATAAGAACCTTCGAACTTGACCGTAAACCTATTATGTTGGAATTAAATCAATGTAACAATTTCGGCTAAGATTAATAAGTTTATTTGCAAATGTTTTCAAAGAAAGTCGTAGAAAATAATATCCCCAAATTTTGCATAACAAAGAGTCTTGTTTATCATAAGGTAAAAACCTGTTTCATGTTTATATGTGGAGTTGTCCTATGTGATACATTTTTGTTTCCAAAACATCATACTTTGAGTTCTCATACCAGTCTCATGACTGACCCGGAGTTTGATTTTGCTTTAAACTTTGGGTGCACTATTTTTCGGCCAGCCGTGTAGTCAGGATACATTAGGAGCATTTTGAAGCATGTTGGGAGCATTTTGGAGAAGTCTTTTGGAGCTATGAAGCTGAAGTACCTTATGTAGATATCTACCCATTTTCCGCTGTGTCATGTACTATGTATTTCCCAACATATGTACGGATAGCCAGTTATAACTATCCAGCTGGATTCGTATTTAACTCCGATCGTTTACGTATAATTAAATGTTGAATGCGATGTGATATTCTATTATTGTGTTATCTTCTATAGTTATTTTCTTTTACATCCCTGATAACCTGCCTCCCCGGCACTTGGTTGTATGGCACATGAATACCGTGGATGTATTAGTGTCGATTTCTGAGGGTTGAGGAGATGGGTCGTCACAAGTGGTATCAGAGCTGAAAGTTAAGCGAGAACCTTGGATTTGTTAGGGTATGACTCATTAATGATAGGGTTAGAAATGCCCTAGAATGAGTTTAGTGTGAGAGATCACATAATTAAAACCTTTAACTTGAATAAGTATATTCATACTGTATAGTATTCTCTAAGATATCTCATATATATATCCTAAAGATCTTTTTCTTACTATATAAAGATAGAAAAAAATGAGTGCAAGAAGAGTATTAGGTAGTGGAGTAAGTAATACAACAAATGGTCAAACTCCCGCAGCTACAGTAGTCGAGGAAGTAGTAGTTCCGATACAACCCCAAATTAACTTTGCAACTTTGTGCAAAAACTATACCAGCCTTGGTGGTAAATCTTTCAAAGGAACAGAAACCATCATTGAAGTACAAGCTTGGATCTGCTCTTGTGAAAGAATTTTCAAAGGGTTGAATACGGGGATGAGCAAAAGAGATTCTTAGCTTCTTGGCAACTACAAGATGGAGCTCTAGTTTGGTGGGAATCTATTACTCAGAATGAGTTAGAAGATTATTTCTCATAGGAACGATTCAAAGAAGTTCAGGAGGAGCAGTATATGCCGGAAGTAGGAAAATCTCATCTTTACCTAAATTTTATGGATTTTAAACAAGAGGAAGAGGTGTCGTTTGAGGAGTACGCTAACAAGTTTAACTAATTATCTCATTTTAGGCCTAGAGTGATATATGTGCCCCTAAAAAAATTAAAAGTTTATTTCTGGAATGAAGAAGCAATACCATGTCAGAATGACTTGGCATGTGAAAGAACCATTTGTAGACTTAATAAACATAGGATATAGATATGAAGCTTTGGTTAAGATAGATCAACCCATACTACAAGAAGGCAACAACAATAACTGGAAGAAGAGGAAGTTCAATGGTAAGAAGTCATGGCAGGGAAAACACAAAGGAGGATCTCAAGAGAACCGCTCTGAAGACATCATTTGTAACAATTGAAAAAAGAAAGGCTATATTGTGAAGAATTGTTGGGGTCGTACAGCTCAAAGTGTTGCCTCTCCTAAGTTCTGAATTATTCTACTATAACTATCATAAACCAGGGCACCTTATTAAGGATTATGTAACGACCCAGAATTTATATTAATTAAAATTCATATATTTAATTAATTTTAAATATTAATAAGTGAAATTAATAAGTCAAATAATTTATTTGTCGAATATTAGATTTAATTTGGATAATTAAATCGATAATTTAATAGTTGAAATTACAGAAATAATTAAAAATTGGGTAAATATGATTGAAAAAGATTTGTAAAATTTTATTATATCATATTGGAGTTATGATAACATCATAGAACTTTTAAAATCGAATTAAAAGTTAATTTGTGAAAATTGAATATTTTAATATTTAATTATCAACTGAAAAATAACCAATTTTCGAACAGTCTCAGAATTGGACGAAACTAGTTCCATTGGATCCGTAATAGTTTGTTGTTATCGGATTTCTATTTTCGTAGCAATCAGAGTTTTTGTTTGACCGTGGCAGCTCGCAACGCATTGAAATTGTTTTAATATTAATTTGACGAGTTAAAATAGCCATTTTTCGAACAGTCTCGGATTTTGACAAAACCAGTTTCGTCGGATCCGTAATGTGATATTATTGTGTGGTTTCAAATTTCGTGTCGATCGGACTTACCATTTGTCCGGGGCAAGCCAAAACGCATAGAAAATTCGTTTAATCGGTTTAATTTCAAATCGATCGTTTATTGCCGTATCTCGCACAGATGATCGAATTAGCCTCCGAAACATGTTCCATTGTGTTCGGAACGCGGGGTAAACCTTAGAAACGCCAGCCGGCACGCTTCGTTTGGAGTTCGGAAAATTTCAGATGAATAGTGTTTTGGAGAATTTTCTATATAAGGCCAAAACATTCACAATTTTGCAAAAAAAAAAAAAAAAAAAAAAACATAATTTCTTGCTTCAGCCGACACTTTTCTGCTAATGGCTAAAAATGATTCTCCTTTCTCCTTAATTATCTTCAAATCCACAAACAATTAGAGGAAGTTATCAACTACAAAGTTGAAGAGCGTATTGAGATCTACAATTTCAGCGGTTGTGATCGATTTTGAGTGAGTGGTTCAACAGCAAATGGAGCTTGAAGGTAGCAGCTCCTCTCACGTTTTTACAGCAGTAGGTGGGGCCGAGTTCAACTTCCTGGTGGCCGTGGTTAGGGCTCGGCCGTGGCTTCGAGGTGGCGCTAGTTGATCGATGCAAAAGTAATCGTGGTGGCCGCGATTTGGAACCCTATGCCGCGTTTGATGGGTTCTATGTTGCGTCTCTAACCTGGGAGAAGAACGTAAATTGGAGGAAGAAAGAAGGTGCGGTCTAGATCAAGAATCAGCGGCTCTGATTGAGTTGGGTATAAAAACATAAATGAAATTGTAAAATTGATTTTATTATAATGTGTACGAACTTTAAAAATTGATAACTTTTTCATACGAGGTCGAAAACGCACGAAACTAGTTGCGTTGCGTTTTGTCGAGCACTACGCTATGAAATTGGATTGGAGTCGTTTGGAGCTAGCGAAAATTTCGGGTAAAATTAAACGTATTCGAAATAAAAGCTGAAAACAAAATTGAAATCAAGGTGAGAACTTCTCACTCAATCAAATCGGTTTCGTTCAAATTTTAAATAGTTACATTTAAAAATTGCTTGATTGTATGTTTGAATGTTGATTGTTATCTATTGATTGTTAAAATAGACATTATGCGCCGTTAGTAAGCGGAGGTTATTTATTAAAAACATATACCGCGAATGTTTCACCGTATAGTGAAATTGGTATTATATATATACTTGGAGTTGATTTTCCCGCATTATATAGCGGATGAGACCCTATTGTGCCGCCTATTAAGCGGATAATATTTTATAAATCCCATATACCGCGATAATTCCGTACTGGAACGGAATTGGTATTGTGCTAACATCTTTGGATGCAGAAAACAGGTTGGAGGGATCCAACTGGATTCCTCAAACATTTGAATTGGTTTCAATGTTGTGTGTTGATCTATTTTTTGATCTATTTATAATCTGCGTGATTATCTTTGTGATTGAGACGGTTAAAGGCTAAATTTTAGCCGAATATATTTTGGTATCGTTAGATGCCGAAATTAAATAAAATTGGATTTTTGAAAATTTAATTTGAGAATTCATAATAAAATTTATTTTGAAATTGATTCATTTTAAATGAATAAACGTTGTAATTTTTATGTTATAAAAATAGGATTTTTGAAAAATATAACCGAACGTGATTTATGAGATAAGTAGTTGATTTATTTCTAAAAATGATTTAAATTGGGATTTTTGAATTATTATAAATAGTTTATATAAAAGATTTATAAAATCGATATTTATAAATTAAAATATTGGAATTATAAAACAAGTTTTTATAAGTGTTAAAATGAAATATAAATGGATTTCATAAGTGAATGAAATTCACGGTTTTATAAATTGTGAAGTTATAAAATGAATAGATTTTATAAAATAAAAGATTTATAAGTAATTAACTTATAAATTGGATTTTTGCGTGTAAATGGAATATGGATAGATTTGTCAATAAAGTGATTCTATAAGTTGAAGTGGCCATAAAATATAAATGGAATTTATAAACGTTGTTTTATAAAATCGAAATCGACTTATTTTAATAGGTTTAATTATTATAACTTATTAAAGGAAATATATCCACGATTTTGGACAGTGGATAATCCTTTAAATAAAATATGTAGAAATTGAATTTGGTTAATGAAGTATATTCACGATTTTGGACGGTGAATAATATATTAAAGAAATGTTTTGGGAAAGTGATTTTAAATAGAATTAAAACGATTTAAAGATGTTTTAAAATGTATTAAGTATCGAAATCATGGATTTCAACGTTTATTATTGAAATAGACGTTTTCGAGAAATAGAAGGAAATGTTGGACTATAACACTGTTGTTATAGTAAATGTTTTCCGAAAGGAAATGTTTTATATAGTATTGGGGTTTATATATCTACTTTAATTTTGAATCCCTATACTAGTGATTTTGGGTTATCGTAGCGATGTTTTACGTAACATTCGTTTTGACCCAAATAAATGTGTTTAAGAGAATGCTTTTCTTATAAAAAAAATATACTTAATTTGAATTTAAGTATATTGAATATTTTCAAAATGTTGAAAATAAATAGATTGATGAATTACTTATTATTAAATGAGTATGGAAATGTTTTTCCAATTGAAATGAATGTTTGAGATTTTATCTTTTAAAGATAAATTGAAAATGAATGTTAGAAATCGATTTAAAAATCGTATATTCATAGATATTTTGGAATTGTAAATTCACTATGAAATTTGTAAAAGAAAGGGAAATTTGTTAAAAATAAACATTGATTTATTTTTAAGTGTGGAGATTAATTTACGGATTTGGAACGTAAATTTAATAAATCGGTAAGGATCTATTTAATTGCTTTAAATGAACCATTTTGAAATGAAAGTTGTAAGGGTGTAAACTTATTTGAAATTGGTTTTCAAATGGTTGAAGTGTGGGATATATATCTTATAAAGATATTTTTGAAAATAAATAATTTGGGAAATTATTTGAAATCGGGTGATGTTGTGAATATTTATTGATAATTAAATAACCGACTATCAATATTTACCTTTAAATAGGTATTTGTTGTGATTTGCTTGAATTTGAATGCTACACTTATTTTTGAATAAGCGCTCACTATTCGAGATAGCCAGGAAAGGACCTTGGGGTCGTATAACCCATTCCGAATATGTGATACGTCGTTATGGATTGCATTTGATGACCGGTGGTGAAGACCGGGTATTTGTGAAAACAATAGGATGAACTATCGATTGTCTCTGCACCGTTAGCTACGGTATGGAGATTTCCTTTGTGATGGGAAGTTTTATCGGGATTGTGAATACCCGGATTGCAAGGGCTTCTTTTGAAGTGCCTTCGGTTCTGTTCGAACCCGGAACAGACTTGTATGGTTACGTGTCTGACATTACATTTTGAGATATAAAGCAGATTTCTTTCAAATACATTTCTGTTGGTGGCGGAGAATTTATTCTCCTAGCTTAACACCCTTCTCTGAGATGTACGCGCTCAGAGGTTGTGTAGTTGAAGGTTATCAGCGATATATTCCCAATTTGGTAATGTGGCATGCTTAGTGTTGCTGTGTGATGATTATTTATTGATCATTTGTTGATCAAAGCATGGCTTTGTGCCTAGCTTTGTGGACGAGACTTCATCAGACCTCACTCCCCGGAAATGGTCAAAACAGGAATATGCGGCAAGGTTATGAGGGTCGTGCCCTTTAGGGTATGTCATTTCCTTCTGGAAAGGGTGGTATCATGGTATGGAGCCCAGATACTTACTCATATTGATACACTATATCTTTTACTGTGTGGTGTTGTTGGAATCGAGCGCTTGGATAAAGGTCCAAAGGGACCGGGCGATGGCATAGTCGTGTAGTATTTACCTAGTGACAAAGGTAACCCGGCCTTGTGTTGGCAGAGAGCTGGTTAAGTTCTCGGGACGTCCCGCCAGAGGCGATCCCATGTGGCAGTAGGAAGTTCCTTAGCCTGACCATTTGTTGGAAATCCAAAGAAACAATACGATCCTTGTACGGTTTTAGTTGTAGAACCTATTATTCACTTATGGTGGCGCCCCACTGTTTGGATCGTAGCTATAGTAGGCATAAGTGCGGAATGCCTATGCTGGCTAAGATTTATATCTTTACTTTCAAAAAATTTCCTACACTATGCACTAGTAATAATATCAAATGTTTCTTTTTAATGCGTATCAAGCATCTTTGACTATCATAAGGAGAAATCTCCTCCGATTCTGCGTTGGCATTGTGTGTGTGCGGGAGGCCTTATGGTAGTCTCATTTTCCAAAAGCATTGCGAATTGACTTTAAAATTATCCTGTTCTTTGTTTTTTAAAAGTTAAATAACTGTTTTATTTCTCACACCAGTCCCTTGACTGACTCGGAGTTTATTGTTTTCCCTCCTAAACTCTGGGTGCCCACCAATTTCCACACGGACAGTCTAGAGTCAGGTTATCAGGATATTCTGGAATTCAGTAGTTGCTGGAGGCAAGCTGGAGAGCATGGCATATTCACTAGTATATAGTATTTCTTTTCCGCTGTTGTTGTTGTACACTCTGATGATGTAATGTAAAGTGATGTAATGTAATAACTGATATAATTCTTTGTTTAAAGATTATTCATTTATTTATTATATGTTGTTCCGCTGCGATATGTGAGATTCTGATATTGTTTCTGTTGCTTTTCTTTCTTCTTCAATCTTTTTCTTCTACCTCTTCTTCTTTAACCCTAACAACTCGGTTTTCCAGCATTCGATTATGCGGCATTTGACACAGTGGACGTATTGATGTCGGTTTTTGGGCTTGAAAAATCGCAACGTTACATTTGGTATCAGAGCATATGGTTAAGCAACAACCATGGCTCTGTTGGGAATTACTCGTTAGAGATAGAGTCAGTAGTACTCTAGAATGAGTGTGAGTGTAATAATAGATATGAGCGCGTATTTGTTAGTGAATATAAAATTATTTTATATTGTGATGGTTGGTTTGTTGAGTGGTATATGGATTCTAGTCGGTATAGTCCGTACAACTCTATCAATAGGGATCTCTAAACACTTGTACAGAACAAATTCGATACGATATTGTTTTAAATTGGGTAAATGAAATAATTTTACCTTAATTATATTTTATATATAAAGGAATGATTTTTCAGAGTTATTAAAGTGTATATAAATTGATTGTTTGGTTGTTGAATAAGTTAAATAAAACAATCTCGTATAAGTAAAAGAAAATAATGAAATTTTATAAGGAAAGATTTATAAATGTAATTTATAAATAAAAAGAAATTTTTTGAAAGAATTTAAAAGCACTGAATTCACTATTGTTGCTGGGAAATAATAAGGGTGATGACTGCAGTATCATCAGTATCATTTTCAAGTTTCTGCGTGATGGATTTGCTACCATAGTAAACTGAAATTGAAGTTTTGTTGTGATAAAAAAATTTGAAAATAAATAAAAAAATCCAAGTTGAAATTGATGAATATAAGTGAAATGAATTTAGAACTTATAGTATAAGATAATAAATTTAGCTTTGGATAAGTAAATGGATTTGGAAGTTTAAATATATAAGTTGTATAACTTATAAAATGAGAAAATGTAAGTGAAATGAATTTTGAACTTATAATATGAGATAATAAAATTTGACTTTGGTAAAAGTTAATTAAAATTGAAATCTGAATTGAACTTATAAGTGGAAATTTAAGTGAAGTGATGAATATGAACTTGAGTTATATAACTGAAATTCAACCTTATATTGTTAAAGGAATTGGCAATTAAATTAATAAATGGATTGAATGTTAATCAGTCGAATGTAAATAAGTTGATATGAAATAATGAATGAAGTGTTAATTCATTGAAAGCCAATATAATTAGAAGTTGAATAATTGAATGAAAATCAATTTAATATCAACCAATTGGAATTAGAAGTGTTAAAACCAAATTGAATGAATGTAAGAGAAATTTAATATTTTGGTTATGTTGAATACACATTGGTTGTTATTTGATTGTTTGTCGGTTGTATATAAATTCATTAAGTGTTAATGAAATTAAATTAGTGAAATTGAAAGCTATGTAATTGAATCCAAATTGAAAGTAAATGAATATGAACTGAATTTGATTCAATTTGGAAGTAAACTAATGTGAATGTAAATTAGTGAATATGAACTAATTGAAAAAAAAAGTGAATGAATGGATATTTCTAAAATCCAATGTTAACAAATCAAATGTGATTAAAATGAAAAACCAATTCATTGAATATTAATGAGAAATGAAAGAATATTGATTTGGTTATTGATTTGTTGGATGATTATTGGATAATAGTTGTTGATGGTTGCATTAGTTGCTTTTGTTGCATTTGCTATATTGGCATATGTAGTTGTTATGTTGCTATATGTTGTATATTGATATTACTTTCATATATGCATGTTTCTCATGGTTTGTTGAGTGTTTAGTAGGTGCGGATTGCGCTTGCTTCGCATTTGGATCTTGCTTTCGCGCTATATTAGTCGTATATGCTCGCTAATAAAATATAAGGTACATATCTCGGATTACATACCGTACTTTTACACTTTTTCCCTGCGGGATGCCTCATCACTTGATGAGATGTATATTTGTGATATATATACTGTAATTTTTTTGCGGATCGAGCCGCGCAAAGGAGTCTATGGCGAATTTTTCCAAAAATTTAAGGCGTTAGAATATTTTTGGGAATTTTGGAAAATTTTGAAACTATAACTAAGTTTGGATTTGGAAACTTAGTAAAGTTATTGTATGAAGTTTAACTATGAGTTTTGGGAAAGTTAAACACTTAAGAGATTTGAAAAATCTAAATTGAACGGTTTGTTTTGAAAAGTAAATGGATTATGTAACTTTTTCTTACTTGGTAATTTCGAGGACGAAATTCTTTTAAGGGGGAAAGTCTGTAACGACCCAGAATTTATATTAATTAAAATTCATATATTTAATTAATTTTAAATATTAATAAGTGAAATTTATAAGTCAAATAATTTATTTGTCGAATATTAGATTTAATTTGGATAATTAAATCGATAATTTAATAGTTGAAATTACAGAAATAATTAAAAATTGGGTGAATATGATTGAAAATGATTTGTAAAATTTTATTATATCATATTGGAGTTAGAATAACATTATAGAACTTTTAAAATCGAATTAAAAGTTAATTTGTGAAAATTGAATATTTTAATATTTAATTATCAACTGAAAAATAACCAATTTTCGAACAGTCTCAGAATTGGACGAAACTAGTTCCATTGGATCCGTAATAGCTTGTTATTATTGGATTTCAATTTTCGTAGCAATCAGAGTTTACGTTTGACCGTGGCAGCTCGAAACGCATTGAAATTGTTTTAATATTAATTTGGCGAGTTAAAATAGCCATTTTTCGAACATTCTCGGATTTCGACAAAACGAGTTTCATCGGATCCGTAATGTGATATTATTGTATGGTTTCAAATTTCGTGTCAATCGGACTTACCGTTTGTCCGGGGCAAGCCAAAACGCCTAGAAGATTCGTTTAATCGGTTTAATTTCAAATAGATCGTTTATTGTCGTAACTCGCACAGATGATCGAATTAGCCTCCGAAACATGTTCCATTGTGTTTGAAACGCGGGGTAAACCTTAAAAAGGCCAGCCGGCACGCTTCGTTTGGAGTTCGAAAAATTTCGGATGAATAGTGTTTTGGAGAATTTTCTATATAAGGCCAAAACATTCACAATTTTGCAAAAAAAACAAAGAAAACAAAACCCTAATTTCTTGCTTCAGCCGACACTTTTCTGTTAATGACTAAAAATGATTCTCCTTTCAACTTAATTATCTTCAAATGCACAAACAATTAGAGGAAGTTATCAACTACAAAGTTGAAGAGCGTATTGAGATCTACAACTTCAACGGTTGTGATCGATTTTGAGTGAGTGGTTCAACAGCAAATGGAGCTTGAAGGTAGCAGCTCCTCTCACGTTTTTACAGTAGTAGGTGGGGCCGAGTTCAACTTCCTAGTGGCCGTGGGTGGGGCTCGGCCGTGGCTTCGAGGTGGCGCTAGTTGATCGATGCAAAAGTGATCGTGGTGGCCGCGATTTGGAACCCTAGGCCGCGTTTGATGGGTTCTATGTTGCGTCTCTAACCTGGAAGAAGAACGTGAATTGGAGGAAGAAAGAAGGTGTGGTCCAGATTGTTGAAGGCAAGAATCAGCGGCTCTGATTGAGTTGGGTATAGAAATATAAAAGAAATTGTAAAATTGATTTTATTATAATGTGTACGAATTTTAAAAATTGATAACTTTTTCATAGGAGGTCGAAAACGCACGAAACCAGTTGCGTTCATTTTGTCAAGCACTACGCTATGGAATTGGATTGGAGTCATTTGGAGCTAGCGAAAATTTCGGATAAAATTAAACGTCCGTTTAATTTTATTCAAAATAAAAGCTAAAAACAAAATTGAAATCAAGGTGAGAACTTCTCACTCAATCGAATCGGTTTCGATTCAAATTTTAAACAGTTATATTTAAAAAATTCTTGATTTTATGTTTGAATGTTGATTGTTATCTATTGATTGTTGAAATAGACATTATGTGCCGTTAGTAAGCGGAGGTTATTTATTAAAAACATATACCGCGAATGTTTCACCGTATAGTGAAATTGGTATTATATATGTACTTGGAGTTGATTTTCCCGCATTATATAGCTGATGAGACCCTATTGCGCCGCCTATTAAGCAGATAATATTTTATAAATCCCATATACCGCGATAATTCCATACTGAAACGGAATTGGTATTGTGCTAACATCTTTGGATGCAGAAAACAGGTTAGAGGGATCCAACTGGATTCCTCAAACATTTGAATTGGTTTCAATGTTGTGTGTTGATCTTTTGTTGATCTATTTATAATCTGCGTGATTATCTTTGTGATTGAGACGATTAAAGGCTAAATTTTAGCCGAATATATTTTGGTATCGTTAGATGCCGAAATTAAATAAAATTGGATTTTTGAAAATTTAATTTGAGAATTCATAATAAAATTTATTTTGAAATTGATTCATTTTAAATGAATAAACGTTGTAATTTTTATGTTATAAAAATAGGATTTTTGAAAAATATAACCGAAACGTGATTTATGAGATAAGTAGTTGATTTATTTCTAAAAATGCTTTAAATTGGGATTTTTGAATTATTATAAATAGTTCATATAAAAGATTTATAAAATCGATATTTATAAATTAAAATATTGGAATTATAAAATAAGTTTTTATAAGTGTTAAAATGAAATATAAATAGATTTCATAAGTGAATGAAATTCACAGTTTTATAAATTGTGAAGTTATAAAATGAATAGATTTTATAAAATAAAAGATTTATAAGTAATTAACTTATAAATTGGATTTTTGCGTGTAAATCGAATATGGATAGAATTTGTTAATAAAGTGATTCTATAAGTCGAAGTGGCCATAAAATATAAATGGAATTTATAAACGTTGTTTTATAAATTCGAAATCGACTTATTTTAATAAGTTTAATTATTATAACTTACTAAAGGAAATATATCCACGATTTTGGACAGTGGATAATCCTTTAAATAAAATATGAAGAAATTGAATTTGGTTAATGAAGTATATTCACGATTTTGGACGGTGAATAATATATTAAAGAAATGTTTTAGGAAAGTGATTTTAAATAGAATTAAAACGATTTAAAGATGTTTTAAAATGTATTAAGTATCGAAATCATGGATCAACATTTATTGTTGAACTAGACGTTTTCGAGAAATAGAAGGAAATGTTGGACTATAACACTGTTGTTATAGTAAATGATTTCCGAAAGGAAATGTTTTATATAGTATTGGGGTTTATATATCTACTTTAATTTTGAATCCCTATACTAGTGATTTTGGGTTGTCGTAACGATGTTTTAAGTAACATTCGTTTTGACCCAAATAAATGTGTTTAAGAGAATGTTTTTCTTATAAAAAAAATATACTTAATTTGAATTTAAGTGTATTGAATATTTTCAAAATGTTGAAAATAAATAGACTGATGAATTACTTATTATTAAATGAGTATGGAAATGTTTTTCCAATTGAAATGAATGTTTGAGATTTTATCTTTTAAAGATAAATTGAAAATGAATGTTAGAAATCGATTTAAAAATCGTATATGTTTGCACAAAAAATAGACAAACACCTCAAAGTCGTATGATTTAGTTGATTTTATGTTGTTCTTAGTAATTTGGGTGAGTTATGCAAATAAGTAAAAAAACAGGGCTAAATTATAAAAAGACACGCAGATTTATAGTGGTTCGGCCAGAACGTGCCTACGTCCATTTTATATGTTATTCTCTTTTTTCTTTCAGATTACAAGTACAAAGCTTTGTATACAAGTATATGAAAGTTGTTTGAAAGTTTCTTCCGTGCTTGAGCTCTCAAACTTGTCTGCCATTGTCGTACACCTGCCCCTCTATTTATAGAGTGAGGCTGGGGGCAGGGGTCTTGGATGTATATAGCTGCTGGTGGGCCTGGGCTGAAGAAATCTGGCCTGGCACATCTGGTTCGGCGGAGCTTGGTTCGGCGAAGCTCGGTGGAGCATGGAAGTGGAGTTTGGTTCGGCTATGCAAGGAGGGAGGTATCTGGTTCGGCATGTAGGGGAGACGAGCTGTTGGACCGGTAGATGTTGGTCCGGTAGTGGAGGTTGGTTCGGTGATGTGGGTTGGTTTTGGACCGGTGGTACGTGGTCCGGTGAGGGATGGATGGTCCGGTCCGGTGTGGATTTGGACCGGTGAAGGCGAGGTAATGGAGTTTGGCTCGGCAGGGAAGTTGGTCCGGTACCTAATGCTTCGATACCAAATGGTCTGGTTCGGCTTTGAGGTGGGGAGGCTTGGCTTCTCCTTTTCCTTTTGGACCGGTGGCGGTAGAAACGCCCCCAACACTTGCCCCCCAAAGTGGGGTATGTGCCAGCGTATGCCACGCTTTGTTTATCTTCGGATAGAATAGTTACATCCGGTCCTAGGTACCGTATCGTTCGGTCCGGTTATCTTGCGCTCGCCTATAAATAGGTGCGTTAGGCCCTTCGTAATTCTCTACCGAGTGTGATAGCCGAATCCACTGAGTGCCGAATAAAACTTGACTATTCCGTATAGCCGAATCAGCCGAGTACCGAATCATAGTTAATTGCCGAACCAGTTGAGCCTGCTCTTGCCGAATCAATTATACTGCTGAAGCTTTTTGACTACCGAACCAGGTAATCGCCGGATGACTTTAATGCTTTTGAACAACCGAATGTCATTAAGAACGTAAGTGCCGAATGGCTCTTAGCCTAGATCTGCCGAATGGCTCTGGTGATGATTACCGAATGAACCTTATGTTGTAGATGCCGAATGAACCTGCGTTTTAAGTGCCGAATGGACTCTCGCATTGCTTTACCGAATGAACTTTTATATTTGGACCTTGAGTGAAACCCTAGACTTATATATGCTGGCTCGCTTTATACACTTGTTTGCTTATATCTCTATACTCCTTGTTTTAACAGCATGTTTTTCGGGTGTTGCAGACAATGTCTTACAAAGTGGAAACTCGATCGGAAAAGAGAAAATCTACGGACAGAAAAGAGCATCCCGCTGTGCCCCCTGCCCAGCCAGGACCAGTGCGACAGGGACCTGCCCCTAGGTCATTAGTGGATGGATATGGTCCCCAAGATCTTCTGAACTCTCCTCCCGATTGCTTTCCGAGCTCCCTCAAAGAGGAGCAGCTTGATGTCATTTCTCATTCCTTCGGGATTGACAGGGCTCGTATGCTGTTGCCGGGAGAGGGGGTTATGCCATATGACCCTCCTGAAGGATATTTTACGTACAGCAGATACCATTGTATGTGTGGGGCCATTCCTCCGATCAATGCATGGATAGTCAGCTTCATTACCTACCAGAAGGTGGCCCCTCTCCAGCTCCGGCCCAATTCCTACGCTATTCTGGTGTGCTTATTCGTTATCTTCCAGAGGAGGTATGGACGCCCTCCTTCTAACCGGGAAATTCGATACTTGTATAATCTGAGAGGCTACAAGAAGGGGTCTCCGTATGTTAGTTTGGAAGCGGTCGTGCCCTTCAAACCGGTCTTGGACTTATACTCAAAGTTCACCATGTTTAAGAAAGAATGGTTTTTTATCAGGGACGATTCTGTCTCCTTCCGCCTCTTCACTTCAGGCTGTAAGTTGAACTTTATTTACAGTTTCTTTGTTCCGACTGCAGTGCTCCTTCTGATATGCTTCTATTTCTTGCTAGCGACAGGTGGCTTTGCAGTCGTAGAGAGTGATTCCCTGGTCCAGATGGCTGCGGAAATAAAGGCCATTTCGGGACGGGACAGGTCGGCTTCTTTCCTGATCAGGAATGCTACTCTTCTGGAGCACAACTTGATCCTGCCACACCAGTCCGTGGTTAAGCAGAGAGACACGGCTGAGGAGAAAGCTTCCAAAGCCAAGGAAGGGGCCACGGTGAAGAGTGGCAAGAGGGAACCTTTTACAAAGCCTCCCGTTGTTGGAGGTAAGAAACTTAAGAAGTCTGATGGTCCCTCTCCTAGTACTTGCCCAATTGCTCCGGGAGAGGAAGATGTGGAGGAAGATAGAGGTGAGGGTGAAGGAGGAGATGGACAGAGCGGTAGTGGCGTTGGTGCCTTAACCTCCGGGCAAGCGGAATAGATTCATGAGTGGGCGGACGATGCTTTCCGTCAAGCTTTTGGGGAGTCGGAGGAAGGATCGGCTTTGGTTGAGAAGGAAAAGGATGTTGACAAGGCTGGGGCTGGCGCTGATTCATTCTCTAAGAGTTTTTCAGCTACAGCGACAACAGCGATTCAAGGTGAACTTTTAACTTCTGCAGACTCCATTTACGATAGGGACTTAGGAATATTTTATGGTTCGCTTTCGTCCTGGAATGAGATTCAGGACTTATTGCAGTATCCTACTCCTCCGCAGGGTTTGTATAATAGATGTGCCTTCTTACTCTCTTTATCTTAACATATTTCTTGAATTGTGGATCATTGTGTGTTCGTAACACTTGGCTTTTATTCCAGGAACAGGTAAGGCGACCAAGTCATCATATATCCGGCACCGCCTCGAACAGTATAGGCTACTCAAAGCTTCTGCCAAACCAAAGCCGCCAACTAGCCTTCCTGGGGATGAAGTTCGATATCGCCCTCTTCTTGGAGTTATTGAAGAAGATATGCAAAGGAGGGAGAGGGGCCGAGCCCTCAGCCTCCAGTCCAGCCCATCCATGATATTACTGAAGAGGATACTGAGTTTATGCCTTTCCCCCATCCGTCCGAAAATCCAACCGTCACTCCGATAGACCGTCCTGGTTTGGATCGCAACCCATTTGCCGGCCACCCTGATCTGGACCCGAGTTTTCAGGATATCTCTTTTGATGGGGTCACGGGTGAGCATCTTCTTCCCCGCAATCCCATGGTACGGGTGCTTGATGAGGCTAAGTCGTTAGACCTCGATTTGCTTACTACTCGGATTGTGACCATGGGGAATGAGGCCAAGGCAATCATCGATCGGGTGGCTGAGGAAACCAAGAGGCTAATGGAGCATCACGCTCGACTGGCCAGGGCTGGGGAGGAAATCGGAAGTGCTAACATCCGGTTGCGGCTACAGGTTTCTGACCAGGCCAAACAGCTTGCCGATCAGGCTATCCAGATATCCCAGCACGAGGCGGCCTCCCGACGACTAAAGAAAACCATGGAGGAGGCTAGCAAGGCTGAGTTGCGAAAGATGGAGGCCGCCTGCAAGGAGCGGATTGACATTGCTATTGCTACGGTGGACGAGGTTCGGAGGGCGGATCTCGAGCAGGTAGTGGAGTTATCTGGAAGGCTTGAGGCCGCAGAGCTTGCTCAGGCCAGGCTAAAGGAAGAGATGGAGGAAATGAGGAGGTCTCTTCAGGCTGACCGCTTGAGATATCGATCGGAGAGGGATGTTGCCGTCGCCAAGTTGTTGTCCTCCGAGGCCTGGGTGAGGGAGTTTGAGGAGAATGAGGGGATGATGGATGAGATATTGCAGGATATGTACTTTCGTACCTGGAAGCAGGGTAATCTATCCTGGATGGATGACTATCCCCGGATCATGGCTAGGATATATCTCCGGGCTTTGGAGGAGGCCAAGGCAGATGCGGATAAGGAAGGTGGAGCGGCATTCAGGATGGACATGGTAACCGCCCAATTCTCAAAGGAGGAGAAGGTAGCGGTGAAGGAGGGGATGCGGCTACTTGCTGCGGAGGAAGCCGGTGTGCAGTGTTTGATGTGATTTTTTGTTTGATGATAACAAACATATATCAATATATATGTGTGTTTGTAGTTTGAACTATATAAAGAAAGGAAGAAATATTCATATTGAATAATTATACTATTGCACAGAATTTATATAATTCAAACAGTATTTTTTATTCAATATAATATTTTACAACACTTAAACAATACAAAGTTTTTCAGTTCTCTCTATATATATACATACATCAGTTCATACATTTTACTCTTCTCACTACAACTCTCAACACTCAGTTTTTCACTCTGTCTGCACATCTGCATCTATCTGCATTGTCCAGCTCCACTTCTCGTCCTGTCTCCTGTGTACCTGTATAATTAGCAACTACAACAGTAATCTGAAAACAAACAAATTTAAAATTTGCAAAAATAAAATTTGTTTGTGTCTCAGATACATGGGTTATTGTCATCATCCTTGATTATGCAATATCTGTGCATATCAGTAATTTTATCAGGGACAGGTAACTATGAGTGGCTGCAGTACACACGTGTACATTCGTACACGTGTGCACTGCCTCGCCAACTCGTGTGCACAGCTCCAACCAGAAATTCAAGGCAACAGAGACCAAGCAATGAAACTGTCTCAAAGCACAAAAGCACACATGCACAACTTATCACAGTGAAACTCAAGCAAGCCAGACCAGGTTGCAAGATGATCAACTGGCCAAGACTACAAGTGAAAGCAGCAAAATCAAGACAGCATCAAAATACACAAAATATGGAAACTGCATCAATGCAGTACAGAACACAGTATATATATATATATAGTGATGCATAGCAACTGCATAGCAGCTACAAACACCAAGTGCAACAATGAACAATGAACAGAGAAAATGCATGAAAGCTACAAACTGCAACATGCTTGAAGATGGTTACCAACACAAGACTGCAACCAACAGTGAAGCATGCTCATGGAACACAGCAACAACAGAGCTATATGAACAAATGCACCACTGTGAAGTAATGTAACAGCAATTACATTGACCAACTGCAACAATGCAAACAATAGACACAAAAGAATATGGACTGCAACAAACATGAAAATGAACCAAAGTAGTACAGCAGCTCCATGACCAAGTGAACAGAAGTCTTTGAATCAAAACATAATCAAGTCCAGCTACTAGTTGCAGACTCAAAGCAAACATGACACCAAACTACAAAATCAAATGCAAACTCAGTATGGCAAATGCAGGTACAAACTATGGTGAATGCAGATACAACATGTCAAAGTAACATAAACAATGCAAACTGCCTCAAAGATGAATCAGAAGCAATCAAGTGCATCACTACAAAACAAGACCAAATGGCCAACATAACATGCAGTGCAGTGCAAACACAAGTGGAATGCAACAGTGAAGCAAACAACAACACGAAGGCAACATGATCAAAAGTTCAGAGCAAGACATGACTGTGACATGCACAGATGTATTCAAATCCAGCAACATGAACACATGAGAATGGACAAGGCACAAATCAAGTTGCAGACTCCAAGTTACAAACTCAAGTGCAAACTGAATGTAACAAGCATGAATAAAGTACAGTATCACTCTCATGTATGCAACAGATAATGAAACAAGTTGCACCAGACCAAGTTCAAGTAAAGTGATGTGTGAACAAAACAAATGTGCAAGTCAGTAATCAGATGAATCACAAAATGAAAGCACAAACCAAATAAATATATGCATACACACATACAAATGTATATATGCACATATAAAGTAAACTGGTGAAAGACAGTGGCAAATATAAGGCTGTGAAGAAATCAAGCCGAAATTAAAACAAATTAGTATCCTTTGATTAAGTCTTTGATTAAATCAAAGATTTCTAATTTGGAAAGAAATCTCTGCAGCAATCAACTCAAATTCAAATATGGACAGCATTAATTCAAATGAAGACCGAGACAACAAATGCAGCAAGAGATCTTCAAATCAATTAATTCGAATTCAAATATGGACAGCAATTACTCGAAATTGAATCAAGAAAGGAAAACCCTAAAAACAAATTCAGGAAAATCAACGACGTGAGAAATCAAATCAGACAGTGTTAATTAGGGTTTCAACCCTATAAATACACCCAAGAAATCATCATAGAACACATAGAACAATCGAGTTCAAGTATCAATTTAGAAAAGCAAAAAGAGACAGTACATACCGAATACACAAGCAATGAACTCGATCGAGCGACTGCAAAACTAGCAATAGTCAACCATCAGAGAAGCAGCGAGCTAGGGCAACGAATCACAGTTCAATCGAAGAAACCGAAGCCCTAACTGGAACAAAAAGGGAACGAAACCCTAATCAGATCGAGGCCGCCATTTGTTTCACAAAACAAAAGAAAATGGACCGGGTGAAATAAGATAAAGGGAAGTGACCGCTATTTTTTGTTTGTGTAGGGTTAAGTTTTTTTTTATAAAAGCAAGATAATTTAAATTGTTTTAAATTTTGTGCTTGCTTTTGTAATTTGCTTTATTTGTATGTTCTCTTCAAAACAAAACATGAAAAATTATCACCTAGGGTTTAGGTGTTGTCAGATTGTCTAGTTAGAGTTAGTCCAGTTAGCAGGGTTTGCAAGTTTGCAAAACTCTATAGGCGGTAGCAGGGTTTGCAAGTCTGTTAGAGTATTTGTAAGCGGGAAACTGTTTAATTCTAATAGAAATCTGGGAATGCAGCAGTAGGCAGGGGTTGCCGAAGCTGGGTAAATTCTGTGTGTGATTTATTTTTCAGCATATTTATTTCTTCAGTTTGCTTCTGTGTTTAATTCGCAAAAATTTGCTATAACCCTATTCACCCCCCCCCCTCTAGGGTTAATCTAGATCCTACAAGTGGTATCAGAGCCTGGTATTTTACTTTAACTCTAGAGTCATGAATCCACCAAATAATGCTTTTTCTGAGGGGCAATCTATTGCTAGGCCACCCATGTTTAATGGGAATGATTATGCTTATTGGAAAGTTAGAATGAGTATTTATCTTAGTTCTGTCGATTATGATGTTTGGGATATTATTGAAACTGGCTATAAATCTCCCACTATAGTTGTTGGTGATACTGAGATTCCTAAACCTAAGGATAGGTGGGATGCTAACGATAAGAAATTAAAAACTACAAATGCCAAAGCAATGAACGCTTTGATCTGTGCTCTTGATAAAAATGAATTTAATAGAATTTCTCATTGTACAACAGCACAGGAAATTTGGCACACTCTGGAGGTGACACACGAAGGAACTTCTCAAGTCAAGGAGTCACGACTAGCTCTATTTAGCAATGAATACGAAAACTTTGTGATGGAAAAGGGCGAGAGCATAAAGGATATGTTTGGGCGGTTTTCAACTTTGGTGTACAATGCTAGAGCGCTTGGGAAGGTCTTCACTGAAGTAGAGCTTGTACGGAAGATACTGCGAGTCTTACCAATGAACTTTGAGGCAAAAGTCACTGCAATACAAGAATCGAAAGATCTGAGTAAACTAAGCATGGAAGAGTTGATCGGAAACTTGATGACATATGAGCTTGAGCTAAAGGCAAAAGAGGAACGTAACAACGCCGAATCAAAAAAGAAGACGATTGCCTTAAAAAGCAAAGAAGAAAGCGGTGAAGAAGAAGAAGATCCAATTGAAGAGCTTGCAATGGCAGTCAATAATCTTAGAAAATGGTCAAAATTCAGGCCACGCAAGAAGAAAACAAGTGGTAATAAGTCAAAAGATTCTGATGATTCCGATAATGAATTGACATGCTTTAACTGCAAAAAGCCTGGCCACTTCAAACAAAAATGTCCACTTCTCAAAAACAACAAAGGAAAGAAAAAGAAGAAGAAGGCCTTTGCAGCAACTTGGGATGATGAAGAAGGAGAAGAAGTTTCGGATAATAGCTCAGAAGAGGCTAACTTGTGCCTTATGGCAAAATCAGATTCAGAAACAAGTTCAGAGGAATCCAGTGAGGTACGTGACTATTCTTATAAAGAACTTGTTTTGATGTGTTATGATCTTACTAATACAATTGATACTCTTGAAACTAAGATTGAAAAATTGAAGTCTGACAGGAGAGAACTTGTTCATGAGAATACTAGGTTAGAAACTGAACTTGAGAATATTCAAAACCTAGACTGTAAAAAATGTAAAACTTTAGATTCAGAAATATCAAGACTTAAGAATAGCTTCGATAATCTTGAAAAAGAAAACTCAAGTCTTAAGGAAATCATTGACACGAGGAAAAAAGATTTTATAAATAGATGCACCACACTTGTAACTGAAAACATAACACTAAAAACCAAAGTCCAAAATCTTGAGAAATCTCTGAATAACTTTTCAAGAGGAGAAAAATCGTTTAACATGTTGTTGGGAAATCAACTCTTTGCTAATAATAGAAAAGGACTAGGTTTTGGGAAAACAAAGGTTGATGATCATGCAAAAGGTAAGAGTGTCTTTGTTAGAAGTGAAATTGGACATCGTGTTGAAAATTGTAGTCATAGGAACAAGAACACAAAATTTATACAAGTTTGGGTTCCTAAGAATTCTACAAACAAATTTCATGTCTATAGGAACAAAAATAAAAGGACAAAACAAGTTTGGGTTCCAAAGGGATTGTTTGTTCACAATGCTTCAGTTACTAATATCATTGGACCTAAGAGTTTCTCTAGGTCATCCTCCTCTCTCTCTATGTAGGTCTGTTGGCGGGCTAAGGAGCAACAAGAATGGTTTCTAGATTCAGGTTGTTCTAGACATATGACAGGTGATAAATCTAAGTTCCTTAGCCTAGAGAAGTTTAGAGGTGGAAATGTGATCATGGGAGACAATAGCAAGTGTAAGATTATTGGGAAAGGTAAAGTAAGTAATGGTACTTTTTCCTTGACTAATGTTTTATACGTTGATAATTTGCATCACAATCTCATTTCTATTAGCCAACTCTGTGACAAAGGTATGAATGTGGTTTTTGATAGTGATACTTGCAAAATCATTGATAAAACTTCTAATAACATTGTTTTTATGGGCAAAAAAAAAAGGAAATGTTTACTCACTTTCGTTTGACAATCTAAATCTTTCCAGATGTTTGGTAGCCACTGACGAAGAGGCATCTTTATGGCATAGGAGACTTGGACATGCTAGCATGAGTCTCTTAAGAAATCTTGAAACGAAAGATTTAGTCAGAGGGTTACCACATCAGAAATTTAAAGATAACAAAGTGTGTAAAGCATGTTCCTTGGGCAAGCTTAGTCGATCATCATTTCGCCCTAAAAATATTGTTAGCACATCAAGGGTCCTCGAATTAATTCATATGGACTTATTTGGACCAAATGAAATTGCAAGTTTGAATGGAAAACGTTATTGTTATGTATTGGTTGACGATTACTCTAGATTTACATGGGTTTATTTCTTAGCCAAAAAATCTGAATCTTTTGATTATTTTTCAAAATTTGCTAAACTTGTTCAAAATGAAAAAGGAGTTTCAATTAAAACTTTGAGAAGTGATCATGGAGGCGAATTTGAAAATTCGGAATTTGAAAACTTTTGTGAAGAAAATGGTTTAAAACATGAATTTTCTGCTCCACGAACACCTCAACAAAATGGGGTGGTTGAAAGGAAAAATCGTACATTGCAAGAATTGGCTAGATCCATGTTGAGTGAGTATAAACTACCTCTAACTTTTTGGGCAGAGGCGGTGAATACTTCGTGCTATGTAATGAATAGAGTAATGATTAGACCAATACTAGGCAAAACGGCTTATGAAGTGTGGCATGAAAGGAAACCTAACATCTCTTACTTTCGTGTTTTTGGATGCCCTTGTTTTATTCTTAACACAGGTGATCAACTTGGAAAATTTGAATCAAAGGCCGATGAGGGAATTTTCATGGGATATTCAACAAGGAGCAAGGCTTACAGGATATACAACAAACGAACAAAGACAATTGTTGAATCAGTCAATGTGAAATTTGATGAATCTGATCTGGAAAGGACGACTGAAAAAACAGGTGATGATGGGGTAGATCATGAAGGCATTAAAGAAGGGACATCTACTGAGAAAGATGGAAGTAGGACTGTTGATGCTGATAGATTGAAATTCAAATCCAATCATCCTCCTGAATTGGTTATAGGAGATCCTACGGAAGGTATACGCACTCGTTCTGCATTTGATAAAAATTTGTGTGCGTTTTGTTGTCATAGTGGTTTTATTTCTGAAATAGAACCTGATTCTGTTGAAATGGCTCTTAATGATGAAAGTTGGGTTTTAGCAATGCAAGATGAACTTAATCAATTTGAGAGAAATAAAGTTTGGAAATTAGTTCCTAGGCCTAATGACTATCCAATTGTAGGAACTAAATGGGTGTTCAAAAACAAACTTGATGAATCAGGAAATGTAATTAGAAACAAAGCTAGGTTGGTCGCAAAAGGATAAAACCAAATAGAAGGCATAGATTTTGATGAGACATTTGCACCAGTTGCCAGGTTAGAAGCCATTAGAATTTTGCTCAGCTTTGCTTGTTATAAAGGTTTCAAACTTAAACAAATGGATGTAAAAAGTGCATTTCTAAATGGTGATCTGAAAGAAGAAGTTTTTGTTGAACAACCCCCCGGATTTGAAAATCATGTTTTTCCAAATCATGTGTATAAACTTGAAAAAGCATTATATGGTCTTAAGCAAGCTCCTAGAGCTTGGTATGACTGCCTTTGTACATATCTTTTGGAAAATGGCTTTAAAAAGGGGAGTGCTGACACGACACTGTTTCTATTACACAAAGGAAGTGATTTTTTGATTGTTCAGATTTATGTGGATGATATCATTTATGGTGCTACTAATGAAATCTTGTGCGAGAAATTTGAACAAGTCATGCAGGCTAAATTCGAGATGAGCTTGGTTGGAGAATTGAAATATTTTCTTGGATTTCAAATCAAGCAAAGCAGTGATGGCATTTTCATTTCACAATCAAAGTATGTGTTGGAACTGTTGAAGAAATTTGGAATTGAGAACTCCAAACCATTGAGAACTCCTATGAGCCCATCAACAAAGTTGGACAAAGATGAGAAAGGAAGTGCTGTTGATCAGAAAAAATATCGAGGGATAATTGGTTCACTTCTCTATTTTACTGCTTCTAGACCTGATATTATGTTTTCTGTATGTTTGTGTGCATGTTTTCAATCTAATCCTAAAGAATCTCATTTGAAAGCCACTAAACGAATTTTGAGATATCTTTCACACACACACAAATTTGGATAATGGTACCCTTCTTGTGAAAACTTTGATTTAGTTGGTTATTCTGATGCTGATTATGCTGGTTCATTGGTTGACAGGAAAAGCACCAGTGGGACATGTTTCATGCTAGGACATTCATTAGTTTCATGGTCAAGTCGAAAACAGAATTGTGTTGCATTATCCACCACTGAAGCAGAATATATTGCTTTAGGAAGTTGCTGTGCTCAAATTTTATGGATGATGCAAACTCTTTCTGATTTTGGCTTAGTTTATAAACAAGTTCCATTAAAATGTGACAGTAAAAGTGCAATAGACTTATCAAATAATCCTGTTCATCATTCACGCACAAAACACATTGATGTGAGACACCACTTTCTTAGAGATCACATTGCTAAGGAAGACATTTGCATTGAATATATTTCAACTGAGGCTCAACTTGCTGATATTTTCACAAAACCCCTCCCTGAAGACAGATTTTCTAGATTACGTTTGGATTTGGGGATTATAGAAATTGACTAACCATTTTTTCATTGTTAGGTAGAAATATTCTTGGATATATACTTTCAACTTCAATTTCTAGGATTCAAACAAGTTTTGGATATTTTCCAAAGATTGATTCGAATATGGTATTCAGTACTGGATATTACATAATATAATTAACTTGGTAACTTATTCCACGATCATTTCTATTTCTACCATCTTTCTATCATTCATAATGGTTTGATAAAATAAGAAGAGTGAATTATTTTTAAATTAAATAAAAAAAATATTTTAATAATAAATAATAAATCTCATGTATCCATTCTCATTTAAAAGTCCTTATGGTTATGCATGGATGGAACATATGAGAGAATTATTTTTATCATTACTTCATTCTCATTTAAAAGTCCTTATGGTTATGCATGGATGGAGTATGGTAACTAAGTATTCTGGTCTGGATGCTTAGACTAATAAGTAACTGCTAATCCCATTTAAAAGTCCTTATGGTTATGAGTGGTTAGTAAGTGCTTATTTTTTTTTTTTTTTTTTGTGCTTAAATGTCAAATTAATGTTAAAATATCTCTCTTCTTATTAAAACCAATCATCGATCCATCCTCTACAATATGGAAGTTTTTATCTCGTTATGATATATTATTTTTTGTTCCTACTGCTCCATTGTTTTTTGTCAGTCTTTTGATAATGACAAAAGGGGGAGAAGAACAAGATTTTGATGAGGAAGTAAATATTTTTTGGAATATTTCAACAAATTTGGTTAAATATCGTTAGTTAATTTTCTTTAGTTCTTTTATTCCTTTGTAAATTTTGTTAACTTCTAAATAGGGAGAGGTCTTGGTTGTAGGGGGAGCATTCAAATAGGGGGAGCTAAAAAAATTTTTTGTTCAAACACATGTATTAGCATTTCAAAATCTTTAATATATATGTTTGTCATCATCAAAAGGGGGAGATTGTTTGATGTGATTTTTTGTTTGATGATAACAAACATATATCAATATATATGTGTGTTTGTAGTTTGAACTATATAAAGAAAGGAAGAAATATTCATATTGAATAATTATACTATTGCACAGAATTTATATAATTCAAACAGTATTTTTTATTCAATATAATATTTTACAACACTTAAACAATACAAAGTTTTTCAGTTCTCTCTATATATATATACATACATCAGTTCATACATTTTACTCTTCTCACTACAACTCTCAACACTCAGTTTTTCACTCTGTCTGCACATCTGCATCTATCTGCATTGTCCAGCTCCACTTCTCGTCCTGTCTCCTGTGTACCTGTATAATTAGCAACTACAACAGTAATCTGAAAACAAACAAATTTAAAATTTGCAAAAATAAAATTTGTTTGTGTCTCAGATACATGGGTTATTGTCATCATCCTTGATTATGCAATATCTGTGCATATCAGTAATTTTATCAGGGACAGGTAACTATGAGTGGCTGCAGTACACACGTGTACATTCGTACACGTGTGCACTGCCTCGCCAACTCGTGTGCACAGCTCCAACCAGAAATTCAAGGCAACAGAGACCAAGCAATGAAACTGTCTCAAAGCACAAAAGCACACATGCACAACTTATCACAGTGAAACTCAAGCAAGCCAGACCAGGTTGCAAGATGATCAACTGGCCAAGACTACAAGTGAAAGCAGCAAAATCAAGACAGCATCAAAATACACAAAATATGGAAACTGCATCAATGCAGTACAGAACACAGTATATATATATATAGTGATGCATAGCAACTGCATAGCAGCTACAAACACCAAGTGCAACAATGAACAATGAACAGAGAAAATGCATGAAAGCTACAAACTGCAACATGCTTGAAGATGGTTACCAACACAAGACTGCAACCAACAGTGAAGCATGCTCATGGAACACAGCAACAACAGAGCTATATGAACAAATGCACCACTGTGAAGTAATGTAACAGCAATTACATTGACCAACTGCAACAATGCAAACAATAGACACAAAAGAATATGGACTGCAACAAACATGAAAATGAACCAAAGTAGTACAGCAGCTCCATGACCAAGTGAACAGAAGTCTTTGAATCAAAACATAATCAAGTCCAGCTACTAGTTGCAGACTCAAAGCAAACATGACACCAAACTACAAAATCAAATGCAAACTCAGTATGGCAAATGCAGGTACAAACTATGGTGAATGCAGATACAACATGTCAAAGTAACATAAACAATGCAAACTGCCTCAAAGATGAATCAGAAGCAATCAAGTGCATCACTACAAAACAAGACCAAATGGCCAACATAACATGCAGTGCAGTGCAAACACAAGTGGAATGCAACAGTGAAGCAAACAACAACACGAAGGCAACATGATCAAAAGTTCAGAGCAAGACATGACTGTGACATGCACAGATGTATTCAAATCCAGCAACATGAACACATGAGAATGGACAAGGCACAAATCAAGTTGCAGACTCCAAGTTACAAACTCAAGTGCAAACTGAATGTAACAAGCATGAATAAAGTACAGTATCACTCTCATGTATGCAACAGATAATGAAACAAGTTGCACCAGACCAAGTTCAAGTAAAGTGATGTGTGAACAAAACAAATGTGCAAGTCAGTAATCAGATGAATCACAAAATGAAAGCACAAACCAAATAAATATATGCATACACACATACAAATGTATATATGCACATATAAAGTAAACTGGTGAAAGACAGTGGCAAATATAAGGCTGTGAAGAAATCAAGCCGAAATTAAAACAAATTAGTATCCTTTGATTAAGTCTTTGATTAAATCAAAGATTTCTAATTTGGAAAGAAATCTCTGCAGCAATCAACTCAAATTCAAATATGGACAGCATTAATTCAAATGAAGACCGAGACAACAAATGCAGCAAGAGATCTTCAAATCAATTAATTCGAATTCAAATATGGACAGCAATTACTCGAAATTGAATCAAGAAAGGAAAACCCTAAAAACAAATTCAGGAAAATCAACGACGTGAGAAATCAAATCAGACAGTGTTAATTAGGGTTTCAACCCTATAAATACACCCAAGAAATCATCATAGAACACATAGAACAATCGAGTTCAAGTATCAATTTAGAAAAGCAAAAAGAGACAGTACATACCGAATACACAAGCAATGAACTCGATCGAGCGACTGCAAAACTAGCAATAGTCAACCATCAGAGAAGCAGCGAGCTAGGGCAACGAATCACAGTTCAATCGAAGAAACCGAAGCCCTAACTGGAACAAAAAGGGAACGAAACCCTAATCAGATCGAGGCCGCCATTTGTTTCACAAAACAAAAGAAAATGGACCGGGTGAAATAAGATAAAGGGAAGTGACCGCTATTTTTTGTTTGTGTAGGGTTAAGTTTTTTTTTATAAAAGCAAGATAATTTAAATTGTTTTAAATTTTGTGCTTGCTTTTGTAATTTGCTTTATTTGTATGTTCTCTTCAAAACAAAACATGAAAAATTATCACCTAGGGTTTAGGTGTTGTCAGATTGTCTAGTTAGAGTTAGTCCAGTTAGCAGGGTTTGCAAGTTTGCAAAACTCTATAGGCGGTAGCAGGGTTTGCAAGTCTGTTAGAGTATTTGTAAGCGGGAAACTGTTTAATTCTAATAGAAATCTGGGAATGCAGCAGTAGGCAGGGGTTGCCGAAGCTGGGTAAATTCTGTGTGTGATTTATTTTTCAGCATATTTATTTCTTCAGTTTGCTTCTGTGTTTAATTCGCAAAAATTTGCTATAACCCTATTCACCCCCCCCCTCTAGGGTTAATCTAGATCCTACATGCAGTTGGGGGATGAGGACCAAGAAGCGGGTGCTGGTGAGTTCTCCCTATTTTAGTTTTTCATGACTTGATCGTCCGTTGTTGGTTTAATGGATTCCTCTCCTGAATTGGACAGGTGGGACTTCTGATAAGCATGCTGGAAGCTCCGACCCTGCGGCTAAGTAGGCTTGGAGAGCTGGTAGGATGAGGGTGAGGTGCGGACGCAGCTGGTTCCTTGTCCGGATTCGGTCACCTTTTGATTTCCTTTTATCGCTATTTATGTTAGTCCAAAACATTGATGTGACTGTAATAATATTGTTTATGATGAATGACTTTATGTAATTTCATAACATAAGCAGATTCCTTTATGTTGGAATGTTATCGCTATTTTGTTGTGCTGTGTAAGTGATGTAACTATGCATGTTACTAGTGGCTTGACTATGCCTGATGCCAAGTTTTTGCTTAAAGTATAATTTTCTCATTTTGCAACGTAAATGTGATGTGTGAATATGAACTGCAGCTATGCATTAATGTATAAAAGTAGAAGGTATCGGCCTTCATGTTTCGGCTGTGGACGGCAACTTCGTGCGCCCTGTAAGACTAAGCACGGAATGTTGTTGAGTGTCTCGTCATCCGATTGTAAGTTTCTGTTCCCATTAGCGAGCGTTCCCTATTTCATGTCCTGTACTTTCAAGCACCGTTACGGAGAATAGGAGAAAAGTTTTAAATGAAATGGAAATATAGGAAAAGTAAAACTTCCGGTCACGGAAGGCCGTCAATGTGCTTAAGTTCGTGGCAAACGGGTTTTGTAGTCACTTTCCCTAGCTGTGGGTCTTGGAGACATTTGTCACCCATCTTACGCCTCTGCGGGGAGTTTTCTTTTTTACCACAGCCGCACTTAAGACACATCGGAGCCGATCGCGCACAGTAACTACCCGGGCCATTATGGCCCGTAATCGCGGGTATTATTCGATTTACTGTGGCCGGCTAGCGTGGGGGTCGATCGTCAACTGTGAACTGTCCCTGGCTGGCCACACCTTATGTTGGGGCTTATGGTCGGTTCACAGTTGTCGGCGAGCCGAATCGCTGTAATGAGCTGCCATGGCAGAATCGGCCTTCTCGGTGGCTTATACTCGGCTTATTATAGTCGGCTTTAAGGACCGAGGCAAAAAATGAGTTAACTCGCGGTAGAGGGATACCGGAGCAAAGTGTCTCATTGGCGAGGGCATAGGATCGTAGCGTACCTGTTAGATTTTGTCCAGGTGGAGTTGTGTTGTGAAGCTCTGAATTGAAATGTCATCTACAAAGGATTTTGTTCAATAGCAAAGGATAAAGCTTAACAAGTAGCCAAGATATAAAGGAACAAGTTAACAAGAGCCAAGTTTTTTAAAGTGGTTCGGCACAAAAATGCCTACGTCCACTGATTCTCTTTGTTAATTCACTTCATATGGGCAGTACAAGTTAAGAAAAGTATCGACGGAGGTGTCGGATGTTCCATGCCCTCTGGAACACCTCTCCGTCCACTTTTGACAAAATATAAGCTCCGTTGTGGAGATCTTTATGAATTACATATGGTCCGTCCCAGATTGGATCCAGCGCTCCTGGGCGCGGAAAGATTCGCTTGAGGACAAGATCTCCTTCTTGTAAGCTGCGATGTTTGACTTTGGAGTTGTATAGTGCTTCCACTTTTTGTCTGTGAGCTGCTGCTTTGAGTGCTACATCATTTCTTCTCTCCTCAATTAGATCCAAAGACATGTGGAGGAGTTCTTCGTTTTCTTCGGGGTTGTAGTGGATCCTACGATGGGAAGGTACAATAGTTTCAACTGGGAGCATGGCCTCTGATCCGTATGCCAAAGAGAACGGAGTATGCCCTGTTGATGTTCTGAAAGAAGTGCGGTAGGCCCATAGTGCTGTAGGAAGTTCGTCCACCCAAGCGCCTTTTGACTTTTCAAGCTTCTTCTTGATTAGAGTCTTGAGAATCTTGTTGACAGCTTCGACTTGTCCATTTGCCTGGGGATAAGCTACGGATGAGAAGCCCTTATGAATTCCGTGCTCTCGCACCAGTCGGCAAATTCCTCACTGTCAAATTGAAGCCCGTTGTCTGATATGATTCTGAGTGGAACCCCGTACCTGCACAGAACGTTTTTGATCAAGAAGTTGATAACTTTAGTTGAAGATATTTTATTCAGAGGCTCCGCTTCCACCCATTTGGTGAAATAGTCAACTGCCACTATAGCACGCTTGGCCCCGCCTCGGCCCATCGGCAGTTCGCCAATTAAGTCAATTCCCCATATTGCGAAGGGCCAAGGGCTGGTCATCTGAGTAATTTCATTGGTTGGTAGTCGAGGAATCTTAGCAAATTTTTGAAATCTGTCACATTTTTTGACGAAGTCTAAGGCGTCTTTGTTCAAGGTGGGCCAGAAATATCCATATCGGAGTATCTTCTTTGCCAGAGTCTGCCCTCCAGTGTGATCTCCGCAGCTTCCCTGGTGGATGTTGGATAAGATTTCTTTGGCTTCCCTTCCACCGACACATTGCAATAAGGGGTTAGAGAAGCCACGCCGGTAGAGGATTCCTTCTTGCAGTGTGTAGCGGGAAGCTTTTCTCAAGATTTTCCTGACTTCGCTACGCTCGCTGGGCAATGCGCCATCTTGTAAGTATTTTCGGATAGGAGCCATCCAAGTTTCTTCTTCAATCGCAGCTATCAGATCCTCCCGTTCGAAGCTCGGGGCTAGTTGTTTTGAGACGGCTATTGTTCCCGAAAAGGAGTTGTTCTTCATGCTGGCTTGTTTTGCTAGTTCGTCGGCCTCTTGATTCTCTTCTCGGGGAATGTGTTTGATTAAATAGTGATCTAATTGATTAAGCAGTAGCCTGGTCTTCTTTAGATACGTTGTGAGTCGTTCTCCTCGAGTCTGGAATTCTCCCAGTATTTGATTTACAATAAGTTGAGAATCATTATGGAGACATAAAGAACTGACTCCAATTTCCAGTGCAAGTTCTAATCCGGCTATCACTGCTTCGTATTCTGCGTCATTGTTGGTGGCAGCGAATTCCAATCTTAGGGCGTAGTGTAGCTTCTTTCCCCTGAGAGTGATTATCACAACACCTGCCCCCGAGCCTTGTTCGTTCGATGCTCCATCTACGAAGAGATTCCACTTGATATCTTCTGCTATTTCAGATTGGTCCTTACCTTCGCTGGTAGTGAATTCGGCAATGAAATCAGTTATGCCTTGGCCCTTGATAGCGGTGCGAGGATGGTAAGTGATATCATATTGACTTAGTTCGATGCACCACTTAAGTAATCACCCAGAAGTGTCGGGGCGATGGAGCACTTGCATTAGTGGTTGATCGGTTAAAACTCTAATGGAATGAGACTGGAAATAGTGTCGCAGTTTCCGCGACGTGATAAGCAGACAGTATGCTAGCTTTTCAAGTTTAGGGTATCTGACTTCTGCCCCTGTGAATCTCTTGCTTACAAAGTATACGGGTCGCTGCGCACGGTTGTCTTCTCTCGCCAAAGCGGCGCTCAAAGCGTGGGATGATACAGCAAGGTATAGGTATAGTTCCTCGCCTTCATTTCGAGTTGAAAGTACCGGTGGTCTCTGGAGGTGTCCGATTAAGTTAAGGAAGGCTGTCGAGCATTCGTCAGTCCATTCGAACTTTCCTTTGTCTTTCTTTAGAGCTTCGAAGAAAGGAATGCATTTGTCGGTTGCTTTAGAGATGAACCTACTCAGGGCGGCCACGTTCCCGTTTAGGCTTTGCATCTCTCTTCGAGTAGATGGTGTCTTGATATCTTGTAAAGCTCGGACTTGTTCGAGGTTTGCTTCAATCCCCCTGGCATGAACGATGAATCCCAAGAACTTTCCTGATGATACTCCGAAGGAGCACTTTAGAGGGTTCACCTTCATTCCATATTGGCGAAGTACTTGAAACATCTCGTCCAGGTGGTTTATATGGTCGTTGGCTTTCCTCGATTTTACCAGCATGTCATCCACATAAACTTCCATAGTTCGTCCTATCAGTTCTGCAAACATCTTGTTGACGAGGCGCTGATAAGTAGCTCCGGCGTTTTTAAGTCCAAATGGCATTACCTTATAGCAGTACAATCCTCGGTCAGTGATGAAGCTAGTGTGGTCTTGATCGGAGGCGTGCATAGGGATCTGGTTATATCCTGAGTATGCATCCATAAAGGATAAAAGTTCGTGTCCGGCAGTGCTGTCCACGAGTTGGTCGATTCGGGGGAGTGGGAAGTAGTCTTTCGGGCAAGCGTCATTTAAGTTAGAGAAATCGATGCATGTTCGCCACTTCCCATTAGCTTTCTTTACCAGTACCGGGTTGGCGATCCATTCCGAGTAGATGGCTTCACGTATGAAGTCATTGGAAAGTAAGTTCTTTACTTCTTCCTCGAGGGCTGCTGATCGTTCTGCCCCTATACTTCTCTTCTTTTGCTTTACCAGTACCTTGGTAGGATCGATGTTTAGTGCGTGGCATGCTATGTCTGGGGAGATTCCAGTCATATCAGCGGGTGTCCATGCAAACACATCCATGTTGTGGCGAAGAAAATCAATGAGTTGATTATTTAATTCTCTTTTTAACTGAGATCCGACTCTCAGCAGTTTACTTGGGTCACGTTTGTTTACAGATACGAATTCCATAGCCTCTGCAGGCTCAGCGGTGGCCTCCTCCTCTTTGTCCTTGGGGTCTAATTCATTGAAAGGATCACTGGTATACCGAAGAGGAGGGACTTTCTTTAGTTTCTATGCTTCCAAGCTTTTCATGCAGAGAATAGCCTCTGCATTTTTCCCTTTATCTCTCCTGCGATTATTGCGAAGTTCAGTTGCATAGCAGTCCCGAGCGGCGTCTTGATCCCCTTCTACTTCTCCCACTCCATTATTCGTTGGGAACTTCATCTTCAGGCACCATGGGGCAAGGACAATTTGGAAGTCGGACAAGGCTGGTCTTCCTAAAAAGGCATTGTAGGCCGAGTGGTTGTCTATTAGCACGAATGTTTGTTTCCGAACGGCGGAGCGGGGATGACTTCCCAATTCAACAAAGAAATCCAATTGTCCGAGGGGCATCTTTGCTTCTCCAGTGAAACCGTGTAGCGGTTTGTTGCAGGGAGACACGTCCTTCATTGACAGCTTCATTTTGTCGAAAGCATGCTTGAACAGAATATTCACTGAGCTTCCAGTGTCTACTAGGATTCGAAAAACTTCAGCTGGGACGAACCAAGCAGAGATGACCATAGGATCCATATGAGAGTATTGCCTTCCTTCTAGGTTGCGCCCACTGAATGTGATGTCATTATTTTCCTTCCGCTTAGGGTGGCGTTCTTCCATAACAGAATTGACGCAGTCTCCCTCGCTTCTGAGCGAGTTTCCACATCTTTCCATTTCTGCCCAGCTTTTGTCGGCGATGTGTGGCCCCCCAGATATTGTATGAACCACTACCTTCTCTTGGCTGGAACCGCTGGTGTTGCGGTTTCCTCCGCCTGTTTCTGGGTGGAGCTGCCTTGGGTTTTCCTTGGCGGGAGCTGGAGTCCTGTCCTGGCCCTTTACATAGCGCTCCAGCCTCTTTCTCCTGATGTGTTCTTCAATTAGGTCTCGGAGATGGCGGCATTCATTGGTATCATGCCCATGATACTCGTGGAAACGGCAGAATTTTCCGGACTGGATTGCGCGATCTGACTCTTTCTTGTACAGGGGGCGCTTGTATGTAAGTTCGTCCTGGGTGGCCAGGAAGATGTTCTCGACTGTTTCATTCAAGGGAGTGTAAGCGTCAAATCTCGGTCCTGGTCGGTACAAGCGCTTTTCTCCCTTCTTGCCCCCTGCATTGTCTCTGGAGTCGTTTCTCCGAATGTCCTTCGCTGCGGCGGGGGCGGTTCCATGAGCCGTCTTAGCCTGTGGTCCTGTCTGCCTTTCCGTGGCAGCCTCTTCGAGTCTCATGTACTTCCCAGCTTCATGGAAGAAATCGGGCAAGGTAGCTGGTTTTTCTTTAGTTAGTCTTCTAGCAAACTTGGTGTCTGGATGCACACCACTACAGAGGGCCATTAGGACAAGTTATGATTTTTTTCCGTGTTTCAGAATACGGTTAACCAACATGTTAACTAATCGATTACGATAAATTGGATCGGATTTTGCAATTTTTTCTTCTGCAGAATCGATTGATAGATGGCCTGATCTGTTCTGATAGATCGAAAGATCTCATCGGCATCTTGAACTGTTGCCGCTGCGGCATTAAACCGGGTTAGGTATTGCTGCAGCGTCTCTCCGGGTTTCTGTTTGATAGTAGATAGGGAGTAAGCATCCTTGGGTTGTTCCACATGAATCCGGAACTGGCTGATAAACTTCTCCTTCAACATTTCACATGAACTGATGGATCCTCGGGGTAGATGGCAGAACCAGGAGGTAGCTAGATCCGCTAAAAATAGTGGAAAGCATTTGCATAATACTTCTTCCGTTGCCCCGCTCATGAGCATATGTTGTGTGTATCTTTGCAGGTGTACAACGGGGTCAGAGGTTCCCTGGTATGGTTCCATTGTCGGCATTTTCCACTCTCGGGGGGTGATGGCAATTTCAATATCGCGGGTGAAAGGGCTGGTTACCCTAACACCTATCCCACGATCTCTTTGGTCCCGTTGGACGCATTCTCTAAACAGTCGTGCCATCCTCTCATCAGAATATGGGGCAGATAAGAAAGAGCTTGGTTCTTCCCTGCGGGATCGATTCTGTCTGGATGGCCTGTAGGGGTGGTATAGTCTATCACTCCTAACGTTTCCCAGCGGCTGTCTTTGGCTGTCCGGATGCATGCTAGGTTCAGCTATAGTTGGCCCTTGCCTTGATCTTCCCCTGTGGGGTTCTGTTTCAAGCATTTCCTCGGGGTCAACTTCGGGCTGGATTCTAGCTCGGCTCCGTTCATTGGTGTTTCTCTGGCTAGGCAGCATGACCGGCTCTGCTACATCCAATCCTTGCCTGGTACCTCCCCTGCGGGGTTCGGTTCCAAGTGTTTCCTCGGGTTGGAGTTCGGGCTGAGTTCGGGCTCGGCTCCTACCATTGTTGTTTCTGTTGATAGCTTCTTCGAAGAAGGAAGACCTTTGTCACCCCCCAGATCCTCCGGATTGGGACTCACCCCATGATTCAGTGTCGCGGTTGGATTCTTCAGCATCCCTTAAGCGTGACATGAGTTGGTCCACCAAAGCTTCTTGTTGGGATGTGAAGCGGTTAGTTACTTCAGCCACAACTCTGTCTAGATCTGCCCTAGTAATTGCTGCCGGTTGTTCTGTGGCAGGGGCTATCGGGTTTGTCTGATCCTCGTTTGGTACTGCTGTTGGAATGGGATGATTCTCTTGATCTGTGATTACTGGATCCGGAATGCTGCAAGTTGCGATGTTCTTTCCCTTTCTCTGCCTGGAAGTCATGTTGTCCAGGCACCAAGCGATGCTGTTAGGAAGAAGGCTGAGTGGGGGAAGCTTGAAGCTTCGGGTTCAATTCTCAGTGAAAGCACCAAAAATGTTTGCACAAAAAATGGACAAACACCTCAAAGTCGTATGATTTAGTTGATTTTATGTTGTTCTTAGTAATTTGGGTGAGTTATGCAAATAAGTAAAAAACAGGGGCTAAATTGTAAAAAGACACGCAGATTTATAGTGGTTCGGCCAGAACGTGCCTACGTCCACTTTATATGTTATTCTCTTTTTTCTTTCAGATTACAAGTACAAAGCTTTGTATACAACTATATGAAAGTTGTTTGAAAGTTTCTTACGTGCTTGAGCTCTCAAACTTGTCTGCCATTGTCGTACCCCTGCCCCTCTATTTATAGAGTGAGGCTGGGGGCAGGGGTCTTGGATGTATATAGCTGCTGGTGGGCCTGGGCTGAAGAAATCTGGCCTGGCACATCTGGTTCGACGGAGCTTGGTTCGGCGAAGCTCGGTGGAGCATGGAAGTGGAGTTTGGTTCGGCTATGCAAGGAGGGAGGTATCTGGTTCGGCATGTAGGGGAGACGAGCTGTTGGACCGGTAGATGTTGGTCCGGTAGTGGAGGTTGGTTCGGTGATGTGGGTTGGTTTTGGACCGGTGGTACGTGGTCTGGTGAGGGATGGATGGTCCGGTCCCGTGTGGATTTGGACCGGTGAAGGCGAGGTAATGGAGTTTGGCTCGGCAGGGAAGTTGTTCCGGTACCTAATGCTTCGGTACCGAATGGTATGGTTCGGCTTTGAGGTAGGGAGGCTTGGCTTCTCCTTTTCCTTTTGGACCGGTGGCGGTAGAAACGCCCCCAACAGTATATTCATAGATATTTTGGAATAGTAAATTCACTATGGAATTTATAAAAGAAAGGGAAATTTGTTAAAAATAAACGATGATTTATTTTGAAGTGTGGAGATTAATTTACGGATTTGGAACGTAAATTTAATAAATCGGTAAGGATTTATTTAATTGGTTTAAATGAACCATTTTGAAATGAAAGTTGTAAGGGTGTAAATTTATTTGAAATTGGTTTCAAATGGTTGAAGTGTGGGATATATATCTTATAAAGATATTTTTGAAAATAAATAATTTGGAAAATTATTTGAAATCGGGTGATGTTGTGAATATTTATTGATAGTTAAATAACCGACTATCAATATTTACCTTTAAATAGGTATTTGTTGTGATTTGCTTGAATTTGAATGCTACACTTATTTTTAAATAAGCGCTCACTATTCAGGTTAGCCGGGAAAGGACCTTGGGGTCGTATAACCCATTCCGAATATGTGATACGTCGTTATGGATTGCATTTGATGACTGGTGGTGAAGACCGGGTATTTGTGAAAACGATAGGATGACCTATCGATTGTCTCTGCACCGTTAGCCACGGTATGGAGATTTCCTTTGTGATGGGAAGTTTTATCGGGATTGTGAATACCCGGATTGCAAGGGCTTCTTTTGAAGTGCCTTCGGTTCTGTTCGAACCCAGAACAGACTTGTATGGTTACGTGTCTGACATTACATTTTGAGATATAAAGCAGATTTCTTTCAATTTCATTTCTGTTGGTGGCGGAGAAATTATTCTCTTAGCTTAACACCCTTCTTTGAGACGTACTGTGACGCCCCACCTCTATACCCACGCTAGCCAAGAACACTCCGGAGTAGTGCTGTCAACTAGCACGGAGAATAAGGCTGTTGAGGAGCGACCATCCATGTGATAGCTTATCACACGGTGGCTATAAATAATCTTCGGAAACAAACATAGAAATAATCATATCACAAATCAGTCACAGATATCCATATCACAAAGGCGGAAGAAGATATGAATATATAACTAACACATGAATGTGTACGTCAGAGTAGTGGTCAGTAAGATCCACGATAATACAAAAGAATAGCAACACGTGCTATACAAAAGAATACAACTATGATTCTATATCTCAAGTGTATACAACAAAAACTGCTAATCTAAACAGTTAGCCAAAAGTCAGAGTGATGAATCCCTGGGAAGAAGTCAAGCTGAAGCACCTGTAACATCTCGGTCTGACCCGAGTATTATTTAAGAAAATAATAAACGGGTCAGTCTAGCTATAAATATTAGATGACATGATATAACATAAAAGATATGGCATAAACATAAACATCCATAACGACATACCACTATAAGTATGTAAATAATGATCAACAGAAGATCAATCAATAAGAGATAATCAATATCACAAGAATCTTCTCAAAGATTCGGAAAGGGCATCATACCCCAAACTTGTACTCATAACAAGTCAATGACATAAATTCTAGAAATCAATGCAAGAAGTCCAGAAATCATAGAAAAGAGAAAGAGGCCTATCACATGACGGTCCGAAGACCAAGGGGAGCTACCCCACATGTGTGAGTGGAATCACACAGATTAAGGTCCAGACTAACCAAAAAGCAAAAAGGTATGTGTGAGTGGAATCACACAAGTGGTGTCTAGTCTAACCTCGCAACAAGAGACATCGCACAATTGCTAGTCGAAATCATCAGAATGATCGTCATGATCAACGAGAAGTGTCAATTACACTAAGCTAGTAAATATAGAAGTTTAGCTTCATGTCCCATAACCACTTGCTTAACTTAAATATTTACGAACAAACTGTAAATCTTCACTAAATAAATTGTCACAAGAGGTTCAATCGAACAAGTCCAAGAATTAACCGACGAAGTGAACGCAAGCGTTTCATACCACTTGTTTTACTAAGACGTTTAATTAGATTTCTCATCCGAGTGAGGTAAAGGTTTGTATATACTAATAGATTGGAAAACGGTTTAAGAAAAGAGCTTTGTTATTAAAAATAGAGTTGAAATTGTTTGTTAAAAGAGTTTTGATATTTACTACTAGTATTAAAACCTTTATATTATAAAGTGACAAAACACAGAAGCAATTGTAGAAACAATCAGTCACAAAAATCGCATACGGAGATGTGAATAAAATCCAAGGAAATCAGCTCAATGTTTTTCAGATAAGATCCCCTACGGAGGGGGGGTCCAAGGGGGTGGCAACCCCCCAAGGTGGGGGTGCGGGGGCAACGCCACCGCTTACGGGGTTCGACCTGCCCGGTCAGGTCGCGGGGGTCCGGGGGCAGCGCCCCGACCAAAACGGTACGACCTAGTGAAGACCAAAGGAAGGATAGGATCGAGCGACTTAAAGGGTTTCGACCTAAAGAGTCACAACCTAAAGGAGTAAGCGACCCTAAGGAAACTCGTGACCTAATCATGGCCGAGCTAAGGTGAGGTGCGACTCAACCAGGTAAGCGACCTAAGGGAGACGAGCGACCTAAGGAACTCGCGACCTAACAATAGCACAGGTCAAGCGACCTAACGTTTTAAGGCCGAGCGACCTAATTAAACTCGCGACTTAATGGTGTGAAAGGCGTGCGACCTAAAGTGTTACGACCTAAGGGTCGAGCGACTTAGTGGAACAAGGTCATACGACCTAACGGAGTAAATGGTCGAGCGACCTAACAGGTTATAGGTCATGCGACCTAGTGGGTTAACGGCCTAACGACCTAAGGGTTATAGGCCCAACGACCTAACGTTTTATAGGTGCAACGACCTAGCGGGTTAGAAGGTCATGCGACCTAAAAATGGAAGGCAAGGCCGAGCGACTTAAAGAACCAAGGCCACACGAGTTAAGGCCTAACGGCCTGACGACCTACGACCTAAAGGCCCACGACTTACGACCTAAGGAGCCAGAGCGAGCGACCTAAGGCTATATAGGGGATTTAAGGCCAGAAACGACCTAAGTGTTTGCGACCTAACGACCAAAAAGCCCGCGACCTACGACCTAAGAGCCATACGACCTACGACCTAATTCCGAGTGCCAAGCGACCTAACGTTGTAGGCCATTTTAAGGTCGGAAACGAGCTATTTTGAGGCCGAGACTTTTCCACGCGAACGACCTAGCATAGGTAGAACGACCTAAGTGCAGAATTTCACCAAAAACACTAAAAATTGGAGTTTTTCGCCAATTCGATTCAAACCAAATGCAAATGTGCATGCAAAAGTGATAGGGAATCATTCCCAACAGTCCAATATAGTTGTAGACTAGAATTGTGAGATAAAAATCTCACCTTTGCACTAAAATTTATGAAGATGAAGCTTTAAAGCAAGGAGAAGCAAGGAGAAGCAATCCAAAGCTTGAATCCAATATCTTCTACTTGAATTTGGAGTTGAATGTTGGATTTGCAATTGAATTTGTGCTTGGAGTTTTAATTTCCCATTCTTTTCACCATTAATGCCCAAGCTTGAGTTAGTTAGGAAATTTATGAAGAGTGAGGAGAAGAGGGTTGGAACTTGGGCTTAATAGGCTAAACTAACCCAAAGTCCAAAGCGGGAAAAGTTAGTGAAATTTCACTAACTCCAAACCTATCGATGTTTATACTTAAAAAAGTTGTAAACGACATTTCGAACTCAATGGAAGTGGTCTCGAGTCCTAATTTGACTGTTTGCAAAAAGTAGCTTTTCGGACCAAAATCCGATTAATGAGTTAATATTTAAATAAAATATTTAAATACAAACTCGATAAATATGCGGGTTGTTACACGTACGCGCTCAGAGGTTATGTAGTTGAAGGTTATCAGCGATATATTCCCAATTTGGTAATGTGGCATGCTTAGTGTTGCTGTGTGATGATTATTTATTGATCATTTGTTGATCAAAGCATGGCTTTGTGCCTAGCTTTGTGGACGAGACTTCATCAGACCTCACTCCCCGGAAATGGTCAAAACAGGAATATGCGCCAAGGTTATGAGGGTCGCGCCCTTTAGGGTATGTCATTTCCTTCTAGAAAGGGTGGTATCATGGTATGGAGCCCAGATACTTACTCATGTTGATACACTATATCTATTACTGTGTGGTGTTGTTGGAATCGAGCGCTCGGATAAAGGTCCAAAGGGACCGGGGGATGGCATAGTCGTGTAGTAGTTACCTAGTGACAAAGGTAACCCGGCCTTGTGTTGGCAGAGAGCTGGTTAAGTTCTCGGGACGTCCCGCCAGAGGAGATCCCATGTGGCAGTAGGAAGTTCCTTAGCCTGACCATTTGTTGGAAATCCAAAGAAACAATACGATCCTTGTACGGTTTTAGTTGTAGAACCTATCATTCACTTATGGTGGCGCCCCACTGTTTGGATGGTAGCTATAGTAGGCATAAGTGTGGAATGCCTATGCTGGCTAAGATTTATATCTTTATTTTCAAATTGTTTCCTACACTATGCACTAGTAATAATATCAAATGTTTCTTTTTAATGCGTATCAAGCATCTTTGACTATCATAAAGAGAAATCTCCTCCGATTCTGCGTTGGCATTGTGTGTGTGTGCGGGAGGCCTTATGGTAGTCTCATTTTCCAAAAGCATTGCAAATTGACTTTAAAATTATCCTGTTCTTTGTTTTTTAAAAGTTAAATAACTGTTTTAATTCTCACACCACTCCCATGACTGACTCGTAGTTTATTGTTTTCCCTCCTAAACTCTGGGTGCTCACCAATTTCCACACGGACAGTCTAGAGTCAGGTTATCAGGATATTCTGGAATTCATTAGTTGCTGGAGGCAAGCTGGAGAGCATGGCGTATTCACTAGTATATAGTATTTCTTTTCCGCTGTTTGTTGTTGTACACTCTGATGATGTAATGTAAAGTGATGTAATGTAATAACTGATATAGTTCTTTGTTTAAAGATTATTCATTTATTTATTATATGTTGTTCCGCTGCGATATGTGAGATTCTGATATTGTTTCTGTTGCTTTTCTTTCTTCTTCTATCTTTTGCTTCTACCTCTTCTTCTTTCACCCTAACAATTCGGTTTTCTGGCATTCGATTATGCTGCATTTGATACAGTGGACGTGTTGATGTCGGTTTTTGGGTGTCGAAAAATCGCAACTTTACAGATTATCCCCTAATGAAGAAAGGAGAACATGCCAAAGTTTATGATATCAAGGATGAACCTTCAACCTCCAAAGATGTAAAGGGCAAAGGAGTGTTGGAAGGTAATATTTTTATCAAAGATGCTTTAGTTAGAGTATTTTTTGATACAGGAGTTTCTCATAGTTTTATTTCTAAAACAACTGTAGAAAAATTGAAACTCAAACATAAAATTGTTGACGACCCTATCTGCGTAACGAATCCTATAGGAGGTTCCATAAATCTTTGTATGCACTGTGTAAAAGTCCCAATTTTCTATCCTCCCCATCACTTTTCTTTTGATCTTTTCATCTTAGATTTTACTGGATTCAAAATTTTAATTAGTATGGATTGGTTAACTAAAAATGTAGCTATTCTAGATTGTTTGAAAAGAATGGTTGCAGTGAAAACACAGTAAGGGAAAATTACAGAAATACCTTGTGAAGGTCCTAGTCCAAGAAGGGATAGTTTTCTTTATGCTTTAGATACATCCCAGACAGGATTAGAAACAATACCCATTGTTAAAGAATTTACAGATATCTTTGAGGAAGTAAAAAGTTTGCTCTCACATCGAGAAATCGAATTCCGTATCGATTTAGTTCCGGTGAGATGCCAATTAAACAACAAGATAGAAGGATGGCTCCAAAAGAAAGGGATGAGTTGAATAGTCAAACCCAAGAGCTATTAAATAAAGGATTAATAAGACCTAGTCGTTCAAGTTGGGGATCGGCAATAGTTTTTGTAGCTAAGTTAGATGGATCTTTGAGATTATGTGTTGACTAGCGAGATCTAAATAAACAAACAATCAAGAACAAGAATCCTCTACCTCGAATAGGTGACTTGTTTAACCAGTTACACAGAGCTCAAGTTTTTTCTAAAATGGATCTACCTACAAGATTCTCTCAGTTAGGAATCACAAAAGATTGCATCCATCTAACTGCATTCAAAGGTCCGAATACTTTCTATGAGTGGTTGATTATGCCTTTTGGGCTGACTAATGCGCCGGCTAATTTTGTTGACCTTATAAATAGAGTGTTTAGAGATGTGATAAACAAATTCATATTAGTCCTTATCGATGATATCCTCATCTACTCAAAGACAGAAGAAGAACACGCAAGGCATCTAGAAACTGTGTTGGAAATATTGAGAAATAACGTGCTTAAAGCAAAATTCTCAAAGTCCATTTTTGGGAGAAGGAGGTAAGATTCCTTGGACATATAATATCAAGAGATGGAATTTCAGTAGATCCAGAGAAAGTTGCAGCTATTCAAGATTGGAAGCAGCCACAAACTCCTAAAGAGATTCGTAGCTTCTTATTTTTGGCAGGATATTACAGAAGATTCATTCAAGACTTATATAAGATTGCCGATCACCTAACAAAGTTGACATTGAAGGATGCTAAATTTATCTGGACTCCTAAGTGTGAAGAAGCATTCCAAAAACAAAAGAAGAAGTTGACAACCGCTCCAGTTTTAGCAATTATAAATGGAAATAGTGGACCGACCGTATATACAGATGCTTGTGGAGAAGGAGTTGGTGCAGTTTTAATGCAAGATGGGAAGGTGATTGCTTATGCAAGTAGACAGCTGAAGACAAATGAGAAGAATTATGCAACACACGACTTAGAATTATTAGCTGTTGTGTTCGCTCTAAAGATATGGAGATATTATTTGCTGGGTGAAAAATTCGAACTCTTCGCGGACCACAAATTTTTGAAGTATATTTTCACCAAAAGGGTTTGAACATGAGACAGCAACGTTGGCTAGAATTTCTCACGTCATATGATCTAGATATTCTATATACACCCGGTAAAGCCAACGTAGTAGTTGATGCATTGAATAGGAAGTTAGCTAATATTTCATATTTGGTAGTAACTCCAACTCTCCTAGAAAAGGTCACCAGCAAACAAAAGGAGAATCTATTTCTCAAGGTGATCATTAGGAATATACATCAAGGATATAGTTCAAGCTTTAAATAGATAACCTTGGAATACCGCGGTTAAATGGAAGAAATTGTGTTCCAGAAATCTTAAGCAAGAAGTATTAGATGAATGCCACATGGCCAAACTTAGCATTAATCCAGGGATTCATAAGATATACAAGGACATGAAGTGCACATTTTGGTGGAAAAGTATGAAGAGGGACATATCTATCTATGTCAGCCGTTGTGAAAATGGCCAAAGAATCAAAGTGACCAATAGAAGAAGGCATGATTACTTCAACCTTTGGAGATTCCATCTTGGAAGTGGGATCAATTATCCATGGATTTCATTGATAGCTTACCCGAACAAGGAAAGGAAATGAAGGCATTTGGGTTGTCATAGACAGATTAACCAAAAGTGCACACTTTATTCCAGTTAAGCCAACAAGAACTACAGCAAGCCTTACAGATATATATATATATATATATATATGAAGGAGATTGTTCGATTGCATGGAGTTCATAGCAGTATAATAAGAGATCATGATCCAATCTTCACTAGTCAGGTTTGAGAAGAACTACAGGCAACTTTGGGAACCAAGCTGGGTATAGGCACTGCATATCACCCCCAAACTGATGGCCAGACAGAAAGAGTCAACCGTGTTTTGGAAGATCTTTTAAGAGAATATATTCTAGACTTTGGAGGCCCGTTGGAGAATCATTTACATTTAGTAGAGTTCTCCTATAATAACAGTTATCAAGCTAGTATCGGCATGGCACCATATGAAGCTTTGTACTATCGTCCATGTAAATCGCCAGCATGTTGGATAGAATCCAGAGATCTATTAGTTCTTGGCCCAGATATGATACGAGAAGCTTCAGAGAAAGTTGATATGATTAGAAAGAAGCTAAAAGAAGCCCAAAGTAGGCAGAAGAGTTATGCAGACCGAAGGCGTAGAAATCTGGAATTCACGGTTGGAGATTCAGTCTTTTTGAAAGTCTCTCCAATGAGAGGAGTAGTAAGATTTGGAAGAGCAAGAAAGTTATCACCTTGATATATTAGACCTTTTCTCATTCTCGATTTAATGGCCCACTAGCTTATCGAGTACAATTGCCTGAAAGATTGTATGGTGTGCATAATGTTTTTCATGTATCACATTTACGGAAGTATGTATATGACCTAGAACAAATCATAGAAACGGCTGCTCAGGATGACTTGGAGATAGAACCAAACTTAGAGGTTATTAGAAAGCCCGTTCAAATCGTGGATCAAGAAGAAAAACGATTAAGAAAGAAGGTAGTACAATTGGCCAAAGTTCAATGGAGCAGGGATGCTGATGTTTGCACATGGGAAACAGAAGATAGAATGAGAAAAGCGTATCTGGAGTTTAGGATCGATGTATGGACTTTATCTATCATTTGAGTGTACTTACCAGCTGTGGTGTAATCACTTATTGTATATATTCCATCCTATTGAATATATATTTCCTTTTGAGCTATTTTCTTCTTACCAAATTTCGAGGACGAAATTCTTTTAAGTACGGGAGAATGTAATGATCCAAAATTTAAGCACTTCAAAATATAATATTTAAAGTGATTTTAAATATAAAATCTAAAGGGTTTTATGATTCAGACAATATTAGATAGGTTTGGAAATAGAAATATATATTAAAATAGCAACATTTTCTTATATCGATAAAAATGATAAAATCCTGATTTTAGAAAAGTAAGTTTAAATGGTTTAATAAATTATTTTAATTTATTTATGAGTATTCATATTTTTAAATAACATTATACAAATTTATTTTTAAATTTAGTTTACATAAATAAATAGTTTAACTAAAACGTCGAAATGTGACCGTAAAACATTCTGACAATAATCAACTTTTTGTCGATTTAAAATTGTCGCAATGTTGTTGCACCTTTATTCTAATATTCATGTACACTTATATAAATGTAGTAAGTAATAATTAAGTTGCTAATTAGATTTATTTTTATTAAAACACAATTAGGAAATTCTAGAATATAATTAGAAAAAGTAAAGCAATAAAAATAAAACATGTCAAATCAAAAGAAACATCATTATTACTTTATGTTGTCTTACTCCTTAAGTGATAAGGACATAAAGTAAAGATTTGAAAGGTGATGTTAAGTGTTGAAAAATACAATTACTTTAAAAGTAAGCAAAGAGTATTTTGGTCTTTTGCAAATATAATATTTTTTCCAAAGTTTTTCTATAAATACATACCCACTTTCTCACTTCCTTCCACACTTCTTCTTCTCAAAATTTCAAGCTTCTTCTCACTCTTTTATTGGTTTCCACACTTAACAAAATTATGCCAAAATATTCCCAAAAATAAAACAAAGAAAAATATCGACAAAACTCCATCTGAACCACTTTAAAACACCTCCTTCCCTCTCATATTTCTCACGCCCCCATCCTCCAATTGGTCGAGCACATCTTCCCCTTCTAGCTTGGTTGTGGCCTCCTAAGGCAAGTTCGAGGAAGTTTAACATGTTCTTGGAGCTTAAGGCAAAGTGTAGCAAAGTTAGAAAATTTTAAAACTAGATTGAAAACTACAAAAGGTGAGAACTCTAAATCATTAAGTAGGAGATATTTATATGACGTTCTGCTGGTTATAAATGTTGGTTGGATGTTTAAAATTATGTTTGAAAATGAAAGCAACCACCTTTATGTCATTTGCAAAAATTAGTAAGCAAATAGGTACATAAATGACAATCATGTGACATTGTAAAGAAAAAGCTGTTAAATTGATTTGCAAGTTCATGTGACATGTTACAATATGTTAAAATGGTTATAAACATTGTTTTGCATGTTTATTAGTTGTATATTGAATATATACGTTGAAACAAGTCACGGATTTACACGACGTATAACCACATGGAAATCACTTTCTAAAATAAATGAAATGTGATATGAAATCATTTATACCTTTGAAAAATGGTTGAATATGTTTTAGAAATTATTCCTAAGTGTTTAAACTTGTTTCAACAAAGTTTGGATAACAATCTTAAAATACGCCTAAAATTTGACGCGTTGTGTAGTGCTAGTTCGTGTTTTTGCGTCAAAAGTTCAAATGAACATGCGAAGTGGAATATAGTTCGGACTTCTTCGAAGTAAGAATTTTCCGAATCCTTATATCCATATCTTTCATACTAGAAAAGAAAATCAAGATTTCATCTTGTGTATTTTGCAATATGGCAAAATTAATTTCTTAAAAAAAATCCAGTTTTTGCGCTAAAATGACCAAAGTTGGAAATTGATAAAATAATCATTTTAAAAATATGAAATAAATTCTAGAAATTTAATAAAATGTTTTAAAAGTGACTTAATTTGAAAATATTATTTTCTAAATGATATAAAAGTCATTTTGAAGAATATAGCTTTTGAAGCACTATTTGCAACATTTTTCGCAATGCTTTTCAATAACTTTTAAAATAAAGGTTGAAACTTAACAATCCTTTCCTAAATCCTTAGTAAATGTTTTTAAGTAAATTATAAATCATTTCAAAAGAAATTTGAACAATTTAACATTATTTCAAAGATGGTTAAACCAGTAGTTAGTGATTTAAAAAGGAAAAATGAGTATGCGGAAACGACTAGCACATTTTTCCCATCAAACAAGTGTGTAACTAAAGTTAGAAATGGAGCAAGCAGTTCCTTGAACTTACCTGGGCTCAGTTTTCTCTTTTAAGCGAGAGGTGGAACAAATCGAAAGGAAAGCCCGGATGCTCAACTTGGATTTTATAGAAATAATCTTCTTATGCTTATTAATAAAATCCATAGAGGGAATTTGTCCTATTTATGGAATTTAATAAGTGATCACACCATTATTCTGCCCATAGCACTCGTTGAATATGGAAGTTGATTTGGATAAAAGTAGAATGATTTCTATAACCCAATTTTCTCAAAAGATACTTTTAAAAAATAATTTGAGAAATATTCAAAAAGAGGTTTAAATGATTCTGTTTTCGCTAAAAGAATATTTTGAAAATATTTATCTCTCGAAGATATTTGGTAAAGGAAAATGAATAGCTCGAAAAACAATCACCTAATTACATCATTGTTATCGATGATTGGATTTCGAAGGAACCGGGGTCGAATTTGGGTGATTCCTATCCGAAAACCACTTCGAACCAATTTATGTGCTCGAAGATTAAAGATGTTTGAAGATGGAGATATTGAGACGAATAATGATGAGGGACTACTTGTTGGTTAATTGGGGATAAACTCCCAAATCACTATATATAGCGGTGATCTCTTTGTTATGAAAAATCTCAGTACCACAAGGACTTTTCGTCTAGTAATGGTCGAGGGAATGTGACGACCGCCCATGACTCCCGCACTAAAACAGGGAAATGGTGCGCTGAAAGGTGTGCCAGGCAGTCATGGACGATAGTCAAGGTAAGATAAAACAGAAAACTCTATCGTACAACTCACAGCGCATGGATAAAATACAATAGAGAAATATAAATGTAGTGAAGCTCCATAGAACAGAATATCATCATATAAGCATCATAGAAGTTTGATACAAACATCTAAACAATCCATACATCAAGCCTCACTACATAACACTCAAAACATATACAAGCAGCGGAACATCCAGTACAAATAGTAGGAAAACAATATGTAAAAGCCTCCAGCTCGTCTTCGTCATCAGCAACGTAGATAACCAAGGACAGCACCTGTCACCTGCTACCTAGTCTGCCCATCCCAAAATGGATGGACATCCCAAGGTAATAAGAGTTGAACATAAAACCTTGAGTCAGACAAAGTCCTAGTGAGCAGTAAATCAACTATCAAACATACCAAAAGAGCATAAAGGATAAAAGGAATAGGAACCCAACCATCCCACTCCACCTCTTTCTACAGTGATAGCCCCAGACACACTAAGCAGAAGCAAACATAGCAAAGCAGACATTCAAAGTAAAGCAATTATCACTCGAGTCAAGGTCGGTGTTTTCCAAATACAAACCCCCAAGGCCTAAACCAAGATCAGATAAGCACTCAGAAAACATCGCTCTTGAGTCTGAATGACGATACAACCAAACATCCATGACTCTGGCTATCACTGTTATCATTGCTTCGAAACCACCGTTAATTGAATGACCGGCACATTCTTTCAGCCGTAAGTCAAGGGCTAATGGTAACCCCGGTTCTAGACAAACTCTGCACGTCGTCGCAGCCCGTGCCTAGGACTTACCTACTCTGCCCAGAGTACTCGACTACCTGCCTGTAGTCTTTTGGGTGTCCCGACCACCTACCTGTAGTCGTTTTGGGCGCCCCATGTACTCTTGTTTTGAGTTTACTAGAACCTTCAACAACAATGAAATCCAAGCCTCCTAGTCATCCTCCTCGACGACTATTCTCATACTAGCCCAAGCTACCTCTCGAGCAATCCATTATCAACCAACTCGAACCATCCCTCGAGTTATCAACATGCTTGGAATGATCCCGTCTGGATTATGCCAAGGCTACATCACGTCATGCTTCGCCTCATCTCATCATAGCAAAGCTCCATCACAACATCGTCATCAAATCCGTCCATATGAGCTTCATCATCCACTACATATGCCATGAGCAGCTTTTCTCATCCCTTAGCCTCTCCCTTAGCTTTTGAATCATCTTCGACCATACTTGTCTAGATCCAACCATAAATCAACTAACTCTAAACAATCAATCAAGACAATCATTAATCCAAGAAATCAAGAAATCAAACATGATCTAAATAAACGATTATGACAATAATGGCAATTTCGTAATTAAAGGGTCCAAAATCTAACAAGCATGAATTATAGGCCAATGTCTCTACAACTTGATGAATGAACTTGCATAAGTTAACATGTAGTAAAATGGATATAAAGACTTCATAGATGATGGATCTACATGCAGACTTTAGGAAAATGCAAAAAATCACTATTTTAACACACAAACGAGCCACCGATCCAATATACTCCTTTGGGTCCGTGTGAGAGATAACTACCACTCACCAAAACACCTAAACACCTCAAAAGATAACAACTTCAAATCTGGACAGTGAAGAACTAAGCTTGATCCGGCAAAATCTCGCTTCAATCGATGAAATCTCTCTTTGAAGAATGTAGATCTTCAACTTTGGATCTTGGATCTTCAACCTTGATCTTCAATCTTGGGTGGATGTAAGCACTAGATTAGAGTGGAGAAAAGAAGTGAAGAAATGTTGTAGTCGAGCTCTCAAAAAGGCAGCACTTCGTCGCTTCAAAATCCGGTGCCAAAAAGTGAAGATAGGCGCCCCTATTTATAGCTGAAATCCTTAAGTCGCCGCCCCCATGAGTCGTCCACGACTCATCAGACCCCCACGGCTTACGATCTAGGCCACTTCACGACTCAACGACCTAACCAGATGTGACTCAACGATTCAACTACATAGCCGACTTATTGGTTTACGACCTAACCAACCAACGACCTAAAACACGCGCGCAACTTAGCCTATGCGTGACTTAACTACCCTTGCGACCTACGACTCATCAAATCCTACGACTCAACGAAGCCACGACCCACCACTAAGTCATTCACACGACTCAGTGACCTAACGTATTTAACGTAAGTCGTCTACGACCTAAATATACGTAGCGACCTTCCTTAGGTCGCCCAACAACCTGACTTCCTTAAATCGTCTAACGACCTAACCCACTTAAGTTGTTAACCCTTAGGTCGTCCAATTCTATGAGTCGCTCAATCCACTAACCCGCTAACCACCTTAACTCGTCCACTACCTATCTCTTAACTCGTCAAAATGCTTAGGTTGTTAGTTCTATAAGTCGCTCCACCCAACCTAACTTCCATACGACCCAAGCTACCCACGACTTAAGCACCACACGAGTTAACCTTTACACGACATAAGCTTTGGTCGACTCAAACTCTAAACGACTTAATGTCGACAGCTTTACAATTTTTCGATCCGTAAAAATACGGGTCGTTACAGGGAAGTTCCTTCGGTTTTGTTCGGTCCCAAAATGAACTTGTATGGATGAATGTCTGACCTTGCATTCCAAATCACAATGAGTGATCTCTATAAAGGTATATCAGTGGGTGGTGGAGAAGTCACCTTCTCTTAGCTTAACACCCTTTCCCAAGACAAACGTGCTCATGAAGTTATACGTTTGTAGGAATCAGTCGTGTTAATGCAAAATGGCAATGTGGCATTCAAAGTGAAAGGAGATGTGCTATGCGAAAAGGTATTCGTACCCTCAAACCTCATCAACCGAAAATGACCAAAATAGGGTTAGATGCGGTAAGGCTAAGTGGGTCATTTCTAATTAGGGTATGATTATCCCCTTCTAGATATATTTCTTCCCGTTATGACGTTCAGGATGTAAATTAATGTGGATGTATGCGAAGAGAGCCCTCGGATAAAGGTCGGTAACGATAGAGGGATGACATATTCGGTACTATATAGTTACAGAGGTAGGCCGGTCTTGTGTTGGTAGAGGGCAGATGTTCTGTACCTCGGGACATCCATCTAGAGGTGTACCCATCGGAAGGTAATCCCTTCACCTGGTCATTTGTATGGAAATCCATTCTACAATAAGAACCTTCGGACTTGATTGTAAACCAATTATGCTGGAATTTAATCAATGTAACAATTTCGACTAAGATTAATAAGTTTATTTGCAAATGTTTTCAAACAAAGTCATAAAAAATAATGTACCCAAATTTTACGTACAAAGAGTCTTGGTTATCATAAGGTAAAAATCCATTCTGTGTTTATATGCGGTGTGGTTTTATGAGGTACCTTTTTGTTTATAAAACATCATACTTTGAGTTCTCATAGCAGTCCTATAACTGGTCCGGAGTTTGTTTTTCCCTTTAAACTCTGGGTGCACTATTTTTCGGGCAGCCGTGTAGTCAGGATACCTTAGGAGCATTTTGGAGAAGTCTTTTGGAGCTATGAAGCCGAAGTACCTTATGCATATATCTACCCATTTTCCGTGTTCACCTAGAACGTATTTCCCATCATATGTATGGATAGCCAGTTATAACTATCCAGCTGGATTTTTATTCGGCTCTGATCGTTTATGTATAATTAAAATGCTGAATGCTATGTGAGATTCTATTATTGTGTTATCTTTTATCTTTATTTTCTTTTACACCCCTGATAATCTGCCACCTCCGCACTTGGATTTACGACACATGAATATCGTGGATGTATTAATGTCGATTTCTGAGGGTCGAGGAGATGGGTCATCACATGCCAAAGGCCTAATTTAAATTGGACCTTTTCTCACTTAGTACGGTGTCCAGAAAGCTGATGTCTAGGATTAGAATTGGGTAATCAAATACCATGTCCTACCTGATTACCAACCTGGCCTGAAAGGTGATGTGAGCCCATAGGTTGCCCCTAATAGAAAAGGCCCAGTTTGAATTAGGCCTTGAGCTAATTTTCAAAATAGTTTTGAAAATTAAGAGTGATCCTAAATTTAAAAGTTAAATTTAAAATAAAAACATGTTTATTATAAAAGGTTATAATATAACATAGATTTTCAAAATGTTTGAAAACATAATGACAAAGTTCAAAATGTTTGAAGCTATGTAAATATTAATTTTGAAACTTAAAATTATTGACAAGATTAATAATATAAATTAATTAAACAAGTTAATTAATTAATACTTATACGCATTTATTGTATATGTTGATATATATTATGTTATTTTAAAGTGTTTAAGATAACATAAGCATACATGTATATATATAAGATAAAATTTTGAAATTAATATAATTTAATTAAAATTGTTTAATTAGTAAATTAATTAAACATTAATTAATTAGATAAAAATAAACATATATAAGATAAATATGTTACACTATAAAGGTTATAGTAGATATGTCCAATTTAAAAGTTGTATTGGAATACTAATATAAAATTAATTAAAGAATTAATTAATTAAAATTAATTAAATAAGATTTAATCAATAAAATATTATACATAGGACTATCTTATAAGTAATATGAAATATAAAATTTATTTAACAACAAAACTTATATAATATGAATGTATAAACTAAAAGTGGAACATTAAAGAAACCCAAATAGACTTAAGTAATAAATACATACGTAAATGTACGTATATTATGATTTCTGATGTGTCTAACACTTGAATCGCGAGGATATTTCATAAGAAATGCATTATTCCATAAGTCGATATCACTCAATATAATATATTGAAAATTATGAAACTTCAATATAATGTTGTCCTCTACTGTATATGTATTAATAAAATATTTGCATACTCCTTAGTTGAGCAAACTCGAGCTGGGGGTGTTATGTGTAGCATTATTAATGTATTGAATAGATGAGGTAAGATAACTATATGTATTTTTTGAGCGAACTCAAGGTACATATACTATACTTAGGCCATCACGATATGGTAGGTACGAGTGAATAATATCTTTCGATTTGTTGAGCAAACTCAAAGTCAAAATGAGATTAGGACAAGGGAAAATGGGTTAGGAGTTGTACGTAATACAACCGATAAGAAGTTATCCACCGTTTGTGGGGCTATAATTTGTTGGGAAAACTCAATGTCAGAATACCAAGACAGACGAGTCCTAAACAACCACTAGTGAAGTCGAAAGACTTCTGTGTTTCATCTTAGGGTTTGGAGAAACATAAAAGACTAGTAGGAGCCTTATTAGATAAATTAAATGGTAACATTTAACCTTTCTAATATTGTAAGAACATGTGCTACATAATGTTATAATTATTTACAATAATAAATTTGTTCATTTAATATGATTGATAAAACGTTTATCAATTAACATGTACAAACGAACTGAATTGATAGTTGATAAATGGAAATATAATACCCAATATTAAATTCCTATTGCATGTTAACGTTTCAACACCCATATAAGTGCCTGATTTTACAACTACTGAATACATTCGTGGTTTGGTCACGTACGCATTTATTTGGTCAAGACCATGTATTGCATTCTATGAGTTTCAGACTCTAAAAGCAATACAAGACTATGGATGTTTGATCCATATATAGTTGCAGATAAATGTTATATGGTGAATGGTCAAAGTTAGTAATATACAATATTTCAACGAAATTAGTTCATCCGAAAAGACCAAATGAACCTCAATGCGAGATTGAGTATTTAATCTGATTGATTACAAAATGTATCATGTTGAATGTAACACTAGACCAAAACTACATTATAAATCTAAGAACTCGATCGTTGAAATGTTAGTTTGATCAGTTTACATAAAGCGAAACATATCTAATGCCCTTAAAAGCTAAGGATAATTGAATGTGCTTTTGTAAAGAGTACGTTATGATATTGTAGTAGGTTTTCTTTTGAATAGTTTGACCATTTGAAAGGAAAACAAATGTATATGAATAGATGTAATTTAAGGTACAAGTGGGATGAAAAGAATGAATAGTCACTTCTGCTTCATAGAGAAACATTTGAAATGAGAATTTAATAATAATTGATACTTAATATTGGAATAAGAAATATGATTTCTATTCTGAAAAGTATTTTCATATAGAAAATTGTTTTCTATGATATTTATTTCTTTGAGCTCAAGATTTTTAACCAACGAACTCTCCACTGTAAATAGTTGCAGTGCATGAAATAAATAAATGGTATTAAGTGAATGATGGACCTCTGAATTTAGTACGCTATTATAGTAATGGTGGAAATAGTGGGAGCATGCAATACAGCACTTATTAATTGCATCATAGTACAAAAATTATTTCCGCAAAACTTACCACGCATTATTTATGTAATAATGATTATCTTTTGGTATCGACCAAAAAAAAGACATAACTATATTTCAATATGAATATTATGAATATTCTTTATGACATAGAACTATAATATAGTAATTTTTTATAACAGAAATGATGCATTGGAAAATTAAAAAATATCTAATATTATTTACGGTTATTTTGGAATTATAGATTAAGCCGTAGTTTTGAAGAATAGATTTATTGTATGATTTTGAATCATGTGATATTTGTTAATTATATCTCAAACAATAAAAGGCTATGCACCCATTCAGTGGGAATATTATAAGAGTTGATGAACTCTTTGGATTAATACATATAGATGTACGCAATCATAATTCTATAAATACCAAAACATTCCATGTACTTTGTCATATTCACCGATGAGTTATCGTCAACATGACATGTGTATTTGATACGCATGTAGCATGTCTATAGTAAACTTATAGGATATAAGACAGAAATAAATGAAATAGCATGTGATAGAAATGATTTGATTTGATCGATTGAGTGAGTATATTAGAAAATGTTCCAAACGTATCTAAAGTGAATAAAGGTTCGGTCTCAAAATTACTCCTCCGTGTGATACACAATGATGCATCAATATGGAGTAATCGAACTTTGTTGGACAATGTGCGATTAATTGTGAGAAAAATTATGTTATTTTCTTTCTATAAGGTAATGTACTTAAGAGTAGTACACAAGGTTAATATTACTTCATTTGAATAACGGTTTACAAAATTTTATAAGATAAGGGTTTATAAGAAACTCCAATATATCCTAGGCCAAGGAGTTGGCAGGTTGTGCGAGTCGAAAGATTGCACATAATAATTGTTTATAAGGGATCATGTATGAATCTTCCCAAAAGGATTTTGTAACTTTCATTGGATGACATATTTATGTTTCGAACATAATTTTTGTAAATTAAAACCAAATCAATAAGGAAATTCATAAAATGTTTATGAATACCTATTCTATTTGCGCTATGAAGCATTTCAAGATATACCAACTTCATTGTGAAGAAATTTCTTTGAGGATAGTAAAAGGATTTGGATATGATCCAAAGATAGAACTGATTAGATGAGATGAGATGAAATGAAATTGACTGACCTAAATGAACACATTGCATTAGAATGTGTAACAAGTATTCTCGCTCATTGAAAAGAAACTATAAGTTTCTTGTCAATGTCAAAAATATATAATCCTTGATTGTTTAATTGAACCACTAAGAGTGTTGACTCTATCATATGGTATATGGTATGATGTGAAAATATGAAAGAATTCAAGTACACCATCAAAATATGATTTTGGTAGTCGTAACCTAAGGGATGTGGTCCATCGGCCGTGATTGTAGCTTTATGAGTAAGACTAATGCAGGAGGAATTAAATGAGCAACGTTGATGAGAATAATATCACAAATTTCAATTGCTGAAATTAGCATAAGACATTCGGTATTCAACATGCTCAAGTTAATTCGGATTTACTCACAAAATTACCACTTGATATGACTTTACGTTTGTATGTATGTATTGAAACAGAAAATTTTCAATAACGATTTAGAATAAACTTTTTACACATAATAACCAAAATGTCTCGAAGTTGGTGGGAGAGATATTGAGTTTGTGATCCTTTGGATATGATCCAAGAAATGATTCGGAAGTATCATTTTATAAGCATCAAGATTGAATAAGTATTTTTATAGAAATATCAGATAGTTTGATTTTCAATCAAAGTGCAGAGGAGGCGTGTGTTCATAAGAAAGAATGTTAAAAGGTACACTGATTTTTTCTAAGCTATAAGTAAACAACATTTGTTGATTTTAACGATGTACTTGTGTTAAAATCAGCCTTAATTATTTTAATACTAAACATTGGATCAATAAGTGATGTCTTTTAGAGTAAGTATAAAAGTTGTCGGGAATATCAAAAATGATATGCAGAGACGCCTTATTAAAAGGTTTAATATGGAACATGTAAGATTGATTCCTTTGCATTGGAAAAAGGAATTATCATACATGTTGTGTTGTCTATAATATCATGATTCGTTTATGTATTTGATACATGAAACAAATATCAAATCCAAATTGATATCACTAACTGGTTATTTAAAGTTTTCTCGTGTATTTATGAAATACTATAGAATTGTTTACAGAAACATAAATTCCTTATGAAGAATGTTCAGACTCGGACTTTCACAAGTAATATTAAGTATAATATGTCAATAACAAATCTTTAAGTTGGAAATATTCCAAATGAATGACCATGGCTGATTCAATGAAAAAAATCTAGGTACATTGCCTTGAATGGCGCCGCAATCAAAACAATGTATATAAAAAATATAAGTGCACAAATTTATAACTGAGTCGATTCCAAATGTTGAGAATCTCATGATAGAGTTATATGATAACAATGTCGTAATATAGTTTGTAATAGAACTTAGAGCATACTCGAACTCGAGAGACATACTATGAATTATTACACATGATAAAATAGTTTATCACCGTCGGAGAGAGCTGATTGACAGAGTAGATAGTTAAAACATAACAGCATACCCATTCACAAAGGGATTAATCTAACTGGTTTTGATAAAACCAATTGGAGAAGTTGGAATAAGATTCCATAATTGACCTCAAGTGCACGTGGGAGATTGATAGAGTTAGGTGTGTGCCCTAGGGGAAATTATGTAATTTGTTACGTATATCTAACTCGTTGACCGATCCTGTTCGAAATAAACGTATTTTCTTTCTATTATATACTTGATATAATGCGGTTATATTAATTAATAAATTTAATTAAAAGTATATTAAATAGAAAATCCATAAATGGTATGTTTTGTGATAGTACTTACAAAGTGTCATGACCATGAGTAATTTATCACAATAAAACAAATGTACAATTTTAAATGTTCGTAGTCAAGATGCATCGGGACTAGATATATATGTATTCGTTGAGACTAGAGTATGTAACGCTCTTCAAATGTTAGGCAGTGTATTACTCATGACTGCTGGGAACACCAAGGGGTTACATGCTGATAGTTATTGGATAACCATGGAACGACTTGCTCGATAGTTTTCTATTGGTTATTATAACTAAGGTTAAATAGAAAATATCAGTGTGATTAATTTAGACAGTTCTTTTGACTTGAGAGTACTGTAGATTTTCAATGTGGAAGCTCGGCTTTAATTATTGCCAAATTTTGGCACGACGTCCATCAAGTGACTATAGTTGGATGGAGTAGAAGTATTGAAAGTGAAACACTATTCAAGAGAGGATTAGTCTCCTCAGTTATATGGGATTAGTATCACAGTCAATTTAAGTCAACATAAAGTCAAAATCTCTGGCCAAAGTAGTTCGGTTAATAATAATTGTTATTATTGAACCGAGGTCTTTGTTTTTGGATTATAGAGTTGAATACGGATGATATTGGAATTTTGAACATAACCAAATTCAATAAGTCCAAAGTGATATAGTTTTCACGAAGAGAATTGGCATAAATAATTATCACAAAAGGGTAACACTTAATAAAGTGAAATTGGATTCTACTAAAATTTAGTAAGCATTAAATTTGGCCATAATATCACACCACCTGCTAAGTGACGTGTGAACGTTGACATTCGAATGGTTCAATGTTGATCACTGCCAGAACTTACACCCAAGAGTCACACAACCGAAATAATTAATTCTCTTTAGACCAAATAATTTAATTGATTTGTAATTGTTATGAATTAACTAAAATAATTAATATTTATGAAATATTAATTATGAAATTTGAATATGATACGAGAAATAAATTTGTTGCATATATTTATAATAGTTGTAAATATATTGGTCGATATAAAATATCGATACGAAATTTAGTTAAATATGATTATACATATTTAATTTGGGTTAAATGGGCTAACAACCCATGAAATTATGGAGTTGTAAGCATTAGTTTTGGCGAAGGTTAGAGGTGGGTTGAACAAATCGTTGGAGATGTGTGATTAAGATCTAGCGGTTTGCTCTCTTATCTTACCATATAAATAAACATTCTCAAAACCCAAATTGGTCAGAGATCTTTCTATTCATTTTTTAATTGTCGCCCTCTTTCCTCTTTCATGGCTGAAACCCTCCTCTGAATCAATTATAGAATTTTCATATCAAATTCAAATTAAAACTAAAATCTATTTGATAGCAATTGGTCATAGATTCAAGATCAGCAATCTGAAGAATCAAAACCATTTCAATAGACGGGAATTGATTATTCAAGGTAGACTTTTGGGCATCTAATTTGGGTAACTTTGATTCTATTTTTATCATATTATTGTGCTTTCATGATTTGTTAATCATATGTGTATAATTAGATGGTTGCTTTGTTAGGTGAGATTTTGTACGTATTTATGTTGTCACAATGGAGATTGGATATGTATATAATAATTAAAGATCTATTCCATGATTATGTTTCAAATCTAAAATTAAACATTAAAATTAATCTTGAGTTTGAAATTATTTATGTTTATACATATTGATCATATGTGTAAATCTTATATGTTAATCTTTTGTGTTAAATCTTCACATACAATTTGAATTAAGAGATATGTTTTATTATATGTTGTATACATAGATCTATATATTTGCAAATGTTTGTTTGTGTTTATTATGAATTATAAGTGCTGAATTTTTTTTATATTTATATATTTTATTAATTTTAATATTTAACGATTATCTAAACCAATAAATTTATATATAATAAAAAACATTTCTTAACTTCAATTTAATATTTTCAAATATTCATCCTTCATGTTAGAAGCCTTCAGGAAAAATTTTAGATTTTTTGAACTTAAAATAATAATTTCAAAAGTTAATTTTATTTCGGACCTGAAAATAATCAATTGAATAAAAATATCATTTTAATTTACAAAATTCTAGAAATTCTCTTGAGACCCAAATTATGTTATAGAAACCTCAAAAAACATTTCAGATTTTTATAACTTAAGTTTATAATTTTAATAATTAATTTGATTTCGGGTCTACAATGAATTATATATATAAAATAATATTTTCAGAAATTTTTCCTATGCCCAAAAATGTATTTCTAGATTTTCTCGAATTATAAAATTTATAATTTTATCATATGGTTATTTTATGATAATTTATTATGGCTAAATCTATTTTATTCAGTATATTAAATGTATATGTATATTCTTGAGACCTGGGGCATCAAATCTCTGTGTTGGGCTGGCTAACCTCCCTTATGTTTGTGGTCGGACTAAGTAGGTTGAGGGCTCCTCCTATCCCTTCGATTTCATCAGGGCTCTGGGTTGAGTTTTTTCTTTTAAATCTTTGGAATCGCAAGTCTAGTATATTTTCTACCTGGTAGTTGTAAATGAAAGGAATTTTTATTCTTTATATGTATATATCCATTGTTATTTATGGTTCAATATATTGCCATATAAATAAATAAATATTTTCTACAATATTTTAATGATAAAAGTAAATTTTATGCATGCATAAAATAGATATATATATATATAATTCTTTAAAACAATCACATGAAATTCGTAGTTATATATTTACGCACATATTTGACAACATACAATACATACAAAATGAGCTAATGTGTCTGCTGCAATACAAATCCCAACATCTAGATACAGGCATGTTATACCCTGCACGGATTGCTATGCTACACATGCACACACACACACACACACACACATATATATATATATTATGCATATATACACACACAAATATATAAGAAAACTAAAACCAAACAAATCTCAAACTACTATTTGTAAATATAAATAAATTACATGATTTTATTAAAATCAAATTTAGAAAAGTTCTAAATAAATTTAGACTTCATAGACCTATTAAAGATCCAAATTGGTAAATTTTATGGAATTCGCCCATTTTTTCCGTTACGGGATGACGCAGTTCCAACACATAAGAATCGAAATAGTCAACAATAATTCATATGCATACACTAATGCATCATTTAAAATTATTTGATATTAATAAAGCATTTAAATTATACAATTTGAAATATAGACATCAAGTTTTATATGTACATATACATATACATATAATTATTTGTATATGAAGATTAACCTAAAACTACTTAATTAATTCAAAATAAACCATATTACAGTTAAATTTTCTTATGTATTTATGAACTTATGTAAACTTAAATTAGCTAACAAAATATATATGTATACAATTAAATCATTAGAATCAACCTATATGAAAAAAAATTAAACAAAAGTGAAACATACTAAGCTGAAAAATATATTAACAATCCTTTGAATACTTAAAGAAAGATATTAGTCATATCAAATACGGTGACAAATTTATAAATTTATTGTAACCAATTTATTATCAAAGCATCCTTTAATCATGTGTGGGTTTCAATTAAAATAAGATGCAGATATACGAACAAATAAACTTTGAAATCTAAGGAGATTCAACTGGTATCAATAAATAATTTTCATCATTATTGTAAAACAAAAGGTGATATATACTGAATTAAGAAATATGCTAAAATCCTTTAAATACATAAAGAAGGATAATTATGATGTCAAATAGGGTAAAAAAATTAGAAATTTATTGTAATTAATTTATTATCAAACATCATTTAATCATATGTAAGTTTCTATTACAGTACAAATTCAAACAATAAGAACATATAAACTTTCAAATCAAAAGAATTACACTTTGATTTGAATAGTTAAACATAGATCTAAAATTAAAATATTGTCTAATCATATACAAGTTTCAGTTTTGATTTTTCTAAATAAAAAACAATTAATTCATATAGTGAACAATTCAAAATACATAGACTATTTTTCAAATCAAACGAGACAATATTATACACATAAATTATGATATTCAATTTTATTTATCAAAATATTATATCAAAATTATTAGAATAAGAATATCATACGTTAGTTCCAAAGCCTTAAAGTACACCTTGAAAGGTTGAATTTTTACCTTAGATGTAGCCAATGAATCTTACCTTGAACGATGAATCAAACCTCTTACATTCAAAAATCCGCATCCATGTGTTGCAAGGATCAAGTGACAAGAACCACCTTGAATTTGTTTGTTTTGTTTGAAATTGTTTTATGAAATTTTTATTTTCACGAAGGCCATTAAAGGAGAGGAGGAGAGCTGTAATGACCTGGTATTTCAACCATTCGCATCCGCACGTGTCGGACTTGAATTTGCTCAAAATATCATATTGTTAATTTAAAATTTGACAAAACTCAGCATATACAATAATTAAATCAATCACAGAATCACAGACACAGAGTAATACCATAAAAACGCAACGGAATAGATAAATAATAGTTCATGAAGCTACTATATAAACATCAGACTTAGAAATAAAATACAGCAAAATATCTCAAATACAATGAAGTCTCCAGTATGAACAGATGACTTCTCTGAACCAATTAACTGGAAAAGCGGAAAGTTGAATCGATGGTTGGGTCTCCAAATGAAGCTCCAAACTCCAAAGGTGAGTTTCAAATGCCGTATCATTCAGTCTAACCCAAGCATAAAGAAAAACACAAAACACTCGAGTCAGGATTAACATTCTTATATTAATAAATTCAACTCAAGTGAAATATCAACTGAAATACAAGTAACTTAAAGGATGTTGGGATAACCATCCTCTAAGGATCCGTGGAACTATCTACAATGCAGAAATATACACTATAACACTATGGTCATTTCAAATTAATTTATACTTCGAAACTAAAATATCATTTTCATTTCAAACATAACTATTTTCCAAAATAGTGTGTGTGTGTGTGTATTAAGTAATTTATAAAGTAAAGTATTTGTAATTTCCTTAAATTTCACAAATTAATTCAAATCAACTCGAATTCCAAATTCAAATTTAATTCAATTTCAATTTATCAATTTCAATTTAAATTTCAATTCGGTTTCTAAATAAACAATTTCAAATTATATTGATTGATTTCAAATACAGATTTGAACCAAAAAATAAACCATTTGAATTCCGGTATATTCAAAGCTTTAAATATTCAGCATTTTCAAGGCTAAATTTAACAGTTTCATATAGATCTTGATTTAACTTCATTCTAATTTAGTCTTTGGGATATTCACTTAATGAATTCAATATCATTTAAATAACCTTAAATTATAGTATTTATTAATATTTCCTTCAATTTATTCAATGTGAAATATTTGTTAAATTACTTAAATCAAAATCAAGTTACAAGATCTTATCCTAAAATTTCAGACTCAATAGTTTCAAACTGATTTAATTAAGTAAAATTATTAATTAATACAATCTAAATCAATTCAACCTTATTTCCTTAATTACACAATTTTTGAAAAATCCATTTAAAAATAAAATACTTAACATATTATATTAATTAAATCAAACTTTATTAAATTAAAGTTTATTATTATTAAATCTACTTTATATTTAAACAATATTTATATAAAATATTTCAGTATTAAATAAAACCATATATATATTTCCTCTCAAAACCATAGAAATTATTTTCAAATATTTATATATGGACCACGGTGTCCGTATAATAATTTCCTATCCTATGGTCAAGTGATACGGATATTTATCATTTCAATCCGTAATTTATATATATATATATATATATATATAAACGGGTAGATATCATTTCAACCCGCAACCCCAAACTCAAGTAAAATGAAAATCGCTTGGGTCTATCATTTCAACCCATAATGATTTTCTCCTATTCTAAAGTCCATTCGGGTATGTATCATTTCAACCTATAGTGAATTCTATACTAACAGGGAACTTGCAGTGTAACGATCCCAGTTTTAACAACGAATTTAATATTGCAATTTAATTAAATTCTTGGATTAAATTACGAATTTGTTTGAATTTTTCAAGTTTAATAAGAAATGTATACTTATTTGTTTATGAATTTGATTTGAAACTCAAAATAAAATGAATTGGATTATAAAGAATTTTATTTTGGAAAAATAATATGTATAATTATTTATTAAACATATAGATTGTGTTTTACTCCATTTTCTTTATGAAGTTATAAGAAGTATGAAATTTATCTTATCAATATTTAATGTAAGTGTAAAGAGATCAAACTATAAATAGAAATCAAATTTAAGAACTTATGTTAATAATAAAACTATAAAATAAAAAAAAAGGAATACAAATAAAATTTTATGGTTGCAAGGCAACTAAATCAAACTACAAAATAAAACATCTATGTGATAAAATAATAACAATAAATTTAATACTTAAGTTAGAAATATAAATATAAGATAAAAAAATAAAGTAAACATACGAAGTAAAATAAATTATAACAACATATTAAATTTATTCATATTATGGAAAAAGTAAACAAATTAGCTAGAATTTAAACAACCATATGTTAAGAATAGAATCGAATACTTAAGTTAAAAATTTGTGATAACTAAGACAAATATATATATACACACACACACACTAATGAGACACAAGTAGTTATGAAATCAAAACATGGCAAGAGGGATAAAATGAATACAGATTGTTAAATACAAGCCAAACCTGTTTATGAATACGCTCACCCAAAATAAATTAGTTTATATGCAATATGAAAGTGAATGATAAATATTAGCTGGTGAAATAAGACAATGTAAATAAATGCCAGCCACCATAAATCATTTCAGCTAGCCAACATGCAAAAGAAGATATAGAAAACAAAAAAAATAGAAATGTCTACAATACAAAACTAGTACATACAAAAATAAAATCAAATGGATTTTTTATAGACAAAAGTACATATGTACATGCATATACAAAGCAAAACAAAAGAACTGTACATACGTAACAAATAGTATAAGGTTGTAAACAAGGACTCATGCATTTAATTCCCCCATCCTCTCAGCACAAAACAATCTTCTCAGCCGAGATAGGATCAAATTATATCAGTAAACAATTGGAAAAAAAATATCTTTTAGTCAAACAAAGCAAGGAAAAAAAATATTTACCAAGCTATCTTCTTTATATATGCATTTATTCTCACCTTGTTCGTTCATTAGACTTAGCAATCAAAGAAAATAAAAAAAAAATTATTAAGCATGATCATCTATAAACTCAAAAATATCATTCAATTCAAACTCAAGAAAAATAAAACAGGATTCAAGAAGAGATTCAATACTGCTGCTTTAACAACAAGGCAGTTCTTTGCTCTTCCTTTTCAAATGTGAGTAAACTTTTTAATTAAAAGTTTTAAGTAGATAAATAATGGATTGCTGTGAAATTTATCTGTGGTAATTATTTTGTATGTATGTTTAGAAATAAATTTCTGTTCATCTGGAAGAGTGTATATGCATATGTATGTTGTTTCCTCTGTTCCTGTTACAGAACTTTCAAGTTTAAACCCAAAGATTCATCTACTTCTTCACTGATTTCCTGTAGGTTCTGTTTTCAATCATAATAGGTTCGTTTAAACTTAAATTAAGGCCTAGAATTTGTCTTAGGCTTGATATTAAAATATTGACTCTGTGAATTTGATTTACAGTAAAAAAATAAATTTTAGGATAAATTCGAATATTGTTAAATATTGATTCGAATATATTGTTTGAATCAATAATCAAAAAACAAGATTTTTAAAATAAAAATGGCGATTTTTCGTGAAACGTTTGGAGTGCAGTTCCAAGTTGAACCGGAAATGCATTTCCGGTCATTGCCATCAATCAAGGAATCATTGGGTGTTAGGATTTTGCTTGAAGCTAGCTGGACCATTGTTGAAGTTGGGAAAATGTTCGATAATTTTTCTACTGAAGGAGATGATGGGACGAAGTGTTTTCAGGGTTTAAGCGTTCAAGTTTGTTGGTGACATTCGCGAGGCAATTGGGGAGGAAAGTGGGAATCGGAGGCTATCCCGACTGGGGTTATCGCTGCGTGGGTGGAAGGAGGTGCTATGGTCAGAGGGGTGCGGTTGCTGATCACCGTGAGCGCCGTGGCGAATGCAATTAGTCGATATACATTGGGTTCTAGGTGGAACTGAAGGGTTCGATTTCGATTTTTATGTGGTACTGGGTTTCTGGGGAGTGGCAGTGATCGAGTGAGCCAACGCCGACTTGCTCGACATTGCGGCGTCGCCTGGAGGCGATTAATGGCGCTGTGCACGTGCACGGTGGGTCGCGAGCACGTCGTCGCTGTGTCAGGTTGATGGCAAGAAGCAACGCGAGTCGATTCTCGAGTGAGGGTAGGGGTCGCTTCGGGTTTGTGCTCGAGAACGCGAGTTTGGGTTATCTGATGCATTCGTTAAACTTAAACTTAAACTGGAAAAAAAGAGGAAGGTTGTGAGAATAACAGGGGGAAGCCTCGGGGGAAGGCATGTGGTACTCGAAGTATTACTTGAGTCAAGGCATGGGAAGTCTCGTGTCGTTTTTCTGTCAAATTGAAAAAAAAAGTGTTTTGTTTTTAAAGAAAAATATATAAAGTTAAGCACTCGTTTCTCAATCAGATTAAAATACTGTAAATTCAAATAAGTGTTTAACAATTAAGGTTAAAATTTTAACACAAGTTTTAATTACTTTAGTTAATGCTTAACCGTGTTTTAAAACCTTGTTAATATTTTAATTAAGTAATAAATTTAGTTAAGTATAAAGTAATTAACAATTAAGTTTCGTAGTTAATAATGAATTGATTTTCAAAATTTAAAAGAAGACTTTTAAATGTTTAATTAAGTTGAACAATTAATATCAATAAAATATTTCAGAAAGTAAATAAGATAATTGCTTTACAATTGTAATTAGAGATTAATTAATGATTAAGTGATTAATTTATTGGTAATTAATTACTTAACGTTAATTAATAAATGATTAATAGTTAATTAATTAAGTAAGTTAATTAAGAACTAATAAATGAATAATTAAGTAATTAAATCATTAATGAATGGGAAATTAAGTTTTATTAATAATTAAGGTTATTAGTTAATGACTAAGGAATAGTTAATTGAGTAAATTAAAGATAAATAACTTGATTGAGAAGTAATTAATTAAATAGTGTGAAATAAAATAATTAAGTAATTAAGACTTAATGATTGATTAAGAATTTATTGGTTAATTAACTAATTTGAAATGGAATATGTAATTAATTGATAATGAATTAACGATTGATTATACAGGGCTAAGTAATTAATTCCCAAGAAATTGTTTTAAATTGAATTAATTGCAATAAGAATTTAAGATAATTGCTTATGGATTATGTATGTAGGATTTCTGATTTATTGTATAATGAATTGATATTCTATTTGTAAATTGTGATGCTATGTGATGTGAATGACTCTGTGCTGGATTATGATTTGGTGATTCTATTCTGCATCGATGAGAAAACCCCTTTTACCCGTAAAACAACATTTAAATTTCGGTGCGACAAGGATTCGGATTCCGGTTGGTTATCCGAAACCCACATCGAATCGTAACGATAAATCTTTGTGATTGATAAATTTGTTTATCTATGAGTCTGTGAATAAAAATAAGCGTTATAGATTATATCGCTTATCAATATTGATATCTCTGTAATAATTGATGTGTGCACTATTGTGTAAAATCCCTGGACCACACTATACACACACAAATATGGATTTCACGTGGAAATCGGTTAAGTCACAGATTTTTAAATAAGTTTTGAAATTGAATTTTTAAATTCAAATAGTTTTAGAGATAAATTAAGTTAATGTGAAAAGTTTCTGAAAAGGTGTTTAAGAATGAAAGTTATTTTAAATAACTTAATAAAGATTTGAAATCTGAATAATTTGAATTCAATATCTGAAATTGAATTCTATATTCAGTATTTATAATTTTAAAACGGTACACAAGTTTATACGGGGTTTTAAAACCATTTTTAAAGTATTGTTGTGAGAATTTGAATTAACCCTAAGATTTTGACTTGTGTAAATAAAGTCGGATTTTCCAAAATAAAAACAGTTGTTTTCAAACAATAAAAGCTTTCATATGAGTAATGAACTTCCAATTTATATTAAAGGGATTTCAAGTTTAAATTGAAAATTTGATTTTCCAAATTATGGACGAATCTTTGGAAACAATTTTGAAATCTATGAGATAAATCTTTGATTTAAAGATTTAATGAATTAATCCAATTGAAACGGAAATTGTTTTGAAATCCGAGAATGAATCTTTGTGAAACTAGGTGAACTTTATGAGGTAAATCTTTTGTTAAAAGATTTGAAATGGTAATTGGTTTAAACCATTTGAAAGAAAGTTTTGAATTATTAAGTTGTGAATTAATTGAAATCCTATACCCATATGTTTAAATGTTGTGCTCACTATTCGTTTTAGCCGGGAGAGGACCTTTGTGTCGTATAACCCATTCCGAATATGTGATTTGATGTTATAAATAGCATCTGAAGACCGGTGGTGAAGACCGGGTATTTGCGAGAACGATAGGATGGCCTATCGATTGTCTCTGCGCTGAGTTGCTCCGGTATAGAGATTCCATAAGTGATGGGAAGTCCGGTTGGGATTGTGAATACCCGGATTGCAAGGGCTTCTTTGGAAGTTCCTTCAGTTCTGTTCGAAACCGGAACAGACTTGTATGGATTTTATGTCTGACATTACAAATTGAGATGCAAAGCTGATTTCTTTCAAATACATATTTGTTGGTGGCGGAGAATTTATTCTCTTAGCTTAACACCCTTCTCTGAGACGTACGAACTTAGAAGTTATGTAGTTGAAGGTTATCAGCAATATACTCCCGCTAAGTGCTGCTGTGTGTTGATGATCATTGGTTGATCATTTGTGATCAAAGCATGGCTTTCGTGTAAAGCATAGCTTTGTGGACGAAACCTCATCGAGCCTCACAAACCGGTAATGGTTGAAACAAGAATGATGCGGCAAGGTTTCAGGGGTAGCTCCACTAGGGTGTGACCATTCCTTCTGGAAAAGGGTAGTATCATGGTATGGAGCTTAGATACTTACTCATGTGGGCACTGTAGTATATTTATTACTATGTAATGTTGTTGGTGTTGAGAGCTCTCGGATAAAGGTCCCAAAGGACCGAGAATGGCATATCTGTACGTATCACTCCCGGGCAGGGAGGAACCCGGCCTTGTGTTGGCAGAGAGCCGGGTAGGTTCTCGGGACGTCCCGCCAGAGGCGTTCCCATGTGGCAGTAGGAAGTTCCTTAGCCTGACCATTTGTTGGAAATCCAAACAAAACAATACGCGTCTTGTACGGTTTTAGTTGTATTACCTACCATTCACTTATGGTGACGCCCCACTGTTTGGATGGTAGCTATAGTAGGCATAGTTCGAAATGTCTATGCTGGCTAAGCTTTATATTATACTTTTGAAATGTTTTCCACTATGCACTAATAATAATATGAAAAGAAGAATTTTGCGTAGTAAGCATATTTGACTATCATAAGGAGAAATCTCCTCCAATTCTGCGTTTGCATGGTGTGTGTGGCGGGAGGCCTTATGGTAGTTCCATTTTCGAAAAGCATTATGGTTATTAAATTTAGATCTTTTGATTGTTTTTAAAGACAAACCATTTTGTTTGCTCATACCAGTCCCATGACCGACCTGAAGTTTATTGTTCCTTTCCTAAACTTTGGGTGTCCACAATTTTCCACATGGGCAGTCTAGAGTTTGGTTTTTCAGATAGTTAGGTTCAGTAGATTATCTGGAGCTAGTTTAGTCTTTGGATGCACACCAGTCTTGCTTATCTTGGTGAAATCTTGATGGTGGATCGAGGTTGGAGTTTTAGAGCTTTGTCTTTGGAGCTTTTGGATCAGAGTTGCAGTATTGGATAACTGTGAAGACTTATCTCATATTGTATCATGTTCCGCTGTATTCTGTGTTGTATATTCTCTGATATTGATGATTATCATTGTATCAAATTGATGTATCGGATATTGTATTCATGTTATATCAGTGATATCATTTTTTATTTTCTGCTGTGTTATTTATCATCTAATGGTGTTGCAACCTCCCGCGATACGAAATTGATGTTGTTGTTGGACATCGAGTTCGGGTCGTGACAAATTGGTATCAGAGCTGAAGGTTGAGTGAGAACTTTAGCTACGGAGTGTAACACATTAGATGACTCATTAGAGATAGGGTGAAGTATACCCTAGAATGAGTACAACTAGTGGAACCAAAAACCCAAATTTCTTAATCTATTCTTTTTATCTGTTGTTATTCTCTAAGATATTTCGTCCGAATGCCTAAATCGGTTTTCTTACTATTCACAGTTAGTAAGAATGAGTGGAAGAAGAGGACGAAATAGGAGACAGGAAAGTACCACTTCAGCTAGTAAAAGCCCTACAACGACAAATATTCCCATTCAATCTCAATCAAATTTGGCTGATCTATATCGAAGTTTTTCTAAACTTGGTGGAAAGCCATTCACAGGCAAAGAATCTGTTATCGAAGAACAAGCATGGATTCGATTGTGTGAAAAGATTTTCAAAGGACTAAAGTTAGAAGATGATCAAATGCGATTGATAGCTTCTTGGCAACTCCAGGATGAGGCTTTAATTTGGTGGGAAATGGTTACATTAGATGAGCCGGCGGATGAATTTACTTGGGGTCATTTCAAAGAAGTGTTCGACCAGCGATATATGCCGTCTGTTGGTCTCTCTAGGATGTACCAGGAGTTCATAGATTTGAAGCAAGGAAGTTTATCATTTGAGGAATACTTGAGCAAATTTATTGAATTATCTCGATTTGGTCCAGAATTGGTAAATTCACTGTTAAAAAAGAATGAAAAGTTTATTCGAGGAATGAACCAGGAGCTTCAGGAAAGGATGACTACTCACGTAAAGGAATCTTTTTCTGAATTAATTGATATGGGCTATCAATACGATACCTGGATAAGCAAAAAGACCTAGAGGAAAATGGAGATACAACTAATCTGAATTGGAGGAAAAGGAAATTTAATGGGAAGAAATCGAGGAAAGATAAAGGAAAGAAGAATATACGAAAGAAAAAGGTGAAAAACGTTACTTGTTTCAACTGCTTGGAGAAAGGCCATTACTTAAACAATTGTAAGAATCCCAGGGAACGAGGAAAGAGAGAGCCATTTATGAAGCCAGAACAGGAATGTAGGGAATGTTGTTACTACCACAAGCCGGAACACAGGATCATAAATTGCCCAACACTGAAGCAAGTTCAAGCAGCGAGGGTCTGTGAAATCAAAGGTGATTCTTCAACCTTAAAAGTTAGTTAAGAAAATGAGTTAAATCTTGAATCCGAAGCCATAATCGAATCTATTTTGTCTATTTCATTGGGTTTCGATATGTTCTACGAACAGTTAGTTATCCCTTCGAACTAACCAATACCCATCTATACTTCGTAGATCAGATAACCCAATTGATTCAAGATTTTGATTGAGTTTGTTCTCATATTTATTGTTGAAATTCTGATTTGGTAAGCCAAATGCAGAATTGATATTCAGTTTGATCTGGAAAGATATTTCTCTATCTTTCATCTATCTTTGTTGTCTCCTTGGCAAATTTCGTGGACGAAATTTCTTAACGAGGGGAATCTGTAACGATCCCAGTTTTAACAACGAATTTAAATTTGCAATTTAACTAAATTCTTGGATTAAATTACGAATTTGTTTGAATTTTTTAAGTTTAATAAGAAACGTATATTTATTTGTTTAAGAATTTGATTTGAAACTCAAAATAAAATGAATTGGATTATAAAGAATTTTATTTTGGAAAAATAATATGTATAATTATTTATTAAATATATAGATTGTGTTTTACTCCATTTTCTTTATGAAGTTATAAGAAGTATGAAATTTATCTTATCAATATTTAATGTAAGTGTAAAGAGATCAAACTATAAATAGAAATCAAATTTAAGAACTTATGTTAATAATAAAACTATAGAATAATAAAAAAAAGGAATACAAATAAAAATTTATGGTTGTAAGGCAACTAAATCAAACTACAAAATAAAACATCTATGTGATAAAATAATAACAATAAATTTAATACTTAAGTTAGAAATATAAATATAAGATAAAAAAAATAAAGTAAACATACGAAGTAAAATAAATTATAACAACATATTAAATTTATTCATATTATGGAAAAAGTAAACAAATTAGCTAGAATTTAAACAACCACATGTTAAGAATAGAATCAAATACTTAAGTTAAAAATTTGTGATAACTAAGACAAATATACACACACACACACACACACACTAATGAGACACAAGTAGTTATGAAATCAAAACATGGCAAGAGGGATAAAATGAATACATATTGTTAAATACAAGCCAAACTTGTTTATGAATATGCTCACCCAAAATAAGTTAGTTTATACGCAATATGAAAGTGAATGATAGATATTAGCTGGTGAAATAAGACAATGTAAATAAATGCAAGGCACCATAAATCATTTCAGCTAGCCAACATGCAAAAGAAGATATAGAAAACAAAAAAAAATAGAAATGTCTACAATACAAAACCTATACATACAAAAATAAAATCAAATGGATTTTTTATAGACAAAAGTACATAGGTACATGCATATACAAAGCAAAACAAAAGAACTGTACATACATAACAAATAGTATAAGGTTGTCAACAAGGACTCATGCATTGAATGCCCCCATCCTCTCAACACAAAACAATCTTCTCAGCCGAGATAGGATCAAATTATATCAGTAAACAACTGGAAAAAAAATATCTTTTAGTCAAACAAAGCAAGGAAAAAAAATCTGTACCAAGCTATCTTCTTTATATATGCATTTATTCTCACCTTGTTCGTTCATTAGACTTAGTAATCAGAGAAAAGAATTTTTTTTTTTTATTAAGCATGATCATCTATAAACTCAAAAATATCATTCAATTCAAAGTCAAGAAAAATAAAACAGGATTCAAGAAGAGATTCAATACTGCAGCTTTAACAACAAGGCAGTTCTTTGCTCTTCCTTTTCAAATGTGAGTAAACTTTTTAATTAAAAGTTTTAAGTAGATAAATAATGGATTGCTGTGAAATTTATTTATGGTAATTATTTTGTATGTATGTTTAGAAATAAGTTTCTGTTCATCTGGAAGAGTTATATGCCTATGTATGTTGTTTCCTCTGTTCCTGTTACAGAACTTTCAAGTTTTAAACCCAAAGATTCATCTTCTTCTTAAATGATTTCCTATAGGTTCTGATTTCAATCATAATAGGTTCGTTTAAACTTAAATTAAGGCCTAGAATTTGTCTTAGGCTTGATATTAAAATATTGACTCTGTCAATTTGATTTTACAGTAAAAAATTAAATTTTAGGATAAATTCGAATATTGTTAAATATTGATTCTATTATATTGTTTGAATCAACAATCAAAAAACAAGATTTTTAAAATAAAAATGGCGATTTTTCGTGAAACATTTGGAGTGCAGTTCCAAGTTGAACCGGAAATGCATTTCCGGTCATTTCCATCAATCAAGGAATCATTGGGTGTTAGGATTTTGCTTGAAGCTGGCTGGACCATTGTTGAAGTTGGGAAAAATGTTCGATAATTTTTCTACTGAAGGAGATGATAGGACGAAGCATTTTTAGGGTTTAAGCGTTCAAGTTTGTTGGCGACGTTCGCAAGGCAATTGGGGAGGTTAGGTGGAATCGGAGGCCATCGCCACTGGGGTTATCGTTGCGTGGGTGGAAGGAGGTGCTATGGTCAGAGGGGAGCGGTTGCTGATCACCGTGAGCGCCGTGGCGAACGCAATTAGTCGATATACATTGGGTTCTGGGTGGAACTGAAGGGTTCGATTTCGATTTTTATGTGGTACTGGGTTTCTGGGGAGTGGGAGTGATCGAGTGACCCAGCGCCGACTTGCTCGACATTGCGGCGTCGCCTGGAGGCGATTAATGGCGCTGTGCACGTGCACGGTGGGTCGCGAGCACGTCGTCGCTGTGTCAGGTTGATGGCGAGAAGCAACGCGAGTCGATTCTCGAGTGAGGGTAGGGGTCGCTTCGGATTTGTGCTCGAGAACGCGAGTTTGGGTTATCTGATGCATTCGTTAAACTTAAACTTAAACTGAAAAAAAAAGGAAGGTTGTGAGAATAACAGGGGGAAGTCTCGGGGAAAGGCATGTGGTACTCGAAGTATTACTCGAGTCAAGGCATGGAAAGTCTTGGGTCGTTTTTCTGTCAAATTGAAAAAAAAATGTTTTGTTTTTAAAGAAAAATATATAAAGTTAAGCACTCGTTTCTCAATCGGAATAAAACACTGTAAATTCAAATAAGTGTTTAACAATTAAGGTTAAATTTTTAACACAAGTTTTAATTACTTTAGTTAATGCTTAACCGTGTTTTAAAACCTTGTTAATATTTTAATTAAGTAATAAATTTAATTAAGTATAAAGTAATTAACAATTAAGTTTCATAGTTAATAATGAATTGATTTTCAAAATTTAAAAGAAGACTTTTAAATGTTTAATTAAGTTGAACAATTAATATCAATAAAATATTTTAGAAAGTAAATAACAGTAATTACTTTACAATTGTAATTAGAGATTAATTAATGATTAAGTGATTAATTTATTGGTAATTAATTACTTAACGTTAATTAATAAATGATTAATAGTTAATTAATTAAGTAAGTTAATTAAGAACTAATAAATGAATAATTAAGTAATTAAGTCATTAATGAATGGGAAATTAAGTTTTATTAATAATTAAGGTTATTAGTTAATGATTAAGGAATAGTTAATTGAGTTAACTAAAGATAAATAACTTGATTGAGAAGTAATTAATTAAACAGTGTGAAATAAAATAATTAAGTAATTAAGACTTAATGATTGATTAAGAATTTATTGGTTAATTAACTAATTTGAAATGGAATATGTAATTAATTGATAATGAATTAACGATTGATTATACAGGGCTAAGTAATTAATTCCTAAGAAATTGTTTTAAATTGAATTAATTGCAATAAGAATTTAAGATAATTGCTTATGGATTGTGTATGTAGGATTTCTGATTTATTGTATAATGAATTGATATTCTGTTTGTAAATTGTGATGCTATGTGATGTGAATTACTCTGTGCTGGATTATGATTTGATGATTATATTCTATATCGATGAGAAAACCCCTTTTACTCGTAAAACAGCATTTAAATTTCGGTGCGACAGGGATTCGGATTTCGGTTAGTTATCCGAAACCCACATCGAATCGTAACGATAAATCTTTGTGATTGATAAATTTGTTTATCTATGAACCTGTGAATAAAAATAAGCGTTATAGATTATATCGCTTATCAATATTGATATCTCTGTAATAATTGATGTGTGCACTATTGTGTAAAATACCTGGACCACACTATACACACACAAATATGGATTTCACGTGGAAATCGGTTAAGTCGCAGATTTTTAAAAAAGTTTTGAAATTGAATTTTTAAATTCAAATAGTTTTAGAAATAAATTAAGTTAATGTGAAAAGTTTCTGAAAAGGTGTTTAAGAATGAAAGTTATTTTAAATAACTTAATAAAGATTTGAAATCTGAATAATTTGAATTCAATATCTGAAATTGAATTCTATATTCGGTATTTATGATTTTAAAACGGTATACAAGTTTATATGGGGTTTTGAAACCATTTTTAAAGTATTGTTGTGAGAATTTGAATTAACCCTATGTTTTTAACTTGTGTAAATAAAGTCGGATTTTCCAAAATAAAAATAGTTGTTTTCAAACAATAAAAGCTTTCATATGAGTAATGAACTTCCAATTTATATTAAAGGGATTTCAAGTTTAAATTGAAAATGATTTTCCAAGTTATGGACGAATCTTTGGAAACAAGTTTTGAAAGCTATGAGATAAATCTTTGATTTGAAGATTTAATGAATTAATCCAATTGAAACGGAAATTGTTTTGAAATCCGAGAATGAATCTTTGTGAAACTAGGTGAACTTTATGAGGTAAATCTTTTGTTTAAAAGATTTGAAATGGTAGTTGGTTTAAACCATTTGAAAGAAAGTTTTGAATTATTAAGTTGTGACTTAATTGAATCCTATATCCATATGTTTAAATGTTGTGCTCACTATTCGGTTTAGCCGGGAGAGGACCTTTGTGTCGTATAACCCATTCCGAATATGTGATTCGACATTATGGATAGCATTTGAAGACCGTCGGTGAAGATCGGGTATTTGCGAGAACGATAGGATGGCCTATCGATTGTCTCTGCACTGAGTTGCTTCGGTATAGAGATTCGCTAAATGATGGGAAGTCCGATAGGGATTGTGAATACCCGGATTGCAAGTGCTTCTTTGGAAGTGCCTTCGGTTCTGTTCGAAACCGAAACAGACTTGTATGGATTGTATGTCTGACATTACAAATTGAGATGTGAAGCTGATTTCTTTCAAATACATATCTGTTGGTGGCGGAGAATTTATTCTTTTAGCTTAACACCCTTCTCTGAGACGTACGAACTCAGAAGTTATGTTTTTGAAGGTTATCAGCAATATACTCACAATTTGGTAGTGTGGCATGCTAAGTGTTGCTGTGTTTTGATGATCATTGGTTGATCATTTGTGATCAAAGCATGGCTTTCGTGTAAAGCATGGATTTGTGGACGAAACCTCGTCGAGCCTCACGAACCGGTAATGGTCGAAACAGGAATGATGCGGCAAGGTTTCAGGGGTAGCTCCCCTAGGGTGTGACCATTCCTTCTAGAAAAGGGTAGTATCATGGTATGGAGCCCAGATACTTACTCGTGCGGGCACTGTAGTATATTTATTACTGTGTGATGTTGTTGGTGTTGAGAGATCTCGGATAAAGGTCCCAAAGGACCGAGAATGGCATATCTGTAGGTATTACTTCCGGGCAGGGAGGAACCCGGCCTTGTGTTGGCAGAGAGCCGGGTAGGTTCTCGGGGCGTCCCGCCAGAGGCGTTCCCATGTGGCAGTAGGAAGTTCCTTAGCCTGACCATTTGTTGGAAATTCAAACAAAAAAATACGCGTCTTGTACGGTTTTAGTTGTATTACCTACCATTCACTTATGGTGGCTTCCCACTGTTTGGATGGTAGCTATAGTAGGCATAGTTCGAAATGTCTATGCTGGCTAAGATTTATATTATACTTTTGAAATGTTTTCCACTATGCACTAATAATAATATGAAAAGAAGAATTTTGCGTAGTAAGCATATTTGACTATCATAAGGAGAAATCTCCTCCAATTCTGCGTTTGCATGGTGTGTGTGGCGGGAGGCCTTATGGTAGTTCCATTTTCGAAAAGCATTGCGGTTATCAAATTTAAATATTTTGATTGTTTTTAAAGACAAACCGTTTTGCTTGCTCATACCAGTCCCATGACCGACCTGAAGTTTATTGTTCCTTTTCTAAACTCTGGGTGCCCACAATTTTCCACACGGGCAGTCTAGAGTTTGGTTTTTCAGATAGTTAGGTTCAGTAGATTATCTGGAGCTAGTTCAGTCTTTGGATGCACACCAGTCTTGCTTATCTTGGTTGAATCTTGATGGTGGATCGAGCTTGGAGTTTTGGAGCTTTGTCTTTGGAGCTTTTGGATCAGAGTTGCAGTATTGGATATCTGTGAAGACTTATCTCATATCATAATCATCTTGATGGAACAGAAATTATATATATATATATATTATTTCCAGGAAGTCAATATTTAAATTAAAACAAATATCAAAATAACATATAAATTATATTCTTAATTCAAACACATATAAAATCTTAAAATATATATATAGAAATTGATATTAAGTTTAACATATATATACACGAATCCAAATCAAAAATCTATATGCATAAAATATAGATATCTCTATACATCAACTCACATACAAGATCAAAACACATATACATGTTCTGCTCTTTAAATCAATGCATACCGTCTTTATCATATAATATACAACCAAATTAAATTCTTGGCCACCTAATATAACAGAATAACATTGCCGTAAAATCTTGATAACCAGTTGGAAAATGAAAATATACTAATTAAAGGCTTAAAATAAAAATAAGAAAAAGATATGTGAGCGGACTGCGTGGGTTAAGATATGGTGATACCTCATCATACTAATATGGTTTTATGATGAATCTGGCAATTCTTATGCGTAACAGTGAGCATTAAGCATGCAATATTAAAATACAAATATATATTGAACATATATTTTATAACTTTATATGTTGTTATAATATATATAGATTTATGTATATAACAAACATCAAAACCGATATATATGTCAATATTCTGTAACAAACATATGCGTGTGTGTGTGTACAAATATATAACCGCAATTGTAACTCGTATGCAACCACTATATGCACCAGCTATCAACATAAGCAATATATATATATATAATCTTATCATAAAAAAATTGTGCTTTAACAAAACATATGCACTTACCTTAGAAAAATATTTATATAAAGCCTCAAACCAATGCTCAGATGCTATACAACACCCGCATATAAAAGGATGAAGGAGAGGGCGGTGCGTAGGGACGAAAAAAAGTGGGTGACCAGAGGTTGCTCGTGGAGATGGAGGCCGGTTTCAGGGTAGGTGGTCTCGGATGTGGATGAGTTGTCAGAAAAAGTATGGAGCTCGAGTGGGTATGGGCGGCACTTGCTCTATGTAAGGCTTTGGGTGGTCAAGTCTTGGGTTTGCACGCAAGAGGAGGCTACCGTATATGGTGGATGAGCGGAGGAAGAACGGCAGGTCGCGCCAGGGAGGTGGGGCATCTAGTGCTCGGAAATGGCGCAAGTTGGTGGGGCAAGGCTGTAGATTTGGTGCAGCATAAGTTGGAGGGAGAGGGGAGGAGAAAGTGGAGCCGAATGGAAGGGGAAGGAAAAATTTGTAGAGGAAGGGAAGAAATGGTGAACAACTGGCTACAGAAGAAAAATGCATAGGCTTTAAATAGAAACGTTACAGAAATAAATTTCAGTTTGAACCATCCCAAACCAATGAACAGTCAAAAAAAAATAATGAAACAACAACAGTCAAATGCTTTGATTTTGGTGAGTAATTAAAACAATTTATTATTGCTTACATCACACGGCTAAAATTTGATAGACAAAAGAAAGCGAAAGGTCACGGATCCGGTACCGATACGGTTACCTGTTCCGCGGACTCCGCTATGTACTGATCTTCAGTTGACTATACCGCAGAGATCAGCACGATGAGGCGACCAAAATGGCATATAGATATTAGCGGTACAATCATCCTAACAGAAGTCGATAATCGTTACCGAAAATGCTGCTATTTTGTCAGAACTAAGATAAACGGAGCAATAGAAGTCTAAATTTCGAAAAACGAAAGATGACTTCTCACTCAGAAGAGGATTTAGATATTTTCCATAGAAAAACATTCAGGTTTGGAAAACATTTTATTATCATCAAATATTAACTGGTTTAAATTGAAATAGAATTTACGCACGAAAATAAACATTCATATTATATGATGAAAACATTCAGGTTTGCCATGTTTAATTAGACGTATTCCAAATATTAAATTTTTATTTTCAAATTTTATTGTTTAAAATTTCACAAAATTTCAATAAATTTTCTTATTTAAAACCATTAAATTTATTGGGTCGTTACACTCTCCCCCACTCAAAACTTTTCATCCCCGAAAAGGAAGGAGGTAGAAGAATAGAAACAACCAGAAAGAAGAATAGATTGCAAGACAAGGATAACCAATTAATTTAAAGCTATATAAATTTTACTTGAAATATTCATTTGGATACTTCATTTGCAATTCAATTATCTTTAAAACTTCAATATTTTTCGAACCCATTTGTAAAATTTCTTGTTTCCTTTAAGTACCATTTATATGTTTAAATGACACCCTTATAAATACATGAAAGCTATTTGAAAACAATTATTTACATCATTAGTTATATTTACAAAGAAGCTATTAAAAACATTAAATCCATAATTCATAAACTTATTAATTTATCTCGAGATAATTTTCAAACATTAATAATAAATCAATAATCATTTACTTTAAAATTGTTTTATTTAAATAATAAGTTCTAAAATATTTACAACACTAATGATTTACTATTAAACCATGTAGGATATAAATAAACAATATTTCAAAAGGATATAGTCAAAATGGAAAAGAAGGTAGATTCGAAAAGCAGAATATAGGTGAATAAATAAAGCTGAGCAAATAGGGTGGATTCTAAAGAATAGTATCGGGAGCTAATAGTTAATTGCAAACCATAAGAATTTCAATTTCAAATATTGATGCAAAATTTCTTTGTTGGAAATACTTTTGTAATAAAATACCTTTATAATAAAATACTTATATCGAAACCAATTTTCCTTTCGAAAATACTTTTATAACTCGATGTTTCAACAAGTTTATCCCTGTTCTTGCAGACTCTGGCCATGCGTTGATCACGCAAAGCTAGAATTCTTCAAGTACTTGTAGACCTATTTCAACACCCAGTGAAAATACTTGAAAAACCTTCAAAACTGATATGGAAAGTACAATCCAAACAAATCACCTGGATCGCAGATACACAATGATTACGCCTGGATCCCCAAGGAAACATCCATACCTTTAAGCAATCACTGCATTGTGAATTACGCCATGATAACCAAAACTGTGGACCGCAGGATACATAACAATGGTTATGCCTGGATACCCCAGGAAACATCTGTACCCTTTTAGCAAACTCTGCCTTGCGGATTACGCCACGACAACAATCCGATAGACCGTAGGATACATAACAATGGTTACGCCAAGATCCCCCAGGAAACATCCATACCCTTTAAGCAATCTCTGTCTTGCGGATTACGCTACCCAAAGAAAAAAAGACTATGGGTTGCGCCATGGTAGGACACTCGAGTATCACATCCAAAAAACCAAAATCAGGGAGAATAATATCGGTAGAATGAATCCACAATGTGGCTACAAAGCGGATATAAAGCAGAAGGCACTTTCCATTTCTTTACTACGAGTATATGTATCATATAGCACCCTTTCAAATCACTTTCAAATATCATACTTATATAAAGTCCTTATATATAAGGTTCCATTTTCAAATCAAATACTTTCCAAAATCAATAGTATATCAAATCACACTTATATAGACTTCGATTATATAAGATTTCTCTTTTCAAATTGAGTACCTTTCCAAATTGATAATTTCCAAATCAACTTCATACTTATACAAATCAATTTTATATAAGTTCGACAACTCCTAAGTCAAGTATCGAGTAAAACAAGGTTCTCAATTTCAATATATATATATATATATATATAGAGTCATACCAAAACAAATCCGAAACCCGAGGACTGAACACCGGTTCACTTCCAATAGTTTCAAATATATATATATATACATATATATATATTTCGAAAATCAAATCAACCTTTGGAATTTTGAAATCAAAATTTGGTTTCATAAAATCATTCGCATAGTAAAGCTACTAAAGTGGCCTCTCCCCCACTCTGAAACTCGAAAATCAATGTCGATGATGCGTGCACTCATCACCGAAATTATTTTCCAATGACACAAGTGAGTTCTGGACTTCTATTTTCTTGAAACTTCTTTGAAATCTCTTCGAAATCATTGAAATTCGTTTGAATTCATTTGAAACATTTTTTATTAGAAAATACTTTTAAATCGTATTATTATTTATTTCCAAAACCTTAAAACCAATTTTCAACCGTAATTCAATTCCTCGAATTTCAAATTCAAAACCCTTCAGTTATAAATCGTTTTATATAAATCAATTCCTTATAATTTTCAAAAATTCAAATCCTTTTGAAACTCCAATCATTTTTATGAAGGTACAAAATCCTTATCGAAAACATTTTCCCTTTTATATATAAAATATAACCATTCTTATCAAAATAATAATTTCGATATATAAACAATTTCTAAAATACAACCAACCCGATTTTTCAAAGGGTGATTCAAGAATGAATCTTGGAACGAGATAAAGGTCGAAGTCAAATTCAAAAGGGATCTTACTCAATGAAAATCCTAACCAAGATTTCGAGGTATATTAACTTATATCAATTCAAAGGAATTTCTTTCATTAGTGAAAAAACACAAATTCTCATCAAGCGAAATGCTACAGCATAATCATATATCTTAAGTTCGACACGTCGACTTTTACTAGGTAAAGGATATAATAGAGTTCACTTAATACAACTCAACTTATACCACTGATAACAAACATATTCCACTGATCCTTACTTCTACAAAAACAATGCATCAGTATTAATTCTGCCGGGTGGTGCTTCCACGGGTCCAGTACATTCCACATCAAGGTTCCCCTAATTATTTCATTTCTTGCATGAGTACACTATTTTTCCGTCTTCCCTAATGAACTTTGGGAAGGCAGCAGCTCGAGTAGGGCGCAACACAGCTTGCCTTCCGCGTTGCCTCTTAGAACAATCTCTGGCTATATGTCCAGTCTGCCTACAGTGGTAGCAAATGGTTGACTGGTCAATTGTTACAGTGAGTGCTGATTTCATCTTCTTCACCTTCAGGCAACAACTTGGGAAGTGTCCCTTCTCATGACACTTAAAATAGAAAATCTCGGATCGAAAGCTGTAACAATCCGCATATTTATCGATTTTATATTTAAATATTTTATCGTTCGTCGGATTTTGGTCCGAAAAGCTACTTTTTGCAAACAGTCGAATTGGGACTCGAGACCACCCCCATTGAGTTCAAAATGACATTTGCGACCTTTTTGAGTATAAACTTCGATATGTTTGGAGATAATAGAATTTTGACCTTTTTCACTTAGGGCTTTGGTTTGGGCTGAACCCATTAGCCACTTACTAACTCAGTCCCAACCCACTCCAACTCTTCATTACTTCATTTCATATTACTAACACTCAAGCTCAAGCAAAAATGGTGGAAGAGAATGGGAATTAGAAACTCCAAGCCCTAGTTCCTCTTGCTAGCTCAAGTTCTTGCTCCAAAATCAAAGAGAACCCATTAGTCAGCATCTCCTTCTTCTCCAACTCATTCTCTCTTTGATTTCAGAAATTTCTTAAACCTAACTTAGAGAATGTTCTTCTTTTAAGCTTTCATTCAAGCTTCTAGTGTTGAGATTGAAGTGTGGTTGATCTCCCCTTGTCTTCAAGCTTCTCATTCATTGTTTTTGGGTTCAAAGGTGATATTTTTATCTCACATCTATGCTTATATTTATCTTCGATTGTTAGGTATGAATTCCTACCACTTATTCGTGTGCAATTGCTTTTGGTTTGGATTGATTTGGTGATAATTTTTAGTGTTTTGGGTTCAAATCTTTAAAAATCCTAACTTTGATGTTTGAATGTGTTTTTGATTGTGCATCGAAGAGCTTTTAGGGCCGGGTAGTCGATAGGCATAAACCCTTAGCGCCGTTGCTCGAGCGAATGCAATTTGATCGAGTTTGTACCTCTTTTGAAATAGGGCAGGGGAGTGCTGGCAACAGGTTCGGCCGACCGAGCCCCTGGGCCGGTCGACCGACCTGCTACCCAGGCACTTCCTGCCTCTGTTTGGAAGTGCCGATTACAGGCCTCGGCCGACCGAGCCCCTAGGCCGGTCAACCGACTCAGGGAGTCCGGTCGACCGACCTGCTGCTATTTGCCAACTATGCCTATTTTGCCTAGTTGTCTGAAATTCCAACTTTAATCGACTTGTGTTATTTCCCTATCTGTTGTTATCATTTGTTATTGACTTTGATGACTTATTTTCTTCGGGAATTCTTTGAATATCCATTTCGATGGATTCGGTATCGATTTCTTTGGATTTTTTCACATTTTCGAATGTGAATCTTAGTGATTGGTTGTTCCTACAATCTTCTTTGTGATTTGTCACTTTAAAAATATAAAGGTTTTCTATACTAGTAGTAAATATCAAAACTCTTTCTTCAAATGATTTCAACACTATTTTAGTACAAAGCTCGTTTCTTAAACCGTTTTCCAATCTATTAGTATATACAAGCCTTTACCTCACTCGTATGAGAAATCTAATTAAACGACTTGGTAAAACAAGTGGTATGAAATGCTTGCGTTTACTTCGTCGGTTAATTCTTGGACTTGTTCGACTAAATCTCCTGTGACAATTTTCTTGTGGAGATCTACAATTTGTTCGTAAATATTTAAGTTAAGCTAGTGGTTATGGGACATGAAGCTAAGCTCATATATTTACTAGCTTACTGTAATTGACACTTCTCTTTGATCATGACGATCATTTTATGTTTTAGACTAGCATTGTGCAATGTCTTTGTGTTTTGGTTCATCGGATGTCACGCTGTACGACGTCATTGTTCCCTTCGATTGTGTTTTGGTTCATCGGATGTCACGCCGTACGACGTTGTTGTTTCCTTCGATTGTGTTTTGGTTCATCGGATGTCATGCTGTACGACGTCGTTGTTCCCTTCGATTGTGTTTTGGTTCATCGGATGTCACGCTGTACGACGTCGTTGTTCCCTTCGATTGTGTTTTGGTTCATCGGATGTCACGCTGTACGACGTCGTTGTTCCCTTCGATTGTGTTTTGGTTCATCGGATGTCACGCTGTACGACGTCGTTGTTCCCTTCGATTGTGTTTTGGTTCATCGGATGTCACGCTGTACGACGTCGATGCTCCGAATTATTTGATTTCTGGATTTCGTGTGTTGATTTCTGGAATTTATGTTTCACCAACTTTTACGATTGGCATGGATATATATGTCATTTATTGTGGCTTGGTGAATGAAATTAGGAGTATGACATTCCTTTTTATCTTTGAGAAGATCCTTGTAATATTGAATAATCTCTTGTTGATTTTCAATTACTTATATATATATATATATATATATATATATATATATATATATCACAGCTTGGCATTGTGATTATTATGTGTTTAGTCATATCTCTTACTCTATATCGTTTCATCTGATATTTATAGCTAGACTGATCCGTTTATTATTTTCTTATTAAATAATACTCGGGTCAGATTGGGATGTTACAGGTGCTTCTGCTTGACTTTACATCCGGGATTACCTCCTTGACTTTTGGTTAACTATTTAGATTAGTAGTTTTTGGTTTGTATACATTTGAGAGATAGACTCCATAATGTATACTTATTCTTTTGTGTAGTTCGTGTAACTATTCTTTTGTGTTATTGTGGATCTTTCTGACCACTACTCTGATGTACACTTTTATGTGTAATATTCATATCTTATTCCGCCTTTGTGATATGAATTATCTGTGACTGATTTATGTTATTTTTATTTCTGTATTTGCTTCCGAAGATATTATAGCCACTGTGTAGTAGTTTTGAGTTTGTGTCGGTATGTCGGCTTTCCCTTTATACTATCTGACATGTCGATGCTCGCGCAAAGCAATTACACGGATGGTCGCTCCTCAACAGCCTTATTCTCCGTGCTAGTTGACAGCATTCATCGTAATGTTCTTGGCTAGCGTGGGTATAGAGGTGGGGCATCACAGCTTGGTATCAGAGCCAAACTTCGGAACAATGTAGAACAATCTAGCAAGGATCATGTCCTAAGTCTTTCTTAGGAGTTGTGCCTTAGGATTTAATTCGAGTCTTCGTACCGATTCGTCCTATTTTCTTTATGATTCCTTGTTTTATCTATCAAGATTGCTTGATATTTATTTTGAGAATAACTTTTTCCTCTTCTTTCTTTCTTTCTTTCTTAAAGAAGAGAAATGGTTAGACCAGGCCGTTCCAGCGCCGGTCAATCTAGTGCTACTCCCCAAGATGGAGTATTCATGTCTGCTCAGCAGCTTTTAGATCTCGTGAAGAATGCTCAAGCTGCCGGTCCCAATCCAGAGCCTACTCATCCTAAATCCGGTTTTGCACGCTTGTGCAGAGACTATACCGATTTGGATGGAAGGCCATTCAGGGGATCCGAGAGTGCTATAGAAATTCAAGCTTGGCTCAAATCATGCGATCGCATCTTTTCTCGCATGAACCTTATTGACCTTCATCGAGTCCAAGTGGCTTCTAGCATGCTCCAAGAAAGAGCGTTAGATTGGTATAAGCTCCTAATTTCTAAAATCGTTGAAGCGGATCTCACTTGGGAGCAATTCCGGGAAAGATTCGAATCGAAATTTGTGCCGGAGGCTGAAAAAGTAACTTTGGCCCGACGTTTTATTGACCTTGTTCAAGGTGAATCTTCTGTGACAGACTATGTCGCATCTTTCGAATCTCTTTCTAAATACGAGATTGAGTATATTAATACCCCGATGAAGAAAAATCAGAGATTTGTCTATGGCTTGAATAAGAATCTTAAGAAGCCATTACTTCTGAAACTTGAGGTTTCATTTGATCAGCTTATTGATATCGCTCTTCGTCTTGAAGAGGCCGATAGAGAAAGCGATATTGAAGTTGTGCGTGCCAAATAGACCTTCAACAACAACATGAAGAGGCCTATTAAATTCGAAGGCCCCAATCCCATCAAGAAAGGGAAGCAACAAACTCCGGTAGCAAAGTCTCCTATCTCTAGTCGTGGACGATGCTACAATTGTGGTTCCACGGACCACTATGCAAAGGAGTGTCCGAAACCTCTCTTTTGCCGTTATTGCAAAGATTCGGGTCATCTTATATCTACATGTCCCATTCTCCAAAACAGGAGAGAGGGAGAGATGAATATTGTGCAAGCTCCTGGTAACACTTTTTGTGGTCAAGGTATTTCTCATTCAATCCTTGATGGCATTGTTTTATTTCGTGATCTTCTTGTTCGAGTTCTTTTTGATATGGGTTTCATCTCATTATTTTTATATCAAAAGAACTTGTCGATTCTTTTTCTTTGAATGTTTTGGGGTTGATGTCTTCGTTGAGAATTGCGAATCCGGATGGAAGATCCGCAACACTCGATTTGCTTTTATTTGATGTCGAAAATTATTTTATGTGGTTTTTTTTTCCCGAGCCGATATTTTTACTTAGGCTCCGGAATTGATTTGTGCGATAGGATTGGCTTAATCATTAATGAAGCCTATATCCTATTTTCTCGAGTGGACTATTCATCTTTGATATTTTCAATCTGTTAAGCAGATTTCTATTCTTTTTTTTCCTTTATGATTTTGAATTAAAAATTGATGGCATCATTTTATTCTTTAAGCTCACATGTTGAGTAGAGCGTTATTTCTCTCATTTGGGTAGTTGTGAATTTTTCGGAATCTTTGAGTTTGTCTTAGGATTATCACCTAAGAAATCTTTTGTGTGGTGTTAATGTCTTTCTAGTTCGACCTTGCCACCGATTTTCATTTAGCTACGAGTTGCGGGAGTTCGCATTCCATTTACCGCATTCCGCACTTGTTATGATTCCTATGAATGAATTTTTTATGTCATTCAGTTTGTCCATCTTGTTTCATCCATATTATAAATCGAGTATTCTACGAATATCTCGATGACTCCATCTTTGTATTTATTGATTTTGGATGAAAATTGAAATTTAAAATTTTGCAAATCTTTTTCATAAGATTTATTTATAAGTACAATTTGATTTGCTCTTAAACAAGCAAAGAATATTCTTAAAGGTTTTTAAGAAACATGTTTACTATATAGAAGATGATTTTGTGATTGTATTGCCCATTTAGTGTGTTAAGAATTCTGGTCGATGCGCTTGATCAATGTTATCGATAAGAATCTCCTAAACGCTTTGATGAGACAATCAGACACGATATATTGACTTGTAAAAAATGTAAAATTTTTGTAGAAAGATTATTACACAAAAATAAAAATGTAATTTTGAAAGTTTTAACTTTTCGGGAAAGAGGATTATTTAAAAGAACTCTTCCTTTCGATACTCTTATTCTTGTGATTCCTGAAGGGGAACCGAGACTTTGCTATTTGTACCAATACTAGTCGTATTGGTTTGGATGCCATTCTCTTGCAAAGGAGAACGTGCTATCACTTGTGCTTCTAAATCATTATAGCTTATCGGGACTAGATATGCCACTCATAATCTAGTGCTCGCGGCTATTGTTTTTACTTTTGGAATTTGGCATCATCACATTTGGATGAGAAATTTGTTCTCCATCTCGATCATAAATCTTTGGAATATTTATTTTATCATAAGGAACTTCATGTCGACTCGAGTTCCTAGCATCTTGTGATCTTGATATTCTTTTATTCCCGGAAGGGAAATCGTGTTGCCAAGGCGCTTTGTCGTAGGCAACAAGTGGTTGATTCTTTGATGATGTCTTAAGGGAATTATCTTTTTATCAAGTTCATCGGGCATTTTGATGTACTTCATTTTATTGAGTTCCATCTCATTTCTTTTATGGACTTGCGTCTGATGTTCTTTTATGGTGTTCGGTTCATCGGATGTACTGTTATTATACTACATCGATGTTCCGTCTTATTTGATTCATTGGATGTACCGTTTGCACTACATCAATGATTTGCTTTGATACATTGGATGTACCGTTTACACTACATCAATGTCTTTTCTTTTGATTCATTGGATGTACCGTTTGCACTACATCAATGATATACTTTTGATACATTGGATGTACCGTTTGCACTACATCATTGTTCTGGTTTATTGGTTCATTGGGCGTACCGTTTTTGTACTACGCTGATGTTCCAAATTATTTGAGTTTCTAGTTTCTCGGGCGTACTGTTATTATACTACGTCGTTGCACCAGCTCAATTTTCTGCTATTCTTGACGTTCTCCACGTCTTTTATCTACGGAAATGCTTTTATGTTTCCGGTTTTATTCTTGTGCCTGGTGATATTGTGGAAATTGAAGTTTCACCAGATTTGATTTATGAGCAACATTCCATTCGCATCATTACTTCGGAGGTTGAGCGCCTTCGGAATAAAGATGTTCTTTTTGTGATAGTTCAATGATTCTCAAATCCTAAGGATTGCTCTTGGGAATCCAGATAATTCATTGAGCGATCCCGTTCAGACTTACTCTTTCATGCTCCTTATGGTGAACTTCCTATTTCAAATTTTCCTTTATGTTGATATGCTTCTATGGTTGTTACTTCTTATTTTCTTCTTAAGTATTGCGAGGACGCAATTTCTTTAAGGAGGGGAGTCTGTAACAACCCGCATATTTATCGATTTTATATTTAAATATTTTATTTAAATATTTTATCGTTCGTCGGATTTTGGTCCGAAAAGCTACTTTTTGCAAACAGTCGAGTTGGGACTCGAGACCACCCCCATTGAGTTCAAAATGACGTTTGCGACTTTTTGAGTATAAACTTCGATATGTTTGGAGATAGTAGAATTTTGACCTTTTTCACTTAGGGCTTTGGTTTGGGGTGAACCCATTAGCCACTTACTAACTCAGTCCCAACCCACTCCAACTCTTCATTACTTCATTTCATATTCCTAACACTCAAGCTCAAGCAAAAATGGTGGAAGAGAATGGGAATTAGAAACTCCAAGCCCTAGTTCCTCTTGCTAGCTCAAGTTCTTGCTCCAAAATCAAAGAGAACCCATTAGTAAGCATCTCCTTCTTCTTCTCCAACTCATTCTCTCTTTGATTTCAGAAATTTCCTAAACCTAACTTAGGTAATGTTCTTCTTTTAAGCTTTCATTCAAGCTTCTAGTGTTGAGATTGAAGTGTGGTTGATCTCCCCTTGTCTTCAAGCTTCTCATTCATTGTTTTTGGGTTCAAAGGTGAGATTTTTATCTCACATCTATGCTTATATTTATCTTCGATTGTTAGGTATGAATTCCTACCACTTATTCGTGTGCAATTGCTTTTGGTTTGGATTGATTTGGTGAATATTCCAATTTTTAGTGTTTTTGGTTCAAATCTTTAAAAATCCTAACTTTGATGTTTGAATGTGTTTTTGATTGTGCATCGAAGAGCTTTTAGGGCCGGGTAGTCGATAGGCATAAACCCTTAGCGTCGTTGCTCGAGCGAATGCAATTTGATCGAGTTTGCACCTCTTTTGAAATAGGGCAGGGGAGTGCTGGCAACATTTTCGGCCGACCGAGCCCTTGGGCCGGTCGACCGACCTGCTACCCAGGCACTTCCTGCCTCTGTTTGGAAGTGCCGATTACATGCCTCGGCCGACCGAGCCCCTGGGCCGGTCGACCGACCTGGTGCCCCGGGCGCTTCCAACCCCTGGTTCGGTCAACCGACTCAGGGAGTCCGGTCGACCGACCTGCTGCTATTTGCCAACTATGCCTATTTTGCCTAATTGTCTGAAATTCCAACTTTAATCGACTTGTGTTATTTCCCTATCTGTTGTTATCATTTGTTATTGACTTTGATGACTTATTTTCTTCGGGAATTCTTTGAATATCCATTTCAATGGATTCGGTATCGATTTCTTTGGATTTTATTCACATTTTCGAATGCGAATCTTAGTGATTGGTTGTTCCTACAATCTTCTTTGTGATTTGTCACTTTAAAAATATAAAGGTTTTCTATACTAGTAGTAAATATCAAAAATCTTTCTTCAAATGATTTCAACACTATTTTAGTACAAAGCTCGTTTCTTAAACCGTTTTCCAATCTATTAGTATATACAAGCCTTTACCTCACTCGTATGAGAAATCTAATTAAACGACTTAGTAAAACAAGTGGTATGAAACGCTTGCGTTTACTTCGTCGGTTAATTCTTGGACTTGTTCGATTGAATCTCCTGTGACAATTTTCTTGTGGAGATCTACAATTTGGTCGTAAATATTTAAGTTAAGCTAGTGGTTATGGGACATGAAGCTAAGCTCCTATATTTACTAGCTTACTGTAATTGACACTTCTCTTTGATCATGACGATCATTTTATGTTTTAGACTAGCATTGTGCAATGTCTTTGTGTTTTGGTTCATCGGATGTCACGATGTACGATGTCGTTGTTCCCTTCGATTGTGTTTTGGTTCATCGGATGTCACGCTGTACGACGTCGTTGTTCCCTTCGATTGTGTTTTGGTTCATCGGATGTCACGCTGTACGACGTCGTTGTTCCCTTCGATTGTGTTTTGGTTCATCGGATGTCACGCTGTACGACGTCGTTGTTCCCTTCGATTGTGTTTTGGTTCATCGGATGTCACGCTGTACGACGTCGTTGTTCCCTTCGATTGTGTTTTTGTTCATCGGATGTCACGCTGTACGACGTCGTTGTTCCCTTCGATTGTGTTTTGGTTCATCGGATGTCACGCTGTACGACGTCGTTGTTCCCTTGGATTGTGTTTTGGTTCATCGAATGTCACGCTGTACGACGTCGTTGTTCCCTTCGATTGTGTTTTGGTTCATCGGATGTCACACTGTACGACGTCGTTGTTCCCTTTGATTGTGTTTTGGTTCATCGGATGTCACGCTGTACGACGTCGTTGTTCCCTTCGATTGTGTTTTTGTTCATCGGATGTCACGCTGTACGACGTCGTTGTTCCCTTCGATTGTGTTTTGGTTCATCGGATGTCACGCTGTACGACGTCGTTGTTCCCTTGGATTGTGTTTTGGTTCATCGAATGTCACGCTGTACGACGTCGTTGTTCCCTTCGATTGTGTTTTGGTTCATCGGATGTCACACTGTACGACGTCGTTGTTCCCTTTGATTGTGTTTTGGTTCATCGGATGTCACGCTGTACGACGTCGATGCTCCGAATTATTTGATTTCTGGAATTTATGTTTCACCAACTTTTATGATTGGCATGGATATATATGTCATTTATTGTGGCTTGGTGAATGAAATTAGGAGTATGACATTCCTTTTTATCTTTGAGAAGATCCTTGTGATATTGAATAATCTCTTGTTGATTTTCAATTACTTATATATATATATATCACAGCTTGGCATTGTGATTATTATGTGTTTAGTCATATCTCTTACTCTATATCGTTTCATCTGATATTTATAGCTAGACGGATCCGTTTATTATTTTCTTATTAAATAATACTCGGGTCAGACCGGGATGTTACAGATGCTTCTGCTTGACTTTACATCCGGGATTATCTCCTTGACTTTTGGTTAACTATTTAGATTAGTAGTTTTTGGTTTGTATACATTTGAGAGATAGACTCCATAATGTATACTTATTCTTTTGTGTAGTTCGTGTAACTATTCTTTTGTGTTATTGTGGATCTTTCTGACCACTACTCTGATGTACACTTTTATGTGTAATATTCATATCTTATTCCGCCTTTGTGATATGAACTATCTGTGATTGATTTATGTTATGTTTATTTCTGTATTTGCTTCCGAAGATATTATAGCCACTGTGTAGTAGTTTTGAGTTTGTGTCGGTATGTCGGCTTTCCCTTTATACTATCTGACATGTCGATGCTCGCGCAAAGCAATTACACGGATGGTCGCTCCTCAACAGCCTTATTCTCCGTGCTAGTTGACAGCATTCATTGTAATGTTCTTGGCTAGCGTGGGTATAGAGGTGGGGCGTCACAAAAGCGCTTGCCCTTCTTCTTCTTTCTTTTATCACTCATTCCGCACATGGCTGCATAATGTCCTTTTTCCTGACACCGATAACAAATGACATGGTCATAAGGACCAGGTTCTCCCCTTTCTCTCCACGGTTTCTCCTGCTTCTCGATTGCTTTCTCACGTTCCTTATGGGTCGATGCTCTTCGTGCTCGATGGGTCGCTTTTTGTTCTTTCGATTTTGCCATTTACAAAATAGTTTCCTATCATTCAATGGGTCCAAAATCAAACAAGATAGAAGTTCAAAGTTTAAAGGGAAACTTAATCAAAGGGGGTTTCAAACAAAGGGAAAGAACTCGAATGAAGATGAGATAATTAAAAATTAAAATAGAAGATGGATATGCTTATATAAGAATATAAATAGAGAGAGGCAAGAACGAATTTCAGAACAAAGATAGAGATTTCAAATTAAAGGAACTAAATTTGAATTCTGATTCGAAGATAGGCTCGAAAGAAAGTGGTTCTGCAAATAAATTTACTATATATGCTAAGTTTGCCTAGAGCCAAAGCTTGATACCAACTGTAACGACCCGATATTTCAACCATTCGCATACGCGCGTGTCGGACTTGAATTTGCTCAAAATATCATATTTTTAATTTAAAATTTGACAAAAATCATCATATATAGTGATTAAATCAATCACAGGATCATAGACACAGAGTAATACCATAAAAATGCAGCGGAATAGATAAATAGTAGTTCATGAAGCTATTATATAAACATCAGAGTTAGAAATAAAATACAGTTGAATATCTCAAATACAATGTAGTCTCCGGTACGGTAGATGACTTCTCTTAACCAATCAACTGGAAAAGCTGATAGCTGAATCGATAGTTGGGTCTTCAAAGGAAGCTCCAAACTCCAAAGGTGAGTTTCAAATGTTGTATCACTCAGTCTGACCCGAGCGTAAAGAAAAAAACAAAACACTCGAGTCAGGATTAACATTCTTATATCAATAAATTCAACTCAAGTGAAATATCAACCGAAATACAAGTAACTTAAAGGATGTTGGAATAACCACCCTCTAAGGATCCGTGGAACCATCTACAATGCAGAAATATACACTAACACCGTGGTCATTTCAAATTAATTCATACTTCGAAACCAACATATCATTTCATTTCAAATATTATATTTACCAAATAGTGTATGTGTGTGTATGTATGTATTAAATAATTTATAAAGTATTTGTAATTTCCTTAAATTTCACAAATTGATTCAAATCAACTCGAATTCCAAATTCAAATTTAATTCAATTTCAATTCATCAAGTTCAATTTCAATTCAGTTTCTAAATAAACAATTCCAAATTATATTGATTTCAAATACAGGTTTGAACCACAAAATAAACCATTTGAATTCCAGTATATTTAAAGATTTAAATATTCAGTATTTTCAAGGCTAAATTTAATAGTTTTATATAAATTTTGGTTTATTTCATTATTATTTAGTCTTTGGGATATACACTTAATGAACTCAATATCATTTAAATAACCTTAAATTATAGATTTTATTCAATATTTCCTCCAATTTATTCAACATGAAATATTTGTTAAATTATTAAATCAAAATCAAGTTATAAGATCTTATCCTAAAATTTCAGAATCTATAGTTTCAAACCGATTTAATTAAGTAAAATTCTTAATTAATACAATTTGAATCAATTCAACCTTATCTTCCTTAACTTACTCAATTATTGAAAAATCCATTTAAAAATAAAATACTTAACATATTATATTAATTAAATCAAACTTTATTAAATTAAAGTTTATTATTATTAAATCAACTTTATATTTAAAACATATTTATATAAAATATTTCAATATTAAATAAAACCATATATATATTTCCTTTCAAAACCATAGAAATTATTTTCAAAATATTTGTATATGGACCACGGTGTCCGTATAATAATTTCTTATCCTATGGTCAGGTAATACGGATATTTATCATTTCAATCGGTAATTTAAATAAATATATATATATATATATGTGGATAGATATCATTTCAACCTGCAATCCCAAAATTCAAGTCAAATGAAAATTGCTTGGGTCTATCATTTCAACCCATAACGATTTTCTTTTGTTCTAAAGTCCATTCGGGTATGTATCATTTCAACCCATAGTGAATTCTATACTAACAGGGAACTTGCAGAGTGATAACAGGTATAATTTAACATATAACAACAGGCATATATCATCAATAGCAATATAATATAAACAACAGGATATGGTGTCATATCCCACGGGTGCACAGTTACAGATAATAGCATATATAACAATTTAAATAACTGCAGCAGCATATTTCAATTGTCGTTTCAATTGAAATCAAATTTAATAAATAAAAGAACGTTAATCGTGAGTGATTGCTCACCTTTCGAGGCTAGTGAGTACAGCAGAAGACACGGATACGCTCACTGATATGGACATTGAAACTTGAATGACGAACCGAAGCGAAGTGAAATCGGCACGAATTCAACGATCAAAGCTGATAATAAGAATAGGCAAAATCAAATTAGAACAGGATCGATGAAGATAATCGAAATCATCTTGATGAAGCAGAAATTATAATTTTATATATATATATATATATATTATTTCGAAGAAGGCAATATTTAAATTAAAACAAATGTGGTGAACCGACCTTCTAACACCACAAGTCGCATCACTAATTAAGAGAGAAAGGGATAGAAGAAGAAAAGAAAGAGAAAGAAGAAACACAACAACAACAGATAACTCATGGCGGAACAAATGAAATATAATATATCACATAAAATATTACATAGTATCATATTACATCAGAGTGCACAACTTATACAACACATATTAGACAGTTATAAACATCTGTCTAACTATACAACTCAAGTACACAAGATACAGATACAATACAAACACAGCGGAACCATAATATATCTACACGTGGAAGCCTCCTGCTCCACATCTCCTCCAGAGTTCGTCAAGCTAACATGAATCACTTGACTACTCATACATAATATGAGTACCCAAGAGTTTAATATAAACACTCGGGTCAGACAGGGGTCTGGTGTGAGTAAACGGGTTAAAATTGCTTAACTTTAGAAAAACCTTTGAAAAGAAAAGGTATCACGTAAGACATCCCACACATAAATATGGAAAAACTTTTACCTTACGCTAACCAAAACATTTAATAGGAAATCCAATGATATTATAATAGTGTCTAGGGTTTTCAAGTAAATAAGAAATAGCCGAAATTGTTACATGATTAAATTCCAGCTACTAGCCACAAAAGTGGGTAATACAAACAAAACCGTAGGGTCTCGTAGGAAGAATGGGTTTCCATCAATGGCAGGGCTACCGGGGTACCGCCCGTCACAGTACGTGGCCTAGATCACAGTACCGAGGATTACGCCCAATCCCCTGCATCACAATGTCGGAACCGTTCCTTACTGAACAGTCCTGAGTAAGATCACCTCATGGTTGGCGCGAACAACCACCCACTAAGCCGAAATAAAGGGACATCTAGATAGGAATGACCTCACCCTGAAATGGGTGCTACCCACCTAGCCTTGCTGCACCTTCCCTGTTTTAGCCATTCCCGGTTGATGAGGCTTGAGGCTGCGATTACCTTTATAGAACACATCTATCTTAGAAAGCTCATCGTCCACCTGACGATGTTCTGAAAGCATTCAATCCATACAAGTTCGTTCCGGGTTCGAACGAAACCGAAGGCACTATCTCGTTGCACTTATTTTGGAATCACCCTTAGAGTCAACCACCATAGCCCTTGCACTCAAAATCACCATCTCGAACCTATAAGTACTATTCCATCAAACTCATCACGGAATCACCCCCAGAGTTATACTGACGAAGAATAGTTCTTACACCTCGAGTCTTCACTAAGCTCCACTTGGATTCACGACCTAACGTTTAATTTGGATCGATGTGGTTTTCGGATATCCAAATATGGAAACCCGATCTCATCGAATCCAAACGCCATTAAATGTCCAAATTGTTTTAAAGGGTTTAAACATTTAAACTTATATTCAGGATGATATAAACAGATAGATGAATCACATTATCACAATAGATAATTCATATCAAACATTTATCTCACAAAGCAGCATATCACATAACAGAGATATCCAAATCATCCAATATCAACCAATCACCCAATATCAATCAATCAATATAAATCCATCACCCAATATCAATCAATCATCCATAAAAAGAATTGATTAACTCTAAATCAATTGGATTACCTAAATCCTTATTCATTAATTTATTCCAAATAAGTAAATTAATCATCTCTTAATGATTTTCCTTGATTAATCTTCCTTGATTAATCATCTTTAATTATATTTAAGCAATTATCCTTAACCATATACGGTAATTAACCTTTAATCACTATCATTAATTACAATAATTAATGATCCTTCAATTACTTCCATTAATTAATCAACTATAATTAATTGCATTAAACCTCAATTAATTACAATTAATTAATCACATTTTAATTAATTACTTTAATAATCAATCCTGATTAATTCATTAATTATATTAACTAATGATTCTTATTAATTAATAATTACTTTAATAATTAAATAATTAACTTATAATTAATTATCTCATTAATCATAAACGGTAATTAACAATTTGTAATTACTTATCTTAATTAACTAACTTCTTAATTAATTATATTAACCCTTTGATTAATTAATCTAATTAATTGATCTTTAATTACTTCATTAAGTAATTATTAATCAATTACATAAATAAATAAATCCTTAATTAATTACTTTATTAATTAATTTACATTTTTAATTAATTACCCTTAGTAATTAATCTAAAATTAATCACATTAATTAATTAATTACATTAATTAATTAACTAAAATAATTAAGTAATTAACCCTTAATTACTTTCATAAGTAATTATCTTCTAATTACTTTCATTAATAAATCTTGATTACTCTCTTAATTAATCACTTAACAAATAATTAATTCCATCATTATATAATTCTTTAATTAATTAATTATTCCATAATTAATTAACTTCAAAACAATTATATTAATCAATCCTTAATTAATAACATCAAGTGATTATCCAATAATCACTTCAACTAATTACTCCCATGAGTAAATTCCATTAATTACTTCCATAAGTAATTACCATTCTTAATTAGATTTAATAATTAACCAATAATTACTTCATTAAGTAATTATACTTAATTAATTCATAATCAAGTGATTATTTAAAATTAAATAAACAATAAAATAATTATTTAAAATTAATTAACTTCTTATATTTTTGGCAAGGCCGACGGTTTTATAGTGGACCTACCACTATTTATTACGAACGTAATAAGGTTGAAGTACAGGAGTAAGGTAAAGGCACCTTAACTACTATGAATGAGAAATAAAAATACAGCACAGGAGTGTGACAAACATGTCACAACTACTAGATATATATAACAAGGCTAGTTCTCCTCCGAAGAGGAAGAATCACCAACGTCCTCATAATCCCCGGAAGAATCCAGAGAACCACCCCCAAGAAGACCAAAAAAGGGGCGAAAAAGAACATCAAGAGAAGGATCATAACTGTCAATGTCAGAAGAGTATATAAAGGATCGATCCCAAGCAGAATTGGCAAGAAGAACAGAATTAATCTCAGTATACGAACCATCCATGTCAAGAACCAAGGAATCACCAGTAAGACTATAATAGAGGCATCGGAGATCCAATAAGTCATCAGATACATATCTAAAAAAGGTGCGATCCACAGGGTTGAATCTCATATCAGAACGAAGATCAACCCAACAATGTTCAGTCTCAGCCCAAACAACGCGCGGTGGAGAGAGAATGAACAACACCAGGAACTGGGGAAGCAGGACGCACATTGGCAAGGGATGGACTAGAGAGAGATGCAACCAGAGAGGCTTTGGGAACCCATTTTCTAAGCGGAGGCCGAGGCAGAGGGATCTTAGGAGCGGCATTAGGAACAACAGAACGCATGCAAGCTGAGGCAATATGGCCAAAAGAATGACAGGAGGAACAAATGTCAGGGACCCATCCATAACGAACACGAACATCCACCACGTGACCAACAGCTAGCTGGACAGGAATAGAGGTTGGAAGAGGCTTATGGGGAGAGATCTCAATCAGGGCCTTGGCGTAAACAAGCTTATCACGCGCAACTGTATTAGAGTCAAAACATTTCAATTTACCTATATTGCATGCAAGCCAATTCAAGCCAAGCAAGGGTTGTAATGCAGAAGGAATTTGCGAGAAATAAACCCAAACAGGGATAGAAAATACTTGTTCACGAACACAAGCTACTGTCGGGGACCAGGGGGTAATAATAAAAGGCTGTCCATCAAAGAAGGAAGGCTCAAACCGTTCTTTCCCAAACTACCTTCCCACTTCGAGTCGAACTAGAGAAAAACACGAGAGCAACTTCGGTAAAAACCCTTCTTCCCCAAACTGAAATACCCAGTGCACAAAAATGTGCACGGTGCACCTACCTAAGTGCCTCCGGCCGCCGTAGGACGTCGCGATCGCCGTCGACGATCTCTTGATCGCACGCGAGCAACAATATAAACCCAGATCCAACTATTCACTCACGAATCGAATTTCGACCATTAGCTCGAAAAGACTGCAGAACCACTCGACCCAAAACCACCCACATCGCCGACACCACGACGCCGTTCATCTCGCCGACCCTAACATCGAGACACCATGACCATGAGCTACATCTCCACCAAAAACGAACAATTCCGGTCACGACTCCAAATCGCGAACGCCTCAACAATCAAGCCGAAACAAAAACAAGCAAAAACCCTAGTCTGATCAATTTCGAACAATTCATTCATTTAAAAGTTTCAATTGTATTTTTTCCAACATCCTCAACACTAGAACAAGCTATGATCAAAAATCCAGCTTCAATTATCACCTTGATCTTCGGCAATTCGTCGAATTGCCGAAATCAAACATTTACCAATTACCAACAGATTATCAACTTTAAAATTATGAATTGCATGTTAAAATTCGTGATTTTCAAACACGAATCCAATCCTATAATGTAAATTCGAAACTAAGCAGGTTGATTTTTGTGAAAAATTGGGCTTTCACTGTTATTTTACAAATTTTGAAATGAAAACTTATTTAAAATTCCTGGAATGATTTTTGGTGGTTATGTTACATGATTCCAATCATTTTTTGTTTGCAAATCAAAGACTAACAATGCTTAAAAAATTGATATTGAATTTAAAGAGGAAAAATTCAAAGTTTGTTAACAACGGAACTTATTTCCTTAGTTACAGACACTCAAAACAACATGCGTTCATATAAACTAATATTCATTATCAAAACAAATCTCATTGCATGCATTATTATTCAACCATAGATTAAATTAAAACTGTTTTTAAAATATATTTACTCACCTGTTTTAAAGCAGAGCATGTTTTATTTTATTTTCCATGCACTTGAAATTTAAATCTGGAAAAACTATGATTTTGCTTGCTGTTGAAAATCCCTTTGCATGCTTAGGTTGATGTTTTAGAAGATTGCATCGCTGTTGATCTTCATGAATTTCAGGTTTGAAAGTTGCATTTGAACTCTCCCCTTTGAATTTTGCAGATTTGAAAAACTTTCCAATTGAACTTCAGATTTTATCTTTGCATGCAGATTTAGTTTCAGGTTTTCAGTTTTAGATTTGAAAGTAGTTTTACAGATTGCCATTAATTTGGAAAATGAAGGAAAAGAAAATAGATTGAAGAGAAGAAGAAAAATATGCAAAGTTTGTTTTAAATTGAATCATGTTATGTTTATAAAAATTTTTAGAAAATAAAATTTAAATGAAGACACTTGTCACAAAAACTTACATTTGTCATTTAAGTACTTAATTGTCTTACAAGTGTTTATGAGATGTCCTAATGTATTAACATATGTTTCTAAGTATTTTTAATAAATTTTCATTTAATTTAAATGTAAATATAACTTACTTTTTAAGTTACTTAATTAATAAATATTAGTTTACCTTTAAAAGAAAATATGCTAAAACTAATTATAATATAAATAAATTCCTTATACATGTATTTTTAAAATCTAGAACATTTATTTTTAGTGTTTAAGAAATAATTTTTAAAAGAAAGTTTATTGATAACTTTATACATACATTTTATAACCATTTTATTTTAAACACTTTAAAGAAAACAAAAATAAAACATTGATTAAATCTCTTTTTAACTATCATATTTAAAAATAAACAATTATCTTATACTTTGAAAATAATTTAATTAATCTAAAATTAACATTTAAAAAGATATTAAATTTTAAAACAAAGATTTAAATTACAATATTCATTCATATATATATTATAAATAGATTAAATTAAGTTTCAAAACAATTCCAAATTATAACATATACATACATATATATTACAATTTGAAAATTCATCTTTAATTTTAAACAAAAGATCTTATATTCACAATATATATCAAAAATATATATTATAAACAGAATAAAATTTTATTAACTTTGAAAAATAAATCTTATCAATATTGCCAGATTAAAAATTTATTAACCTTTAAAAGATTAAATTTATCGATTTAAATTAAAATTATAAAGATAAATTATCAAACCAATTTAATTATTAATACAGATTATTAAATTGATATTGCCTAAAATTTCGGGTCGTTACAACATATATTAACATAACATATGATTATATATATATATATACAAAATTATATTCTTAATTCGCACATATAAAATCTTAAAATATATATATAGAAATTGATATTAAGTTTAACATATATACACGAATCCAAAACAAAAATCTATATGCATCAAATATTGATATCTCTATACATCAACTCACATACAAGATCAAAACACATATACATGTTCTGCTATGTAAATCAATGCATACCGTCTTTATTATATAATATATAAAACTAAACTAAATTCTTGGCCACCTAATATAACATAATAACATTGCCATAAAATCTTGATAACCAGTTGGAAAATGAAAATATACTAATTAAAGAATTAAAACAAAAATAAGAAAAAGATATGTGAGCGGAATACATGGGTTAAGATATGGTTATACCTCATCACACTAATATGGTTTTATGATGAATCTGGCAATTCTTATGCGTAACAGTGAGCATTAAACATGCATTATTAAAATAAAAATATATATTAAACTGATATTTTATAACTTTATATGTTGTTATAATATATATAGCTTTATATGTATAACAAACATCAAAACCGATATATATGTCAATATTCTGTGACAAACATATATATATATATTTGTGTGTGTGTGTGTGTGTGCAAATATATAACCGCAATTGTAACTTGTATGCAACCACTATATGCACCAGCTATCAACATAAGCAAAATATATATAAAATCTTATCACAGAAAAAACTGTGCTTTAAAAAAACATATGCACTTACCTTAGAAAAATATATATAAAGCCTCAAACCAATGCTCAAATGCTATACAACACCCGCATATAAAAGGATGAAGGAGAGGGCAGCACGTGGGGATGGAAGAAAGTGGGTGGCCAGAGGTTGCTCGTAGAGATGGAGGCTGGTTTCAGGGTGGGTGGTCTCGGATGTGGATGAGTTGTTGGAAAAAGCATGGAGCTCGAGTGGGTACGGGCGGCACTTGCTCTACGTGAGGCTTTGGGTGGTCGATTCTTGGGTTTGCACGTAAGAGGAGGCTACCGTGCATGGTGGATAGGCAGAGGAAGAACGACAGGTCGCGTTAGGGAGGTGGGGCATCTAGTGCTCGAAAATGGCGCAAGTCGATGGGGCAAGGCTGTAGATTTGGTGCAGCATAAGTTGAAGGGAGAGGGGAGGAGAAAGTGGAGCCGAAAGGAAGGGGAAGAAAAAAATTTGGAGAGGAAGGGAAGAAATGATGAACAGCTGGCTACAGAAGAAAAATGCATAGGCTTTAAACAGAAACGTTATAGAATTAAATTTCAATTTGAACCGTCCCAAACCATTGAACAGTCAGAAACAGAAAATAATGAAACAACAACGGTCAGATGCTTTGATTTTGGTGAGTAATTAAAACAATTTATTATTGCTTGCATCACACTGCTAAAATTTGAAAGACAAAAGAAAGCAAAAGGTCACGTATCCGGTACCGATACGGTGCCGGTTCCACGGACTCCGTTGTGCACCGGTCTTCAAAACACAGAGTTGAATATATCGTAGAGATCAACAAGATGAGGCGACCAAAATGGCATACAAATATCAGCGGTACAATCGTCCTAACAAAAGTAGATAATCGGTACCGAAAATGCTGCTATTTTGTCAAAAATAAGATAAACGGAGCAATAGAAGTCCAAATTTGGAAAAGAGAATGATGAGTCTCACTCAGAAGAGGATTTAGAAATTTTCTGTAGAAAAATATTCAGGTTTGGAAAACATTTTATTATCATCAAATATTAACTGTTTCAAATTGAAATAGAATTTACACACGAAAATAAACTTTCATATTATATGATGAAAACATTCAGGTTTGCTATGTTTAATTAGACGTATTCCAAATATTAAAATTTTATTTTCAAATTTTATGGTTTAAAATTTCAAAAAATATCAATAAATTTTATTATTTAAAAGCATTAAAAAATTTGGGTCGTTGCAAGAGCTTAAGAAAGAAGGAAGGAAAAATTGTTCGACTAAAAACAAGACGTGACTAAGGATGAGATAGAAAATGTTTTAAAAGAAAACAATAAAACCTTTTCAATTTCATCCTTTAAAACCTTCCTTATTTAATTTCAAAATTAAATCACTAAATCCTCTTCCATCCTGTTCATACATTCGGCAAAATAAAATAAAAAGAAAAGGACAAAGTTCATTTCATAAATGACATTTAAGTGATTCATAAAAGGAGATTTTTTTTCCCCTATTTTTTAAATTAATTCCTCCTTCAGATTTTCAAATCACTTTTGAAACTTATTTCTATTTTCATCATGCATGTGGCCCTCGATGAAAAATTCCAAAAAACATTTAGCAATTAATCTATTTAAATCCAATTTAAATATTTTATTTAAATCAAGTATCAATACGCTCATTTATAACTTTTATAGATGCACTTTATTAAGTACTAATTCAAACAAATCAAATGAATTTTAATAATTAATATTTCATAAATATTAATTAATTTACAACAATTTATAAATTAATTAAATCATGTGGTTTATTAAGAGTATTCATTATTACGGTTGTGCGACTCAAAGGTGTAAATTTAATCAGCGTTAATATCGAACTATCCGAATATTAATGTTCACATGTCGATTAGAAGGTGGTGTGACATTTTGGCTAAATTTAGCGCTTACACGTCATTTGATAAAATCTAATTTTACTTATTATAAGCGGTATCTCATAGTGATAATTATTTCAATTCTCTTCGTCAAAACTATATCACATTAGGACATATGAAATTTGGTAATGGTCAAAATTCCAATATTATCCACATTCAACTTGATAATACAAACACAAAGTCCTTGGTTCAATAATAACAATTATTATTAACCAAACTGCTTTGGCCAGAGACTTTGACTTTGAGTTGACATCAGTTGACCGTGACACTAACCTCGTATAACTAAAGAGACGAATCCTCTCTTAAATAGTGTTTCACTTCCAATGCTTTCACTCGACCCAACTATAGTCGTTCAATGGGCGTTGTGCCATGATTTAACTGTAATCAAAGCGGAGCTTCCATATTGAAGATCAATAGTATACTCAAGTCGAGAGAACTGTGTAAATTAGTCCCATCGATATTCTCTGTTGGACCTTAGTTATATTAATCAACAGAAAACTATCAAGTGAGTTGTTCCATAGTTATTCGGCAACTATCAGTACGTTATCCCTTGGTGCCTCATGCAATCATTAGTAATAGACTCCCCAGCATTTGGAGAGTGTTGCATACTCTATCTCAACAGATGTATTAATATCCATTCTCAAAACACTTTGACTAAGAATATTTAAAATGGTACATTTATTTTCATTTTGATAAATTACTTATGGTTACAACAATTTGTAACTACTATCACAAAACATTCCATTTATGGATTTTCTATTGAATATACATTTAATTATATTAATTAACTAATATAACACATTATATCAAGTATATAATAGAAAGAAAACACCTTTTAGTTTGAACAAGATTGGTCATAAAGTTAGATATAAGTAACAAATGCCCCTAGGGCATACCCCTAAGTCTATCAGGGTGTTGATTCAATAATTAAAATGAGATTTCCAAATCAAAGTGTCAGTATTAGGTCAGATCCACAAGGTGTGATATAAATTGAGTTATTTTCTATGATGTAATATACTTATCACAATTTTATATGTACATAGTATTGCCTCACTTGATTAAGAATTCGTAATACAATTTATACTACCTGTTAAATAACATGATCTGTTTTAATCTGATAAATTAATACCAAATATTTTTAGCAAGGCTAGTCGGCTTTTAAGTGGTTCATCCACTTTTATTAATGAAATTTGAATAGATTTTCAGCACATGTGCCAGAACACTATAGAAAGCAAAAAAGTACAGGAGATTGGCAAAGTGCCAATACTACTAACATGAAGAGGACTAGTCCCCCTCAAAAGAAGAGGAACCACTGCCATCATCAGAGAAATCAGGCCCTATAACATGAAAATAATCCTCGAACATCGACACCTAAGAAGGAACATAGAAGCCGAATCGGTATAGTTAAAGTATTTCCTATCCTATGAATCATCCGCCAATGTAGTCCTTTTCATTTCACCAAATGTACCGGGAACAAAACGTGAAAGGTCAATTTTCACCATCTGATGATAATAGAGATGTCACTTCTCACCATCTTCACCCACATACTTGTAAAAAGTTGCATACTTCGGATTATATCTCATGTCAAAATCTTCATGAGTCAAAGCTTGTTCACTCACATTCCAATATATATCTTTAGAAGAAAGAAAGCCAGGCACTAGCGTTTGTCCAACATCAGTATTACTTGTAGGGGGATAGTTTTATCAACATGGGAACAAACAATAGTAGGGCTAGAAGGGGCACCAACAACATCCCGCACTACTAGGCTAGCATCACGATGGGGGCTTCAGAACCCATTTCCCGAGAGAGGGACGAGGAAGAGGAACTTTCTCATGAATAAGATGTGGAGGAATTACAGAAGGCGAAGAAACAGAAAGAATTCCGTGCTTACAAAATCCATAGTGTGACTGAAAGATTTATAAGAGGAGTAGATATCTAGGACCCAATTGTAAGGAGCAACAATGTCTGTATAATGCCCCAATCGGTTTGGACTCTAATCTTATTCAAAAGTGGCTTATTCGATGTAATTTCAATCAACATTTTAGCATAAATGAGCCTATCCCTTGAAACGGTATTAGCATCATAACACCCCAATTTCACAATGATACTAGCTAACCAATCTAATCTAATCAAAGGTTGCAAAAAAGAAGGAATATGTAAAAAAAAAAAGGGCCCAAACTAGAATAGTTAACACCTGCTCCCTAGCACTGTTAACAGTCGGACTCCATGTTGTAGTAATAAAAGGCTTGCCTCTAATGAAGGTAAGATCCGCTTCTTGGACTCGGAGTCTCTCCTTCGGCCTAGAGAACTTGAAGTAGAATATAGAATTGTCGAATGCACTTGAAGACTGCCTCTAATCCTCCAAGCATTAGAATAGTGTTCTTTAACCATGGAATACAGCATGTTGGAATCCAATAAAAAACCAACCAGGTAATCTGACCAACAATCAACCCTTGCCTGAATCACCTCTGCTGGAGGCACCATAACGCCATTAATTTCCACTATATCAAAGGAACAGGCTCATACACACCTGCATTTATCGGTAAAGAAGTGAACAGCGAGATCCACTTAACATCCTTAACAGGCACAAGAGTAGATGGAGACTGAATCATATTTGCTGGAGGATTAGAAGGCTGAGCAATATATCGAACATCAAAAGTGCACAATGATATAATACTAGGTCATTCAACTTATTATTAGCAATAGCAGTAACCATATCTCCCACATCCAACAGAACATCCCAGCCTTCCCAACATCCACGTCAGTTGTGACAGATATTCGCATCATCCATAGGGTACAAACCACACCCGTTTCATTTGCTCCACCATCCATATTACTAACTCCAATGTCATTTCTCAACCTAACTAAAGTCTTAAGCCAACAAGATGTATTAGTAGCAGAAGAAAACAGTGGAGATAAAGGGTACTTACCAACATTATAAGGCCTACAACCCAAGCGAGAAGTAGAAACACGAGGAGAATCAATATCAGCGAACAAAGCGAAGAGGGGATTTATATCAGAAATATGGTCATTTAAGGCATGATTAAAAACACTGACGGAACTCACACGCTCAGGAGGATCAACAACGGGTATTAAAGACTTAAACAACAATGCAATGACTCAAGCAATAGCATAACAAACGACCACTTCATCAGCAGAAGACATGCCAGCTACAGGAATGGAGACCGATACCAAATCAAGCACAATCGATTGAATAGTAGGCCGTGACACAACAAGAGCCGACATGGAAGCTTTATCGGGCAGAGGCTCTGAATCGCTGACTAGAGGAGATGAACTAGAGGTGTCGAAGCATCGGCTAAATCGAGTCAGAGAATCACCATCAATTTCCATTTATATGAGCGCAAAACTATGTTTTGAGTTATGAATGCATGTTATAATTTTACCTATAATAATATTCTAAATGTGTTGTTCATTTTATGGTTTTAAATGTTTTTGTTTGTTTTTAATCAATCTTAAAATGTAGAGTTTGTTGATATCTTATTTGATTTGATGTATGCAATTTTGGTTTAACAATATTTAGATTGTTTGAAAAAATAATTTTTATTATTTGGGCTGAAATTTTATTTATATACATATACATACATACATATATATATAAATAAATACAATAATAAATACATACACACACATATACATATGTATACACACACACGCACGCACACACATACACATGTACCATGTTATTGTGTCCTGTTTTGGTCATTTAAACATATTATTATTACATATCATTTTGTATGAAAGTTCAATGCAGTATTAAAAGAATGTCTATAAAAGAGGAATTTGGAATCAATTAATGATGCCGCCTTTATCTCCTTCCTTTTACATCTTGCTGTAATTATTACTAAGTCAAATTTCATATTTTTACCTACCTTTAAACATTAAGCACTCATATTTACCGCATGTTTCACATGTGTACTACACTATCTAGAATATGAATATATTTGATATATTCAAACTTATTCAAATACCACACTGAATTAACATAGATTTAATTAATTATGAATAGGACAATCTTAATAAAATATGATTTTATTGAAAATAACTAAACTGGATCTAGTATTAAAATTAGATTTCATAGGCCCTCTAAGATCTAATTAGG